>CAXKVW010000344.1:0-718272 GCA_964058825.1 Carex arenaria | reverse complement strand
TGAAACTTGATAGTCAAATTTTTCTCCCTTTATTAATACTTAAATTAATCGGGAAATATGAAACTCGATCCATTGATTAATGGTTTCATTCTTTAGATACAGCTGCATATAACCACGTAGTACTGAGCAACGAGTTAAATCGCGAGCATACTAAAATTTCAAAATGTCATTTAATAGATATCCAATTAGTTTAAAATTTCACGCAATTAGATGCAAATAGTTTATCAACTCGAGGCAAACATAGTATTTCTCCTAAATTTTTGCTGACGTGTTTTTTTTGGGGAATTTGAATTAATAAACATGGTTGTCAGTAATGCAAATGTTAAAATATTAGCAAATTTAAAAATGAAAGATAAATTAATTAAATTGGAGGAGAGGAATCACTAACTTTATGTATGTATGTTTGAGACTTTGAGTACATGGGTGATAATTTTTTTTTACTTTTTTTTTTATGGTGGCGCATAATTTTGTTTGTACATTATTGAAACAGGTATATTTGGAAGGAAAATTTTAAAGGGTTGTGAGCCTAATGCCATCACTTGCGCCACCGTTATTAATACTGTACAAGTACTATATTTTGAAATAACTAATGAATTTACAAATTTCAAATGCAAGAACTCGAAAAGAAATAAAAAGAAGAGCATTTGTGTTTTGCTCACAACTAGTTTCTTTTGGTGCTATAGGTAGTTGTTTAGGGGTTATATTGCTATTTTTTTTTGTAAGTTAACTCCTGGTTTCGATCAATGAAACGGGCATTAATGCCTTTTATCAAAAAAAAAAAAAAGAACTCAAAAAGAAAGGTTATTAGATCCAATAACATATTGTACAACTCATAAGAAGTATAACCATCAAAATGCAAGATTCTTCTTCATTTTTTTTTACTTGAATTGCTGGTGCAGCAGCAGTCTAAGGAGTTGATTATTAGTTGCATTGATTGTTAGTCCAATTGCAATCAGACCGAATAAAATTTTCAGCAAAATCCAAATTTTAAATGGATTTTCTAAAACTCAGAAAGAGAAACGTTAAGAAACACACACCATTTCTTGGCTGAGTGCGAGAGCAACTTGTAGATGCGTTGATTGTTAGTTGTTGACCAATTGTCTCTGTTGTTTTTATTTCTTTCACTGATTAGTGATTACTAAATATGGTTCTGAAACTCGAAATCGAAATTGGATTATTGATCGTGAAATCAGAATCAGAAGAATCAGCCGGAATCAGAAGAATTGAATTGGAAACTCCGATTTTTTTTTGCATAAGCTTGTTTTGTAGTAAAAAAAATAGGAAAAAGGTAAAAAACATTCTATCTACTCGCCCCTTTCAATTTTGCGATAAGTGAATAGGTGGTGATCTAATTGCAAATTTTTCCTCACTACTCTTCTGACAGACCTTCTCTTCTTACCAGCAAACGCTTCAGCATTCCTGTTGCTTCACCGCTTACTTTTCATTATTGATTTTTATTATTGATTTCACTGCTTGATTTTCTTACAAACAAACACTTTGCCGCTTGATATTCATTATCGATTTCACTGCCCATGTACTGACTCGGATGAACTCAGCCTGACTCGGGTGAAACTCGGTCCGACTCGGCCTGAAAATCAGATAACTCGGCCAAGTCAAACACTGTTCAACCGAGTTTAGATGAAAAAATCGAATAAACATGAGACTTGGGTGAAACTTGGATTGGACCCGACTGATACCAAGCATAGAAGGAAAAATCGGAATCAGAATTGATCACTTGACCATAGAATTGGAATATGATAAATCGGTCAGAATAGGCCGAATCGGATCGAAAATTCGAACTTTTTTGCCAGAAACTTGTTTAATTAGTACTAAAAAATAGAAATAAAATTGTAAAAAATTTCAAAACTAATATTAAGACCACTTTCTAACACTTAAAAAAGGAAAAATAGGAAAATAATACAGAAAAAAAAAACAAAAAGGAAAAAGGAAACAGTTAAAGAAAAAAAAAATATAACAAAAATAAATAAAAAGACTAAAATGGAGGTGCCGATTATCACATGAAATGGAGAGGAAGAAAGAGAGAAAAATAAGTTTGAATGGGGGACTCCTCTTTCTCTCGTTTAATCAGATTCAATTGAAGAGTCCCATGGTTTAAGGGTGTACGTGCGCCTTGTTTATTTCCTATTGAATACTGTTTCTTCTTCCTCTGGAAATAACTCAGAAAAGCAGAAAAAAATCAAAGAATCAAGATCCAACGCAAGAATCGGTTTGGAACTAGAATGATCATTCTAAATCATAAGACTCGGTCTGGAATCGGTTCACACTGGGTCGATTTCAGCCGATTCAACACTGTTTAACACGGTTTTTCCCTAAAACCTTCTCTCCACGTTAATCAGTCCAAAATCTGCTCAGTCTGGTCCGATTCTGGTCTGACTCAGCCGAGTCTACTTGGAATTGGCCGATTTTTCCTTCTATGATACCAAGTTGACTCGGCCGAGTTTCCAAATCATGTTACTAATCATAAATGCCAGCTGGTAACCTACAACTTCAATATATCACATTCACTCGTATGGAAATAATAAAAACTGGGGTAAAGCATTTCACAGTTGTATATGATAACAAGCAACCCTAAACCCTCCTCTGTTCGGATCATAGTTCTCTACAATATTTCTCTATAATTGCAGAAATTCATCATTGAAATTACTACCTTTTTGATGAAAACGCCCTTAGGCTATCATTATACTTAAAAGTATATATTACAAGAGAGCTGTTGTACTGGAAGCAACATGCATACATAGAAAACATAAAAACTGGTACGTGCTTAGATTGTGTAAGAGTACATACCAATACACCTATCAGTCTATACTAATGCCCATGATCATCCCTGATCAGTACATAAATGCTACAATTAGACCTAGTAACCAAGGAAAAACATAAACAAAGAACTGGCGTGTTGGTATTGAGCCGCTTCTAATTTTATTGCTCTAATATAAATAACCAATTATCAACCGAATGCGATAAAAATCAATCTCCTCCCCGCTTTCTTTTCCTTTCTTTGCGTAATTCCTCGTGAAGCAAACTCTTAAAAACATGTAAGAGCATCCAAGTGTTTTGATAGCCATATCACAAGATGTGATGTCGCCTAGAATTCATATAAATTTCTGAGTTTGAATCTAGACCGTCCGGATCCAAACTAAAATTTGAGTCAGTAGGATCCGGATTCGTGTCGACTACCCTTAAAAGTGATTTTGAGATTCCAATTTGAACATGCACGTGGTCCAAAGGATCTATCTTGATAAAGCATGTCTTGTCACCATCTTGGACAAAATATCCACATATATGCCATTCAATTATATGCGATTTTTCATATACATGAAAGGCTAAATAAATACAAATCATCCATTTATAGATAATGGTGCGAAATACCCTTTGTACCACACATTTGAATTATGGATATTGTGTGCGTAAATTCGTCTCCAAATTAAAAAGAAAAGGAAACAAGTAGTATATTCAACTAAGAAAAAAGGTAATATCATGTAACGGAAGAGTATTTTTCTGATAATTCAGCTTAACCTAATAACATAATATCACTAGTAAAAGTAGTTCGGTGGCCTTTGGTTAGTTATCGTGTCCTCTCTTTCTTGGGCCTATCTTGGTCATATATTTGACAGCCTTTTCCGGTGGGATGTGTTGAAGAAAATGATAAGTACTAGATTTCTTTAAAACCAGCTCGGCCCATAGGCCCATCAGAGCATATTGCAATGAAACTACAATTATGTCTATAGTTGCACCAAACATATTATATTGCAATCAACCATCATTTTTTGTTGCAATATATTATTCCTCAAAGTCGTAGGACATAGTCATCTTAATTTTGATTTTTGTTTCATTCGGCCCAATTTTCTTGAAATATCAATCCAGCTGGCCCTTTATTGAAAAAGCCCAAATTGATTCAGTAATAATATCACTTCATTTAATACAAAAACAGGAGTAGAACTAAGGTGCTTCTAAGAGTACCAAGTTCTTTTGTACTATTAACTCAAAAACCTATCGGATTAACTTCGAACAACGAATCCAAACCGTTGAAATCCTTCTACCTTACGAGTGATGTGTCTACATGTGAAAATTTTGAAGTTTCAAATTAATTTAGTATAAAATCAAATGGTCAAAATTAGAAGGTTTCTAAATTAATTTTAATGCATTCATTTTTTAGATGTTTTTTTACCACTTGACTTTATACTAAATTAATTCAAAACTTTAAAATTTCCACATGTAGACGCATCACTCACAAGGTAGAAGGATTTCAACAGTTTGGTTTTATTATTCGAAATTAATCCGATAGATTTTAGATTTAAGAATATAAAGGGGCTTGATACTTCTAGGAGCACCCTAGTTCTACTCCAAAAACAGCCCACCCAAGGCCAGGCCTACTATATGTACACCAATTATAAGCCCACCCAACGAGAAAGAGAGACTAGGGTGGTTTAATTGTTTGGGTTGGGGCGGGAGAGAGAGAGAGATGGACTATGGTACTCTATAGAGTAAAAGGCCTTTGTACTCTACGCTATATCTCCGTTTTAAAAATTCAAACACCCGATCTGAACCGTTGAACATGTTCCTCATATTGAAATGTGCTTGGACACCAAATTTTATATTTTTTGGAATTTTTTTGCTATTTATTAAGCCACTTTGAAAATCTCAGATCTGCTGTGAACAGTAAAAAATAGTAAAAATTTCTGGACCATCGGATCTGCGATTTTCAAAGTGACTTAATAAATAGCAAAAAAATTCCAAAAAATGTAAAATTTGGTCTCCAAGCACATTTCAATATGAGGAACATGTTCAACTCTTCGGATCGGGTGTTTGAATTTTTAAAATGAAAATATAGTGCCGTAGAGTACCAAGACCTTTTACTCTATAGAGTACCATAGCCCAACTCTATATATATATATAGAGAGAGAGAGAGAGAGAGAGTAGAACTAGGGTGCTCCTAAGTTCACCCAACATCTTGTGAACTTGACTCTAAAATATATCGAATCGACTTTAAACGATGAATCCAAACCGTTGAAATCCTTCTACCTAATGAGTGATGTGTCTACATGTGAGAATTTTAAAGTTTCGAATTAATTTAATATAGAGTCAAGTGGTCAAAAGTTTAAGGTTTATAAATTAATTTTAATGCATTCATTTTTTGGACTCATTTGACCACTTGACTTTATATTAAACCAATTCGAAACTTTAAAATTTTCACATGTAGACGCATCAATCATTAGGTAGAATAATTTCAACGGTTTAGATTCATCGTTTAAAGTCAATTCGATATATTTTAGAGTCAAGTTCACAAGAGGTTGGGTGAACTTGGAAGCACCCTAGTTCTACTCTTAAGGAGTAGAACTAGGGTGCTCCCAAGTTCACCAAGCCCCTTTGTGAACTCAACTCTAAAACCTATTGGATCGACTTCAAACGACGAATCCAAACCGTTGAAATTCTTCTACCTAATGAGTGATGCGTCTACATGTGAAAATTATAAAGTTTTGAATTAATTTAATATAGAGTCAAGTGGTCAAAAGTTTAAGGTTTCTAAATTAATTTTAATGCATTCATTTTTAGAACTCCTTTTGACCACTTGACTCTATAGTAAATTAATTCAACACTTTAAAATTTTCACATGTAGATGCATCATTCATTAGGTAGAAGGATTTCAACAGTTTAGATTCATCGTTTAAAGTTGATTCAATAGATTTTAGAGTTGAGTTCACAAGAGGCTTGGTGAACTTAAGAGCACCCTAGTTCTACTCAAAGTTAAGTGGTCAAAATTAGAAGGATTATAAATTAATTTTAATGTATCTATTTTTTGGACACCTTTTGACCACTTGACTATATGCAAAATTAATTTAAAGTTTTAAAATTTTCACATGTAGAGGCATCACTTGTAAGGTAGAAGGATTTCAACGGTTTGGATTCATTGTTTGAAGCCAATCCGGTAGATTTTAGAGTTGAGTTTATAAAGAAATTTGGTGAACTTAGGAACACCCTATAATTTAAATGTGACGGTCCTAAAGACAAGTTGACATCCTTATTAAATTATGATTTTTCGAGAAAAGTAAATGCGGGTGTTTCGAAGATGCGGGTGTTTCGAAGAAGAAATAAATATCTAATTCTGAAATTTTTTTATCTGTAGAAATTATTAAATTCAGACGTACGGAAATAAAAAGAATTTCTTGTTTCTAACAAATATAGAAAGATTGGATTCATTGTATTATGGATCAGTCTATCCATGTTTCTTTTTAGTTTGGATATGGATCGTCTGATTAGAGGAGAATCAAGCACTGGTTCGCATATGATCTCAAAAAGACATAATATCTGAATCTGGATCATTAATCAGATCCATATATTTTGGATCAGACTCAATAAGTCAGATCTTTCTATATTTGTTGTAAATGAGATACTCTTTCTATTTCCGTACGTCTGAATTTAATAATTTCTATGGATAAAAAACTTTCATCCAATTCTAATTGGAAAAAATGCTTATATTAAATTCTGTCTAGTATGCAACTATACAAAGTCCCTTCCAATACGAGGTACACCGTATACACAAACATGTCGACTGAAAACTATATCCTCTGCATTAACTCAAAAGAGAATCTTTTGAGTTAATGCATCTCAACCGTCTAATTTTAAACAGAGCTAATCTAATCGTCTGATTTTAACACGGTGGCCTTTAATATTAATGCAAATTTAGTCTGTACGAATTTTAAAGCCGATCGGATGGTTCATATGCATTAACTCAAAAGAGAATAATATTAGTGCAAATCTAGTCTGTACGAATTTTAAAGCCGATCAGATGGTTCATATGCATTAACTCAAAAGATTCTCTTTTGAATTAATGCAGAGAATTTGAATTCATGTCGACTTATCGAGGTGGACAGATGGCAGTCACCTATATCATGTGGTCATTAACACAATTTGTCAACGTCCTTTCCTGATTCGTGATTGCCTTTCTATATGACAACTATGTTAATGGTATTTTTGGAAATTTATTATTCTTCTTCTTCTGAATTAATTGTTTTGAGCACGCTATTATACAATGACAGGTGTATATATCCTTGGTATATTCTCTTTCTTATGCTTTTATTTGAAACTTAAATTTGCACGCAAGCCATCAAATTAACCAAATTAGTTTCAAATGTCAAATTGGCACATAGAAGTAACCTGATTATAAACTTTTTAAGAAGTAAGTTCCATACTTTTATTTAATGTTATTAATTTCCTGTTGAGTCCTCACAAGTTCAAATGTAGGTACTTCATTTTAAATGTTATTCCTATTTAGTCCTCATAAGTTCAAATATAGGTACTTCATTAATTGTTTAGACACAATCACAGAAAGAAACAATTAATATCGGTACCTTACCCAAGAAATTAAATTATATATTTACAAAATTAAGGATAGATAAAATTTCTTCTGAAGTTTATAAGACGAAATCGATCTTCATGAAATTTCATGAAATTTGTTATTGTTTTTTCCATCTCAGTAAAAGCAACAATACAAACAGTCATGAAATTTTTGTAATCCGCTTTTAAATGTTGTTTAAAAAAATATATTTAGGATTTAGAAATAGTTTTCTGAACGCTTCCTTCTTTTGGGTACAGAAGTATATAATTTTGAGTCCCTTAATTATTTTTAAGAGAAGGGTTCAAATGCACCATCTTTTTTTGCGCTTCAACTCCACATCTTTTATCTTCGTTTTTAATTAAAGTTCGAAAAGTCGATCCAAACCGTTCAACATAATCTTCATAATAAAACATGCATGCTTGGAGACCATATTTTATGTTTTTTTTTAAATTACTATTTTTATAGGTACAAAATCATTGTTTTAAGGATATTCTAAACCATCTAATAAAGTGATATTGTATCTATGAAAAAAAAATAAAAAAATGCTAAAAAATATAAGATTTAGTCTCCAAGCATATTTTATTATGAAGATCATGTCGAGCGGTTCGTATCGACTGTTTGAACTTTGAAAACAGAGATAAAAGATGTAGAGCATATTGGAGCACAAAATGATGGTGCATTTGAACTCTTTCTAATTTGAATTTGACTTTTAACTATCATAATTGAATCAACACTACCCAACACTTTGGCTAGCTAACTATATTAATTATTCTAATGATCAAGGACCTGAACAAATTTGAGGGTGCGCACTTTGCAAATTACAGAATACTCAAGGACCATATCATAAAAATATCATCTTTGAGTGTGAGGGTCATGCATATAATCACACCAAACAAAACTATCTTTGTTCCTTAACGGATCTCCTTATCATAACGAAACCCATTTTATCATCCATGAATCTACAAAATATATAGATCACTATATATATAGACCCCACACCAATCTATTTTCACAATCCAAGCTTGAGAAAATGGCGAGTTTATGGTCGATCTTCGTACACGGCCTCTCGACAATTATTCTGTTATGTTGTGGAGTTGAAACTACTGCTATGGATACTGATTACAAAAGGCCGGGTCCCGGTCGGATCATACTGACCCAACATACAGATTCTAGTTCATACCCACAACAGGTGCTTGATTAATCATAAGTTCATACCCACAACAGGTGCTTGTGTTATAATAAACTAGTATCGTGCCTGTGCGTTGTAACGAAAACATACTATAAGAAAACAAAAAAAAAAATCATATAAAATGACATATTTAAAAAAAAAAAATAGACCAATGAAAAGAATAATTATTCAACAATAAAAAATAGACCAGCATATTCTCATACAAATACCTATGAGCTTTTTTTTTTACTGAACAGTTTTTTTTTTTTTATTATGTTGCTTAATGAGGAATCAAGAGGAAAAATAACACTGAAATAAGTTGTACTATTTGTTATTGTCATGTTACAGCATATGTTATTGTTACAAGGGTTATTTTCATCTTCCTAAGATTTATATGCATTGGTGTACTTACAATAATTCATTAAATGACAAACAACATCTCTTGTATGGTATAAAAAAAATGAAGATACATGACCAATCAATTATTAATCAATCAAAAATTCTTTAAATGACATTTAAAAAATAGGAAAAAAAAAACGAGGATCAAAAGAAGGAAGACTAAATATACTTGTGGCAAATACATGTGGCGAGTATTTATCTAAATATACTAGTGGCAAAATTATTTAATCGGAGGCCTGATATTCAATCCAAAATTTCATCTTTTAATCACAGCCGTTAACGGATCAGACATCTCAGCTTAATATAAGAATAAAGATTTTGCAAATTTGAAATTTGCTCATCGATATCTAAATTAAATATCATTAAAATTTACAATATTCTCGTATTTTCTCATTTTGGTAAATTAGGTTATTTTTGCCAAGCACATAAAATGATGATGAATTTCGTCTCTCTAAAAAGATTCTACTTTATAAGATTCAATTTTTAAAAAAATAATAATGTCAGAGTTAATGGAAAGCTTTTATTTTATTAACATAAAAAAAATATGTTTCTTAAATTGAAAAAAAAGAAAAAAAAAAAAGAAAAAGCAAAGTCCGGATAAGGAATTAAGGATATGATATCGTTTTTAAGCATTGTAAAAGAAACTAGCATTAAAGCAATATTTCATAATTTTGATTAAGCATTAGCATTAAAGCATTATCATTGGTAAAAAAATTTAAAAAAAAAACCGAGGGCTTGATGGAGCAATGCTTTTTTGCAGATGGATGCGTTCTTTCGTGAGCCGTGAGATCAGATAGCGGGCCCCAGCCGTCAAGCATTTTCATTTTTCCATTGTTTTTTTTCTTTCTTTTCTAGGTTATTTTCTCCCTCCTTTTTATTTTCGTTTTTGTTTTCTGTTGCTACAAAATTCACTCTCTTTCCTCTTAAATGTGCCATATAAATTACATAGTTTTATCATGAATTTTATTCATAAAATTGGTGTTTTTTTTTTAAATAATTTCCATGAAATTGGGATTTTTAAGGATTTGATTTGCCAATTTTCTTAGAATTAATTTGGTAAATTTAAGAAAATTATTTTTTTAGCCTTTCCTGAGATTATTTTGATAAATCTCACGAATTTAATTGGTTTAGATTTTTCATGAAATTTGGCATTTGTTTGGGCTTGTTTGAATTTAATAAAATTATAAGGCTATGCTCTAATAGAGAAGAAAAGACGTCCTTCATTAAAGGGAAAGAAAGAGAGAGAATGTGAAGAACGATTAGCTCGTGACGTGCCCAGACTCCATCACCTGCTCCAGAAGCGGAGAAGCGAAGAGGGAGAGGAGAGGAGCGGAAGGGAAGTGTCTTTGTTCGGAGGTAACAACGGTGTTTATTTTGCTAAGTTTTGTTACTTCTAAATCAGAGTGTATTTTGTTGAGTTTTGCTATTGTTCAGAGGTGAGCAATCGCTGATCACCTTCCTAAAAGTCAAAGTTAGTTTGAATTTGAAGTCTTTTGGATTTTTTTTGTTGCCTTTGAACATCATCAATATCATCATTTTTTGGTAGGGGTCCACTGTATATCACAAAATGATTAGTATTATCATCTTATCACTTCAATTCAGCTTGCTTACAAACGTGATTCTAGAACATTATCACTACATTATATTGTCTCTATTATACCAAAAATCCACTAGAAAGATTTAGAAAGATTTAGTGATAATTACTAAGTTGAGTGAGGCTACCCAACTATGCATATGCATATAGTATATTGGTTCGTATTACGAATTAATATTTTGTTACTTTGCTTGCATATGAATATAATATCCGTATTGTTACTTTGCTTGCATGAGAGCATGAATTCAAGCGTTGATGTTAATAATAATATCATGAGGACTCATGAAATTTTCTAATCACTCAAAAAATAATCAATTTCATAATCATCAATTGAACAATAGCATGCATGGCGCCGAAAAGAATCAGAAGTTTTTTTTTTCTTTTTTAAATAAAAATACTTTGCAAAAACTGCAAAATCGTAAAGGAAAATTGAACTCTCAAAAGAATCAGAAATTTCTAATTAACTCTGCTACCTTCACTTTCAAAAGAATTAGAATTTTCTCCGTCACTCAAAAACGAATTTTGAATGCATGAGTTATTACTAGAATGGAAAAAATGGCACGACAGAACCGTCTCCGTCAAGGAACGGCACGGCACGTGTATCTGTTACGTGTCGTGACTCTTGTGTCGCGTACCGTGGTCATCTTTTAAAAATTTGACACGGCACGCCAAGCGAAAGATTTGATCACAGCACGACACGACACGTGGTCATGCAAGTCATGTATAATTAGGACCTTTAGATCGTGTGATCAAATGGTGAATTTTGAATAAACTAATCTAAATTATATAAAAAATAGTTAAACATGACCAAACATGACCAGTCATGTTTAGACATGACGTAACTCGCGTGTCGTGACTACCCCTCAATATTTTGGTCATGGTATAGCGCGACACATGTGATTGTTCACTTGATCATAATACAGCACGGTATAAGACTAAAACCACGACATAATAGTAATTCTAAAATTTCTATCTTTTCAAATCCAACTGTTCAACATTTTTAGTACACGTATTTCAAAATATTTTATTTTTTGTACATAAATATCAAAACAATCCAACTGTTGAATTTACCAAAACAGATATTTTATGGTACTGTTTACATGTGAAGGATGACAGCAGATTTGGGTCCCTAGTTGTTACATTGTTAGCGGATAAATTAAACATACTGAGAGATATAAAAGAGGCTCAATGATTATGAATGCCTGCCGACTGGCGTCAAAGGAATTACACTGCATTGGTTACCGCAATAGCGCGTGGCACAACCGACCAAATGCCCCCACGTGAACTCTTCTCCAAACTTACCAAGCAATTCAATTCTCTGATCCACTGATCTAATCCTAGGAGATATCGCATGCATACACATAATGACAAATCTGAAATTTGGCGGTTTGAAATATATTAATGTTATTGAAAAACCAAATAAAAGAATTTATAAATTTTGTTACTAGTTCGGATTGTACCAGTGTTGTAACGGTGTGTGGTTATTGAATGGATAGGGTACTGTCAAGTAATTAATCAGAAAAAAAAATCATGATAGTTTGGTCACCGTCAATAACTAATTAGCTGATTAATCAGTCTAAACGGACGTTTTTTACAACACTGGATTGTGCATCAACCATTATCATAAAACTCTTAAAAATTACAAATGAATCAGATATAATTATTTAATTCGACGTCGGGTATTATCATTAAATTTGTACAAGTTGCTAATAAAATCTGTAAATTATTTTTAAAAACTTTACAATTTTAACTACAAATTGTGTATCATCTTAGATGAATGAGTAAATTTAAGTTTAATTTTCTAGAATAATAAGCAAATTAAACTAGTTTAGTGTGTCTCAAATATTAATTATTTGTTAGATAAGTACATCAACTATAAGCTATCTTATTAAGATTATGATTACTTTTAAAAAGTAAACTTGGTCATGAAGCAATTTCGTGAGTTGTATTCTCAAATAATGCAAATCCTCGAGCACCTGATTTGCTCTCATAGTGACAAGATTCATGATAAATCCTATGTATTATTCGTTTTTTTTATGTTACCGAACCGAACTCCGAATGAAACGCAAAAAAATATATAATACTTTTTATTCGCGAATAAAACGCAAATTACGAATTATTTGCTAAAAAAATATAAATTTTTTTAGGATTTTTTTTTCTTTCTTTTTATACCAAATCATTTCTGAATTATACCCAAATCACGAATTTTGACCCCGCCGAACCGAACCTGAACTATTCATTTGTCACTATGGTATGTAGCCCCTCTGGTTAACCCAAATAAATTATATAATAATCATAGGTGTCAAATATTTATAATTTGATAATCAGATTTGTATTTGAATAAATTAACCCACATATAATTTAAAAAAAAATGCATTTGAATCTTGCACAATTGAAATCCAAAATTCTTCAAGGATTCGATAAGTAATGTTATTTTATTATACAAAATAAAATCATAATTAGTTATATAACTTAATTTAATTTGTAGACTTATTTTAAAATAAATATATGCTCGTATTATGTATTTTAGATTTTTTAATATATTTAATATGATTCGGAACCGGATACGATAATGATTATTGATCCTTATTATAATTCTTAAGTTCTTTTTAGATATTTTAATTAAAAAAAATTTAACTCAATTTTTTTTAATGAATTTGTATTTAATGATTCATTGACTGTCCTACCTGTATGCCGACTGCTGACTGCATTAACTCAAAAATGAAATATTTTGAATTAATATATTTGGACCATTGGATCTGCTTTAAAATTTGTGCGGACTATATCTGCACTAATATTAAAGAATTTCTACATTAAAATTAGACAGCTGCATTGACTCCGTTTAAAATCATACAAAGGATACGTGTGAATTCATATTCAGTGAAATAATCCAATCTTTTAATTGGGACAGTTCGATTCAAATTCAAAACAATTAATCCGGATCTGAAACGCACACATCTCAAAAATAAATTTGAATTCTGAGATGATTCTGAATGACAGATTTAAATCGGATAGTCTCGATCTAAAATCCAAAAATTTGGTTACTTTAGGGGATCCGGACCCGGATACGTGTTCCCTATATGCCTCCTGTCGTACCACAATGATTGTCTCCTAGTACCACTACTTTCATATTACCAATAAATTATCCTATTCTCATTTATAGTTTATTCATACCCATTTACTACATCTCACTTCATTCTTCCTTTCCTTCCTCTCGCTCCTTATTTGAAAGCCATGGCGGTTTTGTTTTCTCCATCTATGGCCCTTATTGTATCTCTATTTCTTGCATTACTGATGTGCTCCTATTCTTACCAGCGACCTCAGCCCAGAGATTTGGTATATATTCCTGAAACAGAGGATACTGATGGCACCTCTCCTCAACAGGTACCTTCCCTTTTTCTCTCCCCCTTTTTGTTGAATGTTGGTATAATTTTTTTAAAAATTCAAGATGGCAAATGCTTCTTCACCAATTATGATTTTGTTAAAAGAATAGTAAATTTGACTCAAAATTAGAAGAGAAGAAGAGAAGAATAATGTCTCACCTGTTTTGAATAGTTACTCTGTTTGTCATGTGAAACCTTGAATTGTTTTTCTTGCATGAAAGATTACATTACATGTGAGCTAAGCAATCAGTAGATAGTCCAAAAGTTGGTGTTATGGTCGAACTAAATTCCAACCAGACCCAACTAATTTTAAACTTTTTATTGGAGACCTCTGTCACATCCTTCAAGTGAATTTTTTTAACAAACATAAATAAATTAATTGCACAGTATTGTCTTATCTAAAAATATATATTTTTTATGTAAGTAAAATATAGGGTAAATTTGGTTGGAGATCACTAAATTTTGTCATTTGTCACAAATTAGTCACTCAAGTTTGATTTGTCTCTTTTTAGTTACTTAACTTTATCATTTGTTCCAATTAAGTTACTTTTTCATCTAAAATCTTATCGAAATATTCTCATTCTGGTCAAAATATTAACGGAATATACTCATTATGTCCAAAAATACTAACAAAATGAGCATATTTCGTTAGTATTTGCACGGAAAAATATGAAGTAATTTGATTGGAATAAATAACAAAGTTGAGTTCTTAAAAAGAGATAAATCAGACTTGAATGACCAATTCGTGATAAATAACAAAGTTTAGTGACCCAGCGAAATTTAATCTCACTTTGAAAAAAAATTCTATTCTCTGTGGCATTAAAAGTAAGGACCTATTACTTATTTGCAGATGTCCAAAAAATTGAACTTTTGCAGTAGAACATTTCACACCTAATTTAGATGAAATCTCACTATCAAGGAAATAATCAAATCTTCTGTGATTCCAAGGAATAACAGGGACCTGCAATTCCAAATCTATCCATTCATTTCTCTTCATACACGAATCTCAAAACAGATGAATGGCTGGATTTGGAATTGCAGGCTCCTGTTATTCCTTGAAATTGCAGCAGATTTATTTCCCACTATCAGAGGCACTTCAGTGTACACTTGAAACTCTAAAAAAGTATCTAGAAATTTCGGCCTAACACGGAATGAAGCTTCTCTTCCAACCAGCTGGTACCTAAGCCATGCATATTTGAGAAAGTTTCTTTCTCTTCCTTTCCAGACCAAGGAACCAATCAACAAGATCAAAATTTCATGATATCATTGTTGGGATTTCTTTCAAGGGATGTATTCTTCTAAGGCTCTAAACCTGACCTGATGCCTCACGTCAGATTGGGTACATGCCTTTTTTTTTCTTTTCAAGAGCCAGGCCCTGTTTTATTAATCATTTAATTGTAATCCAGATAACCATATCATTTTGCATGAATGTTCCAAATTTAGGTCACAAATGTTACTAACTTATTTATAATTGCTAGAATTTAGTACATTAATCATAATGATAAATAATGTAATTAACCATCAATCCCTTTCCTTTCATATACCAATTTTACCTAAAAAAAAAACTTAACAGATTACTACTAACGAGACAGGCCACCAAAATTATATATGGTGGATCCAGGATTTTCGTCAGGGAGGGTAAAAAAATATCGAATCGGGTTTAAATAGTTTACCTGATTTCAACCCATTAACTAATTGAATATTCAATAAAAAAATAATACTTTAACTTATACTTTATAATGCTCTGACTTGTAATTTCTGACGTTGTAACTTATAATTATAATTACCAATCACAATTCAAAAAAATTATTTTAATTTTAACTATAAATTTAATTCGAATTACTGATTAAGTATTCAGAGGGAGAAAAATTTTTTAGAAGAGACAAAGCCAGTTGGAACCGATAGATCTCTACTAAAATTCAAAATCCATGAGTCCCTCCCCACCACCACCACCACCACAATGGGTCCGCCCCTAAATGGCAGTGATATAGCCTTCCACGATCTAGGCTAAAAATCAATTTTTAACTAGAGCTGGAATGAGGCTATAATTGATATATAAATCACATTGTTAACTTCTTAATTGTATGGTAGGTTCACATCTCTCTGGTTGGAACCAACAACATGAGAGTCTCATGGATCACAAACAAGGATGCACCGGCCACCGTAGAATACGGAACTTCCCGTGGAAAGTACTCCTTTTCTGCAAATGGCAACACCACCTCATACTCGTACTTGATGTACAAATCGGGTCAAATACATGACGCTGTCATTGGCCCGTTGAATCCCGACACGGTGTACTACTACAGATGCAGCGGGAGTTCAACCAAAGAGTTCTCCTTCAAGTCCCCACCTTCTGATCTACCCATCAAGTTTGTTGTAGTAGGTAAGTATATACATTTTACAAATTGAAATTTGGCATTACAAAAGGGACATAAAAGAATGATTGGAAATTCCTTTTCTTTGCCTTCTTATCTATATTTTTTCTACAAATTAAGTACAAGCAAATTGATGAAGAACTTTTCTGTTTGGGCACAGTATCTGCTGGTTTGTGTTTATGCTATATATACTGATATGTAGTTGACTGCACCCACCAAGTTCTTAATTATGATATAAATTTGAAAGATGATTGGAGAAAAGAAAAACAATTAGGAAGCATTAATTGTTTTCTTATTACAACAGCTTTGATGTGAAAATGACATCTTCATTTTCTTTAATTTTTCTCAACTAAGGATTATAGTTCAACAAATTAATAGTCGACGATAACTACAATGAAATTAATCAACAGGTGATTTGGGCCAAACGGGTTGGACCCGAACAACACTTGATCACATCGCCGCAGTGCCTTATGACATGCTACTTTTGCCTGGCGACCTGTCATATGCCGATTATATCCAGTCTCTCTGGGACAGTTTCGGCCGATTAGTCGAGCCTTTGGCCAGTGCGCGGCCATGGATGGTCACTCAAGGCAACCATGAGGTAGAGAAAATTCCATTGGTACACTCCAAGTCATTCGTTGCCTACAATTCTCGGTGGCCAATGCCATTTTCTCTCTCATCATCGCCATCAAACCTCTTCTACTCATTTGATGTTGCGTCATCGGTTCATGTCATCATGCTCGGTTCCTATGCAGACTACGGGACTGATTCTGACCAGTACAAATGGCTGAAATCCGACCTTGCCAAGGTGCCCCATTTAATATTTTAGTGCCATATTAATTTCTTAGTGATGTTTAGAGAAGGACTACTAATTAAAATTCAAACATGGTTGTTTAATTTCATGGCATGCAGATAGACCGAAACAAAACACCATGGCTAATAGCATTGATCCATGCACCGTGGTACAGCACGAATGAGGCGCACCAGAAGGAAGGGGAGGGCATGAGGCAAGCAATGGAGACCCTGTTGTATGGGGCTCGTGTCGATGTGGTATTTGCGGGTCATGTGCATGCATACGAGAGGTTCATGCACATTTATAACCAGAAAATGGACCCACGTGGGCCGGTGCACATTACCATTGGTGACGGAGGCAACAAAGAAGGCCTGGCGAAGAATTATCAGAATCCACCGCAAGCCATTTCGCTATTCAGGGAAGCTAGTTTCGGGCATGCGAGGTTTGATGTAGTGAATGCGACACATGCATTGTGGGCATGGCACCGGAATGATGATGATGTTGCAGTGATAGCTGATCAGGTCTGGATAACCAGCCATTCATCAGATCCTACTTATTAATTAACTAGTTATAAAGCAAAAAAAAAAAAAAGAAGTTATAATTTAGAATCAAATATACAGGTGTAGAATAGTCATATGCAGGAATATTGAATATTGAATATATAAAGAGACATCTGGCCAGACAGAAAAAAGGTAGTTTGATAATGCTCCGACTTGAAGTCCATATATGTATATTACAAGGATCAAAATAGATGATGTTTATTTAATTTTAAAATTTGCCCCATTTTGTTAGGTATCCGATTATATTTCCAGTTTTGCATATAACGAATGTATGGTAGAACGAACTACAGTTCCATATGTAAGAAATGAATTCAAATTCAGTTAGACGAAGGTTCAAAATCCGAACTAGAAAATCTCTTCTTGATGTTCAATAGTTGAATAACTTGACTTCTAACTTTTACTTAAAAAAAATATAATTAGACGCAAGAGATGTTAAAAATTTTGGAAAAATATTACTAGAGATAAAAGAGTGAAGTAAGTAAGGCTTAGATTGTAAAAAAAAAATACAATTATCCGATTATATTACTAGATATAAAGGGCATTAATGTGAAATAAAGAAATATTACGACATATCCAGTAAAGAAGGCTTTGATTATTAAAAGTTTATGAGGGTCATTGCTGGAAGCTTCTTCTGGTGAACCTATTCCGTATATCTCTCATTTGCTAAGCCCAAGGCCCAAGTTCAATAAAAGTATAATAATAACCAATGTGGGGCCTGTCCATATAAATGCTATTGGTGTTAGGTTGTTTTCTTGGGCTCATTCTTGGCAAATGGCAACCGCATGGAGGGCCTGTTCTTTTTAAAAACCCGATTTTCAACGAAATGTACATAAGGTTATTTGAAACGGATACGCAAGTTGACACTGAAAAACATATGTATATAATATAACTATAAGAGGCTACTAAAGAATGGGTGTCTAAGGACATGGAGCCTCGAGGTACATTGGTAAAAATGTACCATGACTAATACGCTGTGATTTTAGTCTCATATTGTGATCTAAATATCGAAGGGGGTCACGCTATGCTCAAACGTGCTGTGTCCAAAACATGACTGACCACGTTTGTCACGTTTAACTATTTTTTTTCCATAATTTAGATTCGTTTATTCAAGATTCATCATTTGATCAAGATCTATCAGTCCTAATTACACGTAACTCGCGTAACCACGCGCCATGCCGTGATCAGATCTTTTTTTCGCGTGCCGTGCTGTGCCGTGCCAAATTTTTAAAAGAAGGCCACGGCACACAAATTAATGGTCACGGCACGCGACAACCGAGTCACATTACGATATCGTGTCGTGACCGTGCCGTTTCGTGACAGAGCCGGTTCTACTGTGCTATTTTTTCCACCCTACCTGGAGCCATTCTTCTACAGGTGGTCAGCTCTGAAGACATGCAACTGGTGGAGTGGGTGACTACGTACTAAATTTGGTTGGTTATAAATAAATTTATTCTCAATATACCTTAATCCTTATTATATTAATTTAATTAATACAACATTTTTTAAACAATGGTTGTTATCGAATTCTTTATTTCTAAAGCTTCTGGTCAAGTCATGTTGGGGTGATAACGGAGAGGATCCGAAATTTTTATTTATACTATATTAAAAAAAATAAACCAAATAACTACTTTTTCTGAGAATTTCAAAATATATTACGTCATCCAAATAAAATGGCAGACACAAAAGAATAGGTCTGTCAATTAATTTGACAGACCCCAGACTGAGTCTGCCAATTTAAACGGCAGACACAAAAGAGTAGGTCCATCAATTAATCCGTCCGACCTCGATCTGTTTTTGTTAGAAGTGAAGATCAATTAGCAGATGTCTTTTGGATTTGAAACAATTCAATAATATTTCAAGCAAGCTAGGATTGTACGATATTTACATTTCTAATTTGAGGAGTGTTAAAAATAATGATTGATCTCAGCCATTTATCATTGATCAATTAAATAAAAATAAAATTAGACACGTACAATACCAACGGTACACTGTAGCAACGGTAAAATAAAGAGCCGTTAGAACTTTGTAATATAAATAAATTCTAGGAACCTTGTAAAAAGTAACTGTTCAATAACAATATTTTTCTCCTCAGATCAATATTTGTCATATAAATTCTACACAATTTGTTAGAAATTTGAAAATGATATTTATACAATACTTCAAGCAGTCCAGCTCTTGTACAAATGAGCAACAATTTAGTGAATTTTTGCCGTGTCCAGCTCTTTTTTTTGAAATATATCGAAATAGTAACTCTCATGATTGGGACATAATTTGACATGGAGCTTAGACTTTTCTGGTTAGAAATTCGAATGCACTTTCTTTTGCTCTTTTTGAGTCTTCTTTTAACAGCAGCAGATTTTTATCTGATATAAATTCATCTATTAACTGTGACAGCAGTTTGGGTCCGATGCCCATCAGATTCAAACTGAGTGCGATGGATTCCATATCCGATCCAGTTTAAGATCTGTGCACACTGATATTAAAGTGGATGCGCACGGATATTAAAGCGTCATGCACAGATCTTAAAGCGGATCTGACGGTTATAGAACCCATCGCACTCAGTTTGAGTCTGATGGGCATCGGACCCAAACTGCTGTCACAGTTAATAGATCAATTTATATCAGATAAAAATCTGCTGCTGTTGAAAGAAGACTCAAAAAGAGCAAAAGAAAGTGCATTCGAATTTCTAACCAGAAAAGTCTAAGCTCCAAGTCGAACTTGTCCCACAAAGATATATAATGGATGTCTCAGGCAGGGGAGCAACTGGGGTCCGATGAGCTCCACCACTGTCCGATCTGCTTTAAGATCCGTGCATGTTGCTTTAATATCCGCACATGATCGCTTTAATATACGTGTGCATGAATTTTAAAGTGGATCGGACGGTTATGGAGCCCATCGGACCCAAGCTCGTCCCCTCAGGCAGGTGGTGTACAAAAAACTTCCTGTCTCAAATCAAATAAAGAAATATAGCTAAAGAGCATTTTAAATAGTATTATGTCATACAAAAGAGGAGTCAAGAAAACATATAAAACAAGCAAAAGGAAACGACTAGCACACTATAAATTAATGCACCCGCCAGTTGTCCTGGGGGCTACAAATTAAGCAGCCATCTCTACCTCAAGTATGTTTCAATGCTGATTATTCTAAATCATAGACCTTACATTTTTTTCAATTCAAAGCATCGGTGGAGAATTCCAACTTTCGTTATTTTGTGAGAATCATAATTACCATTTACCCCGACAGCAACAACTAACGACTTGTAAAAGTAAGCAAAAGAATAAATTTACGATGAGAAAAATTGATTTTTTACCGTGGAATTCCAACTTTTTGTACAAGAAGTCAAAAACAAAGAAATTGCTATAACCAATAGGAAAGGAAACGTCAGATTAATGGCATTATGACAGAGACAGACCACTTTCAATTAGTCACAATGAAGTCCAACAAACAAGCATTCAACATACGCATGTTTGTTCTTTATTATGGCTGTCAATTCAGTTTTCTCCTATAAAAAGTTGTAACCCAAAAAAGTTCAAATTGTATCATTTTTTTCTTTCATTAGCTATGGCTTCTCCAAAACCTTACAGCTTCCTTCTCTTTCTCTTCTTTCTCTACCTTAACATACTATCTATCTCGTTTGCTTCCGATCACATCTCCTTCAACAACTCTATCTCAGGAAACAAGAATATAAGTTCTCAAGATGGAACGTTTGTGCTCGGTTTCTTCCAATTAGGTAACAAATCAATGTCTCCAAATTACTATCTTGGTATCTGGTACCAGAATATACCCCAGTTAACTCCTGTTTGGATTGCAAATAGAAATGCACCCATCTCAGACCCAAATACTAGTGAGCTAAGAATATTACCCAGCGGAAATATGGCTCTTTTGGATCATAACAAGACCCATATTTGGTCTACAAATGTGACTTCTCTAAACTCAAACCTCACAATTTGTACATTGTTAAATACTGGAAATCTTGTGTTAAAATATAGTTCTAATCAAACTACCACATACTTATGGCAAAGTATGGATCACCCGACCAATACATGGTTGCCAGGTGGTAAAATTGGGAGAAGCAAAGCATTTGGCCAACAAGGCTTAGTTTCATGGAAAAATTCCGATGACCCGGCAGAAGGGATCTTCTCACTCGAGATAGACCCAAATGGCTCTAGTCAAATTTTACTTTCCTGGAATAGATCAAAAAATTACTGGACAACCGGAGAGTATAATGGGCAAGTATTTAGTAACATACCGGAATCGCTTAAAATTTCCCAATTTTATAATTTTGAGTACGTCTCAAATGAAAACGAGAGCTATTTCACATACTCATTGAAGGAAGAAGGTATAATTTCGAGGCTTGTGATGGATATTTCAGGGCAAATGAATATTCAGACATGGACAGAGGAATCACAACAGTGGTTTCTTTTATGGGCTGCACCACAAACACAGTGTGATGTTTATGCCTTGTGCGGTCCTTTTGGGTATTGTGATACAAAAAGCTTACCGTATTGTAGTTGTGTGAAAGGTTTTAAAGAAGTAAATTCTATGGATTGGGAGCTTGGGGATTCAACTGAAGGTTGCCAAAGAAACTCTCCCCTGCAATGTGACCTAACAAATGGTTCATCACCAAATAAAAACAAGGATCAATTCTTTGAAATATCAGGCATAAACCTACCGGATAAGTCCCATATGTTTAATTATGCTAGTGTAAAAGATTGTGAAAAAGAATGTCTACAGAATTGTTCCTGCAAAGCATATGCATATAATAGTAATAATTGCTCAATTTGGTACGATAGTTTGCTTAATCTGTATCAAGACTCACAAGGGTCAACTGGAGACACACTATTTCTTCGTTTGTCAGCATCTGAGTTTAAGAAGCCAAGCCACATCAAAAAGGAGATCATTTGGGTTATCTTTGGATCTCTCTTAAGTTTTCTAGTTTGCTTGGTTGTTATTCTTTTATTGGTCAGAAGGCACCAAAGGAGAAGGTTTGTTCTAGCCACCAGTGGATCAGAAACTAGCTTGGTTGCATTTAGATATGGTGATCTGCGAAAAATAACAAATAATTTTTCAGAAAGGATTGGTGGGGGCGGTTTTGGTTCAGTGTTTAAAGGAACATTACCAAATTCTTTTTCTGTTGCCGTGAAAAGGCTGGATGGGATTCTCCAATTAGGGGAAAAACAATTCCGAAATGAAGTGAGCACAATTGGCATTGTTCAACATGCACATCTAGTTCGATTGAGAGGGTTTTGCTGTGAGGGGGACAA
Source organism: Carex arenaria (assembly GCA_964058825.1). Classification (NCBI taxonomy): domain Eukaryota; kingdom Viridiplantae; phylum Streptophyta; class Magnoliopsida; order Poales; family Cyperaceae; genus Carex; species Carex arenaria. Next base: position 695,382 of record CAXKVW010000344.1, on the reverse strand, counting down.
AAGGCTACTGGTTTATGATTACATGGAGAATGGATCACTAGATAAGCTATTATTCCGAGAAAAATCTACTCTTTTGAATTGGGATAGACGATATCAAATTGCACTCGGAGCAGCACAGGGATTGGAATACCTCCATGAGAGTTGTAGAGATTGCATAATACATTGTGATGTTAAGCCTGAGAATATCTTGTTAGATGAACTATATGTTCCAAAAATAGCCGATTTTGGCATGGCGAAGCTTGTCGGGAGAGAATTCAGTAAGGTTTTGACCACTCTAAGAGGGACAATTGGATATCTTGCTCCAGAATGGATATCTGGAGTTCCAATTAGCGCAAAAACAGATGTTTATAGCTATGGCATGGTTCTTTTTGAACTCATATCAAGAAGAAGAAATTCGGAGCATCTAGAAGGAAAAAATGTTGCTTTCTTCCCTCTGCTGGCTGCTGTAGAATTATACGAAGGAAATATGCTTGCAATACTGGATCCTGATTTGAATGGAAATGCTAATTTAGAAGAGGTTGAGAGATTGTGTAGAGTTGCTTGTTGGTGCATTCAAGACGAAGAACATAACCGTCCAACTATGCGTCAAGTGGTGCAAATTTTGGAGGGTGGTTTGGAAGTGAGCCTACCTCCAATACCAAGATCGCTTAATGCTTTGGCAGAGGATTCGACGAATTTGAAATTCTTCGAGGAGTATTCCCTATGAGAGTAATAGTGTCGAACTTGTAATATTGATTCTTAAATATTCTCTTGTTTAGTTATAAAACTACGGTTATTTTTGAATTATTAGTATGCACATTTTTCTTTTTATATATTGAGGTACTTGTAATATAATAATTTGGCTTTTAGAAAAGCTGATATTATTTAGTAATCAATGTTGTCGTTCCACTTGTTATGGAGTAATATTTGCATATGTGACCTTTATTGCTTGTAGGTTTTAAGGTGAAGTTAGTGATGCGTATATATACTCAAATTATTGGAATGTACGTCAGAGGTATGTGACTCTGTGCATAAACAATTTGATTTATAGGAAATAATTTTCACTTGGGAGTTCGATGTATAATACATATTTACAATTAAAAGTTGTGAAGGGTTACCTCTATATTAGTCAGATTACAATCAGAAAATCTACTTGTTCGTGAAACCATATTTTATGTCAAAGGTGAACAAATTGCACGAGCAGGGCCGGTCCTTAATTAAAATTTTGGGGTCCCGTGCATAGACAAAAATTTGGACTTTTTATATATATAATTTTTTTTATGAGACCAACTAATACGCTTTCATATATAAATATTTCAACATTATATGCTTATAAGTTATTTTTACATTTTCAAAATTTAAATAGTCGATCTGAACTGTTCAACATTATATCCATATTAAAACGTGCTTAGAGACTAAATTTACATATTTTTTGAAACTTTTTTTACTGTCTTTTAAGATAGGTAGAAAATTTATTGATTCAGAAAATCCTTGATCATAAAAAAAAAACACACGTGCTTTTCATAGGGAAGAAGAAAAGTGCACCAAAATAGATGTGGTGAGTATTAATAATTGAGAATATGGTTTGTATAGGAATGGGTGAGTTTTTAACTAATTTTATGCTTTTACACATAAGACTACATAGAAAAGAAAGTAAAAAATCAAATAGTGATTAATGGCTAGGGCTATAAATGAGCTGGTTCGGGCCGAGTTAGCTCAGCTCGTTAATTCTGGACCGAGCTGTTAGCGAGCCAGCTCGTTAACAGCTTGCGAGCTAAAATCTCAGCTCAAACTCGTGACGAGCCAGCTCACGAGCCACGAGCTGGCTCACTGGGTTTTATTGGACCTTGTTTTAAGAAGAAAATAAATTTTACAAACATTTTTGAATCAAGCTGGACCAAGCTGAACTGAGCTGGACCAAGCTTGACAGTATAAAATACACACAAATTCATACAAATTAACAAATTGATGCCTAGCCGAGCCAGCTCATAAGCTGGCGAGCGAGCTAAGGCCTTAGCTCAGCTCGTTAATTTTGGCCCGAGCTGTTAGTGAGCCAGCTCGTTAACAGCTCGGTCCACTATCGAACGAGCTGTTACCGATCGAGCCAGATGTGAGTCACGAGCGAGCCACGAGTTATGAGCTTTTTGGACAGCCCTATAAATAATGGCTGACATCTCTTCTGAAAAGATAGCATGCTCACCCCTCCAAATATAATTTTCTTATATATATGAAGCCGGCCTAAACCTTTTTTTTTTTCAGAAAAAAATATAACCATATAAGAGTCAACATAAAGTTATTAAAATTAAATCAACATAATTGGAGGTACGTGACCAGATTGTGTGTTAAGTTTAATAAAATATATGAATAACCAATTATTTAACCGTTTAAAAAAAAATCAATCTGTACATGAGTAACTTATTAAATTTTGGGGGGCAATTTCACGTGTACCCTTCAAAAACATTGAAATTACATATTTCTCCTCTAAAAACTAAAGTTCATAAGATCATATTTACCCTTTTAATTTTTATAAACTTTACACAATTTATTATTTTCTATTAAAACTCATTTTAAATTTATAAAGTACATATCTTATTCTTTATTAAAAAAATAAAACATATATGTAATATGTTTAAGAGAAATGTTCAGTCCACTATTTGGTCGGTTATGTGCGCAAATTATTTATTTTTTATTTATGACACAAAAATAAGTGTTCGTCTAAATGTCGTTGTGCCTGTGTCACAAGAAGATAAATGAAGCATTTGTCCTTGGTAATTAACCAATTAACAAAATTGAACATTTTAAAACTTTATAAATTGGATAAAATGAGAATTTTTTAAATTTAAAATGTGTTTTAAAAGAAAAGGCAATAATATATTGGATAAATTTGTGAGTATTTGAAATTTATAAGGGTTAATATGATATTATGAATTTTAGAGTGGGAAATATGGAATTTCAAAGTTTTTGAAGGATATACATGAAATTCCCTCTTAAATTTTTAATTGCTTGTTTAAAGTACAAGCTATCTAATCTATACAAAAGACGTGCAATTTTATTTTTCAAACTTTGATAATCCATCGACCATCGGTTATAAATAAAAAAAAAATTCAATATACCATAATCCTTATTATTTTAATTTAATTAATACAACTTTTTTTAACAATGGTTCTTATTGAATTCTTTATTTCTAAAGCTTCTAGTTAAGTCTTTTTTTTTTTTTTTGAAAATCTTCGCAGTAGCTGTGAAGTCGTGAGGGGAAATCGAACTCTCGATCTTTAGATAACCAACAATCTTAGAACTTCTCTCCTAGCCAACTGTACTACCTCTCATTTCTCAAAGCTTCTAGTTAAGTCATGTTGGAGTTAGAGTGGAAAAAATGGTACGGCAGAGCCAGCTCTGTCGCGGAACGGCACGGCATGGTTATGGTACGAAACAGCACGGCACGTGTGACTATTTTATGCCGTGACTCGCGTGTTCTGTGCTGTGACTATTTGTATGTCGTAACTATCTTTTGAAAATTTGGTAAGACACTTCATGCAAAAGATCCGGTTATGGTACAACACGTGGTCATACGAGTCACGTGTAATTAAAACCATTAGATCTTGATCAAATAATAAATCTCAAATAAACTAATATAAATTATGATAAAAATAGTTAAATATGAAAATCATGATTAATTACGTTAATTTACAGCACGTTTTTCTCGATATTTTAATGACGGCATGAAATCAAAATTATGGTGTATTTGTCATGGATCGGCACGTTTTTCTCAAACTGGAGTTATAATGGAGAGGATAGTAGTCAACAAAGTTTTTTTCTGGTATTTAGTCAAACAGTTGCTTGGAAGTTGGAAGAAGACTCCATTGTCTTTTTCCCAGTTCTCCTCTTTCTTCCACCAACCTAAACCTGCCCAACAAATTTCCAAAAAGAACAGGAGATCAAAATCTCAAACAATCTCTCTCACTCCATACTCCATACTACACTTTTCCGGCATCAGAACCTTCTACATTGTCTCATCTTAAATCCCCTCCATCCACCGTCCATCATCTCATCTCCACATAAATCCAACGGCTGAGATGAGATGAAACGCTCCCTTCGCTCTCTCTCCCTCCCTCTCCTCCTCTTCCTCTTCCTCCTTGCTTCTCTCGCCTTTCGTTCGGTTGTCTTCCCTTCCTTCCTCTTTTGCCAATCCAACCCTCAAAACCACAACAATATTCACATCGATGCCTCTCTCCTTTCTCTCTCATTGCACGAGCCAACCAATTCTTCTCTCCAAGCCGACATCTTTGATCTTCTCCAAGCATCTCTCCAATCCTTCGACACAATTGGTGGTAAGTATCGTACACTCTCTTTGTGGCGTTGGATCGGTTCTGATGAATCCTTCCGGCCTCGATCTCTTGCCAGGATCCGCTTACCCGTACGAACTGGGACCCGTTACCCGCCAGATCGCCAGGTTGTCCTTCCTCTCTTCCGCCATTCCCTCACCACGTGGGCCCGTTCCCATAATGCCGACCTCTCTTCTTCTATAATGTCAGAACTAATACAGCTCGTAAAAAGACCAATCGATATTTTCAACGGACTGAAAGACAGTAGTGAACCGTATAGCACCTGTGCAGTGGTAGGTAACAGTGGCATACTACTTGGATCCAACCATGGTGAGTTGATCAACAGCCATGAATTTGTTATTAGATTGAATAATGCAAGGGTTACTGGCTATGTGAAGGATGTTGGGTCAAAGACATCTCTCTCATTTGTCAATAGTAATATACTTCATCTGTGCACAAGGCGGGCCGGGTGCCATTGCCACCCGTATGGTGAGAATGTACCCATTGCAATGTACATGTGTCAACCCAGGCATTTCCTCGACTATGTGGTGTGCAATTCTTCGCATAAGGCGCCATTGCTCATTACTGACCCAAGGTACACCTTTTGTTGATTATACAACTTAATGTCAATTAACACATATATGCTTTTTCAAGTGGAATTGAGGATGGAGTTTGGCACAGGTGAGGTTCATTTTGAGTAGGTTTAGGCTAACAGCTCAGCTCTGAGCCTCTGACCATACCTTGAATTTGGGACTTCTTTTAGTTGTGGGTGTTGTTTAGGACACAAAAGTTAGTAAAGCAAGGATACTTTGCTCCTACCAATTTGTTGTAAATCGTAATGAAAGCTGAGTGGTCCAAAGCCCTTTGAATTGTATCGCTGTCTAAAGGGCTCCTCTGTGAACTGTTTGTTTGATGTGCAACCCTAAGAAAAGATAGTCGACAACTTCTGTTACCTTATACAATGTACCACGAGTAATCTTTCCATTTTTTCAGTATAACTATTATTTTTCTTTTAGTTATAAGAGAAATTTATATATATTCCCATCATAACTTCATGATTTAGATATTTACCCATCAAAAACTTAAAACTAGTTATTTCCCCATCTAAACTCATTTATTTTATAAAATAACCCCATTTCTTCATTAAATTAATTAAAAATGCATATTAATATTAATAGAAAATATATAATGACAATTCTGTCCTTCCCCTTCTCTTCTCCTCGTCACATGTAACTTCCTTTTGCGTCCAGTTATCCTCTTCTCATATACCTCCCTCCCGGGAAAACCAGTGGAAAACATCACAATAGAAGGTTAAATCAGATGGTACCAGACACATTAAACCCATTATCAGTGCAAACCACTTTGTGGGTTCAAATGTTTACTCTTTTGATGTACTTAGATCTTGAATTTATATCTTCAAATCCCTTTGTGCACGAGTTTGAATTTATATCTTCAGTCCTTGTTGTTGTTTGAATTAGGCAAGCATTATGTATTTACATAATTTTGAAATTTCAAACTCTACTGTAAATGAATATTAAATAACAAAAAGTTTTGAATTTGAGGACTGACATATTGACTTCTCTGTTGTAGCTTGATGTGTTAGATCTTGATATCATGTAAATCTTGAAAAAATAAAGCTGTTTGAGGTCGACCTTTTGTTTTTTAGCTGTTCAGATTTTAGGAAGATTGTTTTGCCTATCATGAAATTTTTTCTTATAGGTGGGTAATAAACAGATCACAGTACTATTCTTGTGAATTTTTTTCATGTTATGTCACCCAAACAGAATAATTGAATACTAATCTTATTATATTGTATTTGGTGTTGCTGAAAAACTGAAAAAGATATATGATCGCAAATCCACCAAAGGGCTACCAGATCCCTAATTGTCTTGCAGACTTGTAAATTCATTCATCTAGTTTATGTTTCCAACTTTCCATCATGTTTATTCATTAATTTGTATTATTCATTCAAAAAGTTACACTTTGTGCTGCTAGCTTTTTTGATGCCAATAATTCAACATTCTCATTTGCTGATTGAGATAAACTAAAAAAAACATCCAAAGAGCTGAAATTTTTTCATGTCCCCTCTTATATATCCTCTTCTCAAGAATACTCATCTGTTGTGATTTCCTTTGTGTTTCTTTTTCTGCTTCCTTTCTCTTCTACTTTCTTTCACAGAGCTTCTTTGTCCTGTTTTTAAGGTAGCATGAACTTCTGTGTCCTTTAGACTTATGCAAGTTTAAAAACAGTAAATAAAGTCAAATAATGAATGATCATTTTCACAAAAAATATACTATTAGAGGCAAATCCGAAAGCACTGAAACATATGTCAGTGGAAATGTGGATGCTTGTTATGATCAAGACAAAAAGACATTATCATATCCTTTTGTTTATTTAATTATATGCATGCAGAAATTGGGTTGAGTTTTTATAATTAATTGAGCAGCAAAATAAAATCTTGCTATGTTCGCCAACATAAGCCTTCTATTCAATATGAAAGTTGAAATTTATTATTATTTTGTGCTGCCAGCCTAGCTAGGTAAGCTATACCATGAATACATATCGTGGGTAAAGGAGGTGCAAGAGAAAAGAAGGGTAGAGGGAGGGACGCAGTATAGGTATTTTGAAGGGAAGGATAGAATTGCCATTTTGTTCTTTTATTAATAATATTAATATGTACTTTTAAATTGATTAAATGAAGAAATGGGGATATTAATAAATTAAGTGAGTTTAGATGGGGAAATAGCTAATTTCAAGTTTTTGATGGGTAAATATCTAAATCTTGAAGTTTCGATGGGGATATATAAAAGTTATGATGGGTAACTGCAGCTGGATGTGAAGATTAATATTCCCTGCCTTGTCCTTTTCTCTAATGAAAATGTGCTTCCAATGTTTGTAAGGAAAAGAGAAATTGGGGATGGTAATGGAAATATTCATCTTTGTGATAATGCAAAGTAAAAACAACAAATTTCCGGCTGGTCGTTTTTCATGTCTAAATAGAAGTAAAGACTTGTTTATTTTAATTTAAGCAGTGACCTATCATCCAATCGATCATCAAGTCACTAGATAATGCTATTGGCCAGCCTATTGGATTGAGACATATTTTTTTCAAAAGGGGTTAATGTTTCGTGTTTATCCTCCTATACTGGTTTGCATTTGCTTGTATGGATCCACACTGCTGTGCTTACTGGGGGTAACAGGGAAGGGATACACCTGTGAAAGATGAGAACTACATAACTGTTAAGCATAATAAAATGAAGTCAAATGTAAGAAGCCAGAAAGTTAAAAGAAGGGAAAGTAAGGAGGGAATGAACCACACTGGTGTTCTGCTGGTACTGTGCTGCTGGTAACAAGTTGGTATCAACAATCCAGGATGTCTTTGCTATTATACCAGCAACTTTCATGACCTTTAATAGAAGGGAAAGAAAGGAAGGAATGAACCATTAATATCCTGTGCTAAATTCTTGATTAGGAACACATTACACAAGATGTAAAAAATTGCATCTTCTGAAATTCATGTTGGTTGATTAGTAATAAATATTTTATTGATTTTTAAATTTTTCATTACTAACAACAGGTTTGACAACCTCTGTGCACGGATCACCAAGTACTACTCCCTGAAGCGGTTTGCATATTCAACTGGCCTGAGCCCGACACGGTGGAATGAGATGCATGATGAGACTACATTCCACTACTCATCTGGGTTCCAAGCTGTCATGCTTGCTCTTGGGATTTGCAAACGTGTCAGCGCTTTTGGGTTCGGTAAAATAAAGAGTGCGAAGCACCATTACCACACCAATCAGAAAGCTGAACTAGAGTTGCATGATTATGAGGCTGAGTATATGATTTATCGGGACTTAATTAAACAGCCCAAGACAATCCCATTCCTTGCTGGATTTCATGCTCCCCCTTTGGTTTTTTACCAGTAAGTTTCTTACGAGTGCTGATCGGGTTACTTTGCTTTTCCAAAAGTAAATGAAAATGGGGTGGGAGAATTTTCTTAGAGCATGATTTTAGATTCCTTGAAGGGTAGTTCTGTAAATAGTTTAGACTAGAGTATTTGTTCAGATAGCACACAATTCAAATTTAATCAATACTTGTGTCAAGTTTTGTTGCTGTCCTTGTTTTTCTCAAGCTGAATTATCATTTTTATTAGGCTTCAAGTATGCTTTACTGAAGTTTGATCGATTGGCCTAATATGGATCCTTCGTTGGTTCTCAGGTTTTTTGTGCTAGGTTATTTACCATTAACTTGCTATTTCTTTATTTTTCTTGACCATAACAAAATAAGTTTTCTTTTCTGAAAAAAAAAAACTAATAAAAAGAATAGGATGAATGGATTGTAATGGAGTTTCTCTTCCAAAAAAATTGTAACCAGGTTTATAATATAACATGAGAGCTATTTCAATTATCTAATGGGCCTGTCATTCTCCAATTCATAGGTGGGTTTTTTACCCAACTTATCTGATGGGCTTCACAAAGAAAGCCTAACGGGCTTATCTGACGTTCCAAATAAGCTATGAATAGAGTCCTGTTTTGCACGATTCCAACTTCTCAAGGACAAAATTCAAGTTCTAAAGATAAAATTATCCGTTTCTCTGAGAGGATTTCAAATTTTCAATTGCTCAGTTCGTGTAAAAGTTTGTATAATATAATAGAATTTTTTATTTGGACATTGCATTCTTTTTTGGTACAAGTATAAAATGAAAGTTCCATACATATTAAACGATAAATATAATTAAATAATAAATACACAATTTCATTTTACAAATTGTAAATCCCATCAAATGACTTATTTTTACTTGCCTCTATCTTCCCGTGCAAGAACTGCATCTACGTACTACAACTGGGTGGCTTGCCTGTGAAATATTTGCAAAAATTGCAGAAGAATTTGTATGTTTTTGTAAATATTCGAGTGAAGAAAATAAAGTGCCTTACAATAAGGGCTGCAAATGAATTGAATCGAATCGAACTTAATCCAGTCTAAGTTCGAGTTTGAATCAATTTCAAACCGAACTAGTTCAAACTTGAAGGAGGGTTTCGAACTGAAAAGAAGAGTTCGAGTTTGATTCGGTGCGATATGAACCAGTTTCAAACCGAACTGGTTCGAAATTGAAGTAGGGTTTAGAACTAAAAAAAAAGAGTTTCGAATCGAGTCAGACTTAGTTCGAGTTCGATTCAAACCAATTTTGAACCGAACTAGTTTTGATTCATTCCAGTACCAGCTGGATTGATTCATTTCAAATTGATTTTTTTTTTTTTGAATCGAACTCAAACAAATCACGAGCTACAATCTTTTTGTGCACCCCTAACCTTCCCAGTGATTGATCAAGTTCTTGAATAATTTCAAAGGGACTAAAAGAAAGAAAGAGGGAAGAAATAGTATGGAAAAAAAATATTTAATGCAACAATCAATTGAAAATTTAACTACATTTAGAAACTACGTCTATATAATACATTCTACTATAATTGTTTTGCTAATTTTGTTATTATCATAATTAAATGTTTTAGCGGTAAACTAAAATCTTAACAATTAGGAACTATAAATCTAGTAATAAAATAACTTTGCACTAGTAAAAAGTTTGCTAAATATTTACTGATAGCTTTAGCAACAATTTGTTATAAGTTACTTTTAAAAATAATCAGATTCATTTGCAAACTATAAAATGACTTTGGGGTTATAATCAATTTTGAATTTGTATTGAACAGCTGAATTGTGTATGTGTGTGTGTGTGTGTGTGTTTTTTTTTTAGTGAAATAACTGAATTGTTTCAATGATCTCTATTGATATGCATGTGGGTGACAATAAAATACGAATTAATTGGAGATGAAAACATCAATTCCAAAGGCAGAGCTACACTTTTAAACAATGAAAATCAAACGTGAATAAAATTAATTATATATAATTTTCAAGTTGCTTATGAGAATTAATTTACAGTATGCACACCATTTTACACTTAACTATATAAAAAGTCATGAAATATAAATTTTTTGAGAAAAAATGAAAGTCAAATCATCCTCATATGAATTATGTGTGACTCTGTTTTGATCAGTCCAATAATTTTCCTTTTCAAAAACAAGCTTTGAAAATGTCAAAAATATACCATGCGTCAATTTGGAGTTTCGAGACAGTGTTCTTTAAATGACAAAGTGACGAATGTCTTTCAGATGACAAATAATCAAGAGAGACATGGTCCATATTACAAATCAATACTTTTGTTTTAAAAAATTTAACCGTTGATCAGCTAAAACATTCAAGATGGTTTCATACAAATATGGACTTCCAAACTAAATTTTATACTAGAAATTTAGATAAATAAAAAATCATTTGATCTGAAAATTACTAATAAATAATAATTTTATATCTATCTAAAAATTAGGAAAAACAATATAAAAAGTATAAAATTTAGTTTATAAGTATAAATTCATATGAAAACTATATTAAACAATTCATATCAATATTAAAAAAAATTTAATGAAAAATTTGATTTTATAACACAAAACCAAAACACGCTATGCACAGTGCATAGCCTCGCTCCATAATCAAGATACCAAACGATCAACTGCTGAACTTCAATAATAAAAAATAAAAAAAGCGAAAAGAAAATGGTGCATAGAAGATAGTTAACAGCTAGAAAAGGAATGATGATGATGCGATGTGAAAGGGGACAATTAGACGTCAGCAACTCAAAAGGAATGATGATGATGAGATAGCAACTTTGACTTAATTTGACTTTGGTGCTTGTAATTTTATTATTCAAAATCAAACCGGTACTGGCACTGGTACTCATCATTTGTTCTTTCTGGGAAACATCAGAATATCTCCGGGATGTACCTGCTGCTCTGACGCCGCATAAATCCCAATGTACCATCTGCACTTCAATTTCGTCGGGTGCGTATCCTCTGAGATATCTCAATTTTTGCGTGACCTACGTGTCCGGTGCCTATTCGGGGGAACCTAGGGGGCCAGTATTATTTGAGCTTTGAGATTCTTGCATAACGTATTTGAACGATTAAGATCTTCCAAAAAGTCACGCAAAGTTTGAGATATCTCAGAGGATACGAATTCCAATTTCGTCAGGGGCTGCAGAGACCTAGAGAAAAACTCTGTACAACTTCAATCCTTCGGATCCTTTGTGTTCAAAAACATACTGACAAACTCACAAACCTATTTAGTATGCCGTAGTGACAAAAAACCCCAAAAAAAACTCCTAAAAAATAAAAAATTAGTGTTTTTTATTGCGAATAAAATACATTATATTTTTTTTGCATGTTATTTGGAGTTTGGTTCGATAACAGCAAAAAAAATGAATAATACACGAATAAAACATGAATAAAATGCGAGTTCTGTCACTATGGCGTAGTGACAACTAAATTATTCGGGTACGATTCGACAAAGTTAAAAATTTGTGATTCGGGAACAATTCGGATATAATTCGAAAATGATTCGGAATTATTCGGATCAGAGATCTTAGTCATGCAGGAGAAAGACAAAAGTTATGAGAAAAATCGAGAAAATTTTGTGAATAATTCGTAAAATTCAGGAAAAATTCGCTAAATTGCAAATTATTCATGAATAATTTGATCAATCGAAGAATTCAACGTTTAGTTCGACGTCACAAAAAAAAACGAATTATTCTCAAATATTGTGATTATGGTTCTCTTTTTTGCTTCTTTTATTCTGTTCGCTCAAGAGCTTGTCTAGGATTTTTAATGCGTGCTAATAAAACTGTTTATGTACAGGTCAATTAATTTTCTGTGCATTTAGTGACATACGAGTTGTTTATAAGAATAATGAGTCTTTGCCCATTGGATTTATCTACAAAACCTTATATTTTACGGAGCTCAAGTAGAAAGCTACTATCTTAAATTTATGCGAAGAATTCAAATTTGTGAAAACATGTCCATAGTCACAAGATTTGTGAATTATTCGTAAATAATTCATTTTTTTGTGATGTCTAACCGAATGCTGAATTATTCGATTGACCGAACTATTCGCAAATAATTTTCAAATTTTACGATTTTTTCTCGAAATTTACAAATTATTCCCGAATTTTTTTCAATTTATGCGAAGAATTCAAATTAGTGCAAAATTACATTTTGCATTATTTGTACACAACATGTACTGAGGTTGTTAATTGTATCTCAAATAAAATAAAATAAAGCGTTAAGTTTTTATACTTGAATCAAATCCAAATTTTATTTAGATAAAAATAAAAATAAATTCTTCCAACTTTCAATTTAATCTTTCAATTATTTGTTTAAACTCATGAACATATCTGACAAAACAAAAGAAAACATGGGATGATGTTTCTAAATACAAATAGCTTGAGCTGATGCATGAATTTATTCAATGGGGTAATTATTTTTCTGAATGAAAGTTTATAGTTATTAATTTAATCATATTTATGATTATATAAGTATTGAGATTGAAGTAGAGAATTTAACCCAAAAGTGATGCTCAAATTGATATATGATAAATATTTCCTGAATAAAAAAAAAAAAATGTAAAACTTAGTCACAACTTGTGTCTCAATTAATGAAATTTGAAATATGTAGGTTAGATCTTCACATTTTACTTAAAAATAAAATTAAAATAATAACACAACTTATCGCAAAAATGAGGCCCTATCAAGCTCCATTATCACCCAAATTCGTCCCTGATAATTGATATTGTGCACTAATTATGGCAATGCACAATACTGTTGTAATATTACTTCATATTTCTTCATTCTACGATGCTATTGACAAAGGGTGCGTTTGGGTGGATGAAGAAGAGCCACTATTCCGGATTAGCACTGTTCCGAACTACTAATCTACGTTTGGGTGTATTTGGATTAGCGAATAACCGCTATTCTTTCTTTGTTTTTTGTGAAATTGTTCACTATTCTACTAATCGTACAAAATATTAGAATAGCTACTATTCTCAAATTAGAATAGCTACTATCCTTGCACTATTATTGATTCATCCAAACGCACCCAAATTAAATTAGCACTCAAATAATTAATGTTTTTGTATCAATGACATCGCTGGCATTTTATTAATAACTCATGAGGTTGTTCACTAGCACATGAGAGATTAAATTTTAAACTAGGTAGGTGTCTTAAGAAAAGAGCAGGAAATTAAAATCCGAACAAAAATAAATTAAAAGAGGTTGTTTTAATCCGCGCTAAGAAACCGGTGTTCAGTAGAATTAAGCGGTTAAAAAAACTAAAGAAGACCCCTTTAGCCTTAAGGAGGCTTAAAGAGACTCTTCCCAAACAACACCATATATTTCCGGCATAATTAAAGATAAATCCTGTGTTTTCTTAAGCATACCAATTAATGGTTTAATTAATTTGATACAGAATAGAAAAATAACATTAAGATAGCTAGTGAAAATTTGAAAATTCCAAGAATAAATCAGAAATGATGATGTTTTAAGGATTACTGTTGTGAGGTACTCTAAATAAAATTAGTATTCGGTACTTAGTTTTACAAATTATCATTGCACTTGAGTTCGTTGGTACAAAGTACAAACAACTAAGCTCCCAAATTTTACAGAAAATCTCGTTTTGAAATATTGAAAAAGACAGAAATAGCCACCGGTCAGTACCTCATCAAATGCTTGTTTTGGTATAAGAGTAATGATATGCTTTGATTGTTCTCTGACAAAACCTCTGCCTGTCTCAGAAATGGCTACAAAATCCAACGACTCTCCGCTCAGGAATTATCACCTTGAAAGTTGAAACCAACTCCTCTCCGTAAACTAATTAATTCATTAATTGCCTACTGTATATGCTACAAGTAGGTTTCAAATTTTGTCATTAAAAAAATATCTTGGATTAGATCATGCTAGCCGATTTTTTTTTTTACCAACCGAAAAAAAAAATAAACTCATACAATAGATATATTTTTTTTAAAAAAAATCAAAATTATCAGATTTAATCTTAATTTCACTGAATTTCATACATTAATATGAATTATTAGTTAAAAATATATCTGGAAACCAAATGTTGCATTTTGCATGTAGAACGTTTTTTTACTGTTTTCTATCTATATAAAAATCAGTAAGTAAAAAAAAATCTTATATTGAACAGTTTAGATCGATATGAGTTTATAACATGAACTTAATTAATTATCTGTGATATACATTACCATAACCTCACTCATGATTTAAGATAAATTCATAATATTGTTTTTAAATGATTCCAATTTATTCAATAATTGTCATATAAAAATATATATATATGTTAGCTATTTGTTTATGTTATTTATCCTAGATTACTTCTATCATTAGAAATTCATTTGATGGATCAGGTTTTCGCAAAGAAAATATGACATGATTCATTTATTTCATCTTTAATTTATAACAGGGTTTTATGATTTTTTATTGTTTAATAAATTTGCATCCAAGTACTTTGTAAATGTCAAATTATAAATTCCGTTAATTTAATTTTCGAAAAGAAGAAATTGACAAACGAGGGAGCTAATTAAAAAGTAAAAAACTTGGCACCTGTTCTCTGATCGTTTACTGGGCAAGTTTTTTTTTATAAACTATAATTAAAAATAATAATTTCAGCAAACTAACATGATTACTTTTTTTTTTTAAAAATTATAAGAATTAAAATGCAATTTTGGTCTGCTATTTTTTTTTATTTCGTTACCGAAATAGCATTTTAGCCTGGTGTGATTTTCTGTAGTATGAAACACTGGACCGAAATGCCATTTTCGTCCCGAAAAAAAAATGGCGGACTGAAATAACATTTTCAGTTCTTATGATTTTTATAAAAAAGGAAAGTAATAATGTTGTTTTTCTAAAATTATTATTTTTAATTATAATTTATAAAAAAAATTAGATAATAAGTCCATTGTTCAATTAATTTATATTTTAATATTATATTTACCAACGGTTCCGTTCAATACAAAATGAATAAAGGTTTGAAAATGTTAGAAACAATAAATGAAAAAATTGTGAATATGATTGCGTATCTTAGAGCCCAGCGGCTAATCATGACACCTACTTAAGTACTTAACGCAGAGATATAACATGACACTGTTGAATACCCAAAACACCCTTTCTAGCCACGACCATAGCGTGACGCCCCCTGCCAACCTCATCATTTGCATCCATTAATCCATTCCATTAGAGAGAGAGAGAAGAAGGAGAAGAAAGAGAGAGGTTCTGCTATTCAAGTTTATTTCCAGCTATAAATAGCTCCTCCGACCCACCACATTTCGCATCTCTCTCCTTCTCTCTATTTTCACTCTGTGATATATAACCATCTGTGGAGACCAACATATATCTCAATGGAAAGTATGTGATAATATATATTGTGTTCTTTTATTTTTCTGATTCCCTGTTACGTACACCACTAAATATATATCCATATTAACGAACATTTGTTTGTTTGTTTGTTTGTTTACCAGGATTGGAAGAACTGGAAAAAGCAAAGAAGCTGTACAAGGAGAACTTGTACATGATAAAAGAAAACGAGAGGCTGAGGAAGATGACACAGATTCTAAGAGAAGAGAACCAACTCCTGTTTGATCAGGTGAAACTCAGGGGACTGGAACAGAAATATCAAGCTGGTAATTCTGCTGGTAATCCAAGTGGGACCCAGTCTCAGGCAAACGCCAGGAATGGTGCAAAGAAATAACTCCTACGTACGTACGTACAACCATAGAAATGCTGATAGAGGTTTTTAGTTGGTGATCTGATCATGTACTGTAGGTTATATTTCTCTTCTGAATTTTGAACAAAAATGTAGTAGGGGATACTATGGTATGAAGTGATACTGTTTATTTTGTGTTGCAGTGACTAGTTCTTATTTTTATTTTATGACACCATGAATTATGTAATCTAAGTTTGTGCAGTTGCGTTGAGAAAAGAGCTAGTTAAAATGATGATGTTAATTTAGAAACTGCAGCAACAATAATTGTTAATTATATTATGCTGTTACGTATATGGTTGATAGCAATTATGGATCATCACATGAATTGTGGATATATTCATTTGTAAAGATTTTAACAGAGCAGTTTTAGCTTCATACAACGCAAAGACTATAGAATCAAAACAATACTGTATATAGTTTGTGCGCTGCATGAAGCCAAAACTTCTCTGTTAAAATCTTTACCCTATATTCATAGCGTGAGGCATGAAGTAATCAAGCCCCTGAGTCATGACGTTAGAGGTCAATAAGTCATCATTACTAACGTTATAAATTATTAAGTATTATGACATAAGAAAATAATTTTAGCACTTTAGTAATGGAATAGATATATATCTATATATTGATTTAAAATGAATCTTTAGTTTTAATTTTGCTGGAAGCAATTAAACATAGTCATACAAGCTAATGCTCAATTTGAGTACTTTCAATTTGCTCAAATATTTTTTTATCACTATTGTACATTGAAATAAATTTGTAGAATAAATTGGGAACAAAGGATTTAATAAAAAAGTTTCAAACGACAACCAAATACTTCAAAAGTTAAAAATCCAAGGTAGCAATATATATAAAAAAATTAATATATAAAACGGGAATATCCTAATGATATTATTTGATGGAATATTTTGGTTTTCGTCCTCTATGCTTCTATTTGGTGGAATATTTCGATGTTTGTATATATCTTTGTTTAAATATAAAGTAAATGGTAAGAAGAAAATTATAAAATGATACATGAAAAATTAAAAAATAAGCACTAGAATAAAATGGATGTTTAAAATATAACTGTTTTAATTTTTATATAAAATTTGACCAGAAACACCTCATTAAATTGATTTCCTAAAAATCTTAAGTTCGACCATTCGCACAAATAAATTGATTTCCTAAAAAAAAAAATCAAAATGACATTTAAATTATTACATGAATTTGGAATAATTTTGATAAAAATGATGATATATAACAAGATCCAATGATAATATCTTTGGCCAGTTTGCCCAAACTAAAAATATTATTTCAAGAACTCTTGGAGTATAATATATGTTTTCTAGAATTTGGCAAAATAATCAGTAAAGTGAGATAATTTTGCTCCTCACATGGTTTAAAATTTGGGAATTATTTTGAGTGTTTTAGAAAATGTATTGAATGCAATATAATAAGAATCAAATTGCCTGCCTTAATTATTAAGTACACTTTGTTCTTTCAAAAAATTGTTATTATACTTTTGATCTTTCAGTGATGAAATGTTTTATTTTGTTTCAACAATCAGATTCTGATGACATAATTAAACCTTGTCATTAATGTTACAGCAGTACTTGTTTTATATTTAAGGGTGTTGCTTCTCAGATAATAATAATTTAGTTAGAAAGGCTATGCTATTAGGGGTGTAAACGGAGCGGATTCGGAGCGGATAATGCTAATACCATATCCGTATCCGTTTTTCAACAAGCGGATACGGATACGGATTCGGATAGTAAACAGATATCAAAATTAAAAATCATATCTGTCTTGAACGGATACGGATACGAAACGGATAATTCACGGATACGGATTCGAATACGAATACGGAGCGGATAATTGTCGGATATTGAGTAATTATACTAAATTTCATAATTTTAAATTACCAAATTTGATTACCTAAATTGACAAAAATTTAATAGACTTTTTAAGTTTACACAGTGATGATTATACATGACTAATTGCTTATTGGTCCAGAGAATCAATCCATTATCCTAATATATTATATGATTTTTCTACCAAGATTCTTAGACTTAAATGAATATGTATGTTTTTTGGGAATTTCGTAAGGGTGAAATGAATTGAAAGCTGCTGAAAGATTAAATTTTGGATCCGGATATATACGGATATCCGCTCCGTTTATATCCTCACGCAATTATCCGTATCCGTATCCGTATTATTTTTTCATATACTAAAATTATCCGTATCCGTATCCGCAAGTATCCGTATCCGTTTAATCCGGATACGGATAATAAGTGGATTCGGAGCGGATTATCCGCGGATAATCCGTATCCGTTTACACCCCTATATGCTATTGATATTAATTCTTATAATTTTAAAAATTAATGAAGAAAATATGGCTTTCTATAAAAAAAATCAGTCATCATGACTTACTATATATAAAAAGATAATGTTGACAATTGTATAAATAATTCTATATTATTCTTTATTAATTAAAAAAAGATAATGTTGACGAATATATAAATAATTCTACATTATTCTTTATTAATTAAATTGTTAAAATCAATCTTAATATATTTCAGGTGGTATACGGAGGCAAAAACTATTTAGAGTTGTATATATAGTCCAAAACCATAATTTCTCATATATAGTCGTATATATAGAGATGGGCTACGGTACTTCGCGAAGTAAAGCGAGTGTTTTACTTCGCGCTCGTATCTCCATTTTCAAAGTTCAAAACGTCGATCCAAACCGTTCAAGTTGATCTCCATATTGAAATGTGCTTGGAGACCAAATTTTACCATTTTTGAAATTTTTAAACAGTGAAACCGTTGGATCAGCGATTTTAAAAGTGGCTTAATAAATAGTAAAAAAATTCCAAAAAATATAAAATTTGGTCTCCAAGCGCATTTCAATATGGAGATCACATCTAACAGTTCGGATCAACTATTTGAACTTTGTAAATGGAGATACGAGCGCGAAGTAAAACACTCGCTTTACTTCGCGAAGTACCGTAGCCCATCTCCATATATATATATATATATATATATATATATATATATATATATATATATGAGGAGGGTTCAAATGCACCATGGTTTTGTGCTCCAATTATGCTCCAAATCTTTATCTCTGTTTTCAAAATCCGAACAATCGATCTGAACCGCTCAAAATAATTATTACAATAAAATATACTTGGAGACCAAATTTTACAATTTTTAGAATTTGTTTACTATTTTTTTTGGTAGGTACAATATTGCTTTTTTGGATGGTCAGGATCTCCTGAAAACTGAGATTTTGTACCTACAAAAAAAAATAGTAAACAAATTCTAAAAAATGTAAAATTTGGTCTCCAAGCATATTTAATTGTAATAATTATTTTGGGCGGTTCGGATCGACTGTTCGAATTTTGAAAACAAAGATAAAGACTTGGAGCATAATTGGAGCACAAAACCATGGTGCATTTGAACCCTCCTCTCTATATATATATATATATATATAGAGAGAGATGGACTTGGCTAAGCCATGGTGTAAATGTATTTGGTGAGCCACGGCACAATATCTTCATTTTCAATATTCAAATGGCCTATCCGAACCGCTCAAAATGTTATCCATATTGAAATGTGCTTGGAGACCAAATTTTACATTTTTTGGAATTTTTTTACTATTTATTAAGCCACTTTGAAAATCGCTGATCTGATGGTCCAGAAATTTTTACTGTTCACGTTGGATCAGCGATTTCAAAGTGGCTTAATAAATAGTAAAAAAATTCCAAAAAATGTAAAATTTGGTCTCCAAGCACATTTCAATATGGAGAACAATTTGAGCGGTTCCGATCGGCCATTTGAACTTTAGAAATGAAGATATGGCATGGAGTACAAACGGATTTTGCACCATGGCTTAGCCAAGTCCATCTCTCTCTATATATATAAGGATGGGCTATGGTGAGTTGCGAAGTAAAACAACGTTTTACTTCACGCTCGTATTCCAATTTAAAAATTCAAACAACCGATTCGAACTGCTCAACATTTTCTCCATATTGAAATGTGCTTGGAGACTAAATTTTACATTTTTTGGAATTTTTTTACGATTTATTAAGTCACTTTGAAAATCACAAATCCGGATGAACAATAAAAAACAGTAAAATTTTCTGGACCATTGGAGCAGCGATTTTCAAAGTGGCATAAATAGTAAACAAATTTCAACAGATATAAAATTTGATCTCCGAGTACATTTCAATATAGATAATATGTTGAGTGGTTAGTGCTGTCTAAATTTTTATGAACTCAAATACAGTTCACAATCACATGTAAGTATCAAATCCATTAATATCTTGCCACAGGCAAGGCCATTTTTCTTGGCTTTAGATACAACGGTTGAATGTCTTGTCTCTGAGATTATGTCGTAGATTAGAAATGATGTGCATTTTCTTATGTCAGCTGCTATAATGGGCTAAGAATACATGGTCAAAGTTTCTCTTAAATGCTTGTGCAAAGAAGTCTCGAGTCAGGCATGATATATCATGATATCAATTGTTTTCTCCACCTAAAAAATAACAGATGATTTACTTTTCTAATTATACTTCTTAAACTATTAATTGTATAATTTTTGCATAATTACAAATAAATTAATTAATTGAACTATAAAATGTCTCACTATCTGCGAGAGTAAAAATGTTTTTTTACCAATGGTATTTTCACTGATACTTCTGTCGGTAATACCAGTACGTTCAGAAAATAACATTTTTTTTGTTGATATACTCTCGCGAATAGTTATTTTTTATCTTGCAGATAGTGACTTATTTTTGTTGTAAAACAGAGTTGAAGTCTGAAATTTTATTAACCCTGGCACGCTACATGTATTCTTATCTGTATTTTTTATCCTTATTTATTTAGTTGTCACGATTCATATGATGTTATATTTCTCTATTATTTAAATATGTACTTCAAAGGAATGTAAACAAAACCAATATTTGCATGTTTCGTTTGCATCCGTATCAGTAAATTATTTATGTATATAGAGGAGGGATCAAGTTACACCTTTTTTTTTTGACACATTTTGACATCTACTATTTTCGAAGTCCAAATAGTCGATCCAAACCGTTCAACATGATTGATATAATAAAATATGCTTGGAGATCAAATTTTACATTTTTTTGAATTTTTTTACTATTTATTAAGATGGTTACAAAATCGTTGTTTTCGGACCATTGAAAAACAGCGATTTTGTAACTATCTTAATAAATAGTAAAAAAATTCAAAAAAATGTAAAATTTGATCTCCAAGCACATTTTAGTATATCAATCATGTTGAACGGTTTGGATCGACTATTTGGATTTTGAAATCGCAAAATTAACCTATAAAAAAACAATGTCATGATGTGTCAAAAAAAAGGGTGTAATTGGATCCCTCCTCATGTATATATTACAAAAACTCGTAGATAATTAATAAATTATTATTTGTATCCGCTTTTTTTTTGGCAAAAATGATATCTCGTTATTTTAGCTACATTTCCGACCAAATCTTGTACCAAAACCTGTGTCCAAAACTGTAAAATCATGTTTATTACATTGATTATCTATAGAATAGGTACTGCTGCGCTTTTGTTTGTTTATTGTAGGAAACGGGCGAAGAAAGGGTGAAATCTGACAGTCTAGACAACCCACACGGGCCGAGTCACAATCCACACGGACCGTGTCATACCCTACTCGACCCCCTACACAGGCGCTGCACGACCCGGACAAGAGACACAGGCACACGGTCCGTACAACATCTCACACGGACCGTGTCAGACAAATCCGGCAGTTAATCTAAGTTTTCAGATTAATGCCTAATTAAAGATGGACGGTTATGGAGCAATAAAAGGACGACCCCTTGGGCCAGAAAGTTATCCAATCATACAGAGACCAATCTAAGGAGAGTTTTACAACAACCAACTTGGAGACGAAGAAGAGAGGAGGAAATCGAGAGATTCCGACGAACTTTCTTCGTATTTTCGGTCTTTGCAATGAATTGTTTATCTCGCTTTTATTTTTCTGTTTTAGAAACCATGTTTGAGTAATTTCTTTAGTTTCTTGGGGATACGATGTAGTCGAATACTCTGTTTATTTGATAGTTGTTTGATTATGTGCGATGTTTTGTATTTGCTTGTTTGCGTATGATTTTAATTGCTTATCCGCGTTGTTCGATTATTATTTGGTTCTTACCATTAGGCTTGGCCACGTCTAACAAGGTACTGCGTCCAATTTGATCTTTCAACCAGACCAAGGTATTTGAGGTAAGTCGATGAACCGAGAGGGAAGACTAATTAGTAACCGAGAGGTGAACTTTTCAGCAATCGAGAGATTGTGAATACCTTTAGTAAACCAAACAAGTAACTTAGGTCATTCAAACCAACGAACGAGAGTTTAGGTTAGAACCCTAAGAGGATTGAATTGTATTTCCATTATCGAGTTTATTAAGCCAACAAACGAGAGTTGAGGTTTAGAAACATCAGGTATGGTCAGTTCACCCTATACGGAATCAATCAGCACAGAAACCAGACAACTACAGTCTCACTCGAGTCTGACACGGACCGTGTAGGAGACTACACGGGCCGTGTGACAGGGGTCGTGTACGAGAGTACACGGGTCGTGTCAGGCAAGAGGCAGAGTTGCAGATGAAGTCAGAAACCCAGGAAACGCTTGTTTTAATTATTTTTAAACTCCAGTTTAGTTTATTTGCAATATTATATTATCGTCAACCAAAATTTCAACCAACTCAACCCCTTTGAACACTTCTAGTTTAAGGATAAATTAGGTAGAAATCTAGTTAAGTTATTGAACCGTACTGTGGATCGATACCCGATATTACCAGCGATAGGATTGTACACTTGCAGTCCGAATCAAAAGTAGAATCGAGATTTAAAAGGTACAGCTTGCTGTACTGAAACTTTGTAGTACATTTTTGTGCGAACAAAAAACAATACAGATATATGCAAAATTATTTTATATCTTCTTAATAAAATAAGGATATTTAAATGTCCAATTCGGAATATCAACAGATTTCTACGAGTAACTTATTTAATGATTGTGACAAGTTACTAAATATATGTTAGTAACGTATTATATGTGCAAATTTGTTAGTATATACCTGATTAATTATTCATTGTAATTCCGTATCAGATACAAATTATTTGAATATTGACACCTTTTTTTTTTTTTTTTTTTATCATCTTTGTTCCTGCATTCTCTCAATAAAATGTGAATATGGATATTCATCACTATCAGTTACTATCAGTTTCAAAAGAGTTATTTTTACAAGATAGAAGGAGACTGTTAAAGTGATAAAACAGTTGTGTATTTCTCTATAGAATTTATGTATGACTTATTGTGCTATTTTTTAATACACATATCTTAGTTTATAATGTTACTTTAGATATTTTGAAAATTGTAAAAAATTTAAAACTAACTTTTGGTTTAATGGCCAGGACAATGTATACTTTATGTATGGAATATTATACGTTCGAAATTCAAATTAGATATAAAATATTAAACTGTGCCTTTTACTTAAATAAATAATAACTTTATAACAATTGTCTTATTTTCAAAATTTAACTCTTTCTTCCATAAATATTTCTCTCCGAATTAAGTTTGAAAAATAACCCCAAGTTAATTGAAAACAAAGAATTATTTGAAAAATAACTAAACGTCACAAACCATTGTGTTGGAACCCCATTTATGTACGCATAGGAAGCATTATGCTTAAATTGCTTGCTACAAATTTCCACCTCTTAGTCATGAGATGGGTCTCGGAATGATGCAAGGTGTTGACAATAGAAGCCAAATCATATATTTTTTAAAGATGTCAATGCCAAATATTAAATGTTTTAAGAGGAGGGATTCAATTACAACATTTTGGATTTTACAATATTTTGGATATTACAATATGTTACAACATTCGATTTTACGATTTTTAAATTCAAAACAGTCGATCCAAATCCTTCAACATGATCTCTATATTAAAATGTGGGTTGAGATCAAATTTTATATATATATATATTTTACTATTTATTAAGTATTTTACATAATTGTTGTTTTTTAGTGGTACAAAATTGTAAGTAAAAAAATTCGGAAAAATGTAAAATTTGGTCTTAAAGCACATTTTAATATAGAGATCATGTTGAACGGCTGGGATCAACTGTTTGAAATTTGAAATTCACAAAATTGTTGTTTTTCAGTGGTATAGAATTGTAAGTAAAAAATTCAGAAAAATATAAAATCTGATTTTAAAGCACATTTTAACATAGAGATCATATTGAACAGCTTGAATCAATTGTTTGAAATTTAAAAATCACAAAACCAAATGTTATAAGATGCTGTAACTTTCAAATATTAAAAGTGATCCGTCCTCATGTTTTAATTAATTAATTCAGTTAATTGTTTAATCAAACTTTGAACTTCACGTCGGACATCATAGTGTCTTTGCTAACCCGTACAGATATAATAGTTTACCTTATATCCCACTACGTCAGAGTTACTCGAGTTCGAATCCGGATACATAAAATTATTATTTTTAATTGGTTAATAAAAAGATTCCAATCATTAACCAATGCAAGTCTCAATGCTTTCTCAGTTTTCGCTCTAGAAAAGAAATCATCTGAAAGCAAACAAATTTGACTGTTTAATGGAGACCCATAATCAACCCGGAGTTCCATACGGGCTTCATCCGGCCCATAATACATAATAGGCCCAGTTTTGCGGTAGGCTGCTGGCTATTACAACTTCAATTTTATTTTTCTCCTCCTTTTCTGTTATGTAATTTTCCAGTCTTGTGCTAATTTTTAGATTGGCTTACATTAATTTGGAATGTCTCTCATGTATTTATTTTAAATTCCAATTGAACAATTGAACAACCCAAATGTGTAGGAAAAAAAGACAAATAAAAACTATGTTCATTCCCTGTCTAACTTCAACTAACCTGACCTAACTAGTTTGAATATATAAATAGTTTCAACAGCTACTTTCCACAAATATATATATATTTCTTTCTTCCCTCTTCTTCAAATATTTTGTTTTTACTTTGTCATGAGGTAGTATCATTTGGCCATCTACCACATAACCTCACCAAATTCCATCCAACCCATAATTTTGCATATAAATAACCCCAATCTTTACATGTTATCATGTCAATACAAAATGACCTCATCAACCAAGAGCGACGATACATACATTACCGCTGAAGAAGATGAAGAATTATTCGAGCTTGATCTTGCCCTAATGGACGAGATGTGCGCGCAGAGTGGTAACAGGGATGATGATTCTAAGAAGGAAGCATTGCTCGCTAACTGCTTGATGCCAGTGTCATGTATAAGCAATGCCAAACCTATCAACGACTTTGCAAAAATCGATGTTGGTGCTTCGATCGGGTTAAGTTCCATGCCGACAACAGCTAGCTCACGTAGGTTCCGCAGATTTCGGCATGAGCGACTAGGAAAGGTCATATTACCACGGATTAGAATTTACTTCTAAACCAGCTTAATTAGTTTTTGAGTTTTGACTAAAGAAAAAGAGAATGAATGTTGTTTGTCAAATTTTGATCATTTTGTGGCTAGATTGTTTAAAAGAGAACTAATTATACGTGTATGATTGTAGTAGGTGGTTTCTTACTGATGTAAGCTATCAATTTACAAAGGATAATTAATACAAATAATCTTCTTAGTTATTTGAAAAATGTTCGAACAAACACCAGTTTTGTAGTAAATCCGCACATTAAACCTGTTGGATGAAAAATTAAGGGTTCAGAGCTCATCCGAATGCCTTTGGACGTACTGAACACTGTCCCAAGTCTTTTTAAACCGTAGGATTAAACTTTCATCAAAATTTCATTAATTGAAAATAATGTCTGTTGACGCTCTCAGTAAACAACAATGAAAATTGTAAAATCCCTTCTTCATCTCTCTTTCTAAATCGTACAAAGGGAAGCAATTTGTATTCAAGCTCCCACCCGTGGCGCAAACAGTTGCTTCAAAACACGCGTGATGGATAAAAGAAATCAGAGAAACTGAGAAAGAAAATCCTCTTTCTACACAGTTTCCAGGATTGAGAAGGAAAAAGAAAATCTCTAAACTCCATCCTTTTCTCAACCGGTGCCTATTCCGGATGGTTTTATTTGTGTTTTGAGATTCGTGGTAAGTTAAAAGAACGAGATTCTGGACCGTCCGTTTCAATTGTTAGCGGCTATAAATTCAAATTTACTGGCCCATAAAGAAATCTTGTTAAAACGGCCTATGTTGATACGAGCCAGATGTATTTGACTTTGTTTTCATTTATTTGTTCCCTTTTACTTGACGAAAGCCCTGATTAATAAGATGTATCTCATGATATGTAACAAGTAGTAACCCGGCCCGATGTTGGGCCCAATTTATGGCCTACAAAGCATGATGAATCCAATATCCCCTTGTTTTTTTTAATAAATATTTGGTCCAATATGTATCGGTTTAATTTTCGATTTGTATCCGAAAAATAAAAAATGAATATGAATATAATTTTGCCACTGTCCGCTCCATATTCGATCCGGTTTTCACCCTTAATTTAAAATAAAATTTATATAGAAAATATGAACCATATATTATTGAGTGAGAGTTTGCTTGGCTCCAACCACTGTGAGTCTTAGACCTACAATTATGATTGTGAGAAGAACAAACGATTCATATATATATTTACTAGTTTGCGTAGCTAAAGTTCTGAATATTAATAATATTCGTGTTATACCTGAAAATTCATTTTGGTCTATTTAAGTATACAATTTTTCAATTATTTTGTAAAAAATATTTAGACTTTGATATTGTGATTAATTATATAATATAAAGGTATATTAAAATTCCGACACAAGATCTAAGGACAATAATATACCACCTTAATGTGCTCATGGTTAATTTTGCCATTGCACTGTATTTATCAACTATCTGTTTATCACATGTTCATTTACTAAACAAATTTAGTTTTTCATGGGATCTTGCCAGAATGTTAGTCTTCACTGGAATAAAATGTCAGATATACTGCACTTTGCTAAACAACTACGTACCACCTGTGCAAAAACATGCTCTTTTAGTTGTCTTCAGTGCGGTTTGTTGGATTATATAGAAGCATCGAAACGAACTGTGTTTTGAAACAAGTAAGAAAAAAAATCTCCAAGACAACTCTTTTTTCTAATTGTTTCTCTTGTGCATTATTAGGCAGGGCAAGTAAAGGGACAGGTTCAGGCATCTCTTGCTTTATGGCTCCCAGTTGACATGGATGCTAGCTATCTCTATAGCAATCTGGCCTCCTAATGAATCCAAGACATGGAGGCAGAAGATCATATGGTTGCAGATCGATGCTGGAGGGTATCAGGTTGTGCCTTATGAACAGGGGTGGATCCAGGATTTTCGTCAGGAAGGGGGGCAAAAAAACATCGAATCGGATTTAAATAGCTAATCGGGTTCAAATTAATTAATTAATTAAGTACTTAATAAAAAATAATATTTTAATCTATACTTTTCAATGTTCTGACTTGTAATTTCTGATATTTTAATATATAATTCTAATTATTAATCATAATTGAAGAAATTTATTTTAATTTTAACCCTAAATTTAACCCGAAGAACAAATTAAACATCCAACGGGGGGCAAAAAAATTTCCAGGAAGGGGCAGAGTCGATCGAAACGTCCCGACTTACACTAAAATGCAAAATCAAAGAGGGGGCAGCTCCCCCCCCCCCCCCCCCCCGGTTGAACTTGGGTCCGCCCCTGCTTATGAAGATGCAGGCAACTAAATGGCGCTTTTTGGCTGTTCAGCCAATTTTTGTTAAAAACTTACCTTACCTCAGTCCTAGTGTGTAGCTTAGATATGTTGATTTTGACAATAGTATTGTGATAGCTCTATCTATAGTGCTTATGTGGTTTCTTACAGTTAGGGGTTTATCAGTTCTATTTTCATAAAACAACCAACTATGATGTTTCATGATGTAAGTTGTCACACCCCCGATCCGGAGGTGCGATGGACCTACCGCATCTGTTTTCCATTTCAATTCACGTAACATAAGGCATAGATCTTTTTATGCATTGCCAATAGCATCCATTATTTTCCCACATTTCAATCAATTTACAATTAATATCTGACATTTTATAGTGGATGATGCTAGATGAATTTTCTGCACCATGTCAGATAAAATAATCCCAAATCTCAATTCTTTAGGTGGCTCTGCTGTCAATTAAAATTCCAAAATCGTTTCTCAATCTTCGTCTAATAAACCTGTAACCCACAAGGGGAAACGAGTGAGAAATAATAAATTATTTCTCAGTGCTGATTGCCACTCAGATTATTGGATTCGAAGAAAATCCATATTCAGAATGAAATCACTGCACGAGAAATTAACAGTTCATTTTAAAATGACGAATGCAAATGCTCAATATCAGTATCCAATCGAATAACAACAATTACATAGATAAATCAGAACTCAATGAATCTTATCGGAATAAATGGTTTGGGTCTAAATCTTTTAAACCATAAAGTCTGGTAACGTTTGGTTTCTTACCTTTACAATTCCTAGTCTAGTGACACTGACAGATACCATAACGAGTATCCATCGTGTTAGGGCTTATACTGTTCTATTTATCCTGACAATTTGGTAATGGAAACAAATATAGAATCAATATCTCAATGGCGTCAGTATCAGAAAGAAAATCGATGATAAAACAGTTCTAACTATCCTGACAATCGATTAGCAGAAACAATACGAAATCAATATCATAGTACTGTCATTATCGGAAAGAAAATCATTGATAAGACAGTTACCACAGTTCATTAGTCTTACAGTCGTAATTCATATTTATTCAATATCCCCTACCCAACCGGTACTGGGTTCAGTTGGGGCCATTCACCATATGCGCATAAGGGTCCTGGAGTAAAGTCTAGTAGCTAGCTAGACTTTACGATATAGTAATCCTTTTTCTCCACTATATGGAGGTTCAAGGATTACAGTATTCAATATTCAATTAATTCAATCACTGTGGTCTCAATCAATCATTTGCAATAAGAATCAATCAATCGATAAACAATATCAACATGACAGTCAACATACTTACCTTGTAATTCAGTTTCAATTGTATTGGACTATGCATATGATGCAACGGTTCAATCAATGCAGTCAATCAAATATTCAAAATGCACAGCGAGTTACGATTTAATTCCTAGTCATGAATCTCAGACTAATCCAATAACCTCGCACCTGATATCGTAGGAGAAAATCAGAGCGATCGATCATTGCATATCAGTGGTTTCAGACAGTCCCGTCAAGTTTCATTCTACAGTTGCTATACCTATAGCATAATAACATTTCATTTATATGACTTACATCATTATTATTACTAACAATCTACATATATAGACTAGTAATCAATTTGTGTGTATCTGTTATTTATTCTTAATTAATAGCACTATTTACTAATCAATTCTTCATTATTTAAATCACTTTTAACTAAATTCAATTTTCGGTTTTAATAAATTGTCCAAAAGTTTACAACTTTACATAATCAAATTTCAAAATTCTAAAACCTATGTTTAATTCATCATTTGACTTGGTCTAAAGCAACAATCTTTGTATTTTTCCCTTTTTTTTATTTTTACGGACAAGTCAAACTGACTCAAGCTCAAATCCAAAATTTTCCCATAATATACTAGTCAATTAATATCCTAATTATTTAGTTCTTTTCTAAAGGAGTTCAAGGATCAAGGTTCAGTCATTTTGCAGCTCAATCCCACTAACATGGGAATTTAACAATTTCTTGAGAATTTAACAAATATACTTTCAAATATTAAACGGTTTTCTTTCTATTTCAATCACTACATATATTATAGCTATTCACTTGAGTTGTTTAACAGTTCCAAATCTTTAAATCGGATCAAGAAAAAGAACGAGACAAAAAAGATGAATACCAATTTGGGTTCTCTTGTTGCAACTAATCACTAGCTTTCTTGCTTAGTTCAATAGCAGCATACATCATGCTCAATCAAGCTCAAGGATTTAATCACCAAGAATCTTAAAGGAAAAACCTCTGTTTTTATTTTTCTTTTGTTTTCTTTTTCTTTTACGGGAGAGAGAAGGAATCCTCCCTTTAATTAAGAAAGATCTAAAATATTTAAGCAGGTGGTGTTTTCACCTAGCAATGGCCGCGTGGCCATGTTCTATTTGGTCATTAAAATTTGCATTTTTATATATTTAACCTTCAATTTTTCAAAGATTGTGAATCAGTCCATAAATTAAATAAAAACAACTTATAAATATTAGGGATTGTCTATAGTACATTAAAATTAATTTGGCTATAGTACAGTAAAAATTTTAAATACAATCTGACCGTCCGATTGAGGTCTTCCACTTTAAATTGTTTAGGGATAAAATTGTCTTTTTCTTGCTCTGTTAGATCTTTCTCACGGAGAAAATAAGACATCGTTAGATCTCTCCTTCTCCACTCTATTTCTCGCCGCTCGATCGGAACACCAATTCTCTGACCAAAACGCAAAACGATTTGAAGTAGCCATGGCGGAGAGAGAGAATACCCATCCTCGCTCGCCTCACTCCTGCAGCTCTCAAGCACCCCTCAGCCTTAGAGACCTCCAGTTCTCAGCCACCATCGAAGAAGAAGCGAGTTGCCCTCAGCGATTTGCCAATCTAGACAACGCAGTGAATACTCGAACCGGCCCAACAAATGTTACGAATCTAGACAACCCCTAGTTCACCTCGACGTTTCTCCTCTCTACCGGATCTCCAGCGCACCACGAATGGAGAAGAGAGGCGATCGAGGTGGAAGGCGGACCCGGGTCGGTGGTGTGGGTCGTCCAGCTACCGGATCTTCACTTTAGCGTCTTCCACCCGGATCGAGCTCGCGATTTCAGGCGCTATGTAGGACCCACACTTTCTATGATTAATCCATCGCTTGTTCTCATCACCGGCGATCTCACTGGTTTGTTTCACTTCCTTAGTTGGAGAACTTTCAATCAACTTAATTGTTAGTTCCTTGAGCTTTCTCTGATAAGAGTTATCTGTCTTTCAAAATGTAAAGTGTTAATAGGCTATTTGTACCATTAAGTTGGCGATATTATAGTGCTTAACCATCATATTAACTCCAAATAGCCTCAGTTAACCATTTCACCAAAAAAAGATAAAAATTAAATATTAAATTGAAATTCAGTTGATATCAACCAGCATTTTCCCCTCATTTTTCCTCTCTCTGGAATGTAACACTCAAGTGAGTTTGAAAAAAAAATTGCTCTTTTTGTGTCAATTGTTATGCTCTCATTAGATGGGAAAAGTAAGGATTTGCTAACAATGAAGCAAGAAGAGAGAGAATGGATAGAGTATGAAAATATCACAAAAGAAGTGATTCTGACCAGTGGGCTTGATGAGGGAATATTCTATGATCTAAGAGGAAATCATGATATAGCTTTGGTGTACCAAAGCAGGGTGATGCAAATGATTTCTGTGAGAAATACAGTATCAATTCAAGACTAAGGAGGAAGGGTGATATCCAGAGTGTAACTTTAAAGGCGAGTATTCATTTTTATTTTCTCACATATATATTTGTACATGACATGTGAATCTCAGTTCCTGCAAACATAATATTAGAGCCATATCTAAGCTACTCGATAGATAAATAGGCCAAATAAAACGCTCATCCCTCACCATACTCTCACACACACACACAAACACAAAGACACCATAAAATAGTTGGGTAAAAAAACAAACGTCAGATCAGTACCTATTTGGCTAGGAGCTAGTACCAGCCAGCAATATTAACTAATTCAGCCGCAAAATCTGACATTGCAAATCTTTGGCAAAGGACTGAAACTCTCTAAACTAGCTACTGGCAAGTGATAACTTTTAGAAGTTTTAATTGCAATCTTATGTTCATAACTTTTTGGGTTACTAGCAAATTGACCCTATCAGAAGGATCAATGTGCATAATTGAGGCATAATATAATCTTGTATACTGATACTTTTGGTTTACATTGCAGATTGAAAGACTAAAGAAGACTGGTTCAAATTATACCTACCTTGCAGGGAAACGTCTTCATGGGGAAATTATCCACCCTCCTAGAAATTCATTTTTTAGCCCTTTGTGTAGAGCTTTGGCACAATGGCATGCACCAGTCTAAGAAGAATGATATCTTATATATGGGATTTGGGAAAATATAAAATTTGAAGCAAGGCTTCTATCTCCATTCTTTTATAAAGCATTTTGTATATTATTTGTCGTTTACATTGGTTTATTCTGTGTGGTTGGTTCTGTATAATAATTAAAGAGATGAATGACATTTTGTATACTGCGTTTAATGAATGACATTTTGATTTATGGATCAGTTTTAATCTTCATACTAATCAAATATCTGTTTTCATGTTATGGTCAACTTTTAGTTGAATTTTTCCTTTAATTTTCCAGATCTAAATTAGTTTGATTATTTCTCTTAATCTGTTACTTGAAAAATAATTACATCTAAATGCGCTCTATATGTTATATGAATATCAAGATAAGAATCAAAAGGAATAGAGAATTATGAATTTTTGTGAAAAGGACAAGAATGCCCTTGAACTTATATTTTGATTGATAAATTATAACAAATGGTTCAATTTCTGAACTAAAACCTGTTACCAAACATGTTAACTGGACTCAATATTTTTGAGCCACCAAAAAAAAAAAAAAACTTCTTCAGAAAAGTAAACAGAAAGAAAACCATCAAATTGAACTAAGAAAGAAACAAAAAAAGCAGCAGCAAATATAAGAACCCAAATCAATCATAACCACCAAAGGAAAAGTGAAATCTGGTGTTTTTTTCCTCTTCTAATCAGAACCAGAAGAGGGAATCCCCTCATCTTGTACTTCTTCGACCAACACTAGCAGTTTTTTATTCTGATCTCTGAAAATCCTTGCGCATAGCAGTACCAGCACTATCTTGAGGCATAAAATGAGGATTCCAAGTCTTCCAATATGCATAGAAGAAACTCTATCCCGAAGCATAACAGTACTTGCATTGAATGGGCTCATAGAAGAAACTGTTTGCAAATAAGCATGCCATTAGTAAATAAAATTGCACACTGGATATAATGTTCAAAAGAAATACAGAGTGTTGGTAACAATGGCACAAGAATACCAAATAAATTCCAAATAACAAACTTAAAAAGAATGTCACCTGGCAAAATAGGTTCTGAGCACAGAAATGTAAGGGTCATAAAGGACAAACCCAAATCTGAGATAAACAAGCAAAAGTGCCAACGAGGCAAAGAGTTTCATTTTTCATCCACTTGCAAATAGAAATCTAATAGTTCAGGAGTTA
Organism: Carex arenaria; assembly: GCA_964058825.1. NCBI lineage: Eukaryota > Viridiplantae > Streptophyta > Magnoliopsida > Poales > Cyperaceae > Carex > Carex arenaria. The sequence goes on along the minus strand of CAXKVW010000344.1, from coordinate 662,109 downwards.
CGTTTTTTAAATTAGTATATCTGCATTTATAGGGTAAATAAGCAAAACCCTTACCTTTTTACATAAATAGTACAAATTTCACCTCAAAAGCATATGCATTTTAAACTGAGGGTTTGAAATAGCAGAAGGGGATTTTGTAATGGTTGGCTCTTTAGACTTCACCCTATCCTCACATGTTCGTACCAGTACTCAAAATACCCTGGTATTGGATGCACCAGTTAACAGAAAACTGATATCAAACTGGTACCGGTTATAATTAAACCCAAATAGGGAGGGGTAGTAGTAGTACTACCACAACTCAAAGACACACGAGGCCGGGCTCCCGAGAAATAAAAGAAATACGGTTTCAAATTCAGATTTCAATCTCACACGCAAAGGACTCAACCAATAGTCACCGACATTTCACAGCACACAAGAAAAATTAATCCTCCAGGCTTACTGGGTTGCAAACGCGTAAAGAGTAAGAAACAAATTAAGAGAGAAGGAATACTGTGATTCGCAAGCCTCGATGGAAAATCGTGCTTTTCCTGCGTCGTCAGCGATAGTCGGCTTCAGGCGGTTGTGCATAGCCAACAGAGGCGCGGAGCTGTGGAGGGAGGAGAGGTGCCAGAAATCGCGCTAGAGGCTTGCTGGGAGTAGGAAGAAATAACCTATACGGTGGGCTTGGAGAGGAAATCGCGTCTGGGTGCTCAGGAGAGGGAGAGAGGCGTTGTGAGCTCCTCTGGGGCGCTCGACAATGGTGAAGGCGGAGGTAGCAAGGACGAGAGAGAAGCGGAGGAGAGGAGCAGGAGACGTAGGCGGAGTTAAGAAAATTAGAAACAGTGACTATTTTACCCTTCCGAAAAAAACCTTCTGTTAATTTAACGCTAGATACGATCGTGAGAGTTAAATAGACTATCTAATCCGAACCGTTCAATAGATAAAATTAACGATTGTTATTTAGTTTGATTTTGCTGTACTATAGCTAAAATCAATTTGCTGTACTATAGACATCCCCTAAATATTATCATGTATAAATTTGCTCTTACCCACTACATATCTCATACATTCTTGCATATTACAATCTTTTAAGTTTTTCAATCTAATAACATATACTTTATATCACTCAATTTGATATTGACAATCTGATAACAATTAACTTCAAAATAACTTATAATTTATTTTGTACAATAATATTTCACTCTCAATGTTACCAGTTTTATTAAAACAAATACATTCAAACATTTCGAATATTACATTTAGTCATTAATTTATATATATATTTTGCAGAGTATTACACAAGTAAACTTTCTTTTCTAATGGAATGGGCATTAGTATTTTTTATCAAAAATATACCACCGCCTAAATCATTTTTGGCGGAGCATTAAAATTTCGACACAAAATCTCAGGACAATAATGTTTGAAATTTAAATTGCGAACCACATGCAGTTTGAAAACAACCACAAACCACCTGCTGCAGGCACTCAAATTTGTTTGACAGGCAATATCCTTTTTCTTTCACATGGACCTGCAGCCTTAATTTTTAGCCCATATCTCTCACTAGTCACTGACAAGTGCAGGATCATTCTTGTACCTTTTTGTACGAGAGACAGATAGGAGCAGATAATCTGTAAAAAAGATAGACACCAACAATGCCCCATGCACGTGTAAGGTTATGGGAGAATCTAACTTAGGTATGCTGGGCCTCAAGCAAAGATTTGGGGAAATAAATCTGCTGTTATTCTAGTGGAATAACAGCAACCTGTTATTACTGTTATTACGATCCTAACTCTTGATCTTTATTGAGATTCGCACATAAACTTTTTTTTATCATTTAGATTTGCTCATAAAAATATTTAAACACTTGGAATCTGAATAGCTTCATTGGAATAACAGCCGATTTATTTCCAAGATTTGGTGGGGGCGCTATGCGCAAACGGCGAATCATTTTTGTGTTTCATCAAGATTTGCAATATATATATATATATAGATGGGTTAACTTGCTTTGGGAAGTAAAGATGGTTCTTTACTTCCCGCTCAAATCTCCATTTTTAAAGTTCAAATAGTCAATCCGAACCGTTAGATGTGATCTCCATATTGAAATGTGCTTGGAGACCAAATTTTACATTTTTTGGATTTTTTTTACTATTTATTAAGCCACTTTGAAAATCGCTGATCCAACGGTTTCACTGTTCAATATGAGCCACCGCCCGTTGGATCAGCGATTTTCAAAGTGGCTTAATAAATAGTAAAAAAATTTCAAAAAATGTAAAATTTGGTCTCCAAGCACATTTCAATATGGAGATCACATCTAACGGTTCGGATCGACTATTTGAATTTTGAAAATGGAGATTTGAGAGGGAAGTAAATAACCCTCTTTACTTCCCAAAGCAAGTTAGCTCATCTCTTTCTCTCTCTCTCTCTCTCTCTCTCTCTATATATATATATATATATAACATAGTTCATTGGGATAAGATTTGGTCCAAATGACCTTGGACCAGATACCATCCAAAATCTCTAAAAATAATATATACAATTAAAGTCCGAATAGTCAATCCGAACTGCTCACCATGATTTTCATATTAAAATGTGCTCAGACCAATTTTTTTTTTAAATACTTTACTATTTTTTAGATATGTACAAAATTACTGTTTCTGAACAGTCCAAAAATAGTGATTTTGTACGTATATAAAAAAATAGTAAAAAATTTCCAAAAAAATATAAAATTTGGTCCCTGATTATAGGTGCCTGATTTTGTACTTTACTATTTTCTTGGCCATCTATAGGTGCCTGATTATATCTATAAAATAAAAAAAAAGTTAGTTATAACAAAATACCATGAGCACGTCAGTTAGTTTTTTAGAAGATGGGCTAAGTGTTTATGTTGATTATGATTTTGGACTAGTAGGGCAACACTGCACATTCAACTTTTTTTTCCATATGTTCGTTTAAAATTGGGAAAAACTTCAAATTTATTGTCAGAAAAAATGATGACATTAGTGTTCCACTGTTTAAACGATATTCCATTAGGTTTTTCCGCTCAAAGTTAGTGGTGGTAAAATAAAAAAAGAATAATTATATTCATTTCCGCACTCCATTCACTATGTCCATGCAGATAAGAAGGTTGTACTATAGTTTCCACTAATTATATGGTCCCTCCTTTCCAGTCGCTGCACTTGTCCTCGCGTTAATCTTCATAAATATAAATACTTGGAAAATAACAAATTAATACCTGTAAAGTAAGATATAATTAATATTTGCATGCGTAATTTGATATGAAGATCCCCAAATCAACCATTTAGTAACAAAAAAAACTGACTTCATAGGTATAAATTAATACTTCAGTATATAGATAATTGCAAAATAATATATTAATACTTGCAAAATAATTGAACTTATGGTAATATGAATATTACACAATATTCCGTGCTATGAACTTATATCTCTTCTTTCAGAATTCAAATAATTGAGCTTAACCGTTCAGCACGATTTTCATATGAAATGTGAAAATGTACTTGCATATCAGATTTAATATTTCTTAAAAAAATAACTATTTTTCTATAGATAGAAAATTACTTGATTTTGAAATTCGGGACCATCCTAAAGAAGTAATTTTTTACCTATCTAAAAAAATAATAAAACAATTATATTGGTCTACAAGTAATTTTGATATGATGATTATGTTTAATGATTCAAGTCGACTGATTAAATCCTAAAAATAGAAATATAGATATGTCCACAATACAGATCTATATGTAATATTACCATAGCCTCACTCTTTCAAGAGAAAATTTTCTCTTGAAAGATTGAAATGTCTAAGATTTTGATTTCAGATGACTTACAAAAATTAATTAAGTAACAATATACAACCACCTTTGTGGGCTTGTAGCAGTAGATTCGGACTCATATATAATTGACAGGTTCCTACTACAATCAAGCGATGATGATAACCAAGAGCTAATTGGAATAATTGAATTTCTCAGATTAATTTAATTCATTAATAAAAAGAACTCTCCAAGATAGATATTGGTCATGAGTAGGGCTGTCAAAAAAGCTCGTAGCTTGTGGCTCGCTTGTGACTCACATCTGGTTCGATCGGTAATAGCTCGTTCGATAGTAGACCGAGCTGGCTCGCTAACAGCTTGGGCTAAAATTAACGAGCTGAGCTAAGGCCTAGCTCGCTCGTTGGCTTGGCTAGGCATCAATTTGTGTGTATTTTATACTGTCAAGCTTGGTCCAGCTCGGTTCAGCTCGGTCAAAAAAAGTTTGTAAAATTTATTTTCTTCTTAAAACAAGGTCCAACCAAACCCAGTGAGCCAGCTTGTGGCTCGTGAGCTGGCTCGTCATGAGTTTGAGCTGAGATTTTAGCTCGCGAGCTACTAACGAGCTGGCTCGCTAACAGCTCCGTCCAAAATTAACGAGCTGAGCTAAAATCTAGCTCAGCCCGAGTCAGCTCATTTATAGCCCTGATTCATGAGATGCCAAATGAAGATTCTTTTTTTGGCAGTACATATTGTTTACCTCGAGGATTATAGCATATCTGGTTAAAGCGATCGAGTGACTGTTAAATTAACCACAGAGCACAGTACGTAGAAGAATATATAGTACATTATATCTCGTCCCCCCGCTCAAGCATGTACATGCCCCGGCCCCCTCTCAAGTAGACTTGACTACTCGACACGTTGCACCTAAGCATATTAATTATTTAATTTGTTTCCTCAAATACCTGTTTTCAAACGCACATCATAGTTTTAAACAGCCTGGACCCTGCATGGTATCGTACCGATATCACCTTTTATTTTACCTTTCAGATACTAACATGCACGATCCCATTCTATATATTATTATAGGAATGAGAATTGGTCCAAATGACTTTGGGACATTGTCCAAAATATTTAAAAATCGCATGATTAAAGTCCGAACAGTTGATCTGAACTGTTCAACATTATTTTCATATAAAAATGTGTTTAGAGATCAAATTTTATATTTTTTAAAATTTTTTTACTGTCTTTTTAGATACGGACAAAAATCATTGTTTTGGGGTCATTCAGAAACAGTGATGTTGTGCGTATCTAACAAAATAGTAAACAAATTCTAAAAAATATAAAATTTGATTTCTAAGCATATTTTAATATGAAAATCATGTTGAACAGTTCGGATCGACTGTTCAGACTTTAATCGTACGATTTTTAGAGACTTTGGACGGAATCCGATCCAAAGCCATTTGAACCAAATCTTATTCCATTATTATAACCGACAGCTAAAGTAACTATTTTATTATCTGCTATAACAATTTAGTCAGAAGCCAATTCTACTAATTTTCTGCTTCGGTTTTGCTTAAGTTTCTGAAGAATGATATGTATTTCTTCGTTTCGATCTTTCTTGGATCTCAAAATAATTATGTAATTTTAAATTGAAATTGACTTAATCATTTAACATAAACTAAACAATAAACCTTTTCCTTAATATCCTGTACCTGTACAATCATCTTCATAAACTCATCTCTTTGATCGCCACAGACATTATAAAAGTTGTTATATTTTCATACTTCTTCCTATGGTAGTTTCTGATTGTCATCTTTATTCTGTATATCAGGATAATTAATTTTCAAAGCAATGAATAAATATATTATTTGAGAATTTATCAATCAACATAATTGCTTCCACAAGATATTTAATCATAATCAACTTTTAACTAGTATAAATTATTCTTTAAATCAACAACATATCAGTTTTAAGAATTAGCATTTGGAAGAACTTGTCTTTAATCTAGTGGCAAAGACATATAGCTCCTATGTGGGAGATCGTGTGTTTGAAACCCACAAAGTACTGGATAAATTTTCTGTAATATAAACAAGAGTTTCAAAGTATATTGGGTAACTTGACTCCCAACTCATGATTTAAAAAAAAAAAAAAACTAGCATTTGATATAGTGGCAAATTAAGACACAGATCTCCATTTGAGAAATCATAAATTTATATTTATGGAAAAATCCTTTATTGTAATAATAAGTGTATAGAATTTGAAAACTTAATTTTCATTAAAAAACAAAACAAAAATGACATACCGATTTTTCTTTTCCAATTTACTTTTTGTGGTGGCACGAAGTGGCCACTGTAGCTACGGACTGGTATAAGCCAGCAACCATTATTATTATTTTAATGTTTAGATTTCAGCAAAACATAAGTAAGAGTTTAATTAGCAAAAATATTAATTCTGTATCCCAAATTCAATTTATATTATTGATAACGATTATAATGCATGTAATCTTTTTCAATATAAACTTTATATTATGCTTTATGAAATGATATATATGTTGCATGCATATTCACTACTACAAAAACACTAATCATATACGGTACATCATACATAAATATGAAAAACTTACATTAAATTCGTATGTAAATGTGTGTGTCTGAAAACAAGCTCTAACATTCATACACGGTTAATTAAAATAGAACTATATAAATATGCTCCAACAGCCATGCATGATTGTTTATTAAGCAATTGAGTACGATTGGAATTTGGAAACAATCGTACATGGTTGTAGTAAATGTTTACTGGGACCAAATAAAATTAAATCACCAAATAATAACAATAAAGAGGGAGGCAATGCTGTCGCGTTGCATAATTTATATATTGGCAAAATACATTGATGAAAACAACATTGAGATTATATAATCATGGAAATTATTAACCATGTATATATTACATCTTCAAAAGGAAATCTTAATTGCAAGAGATATACTAATTAAAATACCAAAATGTGGTGCCATGAGGGACACTCCCGATGTAAGTAGACTTGCTGAGTTACCACTTACGTGCTCCTCCTCCGTGCAGCGGTCTCCCTCTGCGCGTTAAAATAAACAGCGGCAACAGGTTGGCCGAGGTCATTGTCATTGGCAAACTGGCGGGTGTTGAAGTGCACCCGAGACAAAGGCGGGCCCACTGACTGAAGCTTCTTCTGCTTGAATAGCACAAAAATGAACCTGTGTATGCCTATGCTTGGTTTCGGGTTTTCATAGCTCATTAACGTCTTTCCTGCTTTAATAGTTTATATAAGTTTATCAGTACTAATTAAATCTAGCTACAAGAATGGGAGAGTATCTGAGAGGGTATATCGACAAAAAAGTTTTTTTTTTATTAACGACAGAAGTATCCGCGAGGGTATACTGACAGAATCCATCGTGGATAGTGTCCCATTCTTGTATATATATAAAGAAAAGGGTGCAGAAAAAGGATCAGCAGTTGTAGATACTGAATATAGTGAGTAAAGAAAGTGGAGAGTGAGACCAACCAAAGCTGGTTTCAGTGGTGCCTGGAATGTCAGTGACAAGCCTGTGACAAGGACAAGGTACAATAATAGTTAGCCACATTCATGTATTGCACTTAAATATCACTATCTATTATGAACACATTTCCATTTATACACATACATTGACAATTCTTCTGCTTCTGAAATATACTTGTGGATATAATTGGCATGAGATGCACGTGCATGCATATTCTATTACCTTTTATCCAAAAATACACTTTACTATGATACCACTTTTTTTCTAGAAAAAGAAAAGAAACATTTAGTTGTGTAAAGTTCTGTTTACCAATGGAGATACTCCCTCAGATATGGGTCACTAGGACCAGGTACATCCGGGTCTGTCATAACCTATAATTAAGCAAATATTATAATAAAGAAAGTAAAAAATATAAGCAATCAAACTACAAAATTACACAATGAAAGCAACCAAACTTTTAAATAGAAACTGATCAAAAGAAAATGTGCATACAAGAGTAAAGAAAGATCTGAAATCTTCGCCTTGAACCTTGACCAGGGGCTCGGAAACGGTAGTTGATGGATAGAGTTCGTGGCCATTAAAGACTAGTTTGTTATTGTAAGTGACAACCATTTTCACAGAAGGGATGAAGGGATCTAAAACCTCTCCAATTACCCTCCCAACAACAAGTGGATCTGATGATCTGATAGACATGGTTATGTCTTATGAGGTAATTAACAAATTAATGCCAGATGCGTTTGTGTGTTTGGGTGGTACTTTGTGAAAGAAATACAAGTACAAAGGTTCTATTTATAGAGCTGTCGGGCTATAGCTCGTTGGGGAGATTTTTTTATAAAGCATAAATACAAAAATTAAAGTTAAGCTGTCGATATGATTACCAACGGATTTATAAAAAGCATAAGGAATGGCTTGCCAAGCCGTTCCCCATTTTTTTTTTTACGAGAACGGAATCGGAAGCCGTTCTCTGATCATTTTTCGAGGATCCGTGTGACTTTTGTGTTGCTACCTGGGGAACGGACTGCCAAACCGTTCCCTATATCCCCAGAACCTCCAGAACGGTTTGCCAAACCGTTCTCTACAGTAATTTTTTTTTTTTAACAGTTTGTTTATAAAATAAATCAGATATTTTGTTTGATTTTGTATATCAATAATAAGATTAATGGAACAATTTGAATATATTTTTTTTTGTGTATTTTGACCATTTTATCATTTTATCATTTTAACAAATCAATTGATTGGTTTTTTATATAAAAAAAGCAATAAATATTTCTGTAAAGAAAATTAAAAGAAAATATAAAAGTGAATTACAATAACAATACTAAAAATTTGTATCTTTGGATACTTTTTTCTAGGAAATAATGTCTCTGAATGATTAATTGACATATTTTCCATAATCTAACATCTTTTATGGCAAAAATCGACTCTATTTTAATTTTTTTTTTCAAAACTTATGGTTACAGAAACTTCTAAATCCTCCATGTAGTAGACCAATGTATCATTATTTTAAAAAATCGACCAATTAGAATACTAACATATTTTTTCATAAATAAAACACCTATTTTATATTTTTACAAAAAATAAGTACTTTTTAAATTAAAATGAGTTTTAATAAAAATAACAATTAAATGATTAAATTTGTTTGTTTTTAAAATATAAAAAAGTAAAATTAAAAAAAATAATATGTACATTTGAAAACCAATCTATTGATTTTTTTATATAGAAAATCAATCCATTGATTTGATAAAATGATAAAATAGTCAAAATACACAAAAAAATATATTCAAATTGTTCCATTAATCTTATTGTTAATATACAAAATCAAATAAAATATATGATTTATCTTATAAACAAACTGTAAAAAAAAAAAAAAAAAAAGTTACTGTAGAGAACGGTTTGGGAAGCCGTTCTCCCTATTTTTTTTTTGGGCGCAAGAACGGTTTGCGAAGCCGTTCTCTCATTTTTTTTTTTTTGTGGAAGAAGGAAATTTTTGGATTTTCTGTTGCAGCTGCTGTGCTGTTGGTGCGAAACAGATGGAAAATGAGAAAAATGATCAGGGAACGGCTTCCGATTCCGTTCTCGTAAAAAAAAAATGGGAAACGGCTTGGCAAGCCGTTCCTTATGCTTTTTATAAATCCGTCGGTAATCAAATCGACAGTTTAACTTTAATTTTTTTATTTATGTTTTATAAAAAAATCTCCTCGTTGGGGGAGGTCTCTTTTCAAGAAAGAAAGAAAAAAAATTCGAATTAATGGCTGAGGCATCAATTTTTATATGGTAGAAAATTTTTATATGCTTGATTTCATTCATGTTTGATCCTCATAGTTTGAAAATCTGACTCCATCTCTGTTGGATTTTTGGCAACCCATCACGTTAGATATAGGGAAATTTATTGAGTCCGTTTTGGGCGTTTATATTAGGGATTCATATTTAAATATATGTTACTAAGTTTTTGTTGTTGTAAATATTAATTATATAGTTGTTACTTTTGCAAGCACTTAGTTTCATCATTTTGATATTTCTCTATTTTATTTAACACTTGTATAATTATATTCCTCAAGGCATGCCAATTGATCGATGTAACGGAATTGCAATAATGAATACCCATGTGTGCTCCTCACCAGACGTATTTTGAAAATTGTAACTATGTGTTAAAAGAAACAAAAATGGAATTAGCTAAGTGTTAATTTGGTTGTGTTTAAATTGTAACTAAGTGTTAAAAGAAACACAAATAGAGTTAGCTAGGTTATTCTTAGAATTAGGTTATTCGGAATAGCATATTATGTGTTTGGTTGTATTAAAATAATTAGAATATAAAATTTAAACATTTTGTCTTATTAGAATAGACTATTCTTAAGAATTTTAATAAGACAAACGATAGTTATTCTTGATTTGACTATTATAGTTATTCTTATTTTGCAAACAAACATACATTTTAAGTGTCCACGAGAACAATAATTTTATTTTAGGGGGAATTTCAAGTATACCCCTCAAAATTGAGTATTTCCATCTCTAAAATTTATAATATCATATTTACCCATCCAAAGTTTAAAAATGCAAATTTTACTCAATTTAATGTCTTTAGTATCAATACTCGTTTTAAATTATAAAATTTCCACTTTACCCTTTACTGAAAAATTAAAATATGTAGTCCGTGTAAAAAAAATATATTAAGTATTTTAATTGGTTGGTTTCCAAGACAAATGGTTAATTTTTCTACTTGTGACACATATATGGTGGCATTTAGGTATATGCTTATGTGCACGTCATAAGTAAGCAAATGAACCATTTGCTTTCACAATCGACCAATTAGATGACTAAATATTTATCTTAAACATGCTACATATTTTTATTTTTTAAATAAATGTTAAAATGGATACTTTATAAATTTCAATTGAGTTTTAATAAAAAAAAGTTAATAAGTTGTGTAAAATTTGTGAGTTTTTAAAATTTAGAAGAATAAATATGATATTATGAATTTGTCAATATTTTAATAGATAATTTCGCAGTATTTTAGGGGCATACATGAAATTCCCCCTTTGTTAAAAGTAACTTGTTCAATATTTAAAAAAATATAAAAAAGACTTAAAAGCAACAATTTAAAAAAAAAAATAGTGTAGAATTTCTAAAAAATGTAAAATTTGCTCTCCAAGCACATTTCAATGTGGAGAATATGTTGAACTTTTTAGATTGAATATTTAAACTTTAAAAAAAAAAATATGATCTGGATGTCAAGTTATCTGATACATTTCAAACCTCTGTATATTAATACATAGGATTTCCCAGGTCACTTTGTGGATTTCGAATAGAGACCTCCCACATGGGAGCCATGTGCCTTTGCTACTAGATCAAAAACAAGTTATTGAATGTTTAAACTTTAGAAATAAAGATATAAACAGAAAGAAAAACATGTATTTTACTTCTCAAAGCATGATAATCTAACTGTGTGTATGGTATCTATACATCTACTCGAATCATATAATAAGCAAGTATTTAGAAAACTTAATTATATGATACTTAACATGAATAATTTTGGACAATCTTGAAAATATATTTTTATTTAATAAGAATAAAATAAAATAAAATTGAAAATTGAAGAAATAAACTTATAGGTATATTATGTAATCTGTAGATAGTCTAGTAATCAAAATTCATACAATTTATGTATCGTTTGATCATGACGCGTGCAAGGACTCTTAATTTCTGACGGTTGAACTTTTAAGTTAATTAATGTATGGTAAAACATACACCAAATTATAGACACGACAAGTAATAATAATATGTTTATGATTTCTATAATATTGAATTTAAATTCAAGTTTTGGTTGTATACCCGACACAAAAACTAATTTTCTGTATCGGTTGTATATCCGATACATATTACTTCAGGTATTTGTGTTGTCTGGATCAGTGTCGCCCCTAGGTCTGACACTGATGTGTGTTAATAACCGATACAAAAAGTACTTTTTCCACTAGTGAGGTTTTGAATATAAATTGTCTAAATGATTTCTGTCCAAATAATTTTTTTTTTTATGATAGTGGTATATATTACCACCTGTTTCATTAGAGACAAAGATGTTTTTACCAAAAGAGTCTAACATTTTATATGATAGCTAAAGGTTGAGTTCGCTAGTTCGAAAGCAACTAGGAACTATATATCTAAGGGGAGAGGAGGCTGTCCGATGCCCATCGGATTGAGTTGGGTTCGATGGGTGGTTTCTACCGTCCAATCTACTTCAAGATCTGTGTGCACGTATATTAAAGCAACAGTACGGATGTTAAAGTGATACACACTGATTTTGAAGTAGATCGGATGGTAGAAACCATCCATCGAACCCAACTCAGTCCAATGGGCATCGGACGCCCCCTCTCCCATATCTAAGATATTAAGTCCCTGGAATTGGAGCAGCTAGTGCATCGACAAAATATATAAAAAACAGTCATATTAGCCAGATGAGTGCCATCGCCAGATTATCCTATCAGGGTTAGTTATGTCAGTTAATACAGTGGAAAAATTAAGTGCAGATTGAAGATTGTTCCATTCATCTAAAATAATTCTAGTAAGTTGCCTATTTAATTGGATTGAAATTGAATTTGGTGTAACTGCACTGGATAGAGTGATGAGGGAATTTGAAACTATGCGAAATAGGTTAGGGTACTAATAATACAAAGCACATTCCTCTGACCAACTATCTAACCAGAACAGTGTGTCATTTCCATTGCCTACCCTTCTATTTATGCCTAAATCTACTATATGTCTAATTGATAATATGTCTTATTAGAAAAAAGAGCAAATTGAGATGTCTAAACCTGAAGTATCATATTTATCTATCAAAAGGTCTTTGCATTTACTGTATAATCTTTAAATCTGTACCACTATTTAGCTAGTAAGAAAATGTTCATTCTATCTAAATTTAGTATGCCAAAGCCTCCCTATCTTTTACTCACGCATATTTGGTCCCATGCTACTAAGTGGTATTTTTTACTTGAAGTATATGAGCCAGCCCATAGGAATTTATTCCTAATTCTATCAATACTTTGTTTAATGTTTATTGGAAGTTTATAAATTGATAATCACTAAATAGGAATTGCATATTAAACAAAATTCAATAAAGTGACCCTATCTCCTAATGATAATAAAGTTCCTTTCCAAGTTTGAAGTTTGCTTTCAATTTTTGAAATTATTGGTAGTCTCCATCAATCTCCAACAATTATTGGTAGTCTCCAATAATTTAAGAAAGTGTTAAGCGCATCTCTAGAGAGAGATCAACAGACATTGAAGAGGGGTTAATTATTGGTAGTCTCCAAAAATTAGTGACGAGGTATTTAAGAATCATATTTTAGTCTAGTAAAGGCATGTGTTCTGTGAGTTTGAGGTTATTGAGTTCAAAATTGAAATGGAGAAACATATTATAATAAAAGTATGTAATTTGAAGACTACTTGTTCTCCATTTTTTTTTCAAAAAAATAAAAAAATTGTGACAAGTTTGCGTCTCCAGTGGGCAAGCATCTAGGAGAAGTAATCGGAGCAATCCGATGATGCTCGGTCGGAATTGCACTATTCACGCAAAAAATTGTGTGAACTGCTATGAAATTCGTGCACATGTACAGCACTTAGGATAATGATAGATTACCATATACATTTTCTCGTAGTTTGAATTTAAATTTTCAATATACAGCAGCTCTGGTACAGAGGAAATTTGATACTGGTACGGTACCAGTTGGTACCAGGCGCAACAGTAACCTTGGTACAGAGGAAACCTGTTTCGGAGTTCGAACTGCTCCCATTTTAATTAGAATTTTTCAGGTCACTTTGATAATTTTACCTCTTTGTCTTATCTTTTCATCTTTTCTTATTTTTTTGCTTATTCTTTGGCTAAACTGTTTTGGGCACATTGCATCTTTGATGCATTAAAGATTTCGCGTATCTCCGATGTCAATGTACATCTTGTCATAGGGGCGTGACCCCTATCTCTTTCCTCAAATAAAAAAAAAATGTAGAATTTCAAATGATAGAAAAATCATTTCTATCACTAATTAATATCAATTTGAATATCTTTTTTATTTGAATTTTTTTTATCACAAAACATTAAATACAAATTATTTTTATTAATCTTTTTTTAGTAAAGATTGGAGGTTAACCCAATTAATTATTTTTAATATCTACAAGGGATTCCTCCATTCAAGTTTCGAAATTGCGACCTCTCACATGGAGGACCTGTTCGGCTGATACATGAGCATGGGCATGGGCATGGGCACATAAATTGAACTGAAAAGTACTGTTCACGTGGGAAAAAAATTGAATTGAATTTTTCTTTTCCCACGTGAACAGTGATGTAGCCAAACAGGTCTGGAGAGCATTGTTTTTACTACTAGACAAAAGGCTAATTCTTATTTATTTTCATCTATTAATAAACTGAATTGATCAATGTATTCTTTTCTAAAAAAAAGGAAAAAAAATATATATATCTCATTTAGAATGATCAACGAAATTATTATGTGGAATACATTGATCAATTCAGACTGGAATAGCGAAATAATACGCTATTCCAGCTAATTCGTGGGCCAAACACAGAACTTGGCGTTAAATTAATGAGCTTATTTAGCTCTTCCGCTATACACCATTGTTTCCTGTTATCAAATCAGGATAAGTCCTGCTATTATACCAACTGATGCAGCAAGTACCAAGAATAACTGTTTTTGCAAGCAAATTGCTTTTACAAACATACTAAAAAAAAAGAAACAAATATTTTAATTCTTAGATAATCTAAAGGGATACATCCAGGTATCCTTTAATTATATGGATGACTTGATTTAGAATAACAGAAAATACAAATAATTGCCTAAAAAGATAAAATCAGAATATAGCGTCACTTCATCAACCTTGGACAAATTTTTTTTCTTCTGCTAATTAATCTTAGTAATGATTTTTCATTACTCCTTATTTAGTGACTGAAATTACTCACAAGCGCAGTTATTATTGTATCATCAAACTTTGGTTAATTATCTTTGAAAAACAAACAACAGTTTAGCAGATGAATTTTGATATATAATCATCTTGCACCTATACCAACCCCCTTCATGACTTTTTACTTACCAGATTATCCAGCTTAATTTCCTAACATTTTATGTAATTTGTAAGAAAAGTGACCGAGTACTTATATTTTCTTTTCTTTTAATTTGTTGATGTTCTAGGAACTAACTAAACAAAATTTGAGGCTAATAGATTTTGATAGAAGAAAAAAAAAACAAATAAACTGATGGTACATACCATGATTAGATCTGGGGTCCAGACCTGGATCTGATCAGACTTGAAACAGATCCATAATTGACTGGTAAGCTCTACGAGCTCTACAAAAATGGCATAATTATACCTTCAATATATATTCTTTATCAGCTGTACAAATAGAAGATGCTAATATTCTGTGTGGTATGATCACTTGAAATGAAGATATATATATAGTTTATGAGAACATTCTTTTATTTTTATTTTTTAACATTAAAGAAAGGAAAAATAAGAATGATTATTTATTTTTAGTGATAAATAAATAATTTTTAGGTTTTGATGAAAAAAAAGATATTTAAAGATTTTTTATTAGTATGACAACAATTGCCCCTAATTTAATTTAAAGTTGTTTATGTTCAGAATTAGTTTATGAGGAGGGTTCATATACGTCATGTTTTTCAGACCTCATCATGCTTCATATTCTATATCTACATTTTCATAGCTCAAATTGTCAAATCCAAACCGCTCAACATGATATCCATACTAAAATATATTTGGAGATGAAACTTTATAATTTTTGAAATTCTTTTACTATTTTTTAAGATTGGTAGAAAATCATTGTTTTTGAATGGTTGAGAAACAAAGATTTTGTACTTATTTTAAAAAATAGTAAAAATTTCCAAAAAAATATAAAATTCCATCACAGGCATATTTTAAAAACGAAGATATAAAATCGGAGGTATTGAAATCCTACTCTTAATTTATTTAGGACTTATATTTTATGTTAATTGCTCGACTAAATTTTTAATTTTCATACAAGGGATTTTTGGCCATTTTTTATTTCTCAATTTTTTTTTATACAACCCATCATTCACTACTTCTACGGGTCGTACAAGGTTTAAGCTATCATAGAATTATTGTTATAAATTCATTATCAAAACGTCATTACTACAAAGTAAACATACAATAATAATTTTCGCATATATAATAATGCTTATGGTAATATGCATATATTATACGACAGGATCACATTACGAACCCATATATCTTTATTTTTAAAGTTGAAACATTAGATCTGAACTGTTTAATATGATCTTCATGTAAAATTGTTCTTTATAACAAAATTTTATATTTCTTAGAATTTTTTACTATTTTTTTTAAATAGAATGAAAATCACTTCATTTGAAAATTCTGAATTATCCAAAAGCACTAGCTTTCTACCAGTCAATTTTTTATTTATAAAAATACAGTAATTTCTTTTTAGAAATATATACCAAGTCAGTTCTTACCTGACAAATACACCAAGTCAGAGTGGAATGTGGGGGTACAATTTACAATTCTTTGAAACAGATTTTCTCTTGTCAGGGTACCTGGAACTCCAATCAACTGCAATGATGTTTTCGTTGAATTCATGCATTAAATGGTGAAGGCACCAATTTTGATCGAACTATGATTTAATTAATATTTAGAAATTCGATTTCATTAAAGATACAAATTTGATCTGATCCGATTAATTTCTTCATAAAAGGAAAGTTCTTTTAGCATGAGATTTCTAAAATGAAAGTTGACTACTACAGAAATGTTAACCATACACGATATATAATACGCGGATGCAATTAAAATTTAAATTAACAGTGTGTAAAGAGAGAAGGCGCTCGTGCAAAATGGAGCTCAATCATACACATATGGTAAATAAAAATGAAATTGTATACTAAATGCATTTATATTTTGTACACAGTTTTTTAATTAATCAACTGTGAACGCTTAGACACCTCCATATATACACGGTTAATATTTTACAAACCTTGTATGTTTTATTCAAATCTTCAAACTTGGAGTTCTCAAAAACTATGTAAGATTCATCCTCACTCTCAACTGAATCAGTTCAATTGTATAAATCTGTAGGGGTACTCATTAGTTCGGTTCAGTTAAAATTGAAAATAAAATAGACATGCTAAAGTTATTTTCAGTTTTAAAAAATAAAACCGAACCAATCGAATTAAACTTATCATCAACCGATTAAACTGAACTAGAATTTCAATTTGATTCGGTTCAACCGAAAAACCGAAGTAATTCAACAATCGAGATGAAAAATAGAATTGCCATGGGAAATTTAAGAAATTTATCTAATCAAGTCATAATAAACAACAACAAAAAACAAGCATGACAACAATTTGTAGCACACCAACAAAAAAAATCAGACAACATATGAATATCTCCAATGTATATTAACTCATCCATCATTAGAAGATTTTTTTTTTCTAATAATCAAAATTATCAATTTTCAATAAAAATGTTGATAAAATATCATAAACTGTGCCGGATAAGCTCTATGTTCATATAGTTTATATAATACTTTTGTTTATTGACCTTTATAAAATGTATTGGTCGCTATAGTACATTATTTAAGGTCCGAAAATACTATAATAACGCAATATAGTACGCTAATTACAATACTGATATTTTAAAATAATTTGACCAAGAGGGAAACTCTGAGGCAACACGATTTGCTGCATAAAAGAAGCAGCAGAAAAATATTATAAAAGTAAAAGGTGGTCTGAGGGTCTCTTGAATCTTCCTTTCCCCAATGGAACCTACTCAAAAGTAAACTTTATACACCGAAACAATGACTTTGTAAATTCGTAATATAGGCTTTCGGTCGGTTCGGTTAATTTGGGTTTAGAAATGGAAAACCAAACCAAATCAAACTAGATACACCGCATAATACTTAAGTTTGAACCGAATCGGACCAATTAAACTAAAAAACCAAACTATTTGACCCAAATATTTTTGGTTCGGTTAAAAATCAAATAAATCAGACCCAATGAACAACCCTAAATCTGTGTATTGAATTCAATTTGTATGTATCATTTTTTTTTAATTTTAATTTTTCTTACATCCAACCACTCACTAACGAAAACCAAAAATCAACTTGGACACGGACTTACACTTGGGCTCGATACAGTTGAGTTACTCTTCAATCTTATTTTATAACCGGTGCACAAGAACCAAAATTGCTTCTCACTAGTTTATTATTTCCTATAATGATTAATTACATAATTAAATTATGTTGTGTTTTTTATAAAACTTAATTATGTCACTATTTTTTAAGTTTGACTATTTATATTATTTATGTTGTTTTAATCATGTTAAAGTTTTTAAGAATTAGAATTTTTAAGTCATTATGTGTTGTTAGTTCCTAAGTTGTTTATTTAATTTTTCTAAGTTAATTATGATGTGATGGTTGTAGTATAAGAAGAGATGGAATGTTATTTTCTTCAAGTTTTTGATAATATATGATATGTTTTTTTTTATCTTATCTCTTGTGATTTCTCTTTTGGTTATAATTATCTTCTTAAATGAACTCACAAAATTACTGCATAATACGTTTTACATTTTATTTTTCAATCCCTTATCTAAATTTTTTAGTTCCGGTCATAATTATCTTTTGTCATTAAACTAATGATGAGTCCGAAATGAACTACCACTTTTAATATATCTATAAACCCTAATTTCTACTTACAATCATATTACAAGCGCATAATCCTACCGTGTAGTATAATTAGGTTGTCGATCCACATGGACAGTGTATTACAAGGATAGTGTATTAGATTATAAATAATTTTCTCTAGTCTAGGTGTTCAGGTATTTGAAGTTTGAGATTGTGCTGATAAATGCAATCAAAGTATTATAACTAGGTAAGATTTTACATGTTTCATTGTTTGTCTATGCTGCATACGTCACTGTCACTGTCATTGTCGTGTGTGGTATAGATAATCCCCAAAGAACACCGCATGCGTACTGTCACTACCCGCATAGATGAACTGGGTGTTTGTTATGCGATTAAAATATTTTTCGATCTTTCGATTGGCTTTTGAGCTACCAAGACTAAAGTATTTTAGGTACGAAATTATATTTTTTTTCCTATACTACTCTGTAGTTAAAATATCTCAAAGACTCCATCTAATCTAAGTGATTTCTAATATTATTCCAACTAAGTCTAGTATGTCTGTAGAGGAACCAAATTTAATCTTTGTTACGATTTATATTATCCTACTAAGGAAACCCACTGAATTCTAACCATAGTCTTTGAACCACTGCTAAATTTCGTTAGTCTAAGTGTTAGTACTTACATGCATTATCCTTATCACGCCAGGATGCAACGACTACTCACCTATTGGTATGTACAGATCATTGGCATATATTAGACATAACTATGTATGCAAGAATATTATAAAAGAGTACAGTGCAAAAGAAATTCAACGCAAAACAAAACATAGACATACATCAAAACATAATTAAGAATTCAAGTACAACCCTCACCCTAGAGATGAGAAGTTTAGTGTCTCATGGCCATGGCAAATAAGAAAAAATAAAATAAATAGAACATAAATTACAACATTCTTAAAGATAGAAGAACCTGTCTCCTTATATGACGTTTTCTTATTTGGCTTTTGTTGGATTGTGCCATAATCTACTTGTCCATTTGACTAGATTTGCAAAACATATATAAATTGAATTTTACAGTTTTCGTGACTTGAGATATTGCGCAGGTTCATGACAATAGAAGATCAAAGAATTACACATCAATGATGAAATAATAAATTGCTATGCACTATCAAGAATGTAGTCATGAAACACAAGACATTGGACAACAGTAGCATCATATCAAGATTAAGGATATTAAATCTGTAAAATTGGTAAAATACGCTTGAGAATGAACTAAGTGAGGCCTACTGTTGCAACGATTCAGTAACTGTTGTAACGGAATAAATAAATCCCCTACCGATGTGTGACAGATTAATTCGATTGGAACCGTCACCTAACAGTAGGATTTTCAAAGACATCCGTGATGGCTATCGTCACAACGGTAAGTCTACCGTTAGGGTTAACGGCATCCAAACCTAACGTAAGTTGACCAACCGTTATAACAGTACATAGAACCGTTATAACGGTAGGACCAAATTACTTTCTTTTTATCAGCTCTCTATAAATAAAATCAAGATCAAGGTTTGGATCATTACTAAAGTCACCCCAAACTTCAATATTTCAAATTCTCAAATCTAGAAAAAGTCGTTGTTGCTTGTGCACTTCAATATTCACAATCAATCTCAAGCTTATTCAACCAATACACAAACTCTTAGAGTGATCCTGCGAGATCAACATTTTATCTTTGAGCCTTAGTTGCTCGCTTTGTTATTCTTGGGCCTTTAGTGCTTGTGAGCCAATTCCGTGCTCGGGTCGTGTGACTTCTCAGAAGCTTGTAAGGGCTCACCGGTTCAACCTTGTATTTCCTTTCTCATTGGGCAAAGAAAAATGCGCTAGCTCGAAGGTCGCGAGTCCCGGAGACGTAGGCATTAGTGCCGAACTCTATAAACAACTCTCGTTTCAAGTATCTCTAAACTCTATTCTTTACTTTATTATTTTATACTTTAGTTTAGGACCAAGTTATTCGAGTTTCTGCCAAGAATAACTTTAAGACACATTTGGGACTTGTAACTTAGATCAAGAGTTTAAAAGTGCCCTATTCACCACCTCTAAGTGCTTTTGGGACAACAGCTTCTAATGACTACTCCTCTCTCCTTAAGTACTTGATCACACTCAAAGTGTGAGTGATTTATGACTTAGGTTTTTTCTTATTGTCTCACTTTTATATTTAATTATTATGAGAAACATGTTACTATTCCAACTTTATATTTTAATGCAGGAACTATGTTTTGGGCTATTTTACATCATATGGAGCAAGAATCGGATCGATCGGAATTACGTAGTATTAGTTTTAAGTCTTTGTTACGGTCCGTATGGTCCGACCAGAGGGCCGCTATGGACCAAGAACTTAGCCAAATATGCAATAATCTGGAAGCGACACGTGGGCAATATGGTATGTATGACCCCATACGAACCGTATCCGAGACATCCTTTGGAGAATAACCGCCACAGCTATCGCCATATCAGATTTCTTGGACTCCACTCATCTCTAGATGTCCTCTCACTCCTATATAAGGCCCCCTGACCTGAGAGAACACTAGTATTTGATCATTTAGTATTTTCCATTATATAGTAAGAAGAGAGGAGTGAGTAGAATAGGAAGAAGAGTACTCCTTGTATAGTTGTGTCTCTATCTTACTTTCTTGTAAACATGCCGTTCCACGGCTGAGTTTATATCTCTAGGGTTGGCATGTAAACCTTGTTACTCGTGTATTTATAGTCTTTCTAAGCACTAGTGGAGGTAGTGGAGATCATAGAGGACATGGGGTCCACCCATGATCTCTGCTAGAATCGTTTAAAAATAACGCAGTCAATCGGAAAAGCGTATCTTCTAGAAGGCCTAAATAAAGCCCAATAGAAACAGTCCACAGATCGTGCGGTCTCTGGAGTATGCCGTATGCGGCATGGAGGACGCCATACGGCTTCTTGACATAACGGATTTTCTAGTAATTTCGTCATTTTGCATGTTGTGCACTTTGTGTGTGGTGTTGCATGCTTCATGTAATGCCCTATTTTAATGCATTTTTCAATAATCGTCTAAATATGACATTTTTGTTCTGTTTTTAGCCTAACTACACAACTTTCTTCAAAACCTGCTAAAATGACTCAAAAACACGTTTGTGGTAAATAAATCGAAAAAATAGTCATTTTGCATTTGCCTTTCGTCATTTTTCGGATAAAAAATAGTAATTTTCTCTGAATATTTTGACTTCTTCAACTAACAATTAGTTATTTTCTCGTTTGTTTTAGTGGTAGTTGGCCTTGCATCGCCTTTAGCAAAAGAAATGGGGCAAAATACACATCTTGTCATACATGTAGCTAATGTAGCTAGTTAGCAGTCATTAGGTAAAATCATGATGCGAAAACGATTCTAACTTTTTCTCTCTATTTATTTATTTTTTTTGATAAAAATAGAGATCAAATCTCTGTTTTGTATATTGAACGATTAGAATTACATAGGTCCAGGTTCTGAATTACATTTAAACATACACAAATCGGTCTGAAAAAGTAATGAGACCTTTGAGAAGTAGAAAAATTAAACATAAAAAACACAGTAAAACTTTAATAAAAAAGGTAAAAAAAGCTGGTCAGATTGTGCATATACTTCGTCCGCCAAATCACTGGAAATCCTGACGCATTGTTCTCTCTGTATTATGAAGTGAGCGATAAGATCTTCTCTTGTTTTTTTTGCCATAGATTTGTCGGTGATCATGGCTATCAAATCTGGATCTTCTCGCATAGTTTCATGATGTGAGAT
Organism: Carex arenaria; assembly: GCA_964058825.1. Lineage (NCBI taxonomy): Eukaryota > Viridiplantae > Streptophyta > Magnoliopsida > Poales > Cyperaceae > Carex > Carex arenaria. The sequence continues at coordinate 639,871 of CAXKVW010000344.1, read as the reverse complement.
AGAGAATCTGTTCAATATCTCTGCCTGTATCAGTTTCGTTGCACTCTAACTTTTTATTTTTAATAATGATGAAAAAAATATTTTATTGCATGAACAAAATTAGCGCGGTCGTGATCGGTGACAGAGGTAGTGGCGGATCCAATGCATTGTAGGGTAGGACAGGCGAATCTAATACATTGTAGGGTAGGGCAACTGTCTTATTCCTGAAAATTCAAAATCAATTTATTGAACCATGAAAATTCAAAATCAGTTTCTAGGCACTAGATTTTGGGCTCTTGCTATATACTGGAAACCAGTTTCCCTATCATGGACTCAACCTAATCTCAAATGCAGCTCCGGAAAAAAAAAATTGTGCAGGTGCAGCTTATTTTGTTTAGAAATTAAGTAAGGTGCATTCCATTTTGTTTAAAACACGTACAACTGAAAGAAATTTTTTTTTTTTTGCAACTCACTATCATGATTTTCTTTCTTCTGGCTCTGCTAGCAGATTCACCCTAACGATTAAACCTGATTCAATAATTTGAAGGTTAGTTTCAATCAAATGGATTTAAACATGACTCAATAATTTAAATTCGATTCGATAATTTCTTTCTTTATCTTGATAAAATTCATGCATCCGCTCCTGGACAATTAGGGCATCTTAGATATGTCTGTACTGTGGTCGGATTAATTGAAATAAAGCACAGACATATCTAAGAGAAATTAAATTTAAGAGAATAAATCTTTGGAGTCGCAAAAAATAACATATTTCGAGTAAAAGGTTGTGAATATATCTAATGGATATTGAAAATTAAAGGATTAGATTTTAATCTTTCTTTAAAAAAAAAAAAGCAAGAAAAATTTAAGGTCTAATACTCTAGTTTAAGCTGAACCTAGGCAGCCCTGACCTTGGTGTTCGTCATCTCTTGACTTCTCTCTCAACCTAACCTCCAAATTTGTTTGTAAATACACACACACACACACACATATTATTGTTGCTTATTTTGTTTTTCCTAAAATTATTTAATTATGTGCAATGTATTGTAATAAGCAAGAAATTGACCAATGAGCAAAGTATTTTAACGTTATCAATTTATATAATTCCCTTTTTAATTTCATGAATAGGAATGGAGTAATTACTAGATTCAATATATCCCAACAATTTTACAGAGCGCGCGCGATGCTTCAATACATTACATTTATGGTTATGGGGGAAATTGTAAGTAATTAGTTGTGATTATTCAATCAAACAAGGTTAAGTAGCATATGCTTACTTTATTTTTAAAACTAGTTCCTAATATTCAGTAAGAAAACATTAACTTATTAGGAAATTATTTTACAGAGGGATAAATGACTCGTGTGTCCCGTGCCATGTTCATTTGTGTGTCGAGACCATCTTGAAAAAAAAAATAGCATGACAAATTAAGAACACAATACATAATCAATAGTATTTCTTTATTTTACAACATTTTACAGTTTTTTCACATTTTTTTTTTACATTTTATCTGATTAATCTGATTTTTTTTCAATAAACTTGACTAAATTACAAAAAGAAATAAAGGTGATCAAACATAACTAACATATTGTGACCATTCATGTGTTATAACTGTCTCACCGTCATTTTGTATCAGGACATGGCATGATATGTCAAAAAATAATTTAAATACAAGTGCCTAAAATTACAATGTATTAATTATGACCTGGTATAACACAAATTTACCTCACATCACTAGCTTACAAGGAACTGTTTTCTTGAAAAGAAGTGTGCGTACAAAATCTACGAATATTTTTTTTCTTTTCTTATTTTTAGTTGTGAAGAAGAAATATCTAAGAATGTTGGCTGTTGAACTGATTGAAGAGGTGAGTGGAACTATGAATAGGTGAATAATGTTGTCTTCAACTTTTCTTCTTCTTTCATATTGTCGGTGGCTATCGTTAGTGTTGAAAGTGTATTTTCAGTGAGAATGATTTGTTCACTTACATTGATAATGATTTGTTTGGTTACTTGTAGTGAGAATGATTTGTTCAGTGATGTTGATAATGAAAAAATTATGTAAAAATTTAAAAATATGAAGGCTTGTCGTCATCGACTTGACTTCACTAGTTTAGATATTACTATATTTATTGTTTTATTTATGTAAAAGAATACTATTAATTACAACTTTTAATATTTTAGACGATATTTGTACTCTTGTCAGACAATGAGTATATATAAGTACCTTGCTAGCTATGCAGTCATTAGTATTTAGTTTTGCAGTGGTCAAGTATCGTGTAGGACATAATATGTACAAATAATTAATAATAAATCTATACTGATCAACTGATGATTGACAACGTAGGTACAAGTATTTTATGTATAGTTTTATAGACATGGAGCGTCGGCATACTTGTGCGCAAATTGAATGCGTGGGCACGTGCATGGACGCTGACACAGTTTTTATATTTTCGCATTGCGAAAACTTATTATTTACAGCTAGGGCTGCATGCAAACGAATCGAATCGAACTTACTCCAGTTTGAATTTGGTTTGAATTAATTTTGAACTAGATTTGGTTTGAATAATTTCGAATCGAATTTTTTACGAACTCAATTTCGAATCTTTTGCGAATTTTTTTACGACAAGAAAGAGTGATCATAGTTGCTAAGAGCGAGAGGTGAAAGCCATCTAGAGTACTCGGAACTGAGAGCAAGAGTTACGACTTACAAGTTATGACTTATAGCTGGACGGTCTTATGTTTTAATTTTTAAGTCATCAGCGAACATAAATAGGAAAAACATAATTTTAACTAAGATATATTTTTTAAGAGAGATTGACAAGGCACACCATTTTGTGGTGATTTAGAGTCAGTCAATCACTTATTTGTTATACAACCGTTCAATTTTTCTCAATGGCAATGGATTGCTAACTTCAATAGTTTTTCATTTAATGGTAGTTTGATACAAGATTTATGGATTTTAAATGCATATATTCCATTGCAAGACAAACTGTTTGTAGAAATGATTAGAGCCTTAAAGGTGCAATATTATGGGTTATTTGGTAATTAGTGAGGAGGAATAATTTGTGTTTTGACAATACTGTTATTCGACCATACAACAATTAGCTGTTAAAATAAATGCCTTGACTAATTTTTGGTGCAAGTGTATAAGTGATTCAATACCTCATGATTTGAAGGATATTCTGACAAGTACATATAGGTCTGGAACAGGAGCTGGAGGCAAGTGTAATAGTGATTCAATACCTCATGATTTAAAGGATGTTCTGACAAGTATATAGAGGTCAGAAACAGGAGCTGGAGGCAGAGGAGGTTACCATGGACCAATAGGAGTGAAACAGCAAAAAAGATTTTCAGGATGATCAACTCTGCACTGTCTACTTTTTTGTTTCTGCTCAAGGGATTTCTTAGAAACTTTGGGTGCTTTTGTAATATTAGCAATAGTCAAGGGTAATTACGTTCAAATGTGCGGTCATTCGACTCTTTCTCTGTACTTTTCAATATTCGCACCCGAACCAAAGTTATAAAAAATCAAATATTTTTTATTTACTTTTTTGGATAAAAACCTGTAGTATATGATTTATTGACCAGGATTACAGGAGTCGAGTATCACTGGGGGTGGTAAAGAAGTTCGTAGCTCGTAATTCGATCGTGACTCGTATATAGCTTGCTAGCTAACTGCTCGTTTGTTATTAGACCGAGCTATTAACGAGTCAGTCCATCACTAGCTCGGTTCAGAATTAACGAGTTCAAACTGGTACCTATCTTACTCGCCAGCTAGCAAGCTAGCTCGGCTAGGTATCAATTTACGAATTTGTATGAGTTTGTGTGCATTTTATATTGTCTAGCTCAGTTGAGATCGGTCCAACTCAGTCCAAAAATGTTTATAGGATTTAATTTCTTCTGGAAATAAGATCCAACCAGACCCAACTAGCTCCAGCTGGCTCGTCACGATTTTGAGCTGAGATTTTAGCTCGGATGCTCTAGATCCAGCTCGCTCGGCCAAGTTCAGTTCAGAATTAACAAGCTGAGCTAAGACTCAGCTCGACCCGAACCAGCTCATTGACAGCCCTAATATCACAGCCTTAGTACATGATATTCCTAGGATAACTCAAAACCTAGAGACAAATCAACGTAGGCGGGAAGCTAAGTGAAAGAAACACAGAAACATATGTGGCTGGTGTGCTGTGTGCTACTGAGATTGGGAGAACAGGGGTAAAGTATAACCAGTGTACTTGATTTTTCGTAGTCGTGCCATATTGGCGAGTTCATGTGGCCGGATGTTTGCCTGACTCGGTGTGTGCTGGACTTGGTAGTCAATGGCTACTAGCCATTATGGTGGAGCAGTAGAAAAGACCAGGTGCATCAATTCGCGGTACGCACGCCAGTCAGCATGCGGGGCACATTGTGGAATCTAGCCAGATTTTACCAGTACTTTAGAATCAGTCGTGTTGTGTTTGATACTTTATTATACATAGAGGTGCTACTTTTATCCGATTATCTGGATCCGATTCAGAACTAATCCGGATCTGAACCAGATTCAATCCGGATCCGATTAATTTGGATAGAATATGGTTTAAAAAATATAACCGGTTAAGTGATGGGTACGAATTACAAAACTAATAATTTAATATCCGACCAGAATCTGAACCGGAACCGATACTGTAATGGATATGATACATAATTAACTTAAATATCCGACCCATAACCAAACCCGATCCGATACCCATATAAATACCCGATAAAATGATAATATCATTTCTTTATAATTATTTAATATAAAAACATATATTAATAATTATGAAAAGACAATCATTTGTATTATTTTTTAATTTCTTGAATGAAATTTATTGTTCTTTTCACACAATTCATTGAAATCAAATGTCACGTTCACATTTTGCCTATAAATTTTCGAAGCTAATTAATTTATTTTTTCTCTTTGTCTATCAATTATCTGCCTTTTTGCACAAATAACTGAAATTTACTACTCTCTTTGCTGATTGAAACAAATTAGTATTGATATTCTATTCATGGCTTTTTGGAACCATAGAATGAAATCACCATCTCTAATATTTTACTTTCTAAAATTATCTCACATTCAATATTTTAGAGAAGATTTTAATTTATATTATAATGATATATTATGTGAGATGTTTAAGAAATTATAATTATATTTAAACGTAAAAGGTTTCTCAAATGCTTATGAGTTGCAACATGTATCCGTTTCGGATCCGAACTGGACTCGATAATCCATAAACAAGTTATGGGTATCTATCTACTCGGAACCAAAAAACTGGACCCGAAATATCTACGGGTAGATAGGTATCCGAATCCGGAACCGACCCGATTTGAAACTAATAAGTATATGGATCAAAATTTAGACCCGAACATTTTTAGTGTACAGGTCCAAATATAATAGTATCCGGACCCTACCCAGGCCGTTAGCAATTATTTGATTTTTTTATGTATAATTTATACATAAAAAAATCAAATAATTGCTATTCACCCGTTGTGTTGTGTTTGATACTTTATTATACATAAATGGGCTGAGCTTTGATTTTGGACATAAATGGGCTCAAAATACAAAGTGAGCTTTTTCGGTGGTCATTAATGACACTCTAATTCTTCCATCAGAATATATCAGATGGGCTTCAACATGTAGTCTGACAAATTCAGAATTTATCAAGTATCCATACGACCATACGGTCCCCATGTATCGATTTTTTTCCCATTTCCCCCTCTTTTTTATTATTTAATTTAAGGGGGGAATTTCATGTGTACCCCTAAAATTTTTGAAATAATTGACCATCATTAGTAAGAAATCACAAATTTTGTGTATACTTTTTTGTCGGCAACAAGCCATGCATGAACTTTCTGTGGATGGATGTAAATATCCATAGAAAGATTTTATGTTTCAAATTGAGCGGTCATTATAACCAATTTTACAAAGCATACCGGTAGCAATTGCACGTAAATTTTTGCGAGTCTAACCTATATATAAATTCATGCATATTCGTCCTAACTTACCTATGAATAGATCATTTCAGTCAGTCCCATTTGCTGAATTGGTCTTTTCTACATGTGTATTGGCTTGTGATAATAATATTATCAACTTAACGGTTGCTTTTTCTGTATTTTGTATGAGATTTTAATTTCATTTTTTCTTACATTTAACCACTAACTGTTGAAAACCGAAAATCAACTTGGACTCAGACTTAGACTTGAGCTCGATACAGTTTAGTTACTCTTCAAGAGCTAAGAAAAGGAGTCCTATTAATTCATCATTTTCTATGATGATTAATTGCATAATTAAATTATGTTGTATTTTCTATGATACTTAATTATGTCACTATTTTTTACTATTTATATTTTCTATGTCATTTTAATTATGTTAAAGTTTCTAAGAGTTAGTTAGAATTTCCAAGTCATTATGCATTGTGAGTTCCTAAGTTGTCTATTTAATTTCTCTAAGTTAATTATGATATGATAGTTGTATTATAAGGAGAAATGGCATGTCATTTTCTTTTTCAAGTTTTTAATAATATATGATAAGTTTCTTATTTTCTCTCTTGTGATTTATTTCTTCTGGTCTTAATTTTTTTTCTTAAATTATTTAATATCTCACTAAATCAAGCAACACATGATGAATCCGGATTATTTTTAGTATGATTCATTTATTAGATGAACGTGTTCTAACAGTCGCAAACGGAGCTACGAGCAAATTCTTTTGTGATTTCACTATTCTACACTTCGGGTTTTACTTTCATGTTTATGCTCCGTTTGTACTTTTTGCATGATATTTGAGAATGTTTTCTCACATGGGCCCATAAAAATTTGTAGCACTATTGTAAATAACGGTGTCTGCACTATTGTAAATAAGTAATTGGGTACTATATAGAAAACAATCATCATATGAAATATAGTTGAAGAAAATAAAATTTCCATTCTGTTGTCATTGAAAAAATCAGAATTATGAAATTTAAGTAAATTTTAATCACAGTTTGGATATATCCAAACAGAGTTTTTAGAAATTGTTGGCATTAGACGTTGGGTAATCTACAATTCTAATTTTTATATTGTTCCTTCTTAGATTAAAAAAAATAAGGATTCCTTATGCTAAACATTTTGGGTGCTAAATAATTTACTACTACCACCAATTTTGTCCAGTAATTTAATTTATACTGCTAAAATAATTTGAATAGCCCAGTTTATAATATACAAAAAAAAATTGACGATCTGATGTGTAAAATTAACCGACAATATTTCTAGAAAAAAATTAGTGTTACATGAGTTATAAATTATTTTTAACGAAAGAAAATAATTCATGTAGGTGCTATAAAATGAAATAAAAAACTAGGGATCCGAATCTGCTGAAATCCGAGATGAATGAACAGTATTACTAAAATCCCTGCAATTTGGATTCAGCCGTCGAACCATTTCGAGATGCGTGCGCGGAAAACTAACAGTTTCGACATGCGTGCACAGAAAAAATTGAACAGTTGGGGTTTCAAATTTCAAAAATTTCAAAAATTCTTGGATTTCAACCTATTTAAATTCAAAAACTAGAGGTCTAAAGGAGGACGTGGATGGAATTCAGATCCAGTAAAGTAACCCAATCTTTGGGTTTTAAATCGGGACCGTCCGATTCGAATCCAAGACAATTTATCCGGATCTGAAGTGCACGCATCCCGAGAACGAATTCAAATTCTAGACGGTTCTGAACGACGGATTCGAATCGGACGGTCTTAATCCAAAACCCAAAGATTGGGTTACATTAGGGGATCCGGACTGACGTGGATGGACATAACAAAGAACCTACACGGTCTTGTCAAATCAGAAAAAAAAATGAAAACAAAATAAAGTGGAAATTTTTTCTCCTGTTGTAATGAAAACTGAAAAAGTGGGCTGTTTCGCTATAACGGTACCCACTTCCATCAGCGCAATGCCACTACCAGCAGCAGCCAATTTCAATTGGGCTTGGCCCATAATGTTTATTTAAACTGTACTGAATTCAGTTTGGGCTGACTGGGTCCAGCAAAAGACTAAGTTAATTTTCGGAGGGGGTCACCCCTGTGTGAGCTTGTCAGATGGACAGTATCCTTTAGTAGTTAATCGATATACGGTTGATTAATCAGAATTTTGAAGATAATTTTGTGTTTTTATTAAAATTAAGTGCATATACTTGATATTATTAAAAATAACTTATTTAACTCATAAAACTTATTTTAACTTGGTTTCATTGTTAATTAATGAAATTTTATGAAATTGTCATTTAGAAAAGTTCAGATAAAACAAGAAAAAATTTAATTCAAAAAATAGATACATGCTGGAAAAAATAATAAAAAATTGACCAACTGCTCGACTAAATAAAAATAGACGATTCGTAACGGTTTTGTCACCACCAACAATTAATTAGTCGATTTTACAACACTGCATTGTATATCTACTTGGTCTGCAGAAGCCAAAAATAAAAATCTTACAAATACAAATAAATATTTCAATTACAACATTCAGCAACCCAATTTGAATTGTACACCAAAAATAAAAATAGCAGTCGCAGCGACCAACAATCTAGTTGAAGTTATAATTTCAATTCCATTTTGAGACAAAAAAAACCATTACAGAAAATGTAACCGTAGTTAAATCAGGGCTTTCTGCCACACACAAACTCTTTTAACGAGGTAACTAGGTGATCCTTTTTCATTAAACTATAATCGGGTGGGGCTCTACAGATTTTTTTCAAAAACAATTAAAAAATACTACATAAAGTTTACAAATGTGTTGTCGGTTGTCACTTGTCACAACTAATGCCGATTTCTTTTTATTAATATCCAGAATTAAATAGAAAATTACACAAATGTCCATATTTTGTGAATTTTTTAAAAAATATTCAAACTGACGGTCCGGGTAATTTATATGATATTATTATTTTATAAACCTTCAAATAAAACAAGTAATTCTTGGTGTTTAGATGGTTGAAACCTTCGCCTCGTAATAATACTATAAGAGGTCCCTGGTTTGAACCTGAGTATAGGCATTTTTTTTTTCAAATGAGGGCTCCAACATAAATTGGTGTGATGTTTTGATGTTTTTGTTTTTTAAACAATTGATTAAAAAAAATTGGATCAGACCACAGCGAACTAGACTGGACCATTGACCGGACCAACCCGTGAGGGTCTGAACCATAGTCCTTAGCACAAGTTTGGGCCGCCTAATCCGAACTGTTTGGGCCCATGGACCGAGAAAACTCTTGAACCGGAGAGACCCATGGACTGAGGAGTTTTGAACCGGACTAGACCGTTTTCATGACACTATGAGAGGGTACAAGATTATTGTTTCCAACCGGAAACTTCCACGAACTTGAGCATTTGAAATAAAGGCAAGAGCTAGCCGTACAGGAAAAAGAGCTTAGTGCTAGGCGCCAGTAAATTACAAAGTTTTACAAAAGCATGATCCATCTCTTCAACATCAGAAAACTTATGTACAGGATTGTATATTCCATCCCAAGTAATAAGCAGCAAAAGAGTTAAAATATTAATTCTTTTGCATTTAAAAGATATTTATATATGTCTATAAAGATTTTTTTTCAAGGGAAAATTTCTAGTGTGCCCATGCAAATTTTTGAAATAGCCAATTTCCCCATAAAAACATCATAATATCCAAAATCCCCATAAAAACTCAATTTTATTCCTTCTATGCCCTTTTTAATTATGTAACATTTTATTTAATTATTTGAGATTTGAATTGACCAATTTGTCCTTTAATTTTAAATGAAAGTGTCTTTTTTACTTCTAATTGTCTTCTTCATCATTCTCCCCTCTATTTCACGCCTAATTGTATCGTTTCTCTCTTCTTGTGTCCACCGCTGAATTGATCTAATCCGTATAACTGAGGCCATAGACTAAAAGAACTACGCAGGACACAGATTCTTCTTCCCCTCCCCTGTACTTAATCGATTAGCTAGGTTTATATCTTTCGGTAAGAAATTTGTCGGACCATGCTTCTTGAATTTGACTTTTTGAAATAAATCATGAAACCTGAAACGATTAGCATGAAACATGGTCTGCGAGGATTTGAAGCACAAATTAATGGAGCACTAGTGATTAATCACTATTGATTATGATTATAGGAAACAAAGTAACCAAATTTGGAACACATATATAGCAAAACGAATAAAACGATTTTAGTGATCTGATAAATTGAACAAGTCAATTCAAACGATTTTTTTTGGTATAATTCATAATCCTAGCTAATCGAATAAATTAAAAAGTCAAAAAGTCAAATTCATGAAGAATGGGCTGAACCGATTAGCATGAAGCATGGCCATAAATTCGTGAAGCATGGTCTGACAAATTCATTAACCATGCTTCATAAATCAAACGATTTTAGTAAGGGAAGCTTGAAACTAAATCATTGTACATCCTCTGGAGCCCAATTGGAGCTTAATTGATCATTAATCGGATCAAATTTAAGCATAAAGAAAATCGGGGTTGGTGAGCTGACTGAGGCAACGGACGAGTCTTGTACCAGGAAAGGCACGAGGGAGGAAGAGAGAGAGAGAGAGACGGGAAAGGTATTTCCTTGCTCTAAGGTGTCAATTAAATCGCCAAAATCTTGCACTGGAAGGAAGAAGAAACTGAAGAACTCAATTTCTTATTACATCTCTTCTAAATTCAATTATGTTGTAGCTTCACTGGACGACTCCAGTTAAAATTCAAGGACATTTTAGTCAGTTTAGTTCTTAAAATTATTAAATAAAATACTAACTAACTAAAAGGGGATAAAAATTAGAAAGTTAAAATTTTATGGGGATAATGGCTATTATGGTATTTTGATGGGGATATTGGCTATTTCAAATGTTTGTATGGGTACACTAGAAATTTTCCCTTTTTTCAAATATCATATTTTGTATTATTCATCAATACCAGCATCCACAGAAATTACAAAGTTTTACAAAAGCAGAATATCATTTTTTTTTTATAAATAATGTGATCTCTATGATCACCACTTCCATTACCAACACCTACACAAATTACAAAGTTTTACAAAAACATGCATGATTAAATCTCTTTCAAGTTCAGAAAACTCAGGTACAGGTTGGTAAATTCCTTCCCAAGTAATAAGCAGCAAAAGAATTTTTAGTAACATTATTAGGCTCACAAACTCTTAGGATGCTATGTATTTTCTTTTTGTTTTTTGTTTTATGTAAAACCCATAGGTATGATATATTGATAAATTGATAAACTTCATAATACCATAATATAATAAAAGCTACAGTTACCAACGCTTAAAACCTACGTCTCCTTAAGGGAAAATAAAAAACAAAAATGAAAAAGAAAAACGTCATTAAAAAGAAACAGTAATAAATTTCCCAGTTACCCTACCCTCCGAAATTTTTATTAATCGAAATTAAATAAAAAAATATCGAAAAAGAGGAGAGAATATGAGAAATTTTAAAATCTAAGTAGAATAGGTTAAATTATCCCGTCCTTGAATTTGCTTGACTCGTTCCTTGAATTCACTTTATTAAAGTGAAAAGACCTAAATATCCTTGACTCATTCCACATTGCTTTAACTCGTTCCCTGAATTCACTTCATTACACTAAAGAAAGAAGTTTGTTTGACTCGTTCCTGAATTTGCTTAGCAAAGTTCGTCACATGGACGGAAATATCTGTTCCATCCTTAACCTTTATTTTTATTTTTTTTATTGTTTATCTTGATTTAGTTAATTGAGCTTGGGGACGAGATTTTAATTAAGTGAGACGAGATAAATTGTCCCATCTATAGGGACGGAAAAATTTAATCTGTTTTACTTAGATTTCATATTCTCTCCTTTTTCCGATATATTTTTTTATTTTATTTCGATTAATAAAAATTTCGTCCCTACCAACTATACTGGGCCCTACCTACCTATTCAGAAAAAGTGAAAGCCTGTGACATGTCTTTAGGCGCCTTCACACTATACTCGGCCCAACACACTTTACAAGGGTACGAAATTTCTTTGGCGCGTCGGAAGATTTCTATGATGCCCATGTGACATGTCTTTTGAAAATGCAAAATTTTACACTATATTATTATTTATATAAAATGTTTTTACTTAATTATAATTAAATATCTTGAAAATTAACAGTTAAATGTTAAAAAATAGAAAGAACAAAATTCTTCACGACTCCTATCCATTTTATTTGACACCTTCCTTACAAAAAGTAAAAATAAAATAAAAAAAGTTGAAGACAGAGACCTAGTTATAAATAAGAAAAAAGAATTTACTAAACCATCTTGATTAGTTTGATTTTTACAAAAATTATAAGAATCGAGATGCCATTTCGGTCCGTAATATTTTTTCGAACCAAATTGTCATTTCAGTCCGAGTTGTTTTCACAGATTTCAGAAGAAAAAAAGTGATGTACAATTCGGTATGAGAAAAAAAAAATTTCAGATCGAAATGACACATATTTTCTTATCAATATTGTAAAAATAAAAACAATCAAGGTAAAATCTATTTTCTTATTTATTATTTCAAAAAATATTATATTTTGTATTATTCATCAATTAAAAATTACAAAGTTTTACAAAAGCAGAATATCAATTTTTTTATAAATAATGTGATCTCTATGATCACCACTTCCATTATCAACACCAACAAAAATTACAAAGTTTTACAAAAGTGATCAAATCTCTTTCAAATTCAAAATGTTGGAGAATCATAAAGACCAAATAATTACGCTTTATTTATAGATCAAACAAGTACATTCTCATCTAGGGGTCAAACCCTTACACCCTGGAGAATGAGAAACAGTTTCCCACATTAACCTAAGAACCGTCCTATGCCAAAAAAACACAAAACATAAATCATAAGTACGGAATATAATACCTGAGTCCATGTTGTTTGTCATGGAATATCCAAAGCCTTAGTAGAGCAACAACCGTCTCCGTGAGCACGAGACAAATCTTCAATGGCAAGAAGTCATTCTCGCATTTGCGTCATATGGTCGTGGAATAGATCTTCCATGACAGCAAGATATGGCCCTAGAGAAATCATTTTCAAATTTTCTAATGGATTTATCTTCTCTATTCTTTAATGGTGGAAGAAGAAGATAAAATACACAGATCTATATTTTTCTAAAAAGAAAAATGTATATTCAATTTCTGTGCTTTTATTTGTTATCTTGTGTCTTGAGGACCAATCCTTATATATATTATCCTTTCTGATTATTTACCAATTTGAAAAAGATATTTTGTGTGACTGTATCAAAAACCGTGCTGTCACATCAAAATCCGTGCAGCCGCATTAATATTCATGTGGCCCACACAATTATGTTAAAAGTCAAATTTCTGAATTGCAAATCAATCCATCAATTATTTGATATTTTCCTAAATTGTTCTACACATTTATGGCCTACATCTATAAATGAATATATTAGATATCTTGTGCCTGATTTAATCACTTTAATTGATAATCATAATTGACAGTAACCAATCCATAATTGTATTACATATTAGACTCACAAACTCAGAAAAGGATTTTTTAAGGTACAAGTTGGTAAATTCCTTCTCAAGAAATAAGCAGCAAAGGAATTTTTAGTAATATTATTAGACTCACAAACTCTTTGGATGCTATGTATTTTTGTTTTTTTTTTTATGTAAAACCCATAGGTATGATATATTGATAAATTGATAAAGTATATAATACCATAATATAATAAAAGCTACAGTTACCAAAACTTAAAACCTACGTCTCCTTAAGGGAAAATAAAAAATAAAAAGAAAAAAGAAAAACATCATTAAAAAGAGACAGTAATAAATTTCCTAACTACCTTACCCGCTAGTTTCACATATTCAGAAAAAGTGAAAGCATGTGACATGTCTTTTGGCACCTTCACACTATACTGAAATTAATCAGGATCCGTATTGTCTGTAGTATTCGCATCACTTTACGGTTTGAGATTCGGAGGGAAATAAGGGGCATTATTATTGGGCTTTGAGATTCGTGTCAATTTAAAATGAATGGTCCAGATTCAATAATTGAAAAAGATTCCCTTGTGCAGTAAGAGAGGATGTGAATTCAATTAATCATGGGCCCAATACACTGTATGAGGTTACGAAATTTCTTTGACGCATCAGAAGATTTTTATGATGAATTCAATTAATCATGGGCCCAACACACTGTATGAGGTTACGAAATTTCTTTGACGCGTCAGAAGATTTTTATGATGCCCATGTCATGTGACATGTCTTTTGGAAATGCAAAATTTTACACTATATTATTAATATAAAATATTTTTACTTAGCTAAAATGAAATTGAGAATTAAATATCTTAAAATTAACAGTTAAATGTTAAAAAATAAAAAATAACAAAATTCTTCACAACTACTATCCATTTTATTTGACACCTTCCTTACCAAAAAGTAAAAAAAAAAAAAAAAAAAGCTAAAGGCGGAGAACTAGGTTGTAAATAACAAAAAAAAAGAATATACTAAACCATCTCCATTAATTGCTTTGGTTTTTACAAAATATATAAGAGTCGAGATGCCATTTCAGTCCGAAGTATTTTTTTTTTGAACCAAATTGTCATTTCGATCCGAGCTGTTTTCACGGATTTCGAAAAAAAATGATGTAGTTGTTGGTATAAAACTTGTAAAAACACCTCAGACCGAAATAACAATTCGGTATTAGAAAAATAAATTCTTCCAACCGAAATTCTTAGCGTTATTATATTGCAATAACCAAAACAATCAAGATAAAATCTTTTTTTTTCTCATTTATTGTTTCTAAAAATTTCGTTATAAAAATATATATATTAATGCATTTATTTAATGACTTGACTCTCAGTCTTCTCCGAGTCTCCCACTCTCTCCTAATATTTAGTCTTTCTACCTTCTCTCTTTGCATTGTTTCATTTTCATATCAACCCAACAAAAAGAAAAGAGACTTTGAAATTTTAGATCCATGGGTCTCGGTGGAGCGATTTCCAACATTCTCTCTTTGGGTGCCAAATTGCTACCGACTGCACAAGCTCCATTTTCTTCCTCGTCTTCTGTAGTAGAACAAAACCACCAAATTGAGGCAGAATTGGAGAAATTGATGAGGATGCTGGAACGGATCAAGGTCACGCTGTACGATGCGGAACAGAGGGAGATCACAGACTTGGCAGTCAAGCTCTGGTTGCAGGAGCTCAAGGGTGTTGCGTATGATGCAGAGGATGTACTAGGTGAGTACCACTATGAAGTCTTACGAGCACAAGTTGAGGCAAGAGATGCTTCTCCACCAGATTCTCATAATAAGAAGCTAATTCAGGTAACTTATTTAAATACTTTTTATCCAATAGTCTTACTAGTAGAGCCATATAGAACAAGGTGCCAGCTGGAAATGTGGCGTACCATAGGATATATCATTAGTCCATATAAAGTATAAACCACATTGCAAACTGCAAATATGTAACACAGACCTGTACAATATAACTATTTTTATATGTGTAAATGGGCAGTCATACACTCTCACGGTAATTATGACTTTCCAGGTTCCATCTAGCATGCTCGATCAAATTCAGCATATAAGAAGAAAATTTGATGAGATTGCGAATGATCGGATAGCACTTCAACTATCAGAGGGAGATGGGCCCGTGCGTTGCGACAACAAATTGCAAATAGCTCACACTAGCTCCCTTGTAGTTCAGTCGGATATCATTGGTCGAGAGAGGGAAAAGGAGAAATTGATTGCTTTATTGTCCACTGAAAGTGATGGTGTTTCGGTGGTGACAATTGTTGGCATGGGGGGCATTGGAAAAACAACTCTTGCACAACTTGCCTATAATGATCAAAGAATCCGACAAAGGTTTGATAAATTTGGGTGGATATGTGTATCAGAGGATTTCAATGTTGAAAGGCTCAACAAAGAATTAGTGGAGTCTATTACAAGAAATAGGTGTGATCTTACAAATTTGAGTGTTTTGCATGAAAAAATTCAGGAGGAGATAAGTGGGAAAAGAGTACTTTTGGTTCTTGATGATGTATGGAATGAGAAGAAGAGTCTTTGGAATTTATTTCGGGCTCCTTTTATGTCAGCAGCATTTGTAAAAATCTTAGTTACTACAAGGAACAATCATGTCGCGCAAATCATGCAAACAGAGCCAACTTTCAACCTCAGCTATTTATCAACTGACCAGTGTTGGCAATTGTTTGAACATTATGCATTTGGTGGGGTAGAACCGAAAAAGGACCCAAAGTTGGTAGCAATTGGAAAGCAAATTTTGAATAAGTGTGGATTGTTGCCCCTAGCTGTGAAATCGATTGCTAGCCTTTTAAGGCTTGAGGAGAAAGAAGAGAGTTGGAGAGATATTTTAGAAAATGAGTTATGGGATTCTACAGAAGTTAGCAATGAGATATTTTCATCTCTTCAAATAAGCTATGCACGCCTTCCCATACACCTAAAGTCTTGTTTTCTATATTGTTCCATGTTTCCTAAAGACTACAAGTACAATGTAGAACATATGGTGAAATTATGGATGTCTCAGGGTTTTATTGTGTCGAAAGGTAACAAGATAGCAGAAAAGATTGGTTTTGAATATGCAGAGGCGTTGTGCCAAAGGTCCTTGTTTGAAAGAGAAAGAAGCCGTGTGGGGAAGGTGGTAGAGTTTAAGTTGCATGATATAGTTCATGATTTAGCACGACTTAATTCGGAAAATAGATGCTATTCAATTGATGTTGGTAAGGTCCCGATTTTTCCTAACATACTATACCATTTGTATATTGATGATTATGTGAATCTAATAGATCATATTCCCTCTGACAAGTTCACTGCTCTGCGAACACTCATTGTATACTGTTATGTCGAAACCTTTCTCAGTTTTGACCTTTCATTGGCTCCAAAATTAAGAGCTCTACAAATAATTTTTAATCGTAATTCCTTTATTTCCGAACCTCAGAAGGCTCGGATGAGAGTCTCAAAGAAATTTTCTGATTTTTTTTCCTCTGTTGGTAAATTGAAACATCTTCGTTATCTTTCGCTTAGTGCCATTCCCTGTCGGCTACCTGAATGCATATGCTCCCTTTACAGCTTGCAAAATCTAACTCTTATGGGTCATATTTCCAAAGAGTTGCCAACAAAAATAGGAAATCTAATTAGCCTGGAAGAGCTAATAATTAATGGGTATCCTGCTATTCCCGAAGTCGATGTGTTAGCTGAGTCCCTTTGTCAACTCAAGGCCTTGAGGAAACTCAGTATTTCACGTTGCCGACTGCAAGTGCTTCCTGGTGACATTGGGAGCCTTACAAATCTCCAAAATCTGGAACTCGATATTTATGGTTTGAGTTATTTACCACCTAACATGAGCAAATTTGTAGGAATTCCATCACTACGGGTAAAGCTCCAATGTGAGACAATAGGATGGTTAAAGGATTTTCCCGATTTGGGAGGCACTCTTTGGCTATGTGATTTGCAGAATATTTCCAATTTAATGGATGTCCATTGTGCTAACCTTGTGCGTATGCGTAACTTGGAGGAGTTGATACTAGAATGGGTGAGGTGTATTTATTGGGACAATGTAAGTAGTGTATTTGAGTTAACCATCAGAAGGGGTCAGAACAGAATTCTTGAAGATTTTTCCGTGTTGGCTAGTCTCCAGCCTCACCCTAATCTTAGAAGGCTAGAAATACGTTCTTACGGTGGCAATACATTTCCAGAATGGATTGGCAGCCTATGCAAACTAGAGTATTTGTGTATTTGGAGCTGTCATAGTTTGCAATTCTTAAACGCAGAGTCGCTATTAGCACTCAAAGAGTTGAAAATTGATGACTGCAATGAGCTAGTATCTATATCTGGAATGCAAAAGCTGAAATCCTTGGTCAAAGTTTCCATCTGCAGTTGTGAGAAGCTGTGCTCATTTTTGGGACCTTCTGTTGAATTGTCAATGAGTATGTGGGAAGGTTCACATGGGAGCTCTTCAAAGTTGACAAACCTTGCGGATGAGTGGCATCCTGTACAACCTTGCAAAGTTGAGGTTATTGCTTGTAGAGAGTTAAAGCAGTGGTGCTTGCAACATGGAATAGAATACAAGGTATGTCCTAGTTCATATTATTCCATAACAATTATCCAAATCTTTTAAAAAAAGTAAAAATAAAAATTTCAATTAAGAATTTAAAATGGCCAATAATGACCTCAATCTCAGTAAGGTATTAAAAATAATAATCAAACCCTATACAGTTTATCGTCAATATTGTAAGGATTTTCATGCAGGAAGATTTTTTTATTTAAATTTTCAACACTTTTAGACACTCCAAAAAATACTGATTGTATCTCCCCCTATCAGTGTTTCAAAATGCATATTTAAATATATATTTCAATTTTGCAGCTTTTATTTTGTATTTTTGCAATTTGCACAAAGAATATAGTAAGATAAAGTTTATATTCATCAGAAGGACTAGTGATTATTGTCTCATTGGTTGCAGTCTATCTATCCCTTTTGAGCAGCTGGAATTCCTGTCCATTGAGCAGCTCGTTTGGTTTAACAACACCGATCTCTCTCTCTAGATCTCTCCTCCAAATTTGCTTTGTGGGACAGGTCTCTCTCCCTCTTTGCCGCCTCCCTCACATCATTTGTAACAATTTATTTGTGAACTTTATGCAGTTCTCTATAATTGTATTTGATATAAGTTTGTAAAACTCATGTTTTCTTTTTGTTTGAATGAAACATCGTAGAAAGTACATACTATTCAATATTCATGTTTACATTCTTAAATATATTAATAGAAACTAAAATATTAATATAAATTAAACCTTAACAAAGTTATAAATTTGTTTTTTTATTTGTGAGATTTTACTAAAAAAATTATCGACATTTTGATATATTATTTGTATAGTAAAAAAAATATTTTTTCCAATTATATCAATATTATATATACAATCACAAATATTATTCATCACTAACTAGAGTGGTAAAATGTGTCGTGCTATGGCTAACTTTCTGTGCTGTGCCGTGACCAAAATGTTAAAGGTAATTATAGCATGCGAGTCATGCCGTGCTCAAACGAGACATGGCCAAACGTCATATTTGTCACGTTTAACTTTTTTTTTTTCATAATTCAAGCTAGGTTATTCAAGATTCACTATTTAATCAAGATCTAACGTTCCTAATTACATGTAGCGTGACCACGTGCCATGTCGTGCCATGATCAGATATTTCCCGTGACGTGTTGTGTCGTAACAATTTTTCAAAAGATAGCCATGGCACAAATAATTACGACATGTGATACGCAAGTCACGATACGTCACTGTATCACCAGCCTCATCACTATGCCTACTAGTGTTTTGAAATTACCCTCGGACCCGTGACCTGGACCAAACCGCCTGCGATCCGTGCCCGTGCATGGGTTTGGCACGGGTCCATGGGTAGGATGGACGGGCAAAAATACGAGCCGGACTACCATTTTTGAAAAAAAAAAAAAAAAAACCAGATTACCCGGACTGCCAGGATCGGACCGTGAACCCGTGCTACCCGGATCGCCCTCGCCCTACCCGGATCGCCCTACCCGCCCGGACCGCCCAGATTTTGTTTCATTTCCACCCAATTACAACACGGCGCACATTGATGTTGTTTTATTTCCTCAAGGTACAACTATGCATGTGTCTGTGTGACCTTCTGTGTTGTAACACCCATCAGTTAACTCTGCATTCACAACACGAAAAGCAGCAGAGTTACGCTGCAAATATTTCATGTAAATTTTCTGAAATGGTGAAAAAGTGGACAATTTTTTTGCTGAGGCTCTGTAGACTATATAATTGCAGATTAGTATTTCTATAATTTGAACGTGTGTATATTTTTATGCGATATATCGGTTTTGTGTTTTTTTTTATTTATCAAAATATTCATCTCATTTTTGTAAAAAAGAAAAGAAAAGTCCAACACTGGACATGTTTAGAAACCATTTTGACAGTGAATTGTGTGTGTGTGTGTGTGTGTGTTGTAGTTCATACAGAAATGATATATCTATGTTGCTTGTATTTTAATATTTAATCATATGGTATGGAAAAATAATATAATATATTGATGTTAATTGTACCTTGATATTGATTATAGCACAAAAAAGATAATATAGATCATACCTATATTGTTTAGAGATTCTAGTTATAAATTACTGAAGGCATCAATTACTTGCTAGGAATTTTTTCTAGTGCATTGTTGTTCCTTTGCGTTTTTAAGTGTGATATACTTATTTACTTTTATTGGATGTTAAAAAAAAAATTCATATATAACTTATTTGATATTATTAATCAGCCAACTTAATTAGAAGAACAAAAATTTGTCAATGAGTACGTGGGAGGGTTCACATGGGAGCTCTTCAAAGTTGACAAACCTTGCGGATGAGTGGCATCCTGTAGAACCTTGCAAAGTTGAGGTTACTTATTGTGGAGGGTTAAAGCAGTGGTGCTTGCATCATGGAATAGAATGCCAGCAGGTATGTCCCAGTTCATATTATTCCATAACAATTATCCAAATCTTTAAAAAAGTAAAAATAAAAAATTTCAATTAAGAATTTAAAATGGCCAATAATGACCTCAATCTCAATAAGGTATTAAAAATAATAATCAAACCCTATACAGTTTATCGTCAATATTGTAAGGATTTTCATTCAGGAAGATTTTTTTATTTAAATTTTCAACACTTTTAGACACTCCTAAAAATACTAATTGCATCTCCCCCTATCAGTGTTTCAAAATGCATATTTAAATATATATTTCAATTTTGCAGTTTTTATTTTGTATTTTTGCAATTTGCACAAAGAATATAGTAAGATAAAGTTTATATTCATCAGAAGGACTAGTAATTATTGTCTCATTGGTTGCAGGTATTCCTACAACCATTAATGGAATTTTCGAGGTGGAATAAGTTCATGACCTGGAAGCAATGAACACGGTGATATCATACAGATTTTTAATGACTTTTTGAGCAGCTCGAATTCCTGTCCATTGAGTAGCTCGAATTCCGACCTCTCTCTCTCTCTCCCAAATTTGCTTTGTGGAACAGGT
Source organism: Carex arenaria (assembly GCA_964058825.1). Classification (NCBI taxonomy): domain Eukaryota; kingdom Viridiplantae; phylum Streptophyta; class Magnoliopsida; order Poales; family Cyperaceae; genus Carex; species Carex arenaria. Next base: position 618,874 of record CAXKVW010000344.1, on the reverse strand, counting down.
CTCTCTGCCTCTTTGCCGCCTCCCTCACATCATTTGTAACAACTTATTTGTAAACTTTATGTAGTTCTCTTTAATTCTATTTGATATAAGTTTGCAAAACTCATGTTTTCTTTTTGTTTGAATGAAACATCGTAGAAAGTACATACTATTCAATATTCATGTTTACATTCTCAAATATATTAATAGAAAACTAAAAAATATATATATATTAAACCTTAATAAAGTTTAAATTTGTTTTTTTTGTTGAGATTTTACTAATCACAAATTTTGTATAGTAAATTTTTTTTTTCCAATTATATCAATATTATATATACAATCACAAATTTTGTTCATCACCAACTAGAGTGGTAAAAGTGTGTCGTGCCGTGACTAACGTGCTGTGACTTTAGTCTCGTTTCGTGCTGTGTCGTGACTAAAATGTTATAGGTGATTACAGCACGCGGATCACGCTGTACCCAAACTTGACGTGTCCAAACGTCACATTTGTCATGTTTAACTATTTTGTTTCATAATTTAAGTTAGTTTATTCAAGATTCACTATTTAATCAAGATCTAACTTTCCTAATTACACGTGACTCGCGTGACCACATGCCATGTCGTGCCGTGATCAGATCTTTCCCGTGACGTGTCGTGCCGTATCAATTTTTCAAAAGATAGCCACAGCACAAATAATCACCACATGCGATACGCAAGTCACAATATGTTGTGGCTGTAAACGGCGGATCTCACTATATCACCAACCTCATCACTAGTGTATTGAAATTGCCTGCCAGGGTCAGATCCGGGCCGGACCGCCTATGGTCCGTACCCAACGGGACCATACCCGGGGTCAGGTTTAGCACGGGTCCGCAGGTAAGCCGGGACCCAATTTTTGGAAAAAAAACAAAAAAACCTGCCTACTGTGTCTTACCCATACCCACCCGGTCCGTCCCGTGAACCCAGCCAACCTACCGCCCGAATTCGCCCGGACCGAACCCGCCCGCCCGTACCCGCCCGGACCCCCAAAAAAATCAAATTAAAACAAAAAAAAACAGTTTTAATGAATAAAATAATACAAATAAAATTCAAATATCTTTCATACCGCACCCTTTTAACAAATATTATGAAACTTAAAATATACCATCAATAAAACTATTACATATATATAATCTAGATTCTAGGGTCATTGACAGGGAGATAATTTGAGAACCTTGACAACTATATATAAAAAATTACTTAAAGTTTGAAATCAGACTACTAAAATATAACCAATACTTTATACACATTATTTAACAGGAAATAATGAAAATGCAAGCCGTTGATCAAATGACATGTAAATTTACAATGGTCCATATTTAACGCATTTGATGAAATATCAAATAATTAAAAAATATGTACGAAAATTAGTACACAACCAAATTAATAGGAAAATAGCATATCTATGACCTTTTTCTGTTTTAGAAATTTTTTTGGCATCATGATCTGAAAATTTACCGTCAAAATTATTCAAATAGGAAAAGACAATATCAAGGGATCATTAATTATTAATCCCGATAGTTTATATTTTTTTTTTGTATAAACATAATACTTTGATTATGTTTAAATGAGATTCAAGAGCTTGAAAAGAAAGGGAGGTTAATTAATTATTTTGTTGCTGGACTCTCCTGGAGTAACATCCGGATCCGGATTTTTATATTATTCAAATTTCTTCAAATATGATGTTTAACAAAATTTTGGGAAAAGAGAAAATGATATGGTGCCTTATGTGTCATGCATAAGCGGGGACTTAGTGTTTAAAATTAGCAGTAAATGAAAACAACTAAATTTGTTCAATTATTTCAAGCATTGTTGAATATCACTAGATAAAAATATAGAGGGTCCTAGGCGGCTAGGCCTATGAGTTATAAACTTATAATTGCTCCTGTTATATATATGCTTGCATCATAGATGTCTTTATTTATTAATTTCTTTATATTTTACCAAATGTGTTTATAATTAACGAAAAAATATTTTTGCATTACGTCATACAGATAAAAAAAATTTAAAATTGTATTTTTATTTATATGACTAAGTGTTTATCTTTCATTTTGTTTAATAATCATTCACAAAAGTAGTGAATACATTGTATATTAGATCAAATATTTGTATATTCAAATATAAATAGATTTATAATAAGTATAATTAATTTTGGAATATATAATGAAATAAACTTATAATTGCTCCTCTTATATATTTGCTTGCATCATAGATGTCTTTATTTCTTTATATTCTACAAAATGTGTTTAAAATTAACGAAAAAGTATTTTTGCATTACGTCATAGAGATAAAACAAATTAAAATTGTATTTTTATTTATTTGGCTAAGTGTTTATCTTTCGTTTTTTTTTTAATAATCATTCACAAAATAGTGAATACATTATATGTTAGATCAAATATTTGTATATTCAAATATAAATAGATTTATAATAAGTATAATTAATTTTGGAATATAGAATGAAATAAACTTATAATTGTTCCTCTTATATATTTGCTTGCATCATAGATGTCTTTATTTATTTATTTCTTTATATTTTACCAAATGTGTTTATAATTAACGAAAAAATATTTTTGCATTACGCCATAGAGATAAAAAATAAATTAATTAAAATCGTTGATCCGATGGTCCATAAATTTTTACCGTTTTTACTATTCACAGTGGATCAACAATTTTCAAAGTGGCTTAATAAATAGTAAAAAATTCCAAAAAAATGAAAAATTTGGTCTCCAAACACATTTCAATATGGAGAACATGTTGGAAGATTCAAATCGGCTATTTGAACTTTGAAAATGAAGATATATCGTGGAGTATAAACGTGTTTTACTCCATGAAGCACCCAAGTCAACTTCTCTATATATATGATGATGATGATGATGATGATGAGGGTTCAAATGCACCATTTTTTGTGCTCTAATATGCTCCAATATATTCCACATCGTTTATCTCTGTTTTCAAAATCCGAACGGTCGATCTGAACCGCTCAACATGATCTTCATAATAAAATATGCTTGGAGACCAAATTTTATATTTTTTAGATTTTTTTTTACTATTTTTTTTCATAGGTACAAAATCATTGTTTTAAGGAGATTTTGGACCATTTGATAAAGTGATATTGTACCTATGAAAAAAATAGTAAAAAATTCTAAAAAATATAAAATTTGGTCTCTCCAAGTATATTTTATTATGAATATCATGTTGAGCGGCTCGGATCGACCGTTCGGACTTTGAAAACAGAGATAAACGATATGGAGTATATTGGAGCATATTGGAGCCCAAAAAAAAAATAGTGCATTTGAACCCTCCTCTGTATATATATTTTGAAAAAACGGTTAATCAAGTTTGCTTTATAAAACAACAAAATATAAATTTGAAGATGATCACAATAATTAGTACGAGAGTTTAATATAATAAATGTGTATTTTGAAAGATCTAAAAATTAATTAGTCTGAAAATTGTCAACAGACCAAGCGTCCAAATTATCACGTAAACGTAAGTGCACGATAACCCGAGTATATATAATATATATCCGAGTGTACATTTTAAGTCCAAAATTTCATAGGTAAATTTTAATGAACGAATTCATAGAGGCATCTCTGGTCCTTACTGAGTAAAACCTATTATTTCATTCCAATTATCCGCACTGATGATTATTTTCTCTCCTTAATTTAGCAAAAGAAAGAAGAAAAATAAAAACATGTCGTGTTTTACAGAAATAATTAAGTTGCTGCAGGGTGCAAACGGATTGGATAGTGGTAAAACTATATCCGTATCCGTTTTTATTTTTCAGATACGGATACGGATCGGATATTAGACAGATATGGATGTCCTTTTTTTATAATAGTGAATAACATAAATTTTTCAATAATATATATTAAACTATATATATTATATATCTACTATTTGGATACGCACAGATAATTAAAATTAAAAAATCATATCCGTATCCGTATCTGTATCTGCACGGATATTCGGATATTGGATATCTATATCTAATTTTCGGATACGCATTCGGATATTTCGGATACGGATATTTCAGATATCGGATATCTGTATTGAAAATACGGATATTTTGGATATTGGATATCTGTTGGATAATATCCGATCCGTTTGCACCCCTAAGCAGTTAGCAAAATACTCGTAACTATATATAGAGTTAGTGCACTCTATGCAAATTGTCATGTTTTCTTTCGATTTGAGTACCAAATTGATTGTAGATTCCCTTACCAGACCGCAATCGGCAAGGGTACTTTCATCCTCCAACTTTTTCTGACCAAAGAAAAGGTGTTGTTTGATGGTTCAAATTAACTACTTAAACTTTAAAAATAGAGATACGCTGAGTCGATCCGTAACCATGGACAAACTTAAAGAGGGCCAGGGGTGGACACTTGTCTACTCCTAGATTCGGACTTTTTTGTAGATCTAGTTATATTTTATATTTGTGTCTACTTCTAGATAGAAACAAGGCCTACTCCTGGATTTAATTAACGGTCCAGTAGAAGAAAATTGCACGAAAAACAAAGTCAACCTAGATTGATTCGCGTAAAAGAAAGAAAGAAAAAAAAAAAGTTGTCCCATTTGGAAGAAAATTGTTGATTCGCTAGGAGAAAAAAAAATGTCTGCTACTAGAGATCTAAATATGTACCGTGTCGCGACTTGAATCACATGCCGTTACCAAATTTGGAATGATGGTCATGACACGTGAATGGTCACAACACGTTAGTCACATCTAACCACACGTGACGTGTCCAAACATTTGGTCACGTTTAACTTTTTTTTTCACAATTTATGTTAGTTTATTCAAGATTCACCATTTGATCAAATATCTAACGGTTCTAATTATACGTGACTCTCATGACCATGTGCCGTGACAAAATCTTTCGTGTGATGTACCGTGTCGTGTCAAATTTTCAAAAGATAGTCACAGCATGTGACACCCGAGTCATGACACGTTATCGGTACACATGCCATGATGGAATCATTTTGTGCATTGACTTTTAGATCCCTATTTGCTATTCCGTTTTGGTTCGTCAAGAGAAAAACTCTTGTCAATATTCTATGTCTATTCCTGATCAAAATTCTGAACGTGTTCCTATCCGTAACATGCATATTGCCATAGTCTCACTCACTATACATCCAAGTGTACGTTTTAAAGTCCAGAGTTCGTAGGAAAAATTTAATGAGCGAATTCATAGAGGCATATGGTCCTTATTCCGTACATGTAACATGTGGCAATAACTATATATCATAAAGGTCCACTTTCAATTTTAGTTGAATAATAGTAATCCTATCAATAATTTTCAATTAATTTTAGTTAAAGTCAGATGTGATCATTCGAAAATGACGCGCTTAATTATATTGTAAATATGTATTACCAAAGTCAAATATATACAGATATCACTATTTTGAAAGAGTCAACTTGGGTCTACAGTGGAAATTAAACCGGGTGGTTAAAATTTTCCTCTGGATTTCATTCAAATTAAAGAAGAAAATATCAATAGATTTTGCTTCTGTTGCCAGTTGCCACCACCAACAAAGGACCCAAGGCAAACTAATTACAAGCAGACATGCTCGAGAAATTCAAAATTTGGGCCCGTGGGCTGGCCTCAGCAAAATAACAAACAAAATGGTTTACTTTCTAAGTTTCTTAATTTCGTCTTTTCCAAATTTTTAAATTTTTTTTCAAACCTGTATATATTTTCATATTATAGACCAGATTGCATGCACTAAGTCATATCGAAATGACCCGTTCAACTAACTCAACAAACCCTTAAGAATAACATATTCTCAATCTAATCAAAGTATCAAACATTCTCAAAATATATTGAACAAACTTCAAATAATATATCCAAACCGTTGAAACCGATGTATTGCATGAGTTATTCATTTGGATGTAAAATTAATTAATTTTCAAATTAATTTTGTACAAAGTGATAAAAAAAAATTATAAGTTAATTTTAATACATTTAGTTTTATTATTTTTTTTAAGTTAAGCTTATAAAAAAAAATTTAGTGAGCTTAGAACACTCAGATCTAGTTCTACTCCTATTTATAATATTTCAATGGGACGACAGATGCTTTTGTTTGCATTATTTTTCTTTAACCAGACTCAGAGAGAGCGCATGCTAGCTAATTGTCACAAGGAATATTGTTTTCGCAAACATGTCAATCATCTTCAAGATAAGTGTGAAATTATTGTAAATATATTGTATCTTGATTAATGTGAAATTAATACAAATTTAAATTTGTACATGGTTTATACATTTTAAACATGTCGTGCCCTAACACGATATTGTTCGACGGGTTAGTGAGTTGGGAGTAAACTTATTTGTGTTTATAACTTGACTAATTATGTTTTAGTTTATTGATAACATGAAAAGAAATTAGTGAATAATGATGATTCCTGTTGTGGGTTCTCCAGACATTTGAAATTTTATCATTTTTTCATCAAAACATCTGAATTGCTTATTTCCCAATTTAAAATAGAAACTATTTCTTATTTCCAACTATTTTCACTTAATTTAATTGATTTTTTTTTTTAAAGTCTTATGTTTTATAAGGGATTTTTATTTAAAGTCAAAATGACAAATTAGACCATTTATTTGATCTTTTTGTCCAAGGTTTTCAGCCCTCCCTATCAAGAATTCATATCGCATGCAGTAACTTAAATTTTGAGTTTATGCAAAACAAAATGAGAAATCTGCACCATCCGTTTTAATTTGCATGAATCTTAAAGGACTTTCTGCATCTACAATAGACCTGAAAAACAATCACATGGCTGAGATTATGTACAGTGATAGAGTACTACAAAGGATACGCTATCTTAATGATGGGGAATTTCATGTATATCCCTCAAAAGTTCTAATGTTACATATTTGTCTCTCTAAAATCAGTAATTACATATTTATCCTTGAAAATTGTACAATCTCACATATTTGTCCAATCTAAATCTATAACATATAAAATATCTTCAAAATAATTTAATAATATTTTTTAAAACTTTAAAATTTATTTTACAATATTAATTAATAATATATTAACCATTATGTTTTTTTGTTTCTATCTCTTCAGTATGCCTGAGTTCTTTTGTCTCTAAAGCGCCGAACCTCCCACCTCTCTCTCCAAACGTGCCAAATCATGTGTCTAGGGGACCACTGGCGCCCTAATAGCTACAGGCAGCAAGGTGCATTGCATTGGCGGTATACCGTAGGTTAAACATGTGCCCTTCTTGATATTTATGTTTTAGATGACAGAGGCATGGCGTATTGGGTCGCCTATGTTTACTTAAGTTGTTCCGAGATCCAATTTACTCTTTGAACAACGGATTAGACACTATCCAGTTATGGCATGAGCGGGGCCTATATCATGTGCGCAATGCATTCCTTCTAGTCCATTTCAGACTAAATTAAAGGTCCATATAGCATCGAAAAGATATTTTGGACATCCCCTTTGAATTTCATAGTCCAATTTGCCTTAGAGCTCGAGTTCCGATTTTTGCTTTTCTTTTTTTCTCGGTTAAAATTGATGCTTGAGAGAGAGAACTAGAAATCCGAGTTTAACTAGGGAAGAAAGAGCATCGATAATTTTTGATTTCATGTAAAATCTTGTGCAATCCCTTAGTGCTTTGCCTGAATTTTGATTTTCGATTCTAATCAGAATTGTGAGAGGAGGAAGAAGAAGGGAGAGGGGGCTGATAGGTTGGGCCCGCATGATCTTCCTCTCTCTTTCGTTATATTTTATCTTGGGGCTGGGCATGGCGCAGAGTGAACCGCATATAATACAACACGGCTTGTCGTGTTCCGGGAGCACACCAAACGAAGGGGTCGGGGAGCGCTCAGTTTAAACTCAGCGACTCTGAGGTTTTCTTGCATTCTCTTGGCGCATGCCTAATCTTAACACTGACAGTTCGGCGTATGATGCTCAATGTATGTGATCCTGGTCTATCCATATCGTAGCTTCAGCGAAAATAACCTTACGCCGCTGACATATGTGCCCTGCATGTCTAGTGTTTTTTGGTGTCTCCAATTTGCACCCAGATCTGTATTAAGCTCAATTTTGTTAAGTGTCACCATAGTCTTGCACCCATAATTGTATCCATGCATTGTTTAAGTCATAAAACATTGGTCTCTTCATGGTTCTGACCATATTATATATCAAAATTCATAGTTTAGCATGTAGAATATTACTATGAACCTTGATATGTCATTCCCAATTCATCTTGGAGAGCCTTCATGCATATTTGGCATTTTCTAAGTATTTTAAACATTGCCAATTTCATATTTATTTAATTAGCAATATTTTAAGTACAACAGTTATAAAATTCCATGATTTGGGTAATGAGTGCAACTAGTTTCTGTCACAGAGTGCTCTTCTTATACTTTAAAAAGTATGATTAAAAAGAAGTTGATAATATTCTCCCTCATGAGTCGTTCTAGTGCTCACCTACTATACAATGGTGATCCATCTGGACTTTGTTTAAAGGAGTGGGGTTGGGGTGTTCTGATGGACATCGGACAAAATTCGGTTCGATCTTCGGTCGGAGACTTTGCACTTGATTCATACGAATCTAAAATTTGTCCACACGAGTCTTGTTGATGATCATATTGTTTTGACCTTACGTGGACTAAATTTGGTTCAATACCCGTTAGACCACGCCCAATTCCTTGATTAAATTCCATTGTTAACTTTGAGAGCAAATTACATGTTGGCTCCTGGAAGCAACATGGAAGCAAAACGTAATGCATATTTGGCCAACAAAAAATTGTTTCTTGTTTCTTGCTAACAGCACACACAATTATCTTAAACATCTAAATTTATCGGGTAATTAATAAATATGAATGTGAAATATATCACACACATGAGTACGTGACAAGATAACATTTTTTTTTTAATCCATATACTTACCAATAAGCTATTTTTTTAATCCATATCATTTTTCTAATAATCTAATTATAAATGAATGATAAATTATTCGCTCTTGATTACTTTTAAAAGCTTGAATGATCTACAGAACTCATGGTCCCTACAAATGTCAGAATATTCGTATGGTTTGTGTTGCAATGATTACATTTAAGTACATATATTGCGTTAATTTACATACATTTAGTGCTCTGGAAATACTTTTCTTTTATTAATAAAAATATTGTTAGTGGCAGCACCTTGCCAACTAACTTTAAAAAAAATCTTTAAACACATAGAATGATTACAGAGCTGTATTTGGTGTCCTGCAAATGACTTGAAAATTTCCTGGATAGCATGGTCCACAAAGATCACAATGACATGACTTGAAAATAAGAGTAGGTCGTATCTCTTATGTTTTTAATCCGATTCAAGCTTTCTAAATTTTGTAATTTGCTACGAAATGGAGCTACAATTTTAAGGCAATAATTATTTTCATATTATGAAGGCCAGTGTTGTAAAATGCGGTTCATGCGGCCGTATATACTTATGCAGATCCATATATGTGGTTTCGCATGAAAATCGCATATTTTCAGTTTAAAGAGGCATATTAATTTTAAATCATGCAATCATTTGCATCTGGTATCACTGAGTGTCAATTAATTAATTGTTTGCATCTGGTTAATTTAGTGAGTTATTTTAGGATCAATGCTCCTGCTCAGATCCAATTCTTATATACTTAGACCCAATTCACTGAATGATTTTAATATGCTAGAATTCGATGTAATTTTTTTTCTAACATGTGACACAAGTTATTTTTAATGAGAATATATTGTATGTTTTGAGTGAAAATAAATTAATATGTTGTTTAAAATCTGCATATATAAGTCCATATTAAAATCCGCATATGCAGCTGCATACCGCATATGCAGTAATTAGCGACTTTCTGCATGCATGAATAAAATTGCATTTTACAACATTGAAGAAGACACATGTAATTGCATTTTCAAAGACAATTTTTATTCTATTTATGAGTTGATTGGTCAAGTATTATCAAAGATGTAACTTTTATTCCATTTTTTTTAATGCCCAAACTTCATTAAGCAATTCATGCTCTTTTTTTTGCTCTTTTGATTGTATTTTATTTCTAATTTATCAATAAAATAGAGGATTAGAAGCCTGACCCATCTTATCTTATTACCCAATAAAAATAAATATTGCCAATTTATCATCTTCTTATCCTGTTATTTGATTTGAAGGAATGCCATTAAAAGAAAATACAAGGGAAACACTTTTGAGATTTTCTTGGCATTAATTAGTACTGTGTTTTTTGTGCTTTGCCACTTTGATAATTAGCACAATGTGAATGTGACAAAGGAAGAATGAAAATCCGAACCCCTGATGTCATTCTATCTTGTAGCTGAAAAATATTTTATATTGTTGCCGTGAAGACCGGGCATGGGACCCGAATTGTGAATCATAATGCACTCAGAACGCACTATTAATTGGAGTCTTTTGAACGCACTAAGAAAAAAGATTCTTCACGACTCCTGTCTATTTTATTCGACATCTTCTTTGGTAAGTAAAAAGAAAAAGGGCTGAAGACGAAAACCTCTGGGTTATAAATAATAATTTTTTTTTTTACTAAACTAACTTGATTGTTTTGGTTTTTACAAAAAAAATATAAAAAACTGAGATGTCATTTTAAATCGAAGTATTTTTTTCTGGACCAAATTGTTATTTCGGTCCGAGCTATTTTCTTAGATTTCAAAAAGAAAAAAATAATGTAGCTATTGGTGTAAAGCTTGTAAAAACATCTCAGGCCGAAATGACAATTCGGTATGGGGAAAAAAAAAAACTTCGGACCGAAATGTCATGTTGATTCTTGTCGTTATGGTAAAAATCAAAACAATTAAGGTAAAATCTTTTTTCTTATTTATTGTTTCTAAAAATTTCGTTACAAAAAATATATATTAATGCATTTATTTAATGACTCGACTCTTCAGTCTTCTCCGAGTCTCCCACTCACTCTCTTCCAATAATTAGTCTTTCTACCTTTCTTTTTGCATCGTCTCATTTTCATATCAATCCAACAAAAAGAAAAGAGACTTTGAAAGTTTAGATCCATGGGTCTCGGTGGAGCGATTTCCAACCTCCTCTCTTTGGGCGCCAAATTGCTGCCGACTGCCCAAGTTCCATCTTCTTCCTCGCCTTCTCGATTAGAACAAAACCACCAAATTGAGGCTGAATTGGAGAAATTGATGAGGATGCTGGAACGGATCAAGGTCACGCTGTATGATGCAGAGCAGAGGGAGATCACTGACTTGGCAGTCAAGCTCTGGTTAAAGGAGCTCAAGGGTGTTGCGCATGATGCAGAGGACGTAGTGGATGAGTACCACTATGAAGTCTTACGAGCACAAGTTGAGGCAAGAAATGCTTCTCCACCAGATTCTCGTAAAAGGAAGCTAATTCAGGTAACTTATTTAAATCAGTGTTGTAAATAATGGTATGCGGTCGTTGGACGGACAGGGTGCCGCCAAGCGATTAATCAGTGTGCGGCCGATTAATCGGAATTATGTGGACAATTTAATGTTTTTATTAAATTTATGTATATATATCATAATTTATTAAAAATAATTTATTTAACTAATTAAACTTATCAAATAAACTTAATTTAAGTTAGTTTTATTATTATAACATGACACTATGCTTACTTCTTCTTAACACAAGCGCATTTTGCATGTGTAAGTAAAATATTTATTTAATGAAAAATAAGTTTGAGAATTAAGCTTTTTTCAAATAGTAATAACATATTATTTGAAAGAAAGAAAATATTCCAACATAAAATCACTAAATTTAATTTATGATAATGATTTAATTTCATAAATAAACATGTCATACTAATTGAAAAAATTACATCAGTAAGTAAAAAAAAAAATATGGTATATCAATAATAGAAGAATTAATCAATTTCAAATTAAGTAAGAAAAAAAACATATATAAAAAATATTGGATGTATATCAAAGCACAAATAAAACTACAATACATGATTTATAAACTTTATTATCACACACTATCATAGAAAAAAAAAACAATGTGAAAAATAAATTTTCACTGAAATAAACGGCCGATTAAACAGCCGATTAATCGAAAAAACGGACGATCAAACGTTCGAAACCGTAAACATCTGTCCGTTAACAATGTGTGTAACTGTTTGGCCACTGTTTTCATTTAAACGGCCATTACCAGCGTTTTTTACAACACTGATTTAAATACTTTTTACCCAATAGTCTTACTAGTAGAGCCATATAGAACAAGGTACCAGCTGGAAATGTGGAGTGCCATAGGATATATCATTAGTCCATATAAAGTTTAAACCACATTGAAACTGCAAATATGTAACACAGACCTGTACAATAAAACTATTTTTATCTGTGTAAATAGGCAGTCATACACTCTCAAGGTAATTATGACTTTCCAGGTTCCATCTGGCATGCTCGATCAAATTCAGGATATAAGAAGAAAATTTGATGAGATTGCAAATGATCGGATAGCACTTCAACTATCAGAGGGAGATGGGCCCATGCGTTGGGACAACAAATTGCAAATAGCTCAAACTAGCTCCCTTGTAGTTCAGTCGGATATCTTTGGTCGAAAGAGGGAAAAGGAGAAATTGATTGCTTTGTTGTCCTCTGAATGTGGTGTTGTTTCGGTGGTGACAATTGTTGGCATGGGGGGCATTGGCAAAACAACCCTTGCTCAACATGCCTATAATAATCGAAGAATCCGACAAAGGTTTGATAAATTTGGGTGGATATGTGTATCAGAGGATTTCAATGTTGAAAGGCTCAACAAAGAATTAATGGAATATATTACAGGAAATGAGTGTGGTCTTTCAAATTTGAATGCTTTGCAAGAAAAAATATCGAAGGTGATAAATAGGAAAAGGGTACTTTTGGTTCTTGATGATGTATGGAATGAGAAGAAGAGTCTTTGGGATTTCTTTCGGGCTCCTTTTATGTCAGCAGCATTTGTAAAAATTCTAGTTACTACAAGGAACGATCGTGTCGCGCAAATCATGCAAACAGAGCCAACTTTCAACCTTGGCTATTTATCAACTGAAGAGTGTTGGCAATTGTTTGAACATTATGCATTTGGTGAGGCAGAACCGAAAAAGGACCCAAAATTGGTAGAAATTGGAAAGAAAATTATGAACAAGTGTGGATTGTTGCCCCTAGCTGTGAAATCGATTGCTAGCCTTTTAAGGCTTGAGGAGAAAGAAGAGAATTGGAGAGATATTTTAGAAAATGAGCTATGGGAGTCTACAGAAGTTAGCGATGAGATATTTCCTTCTCTTCAAATAAGCTATGCACGTCTTCCCATACACCTAAAGCCTTGTTTTCTATATTGTTCCATGTTTCCTAAAGACTACGAGTACAATGTAGAACATATGGTGAAATTATGGATGTATCAGGGTTTTATTGTGTCGAAAGGTAACAAGACAGCAGAAAAGATTGGTTTTGAATATGCAGAGGCACTGTGCCAAAGGTCCTTGTTTGAAAGAGAAAGCAGACATGTGGGGAATATAGTAAAGTTTAAGTTGCATGATATACTTCATGATTTAGCACGATTAAATTCGGAAAATAGATGCTATTCAATTCATGTTGGTAAGGTCCCGATTTTTCCTAATGTACTATACCATTTGTATATTGCTGATTCTGTGAATCTAATAGATCTTATTCCCTCTGACAAGTTCACTGCTTTGCGAACACTCATTGTAAACTGTTCTGTTGAAAACTTTCTCAGTTTTGACCTTCCATTAGCCCCAAAATTAAGAGCTCTAGAAATAAGAGTAGATCTTGACTTTCGATCCGAACCTCAGCAGGCTCGGATGAGTGTCTCAAAGAAATTTTGTGATTTTTTTTCCGCTGTTGGTAACTTGAAACATCTTCGTTATCTTTCACTTAGTTCCAATTCCTATCCGCTACCTGAATGCATATGCTCCCTTTATAGCTTGCAAAATCTAACTCTTAGGGACAATTTTTTCAAAGAGTTGCCAACAAAAATAGGAAATCTAATTAGTTTGGAAGAGCTAATAATTGATGGGTATAAGATTCACGAAGTCGATGTGTTACCTGAGTCTCTTTGCCAACTCAAGGGCTTGAGGAAACTCAGTATTTCAAATTACAAACTGCAAGTGCTTCCCGGTGACATTGGGAACCTTACAAATCTTCAAACTCTGGAACTCCATATTGATGGTTTCAGTTATTTACCACCTAGCTTGAGAAAATTTGTAGGAATTCAATCACTAAGGGTAAAGCTCGAATGTGAGACAATAGGATGGTTAAAGGATTTTCCCGATTTGGGAGGCGCTCTTTCTCTATGTGATTTGAAGAATATTTCCAATTTAATGGATATCCATTGTGCTAACCTTGTGGGTATGCGTAACTTGAAGGAATTGATACTAAACTGGAAGAGGTATACTTTTAGGAACACAGAAAGTAGTGTATTTGAGTTATTCATCAAACGAGGTCAGAACAGAATTCGTGAAGAGTTTTCAGTGTTGGCTAGTCTCCAGCCTCACCCTAATCTTAGAAGGCTAGAAATACGTTATTACAGTGGCAATACATTTCCAGAATGGATTGGCAGCCTATGCAAACTAGAGTATTTGTGTATTAGAAATTGTGATAGTTTGCAATTCTTAAAAGCAGAGTCGCTGCCATTAGCACTCAAAGAGTTGCAAATTATTGCATGCAATGAGCTAGTATCTATATCTGGAATGCAAAAGCTGAAATCCTTGGTTAAAGTTTCCATCTGGAATTGTGGGAAGCTGAGCTCATTTTTGGGACCTTCTCTTGAATTGTCAATGAGTACGTGGGAGGGTTCACATGGGAGCTCTTCAAAGTTGACAAACCTTGCGGATGAGTGGCATCCTGTAGAACCTTGCAAAGTTGAGGTTACTTATTGTGGAGGGTTAAAGCAGTGGTGCTTGCATCATGGAATAGAATGCCAGCAGGTATGTCCCAGTTCATATTATTCCATAACAATTATCCAAATCTTTAAAAAAGTAAAAATAAAAAATTTCAATTAAGAATTTAAAATGGCCAATAATGACCTCAATCTCAATAAGGTATTAAAAATAATAATCAAACCCTATACAGTTTATCGTCAATATTGTAAGGATTTTCATGCAGGAAGATTTTTCTATTTAAATTTTCAACACTTTTAGACACTCCTAAAAATACTGATTGCATCTCCCCCTATCAGTGTTTCAAAATGCATATTTAAATATATATTTCAATTTTGCAGTTTTTATTTTGTATTGTTGCAATTTGCACAAAGAATATAGTAAGATAAAGTTTATATTCATCAGAAGGACTAGTGATTATTGTCTCATTGGTTGCAGTCTAGCCCTTCTTACCGACTCAAACAATTTGCACAAAGTATAATAGCAGCACGCAGTCAACGGTAGATTTTTGAAGGAATAAGTTCATGATCTGGAAGCAGTGAACACGGTGATATCATACAGATTTTTAATGACTTTTTGAGCAGCTGGAATTCCTGTCCATTTAGTAGCTCGTTTGGTTTGACCCTTACAACACCGATCTCTCTCTGCCCTGTGTCACTCTCTCTCCCAAATTTGCTTTGTGGGACAGGTCTCTCTCTCTCTCTCTCTTTGCCGCCTCCCTCACATCATTTGTAACAACTTATTTGTGAACTTTATGTAGTTCTCTTTAATTGTATTTGATATAAGTTTGTAAAACTCATGTTTTCTTTTTGTTTGAATTAATGAAACATCGTAGAAAGTACATACTATTCAATAATCATGTTTACATTCTCAAATATATTAATAGAAAACTAAAATATTAATATAAATTAAACCTTAACAAAGTTATAAATTTGTTTTTTTGTGAGATTTTACTAAAAAAAATATCGACATATTGATATATTATTTGTATAGTAAAATTTTTTTTTTCCAATTATATCAATATTATATATACAATCACAAATTTTGTTTATCACCAACTAGAGTGGTAAAAGTGTGTCGTGCCGTGATTATCGTGCTATGACTTTAGTCTCGTTCTGTGTTGTGCTGTGACCAAAATGTTATTGGTGATTATAGCACGTGAGTCACGCCGTACCCAAACGTCACGTTTAACTTTTTTTTTTATTATTTAAGTTAGGTTATTCAAGATTCACTATTTAATTAAGATTTAACGTTCCTAATTACACGTGACCAGCGTGACAACATGCCATGTCGTGCCATAATCAGATTTTTCTCGTGACGTGCTGTGTCTTATCAATTTTTCAAAAGATAGCCACGGCACAAATAATTATGACACGCGATACGCAAGTCGCAATACTTCACTGTATCACCAACCTCATCACTATGCCTACTAGTGTTTTGAAATTACCCAGGACCCGTGACCCGGATCGGACCGCCCGCAACCCATGCCCATGCACTGGTCCACGGGTAGAACGGGTGGACAAAAACACAGGCCGGACTTCTAATTTTGGAAAAAAAAAACCGAATTACCCAGACTGTCCGGACTGAACCGTGAACCCGTGCTACCCGGATCGCCCTACCTGCCCGGATCGCCCGATGTTGTTTCATTTTCACCCAATTACAACACGGCGCACATTGATGGTGTTTTATTTCCTCAAGGTACAACTATCCATATGTCTATGTGACCTTCTGTGTTGTAACACCCAATCAGTTAACTCTGCATTCGCAACACGAAAAGCAGCAGAGTTACACTGCAAATATTTCATGCAAGTTTTCTGAAATGGTGAAAAGGTGGACAATTTTTTTTTGCTGAGGATCTGTAGACTATATAATTGCAAAAATTAATTGCAGATTAATATTCCTATAATTTGAACGTGTACGTATCTTTCTATGCGATATATCGGTTGTGTTTTTTTTCTCATCAAAATGCACATCTCATTTTTATAACAAAAAAAAGAAAAAAAAGAATCCAACACTGGACATGTTTTGAAACTATTTTGACAGTGGATTTTTTTTTTTTTTGTGTGTGTTGTAGTTCATACAGAAATGATATATCTATGTTGCTTAAAATATTTAGGACCCAGATAATTGGCCCCGCACCTCCACCCCCCCTCTATCCCCGCACTAAAAGACAAAAAAGTCCGCACTACAAGGCAAAAAATCTGGGAGCGCGTAGTATTTAACATCGATATGTAATGTATTTACAGTGCATCGAACAAGTATTTAACTTTATTCATTGGAGTATTTAACTCTATTCAACTATTTAACTCTATTAATTGGAGTATTTAACATGTTTGTCCCCACAAAAATTTCCTACAGTATTTAACTTTGTTCATTGGAGTATTTAACCGTTCATCGATCTAGTATTTAACTTTGTTCATTGTAGTATTAACCATTAACGTCCAACAACGAAAAATATTGTCCCCCACACCCCACACTAAAAGACAAAAAACACATTTTTTGGAGGGTGGGGGGATGGGAACCACTAAAAGACAAAAAAAAAAATTTGGAGGGTGTGGGGATGAAGGGGGATGGGAATGGGATTCTATATAATTAACTTTAGGAATATTAGTATTTATCTTTAAAGTTAAAAGTATTAATCTCTAAAATTATAAATAAGTTGCATGGATTCTATTTAGCATCATATATCTTAGTATTTAACTTTATACACATTAGTATTTAACTTCAATATTTAGTGTATTAATAGTGCATCGAACAAGTATTTAACTCTATTTATTGGAGTATTTAACATATTTGTCCTCACAAAAATTTCCTGCAGTATTTAACTTCAATCTTTAGTGTATTAATAGTGCATCGAACAAGTATTTAACTCTATTCATTGGAGTATTTAACCGTCCGCGTCCAACAGCGACATAAATCTGTCCCCGCAAAAATAACAAACTAATTTGGTATCGTCCCCGCATCCCGCACATCAGTATTTAACTTTAGAAATGTTAATATTTAACATTATGAACGTTAGTATTTATCTTTAAAGCCAAAAGTATTAATTTCTAAAATTATAAATAAGTTGCATGGATTCTATTTAGCATCCTATATCTTAGTATTTAACTTTATACACATTAGTATTTAACTTTAGAAATGTCAGTATTTAACTTCAGATATTTAATTTCCTGCAGTATTTAACTTCAGTCTTTAGTGTATTTACCATTCATCAATCTAGTATTTAACTTTGTTCATTGTAGTATTAACCATTGACGTCCAACAACGAAAAATATTGTCATCAATATACCCCCACTAAAAGACAAAAAACACCTTTTTAGAGGGTGGGGAATGAAGGAGGTATGGGAATGGGCTAAAAGACAAAAAACACATTTTTGGAGAGTAGGGAGATGAAGGGGGATGGGAATGGGGTGTTGTATATAATTATTCAAATATTTAATCATATGGTATGGGAAAATAATATAATATATTGATGTTAATTGTACCTTGATATTGATTATAGCACAAAAAAAATATAATGTAGATCTTACCTATTGTTTAGAGATTCTAGTTATAAATTACTGATGGCATCAATTACTTGCTAGGAATTTTTTCTTGTGCATTGTTGTTCCTTTGCGTTTTTTAGTGTGATATACTTATTTACTTTTATTGGATGTTCAAAAAATATATTCATATATAACTTATTTGATATTATTAATCGGCCAATTTAGAAGAATAACAATTTGGTTGTATAGCTTTTAGTTTGTTCAGTTTGTAGATCGTGTACTCAAGATAAATTATTTTATCAAATATTTGATATTAGAATAGAACTAGGGTGTTCATAAGTTCACCGAGTTTATTTGTGAGACTAACTCTAAAATTTATTGGATTGACTTTAAACGACAAATTCAAACAATTGAAATTCATTTACCTTACGAGC
The DNA here is from genome assembly GCA_964058825.1 of Carex arenaria. Lineage (NCBI taxonomy): Eukaryota > Viridiplantae > Streptophyta > Magnoliopsida > Poales > Cyperaceae > Carex > Carex arenaria. The sequence continues at coordinate 600,077 of CAXKVW010000344.1, read as the reverse complement.
GATGCGTCTACATATGAAAATTAAAAAAAAATTGAATTAATATTATATAGAGTCAAGTGATAATTTTTTTTTTAAATAAATGTATTAAAATTAATTTATAAATCTTCTAATTTTGACTGCTTGATTTTTTTTTAATTTTTTTTCTTGAAAAAAGTTGACCGCTTGACTTTATACTAAATTAAATAGAAAGTTTTTTTTTTTTTTTGGCATGTAGACACATTACTTGTAAGGTAGATGAGTTTCAACGTTTGAATTCGTTATTTAAAATCAATCTGATAGATTTAGAGTTAAGTTAAAGAAGCTGGATGAACTTATAGTTCTAATCTTGATATTAACAACATTGTAGTAAAAGGAATGAGACTCATTTTATACTTATTCGTTTTTATTTGGAACTTTTATGTCTACAGTATATTTCTTGCTATTTAGTATTTAATATTGACTAATAAATTTATAAATATTAATATGCTTTTATTGTATGAATTGGATAATGCTGTTTTTTTTAATATATTTAAATGATGATATTTGATATAATTTTCTTTATTTCACATATTTTAGACTGTATTCTATAAATTTTAATTAATAAATACAATGTTCATTAAGTTGAGATTGTTTGCTTATTTGTACAAAATATTATAAGTTGTTTTGACTCTCGAATTATACAAAAAAAAAAAAAATATAACTATAAAATAATTAAATATACTTTTATTGCTTATTTATATCTACAATATATTTCTTGCTATTTAATATCAACTAATAAATTTATAAAATTAATATAATTTCATCGTATGAATTGCATGTCGTTGTTTTCAACTAAATATTTTCAAAAATGATATTTGATATAATTTGTTTCATTTCACATATTTGTTATATGCCGTTGTTCACATATCTCTTAATTTTATTTAATGAATCTACAAGTGACAATGTTCATTAAACTTGAGAATACTATAAGTTCTTTTTACTCTCTAATTATACAAAATATATTTATATATACGAGTGCATATTATAAGATTCAACAATAAGATTGAGCGGAAAGACACATAATAAATAACAATAAAAGAAATAACAAATGAATGCTTTAATTCAACAACATTCTTTGCAATGAAAATAAAAAAAAAAAGCCATTCTCAATATTTGCATTAAAATTCAATTAAATTAAATATGGAAATCTGTCAGAAAATAAATCAATAATATGTCTTTTTTTGTTATATTCCAATAATGAATAAGAGTTAGGCAATTCATAAATGAGATATGATATCTGCTAAAATCGGAAAATAATCTCTTTATACGCCAATCAAATCTGGAGAGAGTTATGATAACAAAAAGTTAATGCTAATTTCATTTCCTCAATTATTGGCATTACGTGTGGCGAGTACATCTCTAACTAAATTTAGACTTCTACGCGTAAAAACAATTCATTCAATAAAAAAAAGACGTATAATTTGATTGGAGGGCTGATATTCAACCTGAAAATTAATCTTTTAATCACAGTCGTTGACAGATCAAGACATCTACGTGCTTAATATAAGAATGTAGATATATCTACAAAATGATGAAATGGATAAACTGAAGTAGTGAAACAGAAAAGGGAAAAAAATCGGACCGCCTATCCGGACCCGTGACCGGGACCGCTCGGACCGCCTACCTGGACCGCCGACCTTGCTACATGTGGTCTAAAGCCGGATAAGGGTAGAGTTTCAAAAAATTTGCTCGTACTACCCGACCTATCCGTGCCCCCACACGGGTTTGACCCGACCCACCCTGTCCTACCCTTTATCAAAACACTAATGTCTAGCATTAGAGAAGGAAACACGTGACACGCCATGACGTGACGTGACAAACACGCCGTGATTTGGTCACGTGACGTGACGTGACCAAAATGGTGGAGGATGGTCACGTCACGCGTAGTCACGCCGTGATTACACGTGACGTGACATGTTTTGACGTAAATTAGCCACGCCAATTTTTTATATTTTAATTTAAATTGTTGAAAATTTAGAAAAAAATATAAAAAATTAGGAAAATTCTAAATTAAGTAAATAATGTTGCAAAGATTATTATTTTTTTAGAAAAAGCTGTTGGGAATATGACATTATTTTACAAATTCAAATTACAAATATTTATTAGACTAAACTAGAGAAAATAAAAATCAGTACCACATGAGTACCAGTATCATTGAACCTACACTAAAAAAAATCTGAAAACTCTATATATACCAAAAAAGTTGGATACTTTGTGTTTCATAACGTTACGTGACGTGGCGTGACTACATGACGTGGTTGGTTCGCGTGACGTAACGTGTAATTTTCGTTCGAATGCATTCACGTCACGCGAATGATCACGTCACGCGACACTCGAACCACATCACGTAATCGACACATGTCACGTGACGTGACGTAACTAGTCACGCCGTGACAAATTTCCTTCTCTACCTACCATCAACAAACACTTGGAAAAAAACATAAAAAAAAAACAAAAAAACAAAACAAAGCATGCTCACCTCGGTCCCATTACTAGTCCCGCTTGAAAGGCTCTCCCCCCTCTCTCTCTCCACTCTCTCTCTCTCATACTACCAATTCATTTCCATTAGAAATTCGAGATCTGAAAAACCCAACAAAGGGTGCCAAAAAGATATAAAGACCCATAATAGGTCATTAGATCTAGAAATTGAGCATGATATCAAGGGTAGCCGTTGTGGTGCTCATCGTACTCCTCGGCTGGTTATACAAAGCAATTCAGCCTCCCCCTCCAAAGATATGCGGCTCCCCAAACGGACCCCCAGTGACATCTCCAAGGAGCCAGCTGAGAGATGGTCGTTTCCTCGCGTACAAAGAGTGGGGTGTGCCAAAGGAAAATGCCAGATATAAGCTCATCCTTTGCCACGCTTTTGATTCCACAAAGGATATCCCGTTTCCAGTCTCTCAAGTAAATTTCTACACTTTTTTTAATGTTTTTAATTTGCTATGTTTAATCTTTATCAGTAAATTTGTACACTTTTTTGTAAGGTACTATATTACTTTTTTTGTTCTTCATTGTAGGGTATTTTGCATATATGGCCCTGAAATGTCCCATTTTTGTATGTAATAACTGCTAAGGTCCTTCCATTAATACAGGAAGTCTGGAACCAATTAGGTGGTGTGATCCTATCCCAACCCCAATTAATGTATTTGTAGGATATTGAAACTTGGTAGGTGGTGTGAACCAATTTTGAACTTTGAATATGAACTGTTATACCTTTTTTTTAATTCTTGGCTGTCCATCTGGATATCTGATCAATTAATTTGGAAATAACTGCATGTGGGGGGGAGGGGGGGGGAGGATGTCCATCCACACCAGAGCAGATGTCAAGAAGATCGCACTCATCCATATATTATTTAGGTAAGGGGAACAAGGGGGATGCAGGATTTATGCCAGAGAGGAGCAGGAATCAGATTCTAATTGGTTATTGGATTCAAACCCATTAACTAATCGGATACTAGATAAAAAACAATAAAATAAGTATACTCTTACATAATAAAAACAACATAGTAATATCATTTTATATATTAAAAAACAAAAAAGTTGGTCCCCCCCCCAACCCCCGGACTCAAGGTGGGTCCGACCCTGGTGTTTTTACAATGGCAAATTTGTTGCCATTGCTTGAATGTAGCTTACCTGCATGTTGAGCCTGCATGTGGTAAATCTAACAAGTTATCCACAAAGTAATATAGATATGTTAAGAAATTTCAATACTGGTAAGGATCAATACTACAACACTAAATTTACAGGTATTTTTACATACTAATACACCGTATGATGCAATATTTGATGATGAACGTTGCATTTTCCCTAAGCAGAATATATATATTTTTTACAATTGCATAAATTCCCATTTGCCAGTAGAAGCAATATTTAATAAGATTGGAACATGAGATTGTCATATTGTTGTATCTGTATTGTATTAAGATATTATACACTTTCATTTCCATGAAACACAGCTTGGAGCCCTAGTGGTATTCAAAATTCTCATTCTTAGTTAATGAGATAAGTATGCAATTCAATTACAATAATATTTCTCTTTTGTTACTTTCTTTTGAGTTTTTAGGAGCTGGTCAAGGAACTAGGCATATACATGTTGTCATATGACCGGGCAGGGTATGGAGAGAGTGACCCAAATCCAAATCGATCTGTTAAAAGTGAGGCTCTGGATATAGAGGAGCTGGCTGACAACTTACATTTGGGTCCAAAATTCTATGTTTTGGGGGTCTCAATGGGGGGCTACTCTGCTTGGGGCTGCCTCAAATACATACCTCACAGGTAAGTTGCTTCAAGGGTATATTTTATCTTTTATCAGTTTCTTTTTGTGTCACGACTCAGTATTTGTAGTGTATCTAGTCCACCAAGCAGCAATTTTTTAAGATATTCCCAAATATTAACAAATTATTTGATTAATTGAAAAGTTACATACTACATATCATTGACATTTGTGCCCCTAACTTCACTGAGCTCCTGTTCCTGAAGAAGAATCTGAGCAAAATTAAGATATGGAAACCCAGAGCTGGGGTACAAATTTACATCAAATAGAGTGAACTGGAATTTAAACATGTAAGGGGGCAGTGGAGTCTTTTTTTGCTTGATTCATTTGATGTTCGGCAGTTACTCTTTTTTTTAAGAACTTCAGAATATATTTGGTGCTAGTTGTAAAATGGAAAAAAAAAATTGTAGTACTTCTTCGAATAGAGTTCAAGGTACTTTAGAGATTCCCTGGTAAAACTTAAAAAATTTCATTGAATTATAAGGAAAACTGGGCTTGGGGTATGGTTTTGACAAACCTTTAAATCATTTAGGGTGAATTTGAGTAGAGAATTGACGACAATGGCATCCTTCTCCAAATGAAAACGTACAAAGAACAATCCTAATGTGCATGTCCGGCAGGGTTGGAAAAGGATGGAAGAGAGTGGAATTGAGTCAAAAGGGGTGGATAGGTGCTGAACATGTTTGAAACTGAGTGGAAAAATATTGCAATTAGACCCCTCTCTACTCCAACAGGATTGAATATGATATTCTATGGGAAGGAGGGGGGGAGGGGGGAGGGTGAAAAATCATATTCTATAGGAATAATGGGTTACAATGAGTGATATTCAGCCGTCCTTGGAATCGGACCTATTCCACTTTGCCACACACAAATAGAATAAACTGGAAAAGGAGGTCTCTATTCCGGGAAAGGAGGGTGTCCGATGCCCATCGGACCAGAGTCTGTTTGATGGGTGTCCGATACCGTCCGATTCACTTCGAGATCTGTGCGCATCACTTTAATATCCGTGCTGTTTACTTTAATATACATGCGCACAGATCTTGAAGTAGATCGGACGGTATCGGACACCCATCGAACACTGTTCTGGTCCGATGGGCATCGGACATTCTCCTTTCCCCTCTATTCCTACTACCAGTTCCACTCTTTCAAAGCACCACCATAAGAAAACTGTAATAAGGAATATTGCTAGTGAGTCTGAAGTTTATGGGAATGGAAATGGAAATAGAACAAAATGTCGGTACAACCTTTTGAAATTACCAAGATGTTTGTATAACCCTGTAAAGGGATCACTCTAATGCAGATTCCTACAAATTACAGGAAGCATTAGAAATGAAAAATCATAGCAGTATCTCTCTTTCCCATTTGCTTCATGATATGGTCACATTAGCACTCATTGTTTATCTCTTGACAAAGATGTAGGTGTTTTTAAAAATAAATTAGGAGATTCTTTGCCCAATTTTTAATTTGCCGATGCAAATTATGTCCTTTTTGTAAACAAACAGGTTGGCAGGGGTCACACTGGTGGTGCCAGTGATAAACTACTGGTGGCCATCATTTCCAAGGGAGCTATCAAAAGAAGCAATGAAAAAGGTGGTGCCTGCTGAGCAGCGTACGCTTTTGGTGGCACATTATGCTCCCTCTTTATTGTATGCATGGATGACTCAGAAATTGTTCGCTTCTGCAGCAGCCGCATCCCGTGACCCAGGGATCTTTTGCAAATCAGATTTGGAGGTGCTTCATAAACTCATGTCCTCCCATTCATTCACTGAGGTACGAGAAGGATTCGAATAATTAGATGTGTGATTTTGGGTTCTCAGTTTCTCATTCATTTTGTTTTTATTGATGTTACAAAATGGAGGCTTGGCTAATGATAGATTGAGGCTAAGTTCAAATTTTGTTCTCATGAGGCTTTATAATCAGGGATCAATCTGAGGTTGATTGCTTATTTGTTAGTATAATGCTGCTATATATGTGATCAAATGTCAGATATTGGTACAATGCTAGCACAGCTTTGAACTGAGGGTACTGGGTAGGAAAGTGTCATCACTTAATTGGTGCTCAAATTTTCAAACTTATGTATAGGGGATAAATAAATAATCCAAAATGGTGTATTTGGAAGTGCACACAACCATAAATACTGCTCAATAGTTTAGTTAGTAATGATTATTTCTAATCATTTACAACTAGATGGCTGAATCCCACATTTATACAAAATTTTCTTTTTGGTAGCAAATTAAAGAATGAATGAATAAATTAATTAATACATAAAGCTTTCTTTTTCTCTATTTTAGAACAAATCCAGGCAGCAAGGCATCTACGAATCAATCCACAGAGATTTGCTTGTAATGTTTGGGAACTGGGAGTTCGACCCAATGAACATCACCAATCCATTTCCTCAAAACGAGGGGTCAGTACATCTCTGGCAGGGATATCACGATAGACTGGTACGGGTCGAGTTGCAACGATTCCTCTCAGAGAAGTTACCCTGGCTTAGATACCATGAGGTATCTGATGGGGGTCACATGTTTATTTTTGCTGACGGATTCGGAGATAGGATTGTTAAGTCTCTTTTGTTAGGAGACGAGACCTCGGATGTGTAAATTTTATAAATAAAAATTATTAATTGTCCGAGTGGAAAATTTTTATGAGAAAATTAGACATATATTCAAGGGAAAGTAATATGCTTATTCTTTGCCTTATTGCTGATAAAGATTGTCAATGTATTTTCCATCTTTGACTTGGCTTCAATATTTCAAATTTAAATTTGATAATATGATTGAATTGCTTTTGTACGAAAAGATTTTCTTTTTCTTTTTTTGAGAATAGTTAAAAGCTTACAAGGACAGTTAGCTACATAGTGATGATCAATTGTAGTTTCCAGAGGACTGTTGGTATATTAATTAGGCATTTTTAATTGGAGAAGTCATTAGAAAAATGTTATAGTAACAACCAATATGAATTATTGACACTAATGTATTGAAAAATTACTGAAGTATGTATTTTAAAGGTTTGGAAAACGAGCCTCGGAGATCAAAATAATTATTGGTAACAGTCATAACGTATTTTAACTGATCAAAAACACGTGATAGTTGTCAACAATTATGTCTTAACTGAAATAGATTATGGATATAGTTTTCTTAAAAAAGAGAACCAATGTTCCTATTTTTCATTTGGAATTTGATGTTTAATTGTCAATGCAAAAACAGAAATGGGGACGATGTAAACACCTGAAAATAAAAAAAGGTCTCGTTTGATCCCTCAAAAGGTTAATTGGTATCCTGCTTTTAAATAATCATTCCATTCCACCATGCCTCAATTTGCTTGTGACGGGCATAGATCAGATAGTAGCTTAATTAACACCTTCTAAAAAGCCAACTAATATACAATCCTGTTATTTAAGTTTGCTTAAAGATCCCTCACAACATTCCAATCTAAAGTTGCACACAGTACAAATTTAAGGATGCAATGATACAACCTAAGGTATACAAGAATATATAATCAGTAATCATCCACACACATTGCAGAATGTATCAGTACAACTGGTACCCAATACATGCAAATGCACATTCAAGGGAGCCAGTAAAAATAAATTTTGGCTCCCTTTCATATTTTATTAAATTGGAATTTTAAATATCAATAGCTCTCTTCCTCTGTATCAGGACGCCTCAGGTAATAACGCAAGGAGTTTACCAGTACCTGTGACAATATGCAGAACAGCCCCTCAAGAAAAGAATTTCATGACAATCTAATACAGAAACAATGGTGCTAATGCTCCAGATTATTAAAAAATTGATAACAGTTCCCAGGTAAACAGACACCATTTTTAACCACACTTAGGACTCTTAATTAACTATGCCTCAATTAGAAACCAACTTTGACAAAACCCTCGATTAACAAATCCTTCCAAAAATACCACAAGTGCAACTAAACAGAATAGAAGATAATAAACAAAGCAAAAGAATAGGTAAGACTGGAATTAGCACAAATTTTTTAATACGTCATGCTGTTTCAAAACCTGACAGTCCCAAGTAACAATGTACGTATATTGCAAAACAGACCTAGCTTTGCTTCAAGTAACCCTTGTGCAATTCTGACTCAGTGTGACCCAATGAAATTCAACTTGCCTCAATTTGTACAATTAAACACCAAATGACCTCTCAGCTTCCTATCAACCCCGCAAAAAGAAACAAAACCCATGGATCAATAAGATTCTATAGTGTTATACAAAGAAAAAAGGATAAGCACACCTGGGATAAAGAGCTGTTTAGAGCAGCACCTCCGTAGCTCACATGGAATTTATCTTTTGCTATTAACCCCTAAGATAATATCATAATACATTAAGAACAGCAGAGAAACATTTTCAAAAAAAAGGGGAAATGCATCTCTTTTTTCAAAAATTGAAAGATTAAAGGTTTTGAAAATTGCACTCAACATTACCTCAAATTGCAAAGTTACACACATCATTACCCTTACATTTTTCACATTTTCCTAACATGTACCAAGTAAATGCTGGGTCTAAATAGCAAAGTATGCTCAGTCCGGAAAATAGTGTTCAATATACCTCTGTGTCTATCTCTGCAGATTCAACATCAATGTTGGTGTCAGTTAAAATCTTGTAAATCTCCAGGAGGAGTCCAGGTCGATCAGCTGTTTCTATGTACAGCAAGCTGGATAGAAGGAGAGAATGAGAGTATGGTTTGAGGAACTTAGATATTGAAATAGTAAACAAAACATATCATGGAGGAGCTTAGATGGTAAACTAATAACGAGAACATATCATGGGTCCCCCCTACAAAATCTTAAATAACAATTCTCCAGAACAGGGAAATTATAGGAAGCATCAACTATAATATTTCCACTTGTCATTTCTTCAAGAAATATTCAAACTACCGATCCTTTTCCGAACTTTTGTGCACATAAAACTAAGAAAGAGGACAATGGGGACATCAAGAAATAAAATGTACAAGGAAACATAGGTTGGTAAGGCCTGTATGAACAGTAGCCATACAGAAACCAGCATGCACTGACCAAAATTTTGGGCAGCACCGGCCGGAACATTAGAGAATTCCCTCCATGAGTTTATGAAATTTAGTATTAGTTCACAGGTAGGTACCACAGTGATATGGACTATACCAAACATACAGGTAACATACCTTTTCTTAGGTCCATCAGCTTCAACATGTACATGGGTGGCAACATCCACATCAAGCTGCTCAAAACAAAATTAAAATAAATATATGAAGGTTGAGAAAGTACAATAAAAAGTCTAATACAATCGTGATGCTCAGAATATAAACTACAAGCTATATTTTGCAGGGAATAAGATGCTTCAAACAACTAAGGAGTCTAAATATAAAATAATTCGAGCTCAATTTTGTCTCCGGTATTATTTTGACTTCACTATTGTCAGACAAACAATATGAGATATCAGTAACATTTTTTTCATTTGGGTTCAACTGTAACAGTTGGCTACCAACTTCAATTTGATTTCTTACTTTTTGCTTGAATTTAGTCATCATAATTTCGGAAGTGAAGTCAAAATAATATCAGTATTATTTAGTCATCAATTACACGTCTCAAAATGACTCAATCCCTTGTAGCATAATATGAATTGAGACTATACTAAGTGATGAATTACACGTCTTAGGCATCATAATTGAGGCATAATTTTACAATTTGCAGTTGGTTATGGAAAGTTGCATTATCAAAGAAGTGCCAATTGCACAAATGAAGCATGAACAAAGTTTACTTTCTTCTCAGGAGGTTTAATTCCAAAGAACTCCCCCATTGCAAGCTTTTCACTTGATTCCTATATGGCAAAATATGATTGTTTAGAACACAAGGAGTTTGACCAATAGAATGTGTAGCTCATATAAAATTTTATAAACCATTAGAGAAGCTGAGAACATACAGGATGGAACTCGAGAAGATTGTTAATTATTGTGAGTCTAATTTTCTCTAGCATGTCTGGATCCTCAACCTTTCTCCCCCTACGAAAGGTCACAAGTAAAATGTTATTCAGCAAGAATATCAGAGATGCGACTAAATACAAGGGATTTGAGTCATTTTGAGACTAAATACAAGATAACATATACGGAAGTTCTACCTTTATAACTGTATAAGTCATTTTGTATATTTTCACAGTGGATTGACATGAGTTGACAGTTAGGACATTTATAACTTCCAATGTAGTTTTCCATCATATGTATGAAAATATGAAGTTTATTATAGAATAAACATAAAGAAAAAGAGTGTTTCCCACAAAGGTAAGAAGGAACTAACATTTGCATGATGTGGAACTTGGTTTTAATAACAGCCGACTCAGTAGTGACATTTCCTTTGGTCACATCAAGTCCCAGGTCTTTAAGTGCCTTCATCTGAATGTAGCAGAAACCAAAGAATTAATATAACCATAGGAGGTACATCACATGTGAAATGAACCCAGATCAATATTTTACACTTTATAGGTAAAGATCAAACAAAATGCTGTAACTTCACAGAATTAATTTATAATTAAAAATGGGTAGAAAATATATTATTTTTTTGTTACATCAAAACTTTGAAGAGTATAGTTTGCAACTAATGCTGATGATTTAATAAAAACATAAATTATTGTCAGAGTATTGGCTTACTGTGAAGAACAACTTGTTGCCCATCATTTATAAGACAGTAAAAACTCACCCAAAATCTGAATTAATGGAACTACCAAGAAATTTGTGGAGAATTTTTCTATCTTTTTGCTTTTATCCTTTTGTCAAAAAGTTAAGGAAAAAGAGGAATGGTTGTTTCTTTGCAACGCCACCTATTACTCTATATGTTAGCAAAATTAATACTCAACACTCTAATACTATCTTTAATGTGACATTTGCAAAGAACAAGATATTTTAACAGTTGCAAGCAAATTTTCACCATGTAATATACCATAACCCTTCCAACATACCAAACAATAATAGGTAATGCCTGCAAAAGTATTACCTGAAAATATGTCCTATTTGTTGGAAAAGTGAATGTCTATCAACCTATTTCTAAATATGACCATATGTAGGGTTTCAAGTGGATAAAATTTGGACCGTATCAAGTAGAGCACCCAATCGGTCCCCAAAACTGAGTTGCACGATTGTTGCATCTGGATCAGAATCTTGGTCAATTAGTACTACTGGCACCGGTACAGAATCCTCCTGCCATAAATTTACAAAAAGTGATGATTTAACTAAGGAATAACATGTTAGATGTTAAAAGTGTGCATGTCAGACTAGTATTTCATATAAACCAGCATATATCGATTACAGTTTATCAACTCATTTTATATTGGTGCCTTGACTAAAGTTCAACTGCAAGAAAGGTTCAGATTTCAGGCTAAACTAAACTCAGTTAAACAATGGATAACTTGAAGCTCAATTGCAAGCTTGAAGCCTAATCAAAACCAAATTTGCACGAAATTGACTTTGAACTGAAACATTTAGGACCGGGCACTATGTCCATTCTGAAATTATCACTATAAACATAGGCATTAATATAGTTTTTTTTATACAGTTAAGCTATCATCAGCAAATGACCTATTTATATATATATGTAAAAAAAATAAGCGAGTTGTTCATATCATATACCGTTGAAACAGATGCTAGCAAATCAGCAGAATCAATGGATTTAGAAAAAATCCTACAAAAAATGTTCATGAGAATATCAGGAAAAATAGACTACAATTTCATGTGTAGCACGACTTATGTAGAAGTAGGAAACAGAAGTTAATCAATATAACTAAAATTTTAGTCTAAATGAGTGATTCTCTCTTATTTCTATTGAAATTCATCCAATCAAAGAAAAATAGACTGAGATAAATCAAAAGATATGAACACGAATAAAAAAAAAAAAAAAAATTCAATACTGAATAGCTACATGGCCATCTCATCCCAACTGAAAATCAATAAAATAAACGCTTGTCATTGGAGAGGAAGTTTCACATGCAAATTCAAGCTTCTAAGGCTGAATAAAAGATGCTGTTCTCGAACTTAATCAACTAAAAGCTGTTGCTGTTATAAGTATTTGGAAGTAAATCAGAGCGAATTGTTAGTTGACTACAGTCTCTCAATAAAAAATTAAAAAATATTGCTAATGATTGACGAAAGAAAAAATTTCAACAAAGAAGCACCCGTTGTTGTTACAAGTTTTTGAAAGTAAAATTCGAGCAAATCGTCAACTGAGTACAGCCTCTCAATTAAATAAAATCGCTCATGCTTGCCAAAGAAGCAAAAATTTCAATCAAGAAGCATCAATTCAGTTAAGAAGTTCATCTCCCCAAGAGATGCTCTTAAAGTCGAGATCACAAGTTGATGATGATAACTTGTGAAGATTTAATTCAGATTAAAATCAACTAATTCCCGCATGTCAATCAGAATTATATGTGATCACCCCATCCAATACCACAGTAATCGATTGAAGAAGCAAAGAAAAAATTGAGCTAAGCCTAACCTGATGATATCTTTCGAGAATCCATGGCGGAGAGGGGAGAGAGGGGAAGTCAAAGTGAGGTCGATCGGAAGCGATAGAGGTCGGAGATACGCCAAGTGTCGATTAACCCTCAGAGAACATGTCGGAGAAGCGTAAGTGGGGGAGGAAACGCAAAAGCTTGCCATAGCCATAGTCACTACTATAGTAAGCAAAGTACTCCCCAGTTCCAGTTCAGAAAGAGAAGAGGGCCAGAGAGGGGTTGGCTTTTTCTGACGCAGACTTGGAGAAAGATGATGGGACGGCTATTTTAAAGCTCTCTCAAGTCTTAATCTTTGGGTACGCTTCCTCTGAGGTATCTCAATTTTTGCGTGACCGACGTGTCCGGTGTCTATTCGGGGGAACGTGGGGGCCAGTATTATTTGTGATTTGAGATTTGTGCGAAACGTATTTTAACGATTGAGATATTCGAAAAATTCACGCAAATTTTGAGATATCTCAGAGGATGCGAATTCATCTTTCATTTGGAGAGCTACGGCAAAACACTATCCTCTGCATTAACCCAAAAGAAAATCTTTTGACTTAATGCATCTTGGCCGTCTGATTTAACACAGGATTCTTTAAATTTATTGAAGATCTTATCCTCACGAATCTTAAATCATATTAAATGATACAGATGTATTAACTCAAAAGATTTCCTTTTGAGTTAATGCAGAGGATACGAATTTTCTACGGCATGTCTCCAGTTTTCACTTGTCTCCTCCTCCCAAGTAATTTATAATTAAATTAAAAGAGTAGAGTAGAACTATGGTGTTTCTAAGTTCACTCAGGTTTTATGTGAATTCAATTCTAAAATTTATTGGATCAGTTTTAAACGATGAATTCATATCGTTAAATTTTTTATAATTTATGAGTGATGCATCTACATACAATGTATAGAGTCAAGTGGTCAAAAGACGTTCAAAAAATGAATGCATTAAAATTAATTTATAAACATTCTAATTCGAACCACTTGACTTTATAATAATTTAATTCGAAACATTTAAATTTTCACATGTAGACAAATAGAAGGATTTTAACGGTTTGAATTCGTCGTTTGAAACAAATTCGATAGGTTTTAGAGTTGAGTTCACAAAAAAAGAGTAGACAGGCTCAAGCGGTTGGAAAAAGATGATTTAATTAATGTTAATACGTTTATTTTTTATTATGTTTCTACCACTTAACCTTATACTAAATTAGTTCAAAAAATTATAAATTTGACGTGTAAACACATCACTCGTGAAGTAAATCGGTTTCAACTGTTTGAATGTATCGTTGAAACCAATCCGATGATTTTTTTACTTAAGCTCACAAAGAGGCCTGGTGAGCTTAAGAACTCCCTAATTCTACTCAAATTAAAATATATAATAGTTATTTAAAAACTGAAAATATATAATAATAACGATTACAGTTATATAAGATATATATACCAGTATATATATAAAAGCAATAAACAGACCAGATGCAGATTTAGTAAGGAAATATGGCATCAATTAATATTTATTTATTTTTAAAATTTGAGTGCTTAGACATAATGTTATATATAATTTAGAATAAAATATTATAAATACTACAAAATTTTATTCCATATTTTGTATTAAAATTTTATATAATTGATCTCTATTCTTGTTTAACTCTTATATTTTGAAAATCTGACTCGACCTCTAAAACAGACAATATTAATAATAATATATTCCTAATTGGTAGACATCATAATATTAATTAACATATAGATGAATGGACAGCTGAAAGACAAAACATGAATATAAACCAATGATGGAGCTTACTCAATCAAACTATTCATTTAAAATATATAAAAATGATGGGGCTCACAAAAAATCTAAACCAATGACTCATGTTTTAACTTAAATTTTACACATCAACAACTACATTATTCTTTAAGTGATCTCAAGGGCCATTTAAGTGATCTCAAGAGTCACTATTCTTTATAAATAAAATTGGACCCAATGCTGATAGTCACATTTACGGTGAATCAATCATTTTTTTAGGATTACCAAAGGGCAGACGTGTTAAATTGAGACATTAATCACATGCAATGTAGAAAAGAGCCATGTAACACTTGCAAGTTGCAATGTATATTCTTTTTTTTTTAAATGGTTGGCGAGAAACGCCAACAATTTATATTGATAAAAAAAATTATGACTACTGGCACGTTTTCAAAATCTTAATGATCGATCCGAAGCGTTCAACATGATTCCCATATGAATATTTATTTGTAGACTGGATTTCTATATCTTTTAGATTTTTTTTACTATTTTTTAAAATAGATAGAAAATCACTTGATCTGGAAATTCTAGACCATCTAAAAACAGTGATTTTCTACCTATCTTAAATAATAGTAAAAGAATTCTAAAAAAATAAAATTTGGTTTTCAAATATATATTAATATAAAAATTATTTTGAACAATTCAGATCGATATTTGAATTTATAAATTAAAATATTAATCTATATTACGATTCCAACATGATATTTTTGGACTCACATGTGACATGCCTACGTACAAATCATCATGTTTTATTATTTTCTTTTCTTTTTTATAATAGTGACAAAATCATCTGAAACCCACTAAAATTCACACAATCAGAAGTACTGAAATACAAATTACTAAAACATAAAGGATTTTATGATTGTGAAGCAACTATGAAACAACAACAAAAAAAAAGTAAAATAATAAAAACAATAGTTCATAATCATAAATTCTTTTTGAAGGTTCAACCAACCCATTAGTTGATGAAACTTGTAAGGCTTCTAGGACTTGATGTAATTTCTTAATCTTTCGGTAAATTTTTGGCAAATACGCTTTGACCGGAATGGTGACGCAATTTCTAAAATGCAAAATGGAAAAAGAATTTGTGTTGTGTTCACGATTGGAAGTGAAGATCAAATACGATAAGAAACAATTCGGCAGGATTTGGGAAGGAAAAATTCGATCAGCGAAACTGCGTGAAAAAATAGAGGTATTTGACAAGAATCAATTTGAATGAAGTGTGTTACGAGATATATAAAAATTATTGAGTTCTTTCTATTTTTGAAAATTATTAAACAATTATGATCAAAGAAAAATAATAATTATTTAATAATTTTCAAAAATAGAAAGAATAATTAATAATTTAAATATGTTAGAAAGAAAATTAAATAAAATAGATAAAATATCTTATAATTGAAATGTACTAGAAGGACTCCGAAATATTTTTCAGACAGGGTTTTTTCCGGTTGTAAAAAAATTAAACTATTTCATAGTGTTACTGGAAAATAAAATAAAAATACTTTGTATCTGAATTATTGATCTTGGTTTAAAGGTCAATTCTAGTAAATATAGAAATTAATTTATTCTTTCTATTTATGAAAACTATTAAACAATTATAAAAATCTTGGTTTTTTCCGGTCTGCAGACTGGCTTGGTGGCCCTGGTAGATTTGAAATTCTTTAAAAAAACGTGTTTTTTTTAATATGGTATAAATAAAAATTTCGGATCAAGATGCAATAGTCTATGGTGTGGCGTTTAGATGTTCTTTTTTTGAGTAAATGTTGGAGGTCAAGCCACGCAACTATTTAATACATTTATTATTACAACAAAGGATTTTCTTCATTTGGGTTTCGAACCCATAACCTCTCACATAGAGACTATGTGTCTTGGCCACTAGACCAAAGGCTAGTTCTCACGTTTAGATGTTCTTAGTAGGACCAGAGAAAAAGATAGCGAGAACAAAAGAGAAAGGGTTCATCCATACAATATTTTGACAGGCAAAATTGTTCTATTTCTGTATTAATACAAGTCTTTAATTATTTTGAAATGATTAAATTAAAAATGAAGATATTATGAAATAAGTTTAGATGGGAATTTAATTAATTTTAAATTTTTATTGGTTAAACTTAAACGTACATCTAAATGTTAAAGTTACGATGTGTATATATTCTAAACTAAATTTGTTATTTATTTTCTCTTCATAACGCTAGTGTGTGCTTTAATGAGAAAAAGAAACTCTACCGCAAATAAATTTTCTTTTTATGAAATGAATCGACTATTTTCTAATTTCTCTCATTGCTCTCTCTAATTCGATGTAATTAGTTCGTTAAATTAACCAAAAAGAATCACGGAATATATAACATTTTGTGCTCATAATAAATCAATTGAACCAACCAATTTGTGAGAAATTTTATGTTTGAATTGTACACGGTGAATAAAATAAAATAACGTAAGAATAAAAAAATAAAATAGCGTGAATAAAATAAAATAACGTAAGAATAAAATAGCGTGAATTTGATAGGCTTTAGAAAAAAAAAATAACGTAAGAATAATTCGGTTTATATCTCAGATAAATGAATTAATTAATGTTTAATATGCGAATTAGATCGTGTAAGAATAACACTGTTCCGAAAATAACATTATTATTTCCGAAAGAACACAATCCAACCTAATTGCTATTTAAAACAGTTCAAGAATAGTATTGTATCTGCTATTCTGGATGAAACATGAAATAGCAGATACAATAAGTAGAAAGTTACTTTAACTTGAACTTTTTATTAAATTGTTTAGAAATAAAAGGGTCATCTATTTTAAAAAACTAGAAAATTTCGATGAGAGAGGTTAAAAATTAAAATGTATAAACTGTGGCTCGTGAGAATTCAACCAAAGCTCTCTACAATCACAACATAAGCTCTTACAACTAGATTACAGGTAGACATGTGATAACTTATTGAGGGGGAGGTGGGGGGTGCAGGAGGGATGCAGCATTCTGATCAGAGTAGGACAAGAAATTATTGAATCGGATTTAAATAGATAATCAGATCTAAACCCACTAGATAATCGGATATCAGATAAAAAATGATAACAAAAATAAAAAAATTATATTTTAACACAATTTATTTCATAACTTTTAGATAATCAACTATTCAAGATAGGACAAAGACTCAAAACTCCGTCTCTGTAAATTAATTTTGAATTTTCAGAGTAGGACAGTTGCTCTACCCTGTACTACAGTAAATCTGCCTTTGGAGAGCTAGACTATATATATTGTTCTAAAAAAATTAAATTAAATTAAATTTTAATATATACATAACTAAAATTTTAAAATTACAGAGAGATATTAGTCACTTTTGAATGACTTTATATCTGCCCTAGCTAGTACTTCCTATAAGCACTGTGCCCATAATCATAACCGACACCAATAGGAGCCACAGGATAACCCATTGCATGAGTCCCTATATTGAACTGCCCCTCCACATTTCCTCCCAATCTCCTCACACAAAGATTGACTATCCCATTACCCCTCCCCTCCTGATCTCTTAACCTATAACTCAAGAGAAATCTGACAAAGGAACTTTGACATCAGCAACATGCACCGCGTTAGATGCACCATCACCATGCTTTCTTTTGCTGACATCGACCTGTATCCACCCACCATGCGAAGGTTCCCTGATATGCAAACGCTCGTTCCATAATGGATAGTTGTGGGTATCTTCTGTGCTAGCAGTGGTGGAGACCACAGAGGGCCCCGATCGAACAGTGACGAATGCGCCTCGGCCAAGATGGTGGTGGCCCTGGCGCAGATCCTCAGCCGAGATGACGGTTATTTCTAGGGTGGAAGAACTAGTGATGCATGCCGTTGTAGTGCATGTAGCCATTTGGTTTGGGATGTTTTTGAAGGTTTTGTTGATCTCCTATGTTTGGTTTTTCTGATATCTGGTCATGGCTGAATCAACCATAGGTAATATATAGTAGGGAGATTCCGATTAGTGTTGCATGTTTTTTTAAGGAAATGCGCGTAGGATAGAAATGGCGAAGAACCTAGTAATGAGTTGATAAGTTTCTTCTTGGAAATGGCAAAAACGCGCCGGCCGCCTCAGCAAAGCGCGAACTGAAAGAAAAGGCAACGTCAAATACCTGAATTCAGGCCCACAATTAGGGTCGGTCAATGGTTTTCTAATAAAATAAAATTAAAAAATACGACGACTAGTCAATTTATTATACAGGCTCCATCAGTGGAATGGATTTGAAGGCCCACAAAAATACCCAGAAAATCCCCAGTACTGAACCCGAAACTTTTCTTATATTGCGGGTTGCAGCCTTTGTTTATATTCTTATTAATAGAAAATTTCGGGACAGATCGGACACGTGGCAAAGAGAGGCGAATTGTCAGCTTGAGAAAGAGCATCATTTTTAACCATTAGATACGAATCAGACGGATGAGATAGGGAGTTACTGTAGCAGTACTGTAGAGATACAGTAACACCTCCATCGAAAATCAAATATAGAGATAGATGAGTGTGTTGGCGATTTTACTTTTTAATATAAAAAAAAAAAATGATAAATAAAATAATAATAATAATAATAACAAATTAAAAAGAAAATCCTGACTACACCAGTCTGAAAAATAATTCAATCTTTTAGTTTGTATTTGGATCATCTGATCAGAATTGGTTCGAAATTGAATGCACAAGGCAATTTTTTATATTTGTGTCAAAACATATTGAAAGGTCCAGGTTCAAACTCAAAATTAAGATTACTTTAGGAGATCCGAATTTACATAATGAGGGACAATTTAGTCCCAAATCTGAAGTGGTGCACTAATTTAGTCCCAAATCTGAAGTGGTGCACTGGGAAAGGCAATATACATGTACATTCGCATGATAATTTATTTTACTTGACATAACTAAAAAATTAAAATAGTGGAGAACGATCACTTAACGATGTAATTAGTACATTTAATATTTTTCGAAATTTAAATTTGTTTGTTGAAATAAATAAGATAACATGCTACAATATATAAACAAATTATAAAATCAAATTAAATAAAGAAACAGTGTTGAAAAATCTAATCATGTAACTTAACCAAATTAGTTTGCATGACCTGATCTAATGTGTTATTTTTAATCGAAAGCAGAGTTCTAAATAGCTAGCTACTATAGCGGTTTTGGACCTCATAAGCTAAGCTACGGAGTAAAACTATGCTAATCGAGCTACGGTCGCTATAGCGGTAATGGCGATCCGTTATAGCTCGTAGCGCGTAGCGGAATAGCGGTCCGTTATGCTACATGGACTTATTTTTCTTCGTTTTTTCAATTTAAATGGTTTAAAGTCCAAACCGAAATTAAATTACATGGGTTTTTTTTCTTTTTAAATAAAAATGATATATCAATAAACATGAACATTGTGCGTTGGTCTATATCAATTAAATTATATATATATGCATTGTGCATCAGAGATAAATTGGCCTATATCAATTAATTAATTTGGTGTTTTTGTTACTCTATGAGATTTTACATAGATAATGTTTATTAATTATTAGTAGAATATAAAATATAATTTTTAAAAAGAAAAAAATACTATGTATGAAAGCTTTCGCTATAATTCCGCTATTCGCTATAGCTTTTTTGTCATCTCCCTGCTACGCCACTAGAATTGCTATTTAAAACCTTGATCGAAAGTGACACGTTAAACAAATGAACTCGTCATGTGACAAGTAAATCACATCACGCGAGCAACGTAACATGATGTACAACATCAATGATGAAACTAATAACCTCATAACTAATTTTCTTCACTCTCTCATATGCGGATAGAACTCCATTTTGAGGTTTCGAATTTGGTCAATGGATCTTATGTGACCAATTTTTCATAACTTATTTCTTTGTTTATATTTCAACAAGAGTTAAGCTACTATGGTACTATACATAACACATATTGGTATGTACTATAAATCAATATTTTTTTTTAAAGTCCAAAGAATCAATATGAACCGTTTAACATTATCTCTACATGCAAATTAATTTTTAAAAAATTTTAACTTTTTTACTATTTTTTTAAGATAGATAAAAAAATCACTTTATCTAAAAATTCTAGATCATTAAAAAATAGTGATATTTTACCTATCTAAACAACTAATAAAAAAATTCTAATTTTTTTAAATTTTAGTCTGTACTCGTACCATAGCCTCACTCTTTCAACAAAGCAAGTACTTCGTTAATTAAATTTAATTATTCAGCTTCTGGAGATCCAACTACATAAAAAATACAGATCAAAATCAAGAAGATTTTATGGATTATTGTATTATATCCATATTATTGAAGAATACATTAGAGATAATAAGTCCAATTGCAAGCGCTTAATGAACCAAACTGGTAGCAAATAACAGTAAAGTTTTGTGCCACTATCTTAAAAATAAGTTGCGTCCCCATCCTCCGGCCAAAAATGTCACAATTTCTACCTATTGTTTGTAAACCAACCGGAAAAAAAATTAATAAACCACAACCAATTTTAAAAGGTTAAATTGATAATAGTACTTTTAAAATTATTCCTAGCTGTCTTTTTTTTTTTGTGAAAGTAAAAATTCGTAAGCTGTTGAATGTGTTGGGATTGCCGAATGGGAAAAAATATGCGAACATTTTCATGAAACAAAAGAAGAACAAAGCTTAATTAATTAACATTTTAGAAAAAGAAATAAATTATTCTCCTAATGACAGAGGCCAATTTCGATCTGTCAATAACCTAAAAGACACAAAAACTACGGCAAAACAATAAAATGAAAGGTATGTACAAAAGAATGCACATGGCCTGATCCAAGTTCCCGAGATCCTACCCAGTTAGATATAAACTAAACGGCCGACTATCCAGTAAAACCTTAAAACCTACACAGACACCAGACCTAGAAGCTCATAAATGGTATGCACATTAACACACAACACACCCCATGAAACATGTGCACCCATATTTCAGGTGAAGGTTAGGTCTGCAAGGTCATCCATGGGAATCTGTAGGCCTACCAAATCGGTATCTTGTAACGACTCGTCATCAACATTCAGCCATGAGCCCAAATCATTGGCATCCCCTGTCACTGTATCGAGATCATCAAAGGGAATTGGCAAACCCACAAACAATCCATCATTCGCATCGTTAGTAGGGCCCGGCAGCTCAGCCTTATGTTGACCCGGCTTGTTACTTGATCCACTACCCGCATCCACATGGCCTGAGTCAGTAGTAGTTACCTTGTCAACACCATTTTGAGAGGATGACAGGTGGCCCATCTTTTGTTTGGGTTTTGTCTTGTTTTTTCTCTCGCCTCTGCCTCCTTTAGCATTAGTATTAGGACTAGAATTCTTGTTGGAACCATCTTTGGCCTGGTCCTTTTTCCATTTTTGCCCAAATGCTGATGTGGCACCTCGAGACACCTCGTCAAGTAAAACCTCTCTCTTTTTCCCTCTGATTGAGATCTGATCAGTTTTCACTTGAGCCTGCTCAAACAGATCTGATGGGCCTCTGTCAAGCTTCTGGCGCTCGCTGACACCTACAATGATAAAAGGAACAACATATTTCAATATTGGAAGGGGAAACAAAGAAAAAAAGAGCATTATTAGGTAGAATATTCATGTTTTCCATGGGCATAGTTGACATTTTCATTTTTTAAATGGGCACTCATAGTACTTTGAAAAAGAATTAACAGGTTTTCTTCGCAAGAGGATAATAAAGTGTACACAGGAGAATAATAAGCAAAAGCAGTGAACAGAGGATAATCACCTAATGCCAAAAACAAAACCCCACTTGTTCCTGGAAAACATAACTGCCACGTCTTATCAATTTTATCATTGATAATGATTGATGTAATTCAGTTCGTATTTTTCAATAGTTCCACCTTTAGAGTAAATTTAAGTCATATTTGAATTGTGATTACACAACCCAGCAAAAGTTAGGAATGCAATTATAAGCCCCGAACTAAATTAAGATAGCGTGACTACTTCCAGAAAGCTTAACCATCAAAATTGATTGTTTTGCAGGATAATAGGAGATATGATGTCAATGACCTACACATCTAAAATAAATTTAAACAGATCCCAAGAAACCAGTGCCTACACCCAATATTAATTGAACAGAGCTTGCCATCCAATCTACTAGAAGTTGGACAGCATAATATAAATAAATAAATAAAAAATGATGTACCATCAGGTTGCTTGGATTCAGGGTGCTGAAGTGGTGTGAAAAGAGTATCACACAATGCAGGGTCAGAGGAGAAGCAGCTGCGACCGGATTCTTTAAATTTGTGATATCTGTCAAGGGCACGCTTTGCAAATGCTTGAGCCAGCTGCTTCGACAACTTGCTTACTCCACCCTTGTGGCTTGATCCTCCCCTACCACTCTGTTTAACAGAAATATCATCTGTTAAGACTTATTATCTGGGAAAAAAAATACAAGAAAGGAAATTTCATTTAACTAAAAGATGAGCAAAATGACCTCTTCACTATCATTAGATAATCAAGAGGAAGGCCCCCTACTTGGATTTTTTTTTTAAAAAAAAAAACTATTGTATCTCCAATGTTTAATGAGTGTTGCAGGTTATCATTGAAAATATGAAGTTTGATAGGTATGGCCCCCACGAACTTATCAGGAGTAGATTACGCCCCAGCCAAACCATCTATCCATGTTAAATAAATACATGAGTTGCCAAAAAGGTGGAATTTAGGCCATGTATTCATCTAGGATTTAAGTAATGAAGCAAGATAGGTTCAGTAATGACAAAGTTCATAGCATTTCATTTATTTGTTCAGTTATATAATGTTTAGTTAGTTTGGTGTTTGTTTGGGCTTTCAATTAGCTCTACATGGCACTAAAGAGAATGAATCCTACCCAAACATAAAATGTTTCAGTGAATATAACAGCTGAGACAGTCCACTACCAATACCATAGTCAAGGTCAAAACGATTGGAACCAGTATTATGGCAGGTCTGACCTACTTTTTGCAAAGGTAAAGGTTGGGTAAGGTTAGCCTAACAATTCAAGATCAAATGTAAAGGGATAGTACCGAAAGCTTTTTGCATGCCCGTTCAAGTAGCTTATCCATGGCAAGTTGCTCGATGTGCCTGCAAACCATTTTTTTAATCAATACAAATCCACTGTGAGAAGTTAACAAAGCATGAATTCTACAATTCATTGCACCAGATATATATAACAAAGTACCTCTCTTCAGATTTTTTGGCATCATTGAAGGCTTTCTCCAGTATTTGCATGGTGTTTTTCCTCTCCTTAACCTGTGTCAAAATTCACACACATCAAAACATATACATATGCATGAATTTATGTGAACAAATATGCATAGACATAGCACAGTATCAAGAACATTGACCATGGAAACTGAATATAATGATAATGACCATAATGATAGTGGGAGGGATGACAGTCATGATAATAGCAAGAAGGAAGCACCAATAATAATATATCATTAGTACTATCAAGAACCTACATTAGTAGCAATAATTAGAGCCATACTAACTAAAAATAATAACAGCAACAAATTAATGAATACATAAAATAAACACCTTTTCTGCAAGCTCCTTCTGTAACTCAGATGCATACATATCAACCGCCCCTTCTCCCTCATCAAGCTCAGGCTACAAGTTAATATATCAAACACCAAACAGAAATTAATCAAAAATAACCTGAAAAAAATCAACCCTTTTAGACCATGTATAAATATCAAACACACACACACACACAAAAAAAATGCATTTTGGTTCATCTCTACTTCTCAAAGCCTCAACAAGATCGAACTCTAGAAAAAATACCAAATTATGACTGCCAAAACACCCACGTATAGACCCTAGAATTAACAATTTAAGCAATAATTGAAGTTATAGTTTTATGCATACTGTAGTATCAGGGAAAATGCCAATGCTATGCAGTTCCAACAAGATCCTATCATCAAGCGACATATCCTCATACTGGCACTCGTAAAGAGCAGGACGGGCTGAAGTCAAAACCATCTCATGGTTCTGTGGGATACTCTGTGAGTAGGCTCCATTCTGACAGTGAGAAGTGAGGAGACTCGCATCCAAGAACCCATTACACTGCCCCTTACCAACTTTTTCAAAGGCGTAGTGATCGCCGTAACCATCTGCAGTACAAGTGCTGGAATCTAGGAGCAGTTCAGAGTCATCAATTGAAATGAAGGCTGAGAGCAGCATTTGAGATAAGGGAACTGCTTGCTCAAACCAATCATCAGTTTTGGTTCTCCCCAAGGAACCTACAAATGTGGGGCCGACGATGCTTGATTTATGAGATGAGGGTAGCAACTGACTAGGATCCTTTTCCTGGAGGTTTAAGTTTTTCAAAGAAAAGATTAACAACATGATAAAAAAAAATTAAAATATTTTGTGCATTATTCTGGAATAGCTGGACTATGTGTTGCAGGTCCACAGTGAAGCCATTGAAGCAATCCAGAATCCAGGCTTTGAACTCTAGCTCTGGACTGGGTGTTACAGGTCCACAGTGGAGTCATTGAAGCAAACCAGAATCATGATGCGCTTGGAATAAGGCCAGAATTGCCACTCGGACCAAACTTTACACATACATCTCTACTGGAAGTTTTTAACCCCACAAGAGTAAAAAGTAGGCATATAAAATGTGCTTCTGGGAAAAAAAGTTTAAATTAACGAACTTCGGATGGTTATGAAGTACAAAATGAGAAAAAAATCAGTGCTACCTCATGGTCATAACCATCAACAAGAACTTCAGATGCACTTCTATGAAGAGCTTCCCCAAAAGCAATCTGCCCACAAATAAATGATGGTTGTTTGTAAATAAAAATATGTTCCTTACATGTTACAATGAAAAAAGAGTAATGCTGTTTTAAAAATTCAACTATTATCTGGTTATTAGTTTTTTGTTTTTGTTTTCTTGGCTGCTAACATTTAAGATTTCTTATCTGTGACTGATTATTATTTATGTTGATTACATTCGTTACTTTTTCAATAAATTAATAGTATCCACTGCATTGCTATAGCTAGTAAAAATATAAGGGGAAAGGATAAATGAAGGTCATAGTTAAAAAAAACAAAAAAAAGGAGCTTGCCTGGTTTTTCAAAAAAGTTAGGTCATTGGATGCAGAAGAGAACAAAGGTTCCATCTTCTTCCAGAAAGGGCCAGTGCATGCATCAACTATCACAAGCAAAGAAATTAAAAAAGATGACGCACATTACAAATTGAGTAAATAAAGGAACTGCATATTTCTCATGTGACCCTTATTAACCCTTATACATTTGAATTCTGTGCCAACAGTAGCACGTCTCCTAAAATACCAAAGGTTTTAAGGACAATATTTGAAAACTGACAAAATTTACTCCTATCAATTTTTCATGGGCATACAGGTGAAATGCAATTCCTTAGTTAACATAGTTTACAAAAAGATATAAAGTTTCTCACAGCAAGCAATGCGAGCAGCATTAATAGCTTCCATTAATTCTTCTTTGTCATCATCCATTTCACCTACAGAAGTAACTTCTAGGTATCAGCAATCATATAACAAAAAAAAGGAAGGGGAGGAAGGGAGGGAGGGAGGGAGAGAGAGAGAGAGAGAGAGAGGGAGACCCATCATATCTGAGGGGACAATATGTGAATTTTGCCCTGGCCGACCTTGAGACTTGCGATCAACTGTCTTCTTCAATGGAGGCCTACCTATCCTACTGCATCAAACAATAAAAACACAATATCAAATTCCAGATTTCATATTTAACAAACAAGATAAACATAAGTTCAAAAAAGAAGAGGCCCTAGCACCTGTCATTCCTATCAGATGCAGGCCGTCCACTCTTAGGCGGCTTCGTGGTACTGTCATTACCATCAATCTTCTCTTTTGGCAATGGCAGTAGGGACCTTCCTTGACCAGGCCCGCTGCCTCTCCCGGAACGTCCTTGCCTCCTTACTCCATCTCCCAATTCTTCTTTCAACAAAACCCTATTAGCTTTCTTATTAGTTGAAATAGAAGCCTTGTTATCCACCATCTCTCCATTTTCAACCCCTTTTCCCTTTGACTCCTCACTCTCTGACAAACCAGCAGGAGATGACGTGGCAACATCGCCTCTGCACTTCTGTTGCAACATTGTGCTACTACCTGTATTGTTTTGATTGCTTGCCGAAGGAGAAGTCACCGATCCATCATTAGGGGCTTGAATTTCATCGAAATTAGACACAGGAGAAACAACATTGGCACGCCTAGTGCGCTGAATCTTCTGTGGTCGTGTCCCAACCCACTGCGTGACTGGAGGGGAAGGCGACGGAGGGCCAGATGGCAGGGGGCGCTTGCGATTTGTTGTGGCAGGTGCATTAGAGGCACTAGGACCCGGTGGAGTAGCATTCTGTATTTTATTAGAAGTAGCAGGAGGATCCCATCCATCAGTTGACGAGCCCGGAAATCGTGGAAAGCTGGGAGATGAGTTCATGACCACAAATGAGTTGGTTCTTGGTGCCCTGGAAGCTTTTGCCTTGGTTGTTGGATTTAAGGCACCTCCTTGAGATTCCTCCCTTGAAACCAACCTAAAATTAATTTAGAGAGAGAGAGAGAGAGAGAGAGAGAATAAAATAGAATATTAAGCCCACAACAACATGACACAAAAGCATTTCAAATATGATCCTTAATTAATAATAGTTGATGCTTGGACTCAATCCTTGGCATATTGTATTTGAGTAACTTTTCCATTCATGGCCAAAGGTCACTAAACTCTCCCATCACCACTGAGCTTAATTTTGTACCAATCAGGTCACTTTGTCAATA
Organism: Carex arenaria; assembly: GCA_964058825.1. NCBI lineage: Eukaryota > Viridiplantae > Streptophyta > Magnoliopsida > Poales > Cyperaceae > Carex > Carex arenaria. Next base: position 572,743 of record CAXKVW010000344.1, on the reverse strand, counting down.
TCAACCAAAGAGGATGGAACGATCACTTCATTCCAATTCCCTATTTCCTTGCCCCCATCTCCATCACCATCATGGATCCTCTCTTTCAACTATAATTGAAAATGCCAGGAAGTCGGAAAGAGAGGCGAGAATGGACAAGCAGGAAGGAGATATAAAGAAGTAGCAGGCCATGGAGAAGTAGGAAGGAGAGAAGTAAAGAGAAGTGTTAGTTCAGTTGTTTGTTTGACAGACAGGAGGCAGAGTGACCTGATCGGGACAATAAATTTTAATGGCTCCCAAAAGGGAAATTAAAAGTTTAGTAAAATCCAACAATATGTACACATGTTTCATGCTCAGCAAGCCAACCAAATTTCACGACCAGATAAAACATCCAGAAGGCTTTAACTTCCAAAAGAGATATTATGGAAATGAGAAAAGGAACAGCTGTTGAAAGTGAAGGGATATAAGTATACTTGTTTCCTTTTGGGATATTCCGATCCTTCTCTAAGCCACGCTGCTCTCTTCTCTCATTAGGATTGCTATCATTGTCAGCTTTGACTGTACTGCGGGTTCCATTGCCACTGCTTTGCTGGGAACTTGCATCTGTCTTGTTACCCCCTACAGTCCCACTCGGGAGTCCTGATCTGCAAAGTCAATATAAGATCATGCAAAAAGATCTAAGACTCCTATTGTTTCTCAAAAGAATATAAATTACAGCTGAATGACATTTAGTATATATGGTAAACCAAAACATACAACATACACAGTGGCGTAGCCAGGATTTTAATCAGGGGTAACAACAGAATGAAAAAAAAAAAACATGAAAACTAAAAGAAAAAATGGCGAAAGAGAAGAAATCAAATCCTTCTAAAGAAATCTTGAAATCTTGATCCAAACCAGGGGTAGGCAGAGGCCAAGTCAGGAGTAGGAAAAATCTCGATCCAAACAAATTATACATGGTATTGGTGACGGTTTTCAAAATCCAGGGGTAGGCAAGTGCCTACCCCTGTGTGGCTGTGGCTCCGCCTCTGAACATACATATATAAAGGAATTAATTCAAAGAGGTATACATACAAATATAAATTATAAGAAAATAATTCAAACCTGAAACTAAGACCATTATCATTCGACCGTCTATTTTCAGTGTTAATATTTGGCCTTGGTGGGGCTGACTGTTTCGAGTCCGCATGGGCCCCATCGTTGGCCCGGTTTACCATTGACCCCATAGATCGCCTCCTTTTTATCCTTTTCTCCCACCCATCGCCACCAGGGGTGAGCCCACGTGGCTTTTCTTGTGAAGGTGTGGGCCCCTCATTGCCAGAAAGTCTACTAGTGTTATTCTTTTCCTTTTCGAAAATGCCCTTTTCCTTATCAGCATTGGTCGGAGCTTGCCTCATAGAGCTCAGGCCGCGCCCTTCAGACTGCATCAAACAAATAAAATCATGTTCTAAAGATCATGTGTATAGTGTAATTCATGAGCCAATTTACAAACAGGACCAGGTGCCATTAATGTGCATGTACTTTTCTGCATTTTCATTGGATGAGCCACACTATCCAGAGAGAGAATCACTGATACAAAGAACTTCCTGACAGCTAAAACAAAGACTAAGAATGAAATAACAAAAACTAAAAAAAGATAATAGTAGATACAGACCCGTGGTTCACCACCCAATGACGAGCGGGCCCGCTTGTTGGGAATCAGATTCTTGGGCCTATCCTCCTGCCTCTGGCCCAAATGCTCACCTGGAGAGACCTGATGGGCTGGGTTGTTCGAATGAGATCCCCCAATTTTAGAAAAGCTAGAGCCCCCAGGTTTGTCCCCAGAGATGTCAGAGGAGCTCCTCTGCCGTCTCTTTGCCACTATGTTTTTGTATTTGTCTACCTTTGTCGCCTCTTCCTGAAAAAACTTTGCATTATCCCTGTTGACCAAAAGATGATATTAGCATAAAAATCATGATCAGGATCAGGAAGAAAATTAATAAAAAAGAGCTTACTATCTAGAATAGTATTGGCAAAAGAAAAAAAGCTCGATTAGCACTCTAGCAGAGACCATTTATAGTAGATGTATTGAGATGCATACAACTAAGTGGTTCCTCAAAAGCCACTAGATTTAACTATTAAGTCAAGCTATAAAAAAAAGTTAATACTTCAACTTCGCTTGTATAAACTAAAAATAAGTAAATTTGAGGAAATGAACAGCATAAGGCAAGTGTTTATTGTGCAAGACTGACCAATGTACAAGTTAAGAAACAAAAGGTTACCCGGCCCTTGATGAAGACTCCAAAAGACCAGCTTTAAATTTCTTTAGCTCTTCTGGAATAACTGCCGGTGGAGCCTTGGACTGTACCGACCCAAACCCATGGTCATCTAAGCCAGGACCAAGAATTCGTCTCAATTCAGCTGACCTAGACTTCTGCTGCTGTTCCCTCATAGGTAGTTCAAGATTTAGGTACTGTGTCAAGGGAGGGATCTCAGCCGGGTGCTGCATATTCCTCGATGTACCTGCCCCCCGGCCTTCGAGGCCCTCACGAAAGCTACTGGACCTCTCCATTTTTGTGTATTGGCTAGAGAACAAGGGACCCTCTAGGTTATTTGAATTCCGTGCCATACCTCTTCGTGTCTCAGGTATGTAACATTGGTACCTGATACAAAATTGTAAATTAATGTTGGGGATAGATTTAGCAAAGTAAATTCAGTAAACAACTGAAATTGGCTCCCCTAAGTGTCCTTATAATTGGATCAAATAGTACCTTATTTAAGATTCCCAGTTTTATGTTAAAAGGTTGTAATAGTTAGCTGTTTACATTACTATATTTTACTAAATAGTCAGCCTAGAATAACCAATATCAATAATAATAAGTGATGTTACTTCACAAACAAAATAATAAATATATGATGCATTAGAACTAAGAGCAGAAAAGGACAAATTAAATAGAAATTTTGAAATTCAAAAACACCGACACAATGTTGCTACTGAACATGCAAATCTAATTGATGCGACAGAAGTAAACAAAGAAGTGGATCACAGAGAAAGATATTAGCATTTCAATTGTGAACTGTAAAATGGCACAACTCAAATTAGAAAACTAATGTGCCTTATCTGAAAAATACACAATGGGTATTCACTGTAAACTAAAAGCGCAAATCAGACAGGAAATTTAGCACCTGTAGAAAGAACTAGAATTGGAACCTACAAAAACACTCTAGCGAGCTACTACACAGTTTATGAAATTTAAATTGCTTCACTAATAATCGAGAAAACATCAACCACCAGTGAACCAACAATAGTGGCATTAAGAGCTACCCGTATCCGCATTTCAAAGCTGTAGCCAAAACAAGCATCATAAAACCAAACAATCGAAATTCTAAAGTACTATTAAAATAAAAGGCATTAAATCGGGTCAAATTATTGAATTGAACATACCTTATTTCCAACTGAAATTCCACTACATGAAAGAGCACAGCATCGAATTACAATTCCTCTACGGAACTCCAAGCTCGAGCGTTAAAGAAGTCGAACCAGATCAAACCCTAGCTCGATCAACCGCTTTCAACCCCTGACGATCACCTTAGACCCAATTTCCCCAAATTCTAGGGTTTCACCAGTAGTCAAACAAACCACTGCATTACCCAATTGAGAACGATCACAAACAAATTTGGCCAATGCAGGCGCAATTCCTAAAAATACGTGAGAGAAAATAGAATTTCGAGCTAATTATTGAATCAGGATAAATTTGAGAAAATCAGGAGAAAATAAAATATTTGTCGGAGAGAAAAATAAAATTATTATTTTTTTGCTTGCGAGGAAGTGTCAATGGATCGGCTGTTTTGGGATTGGTGGGCTCTGGCTCGACTTGACTTAGACTGTGCCCGAACGTAGAGACACGCGCTTTTTAAATCCGCTGAAATCCTGAATTCCCTGAAATTCCTGAAATCTGAGATATCAGCCGTCAAACTGTTTTGAGATGCGTGCGCAGAAAAATCAGTTGTTTTGAGATGCGTGTACAGAAAAATTGAACAGCTAAGATCTAGAATTTCAGGAATTTCTGTAGATTTAAATCCTTTTCGCATACATCCTTGTAATTATTGGAAACTGTTATTATCACGTACGTCCCCAATTGAGGCCATTTCAATTTCGATTTTTTTTTTTATTAATCTAAAATAATAATAAAAAAATTGCAAAAGGGGATTGTTTTGTTGGAAAATCGAAATAATTATGTACAAAACTTTCCGTCTAGATTAATGATCTGCTAATGCAAATTCTTAACCTCGCTAAGTAGGAAAAAAAATCCTAAACAGGATAGATTATCCCATCCAGTATTATAGTATTTTTTTAGGTTGGTTTCATATAAGAAAATAAAAATAAAAATTACTACAGTGCTGGACGGGATAAACCATCCCCTTTTTTCCTATATTTCGATTTTCAAGCAAAACGATCTCGTTCGCGGTATTTTTTATTTTTATTTTCGGTTAATAAAAAAATCGGCATTTCAATTCATAGTAATTATAAAAGAAAAAAGAAATTCATGGGAGTCCATGTAAACTTTGAAATAGTTATTTTTTCATAAAAGTACCGTAATATCTAATATCTCTAAAAAAATATAAAAAAATTACACTTATTTATTATTTAACATTTTATTTTATTTAATTATTTTAAAACCTAAATAGATCAATAAGCTCTTTAATTTTAAATATAGGTGTCATGCCCTTTAATATTCTTCATCTTCCTATACACTTCACGCCTAAATGCAATGTAGGAACTGATAACTATAAAAATAGTACAGAAAAAAAAATTAGTGTTATCTCTGACAGTATCTAGAGTGGATAAATATGGTGACTCTTAATATGTTAAAAAGTTTTTAATTCGATTATTTAAATATTAAAAATCTCAAGTGTAAATAAAATAAATAGAAGAGTTAAGAGACACTTAATACAAAATATGTTTACAGAATTCGGCTTAATATGCCTATGCCTCCGGAACTTCGGGACTTCTTTGATGGCACGTATTTCTTTAACCAATGAGAAAAAAAATATAAGGTGAAACCGGTGAGTTCTTACAAACTCCGGAAAGTCACACGGCTAGGGGTGAAAACGGATCGAATACGGATCGGATAGTGACAAAACTGTATTCGCATCCGTTTTTATTTTTCGGATACGGATATGAATCGGATATTAGTCGGATACGAATACGGATCGGATATTAATCGGATACGAATACGAATCGGATATTAGCCGGATACAAATACGAATACGGATATAAATCGAATTTCTAATTCGGATATACATTACAACAAAATTAACATATTAATAAGAAATTATTTTTTTCCGGTTAAAAGTAGAAGTAAAATTTAGCACATCAGTCATATTAGCATATCAATTTACTCATATATCGATCAAAGAGATGCATGCCATAACCCCACTAGGGTCAAAAATTAAAAATGCCACAATAAAAAAAGACAGAGAGAAAGAGATGCGTGCCATGGCCCCACTACCTGCAAAAAGTAACGAGAAAACAGGAATTGAGATTTGAAAAACAGAAAATAGCAAAGTAGAAATCTAGAAAATCTGATATCCGAAAATACTAAATATCCGAATCCGGATATCCGAAAATACTAAATATCCGGATCCGGATAATTATCCGTATTCGTATCCGTATCCGATTCTGAAATTGATACCGAATTCGTATCCGTATCCGAAAAATAATATCCGTATTCGTATCCGTATCCGCAAACTATCCGTATCCGAATATCCGAATCCGCAATAATCCGAATACGAATCCGGATCCGGACGGATAATATCCGACCCGTTTTCATCCCTACACACGGCCCAAGAAGTGAGCACTAATGCCTTGTTTGGATGGAGAGTAGAGAAAGGAAGGGGAGGTAAAGAATAAAAAGAAATGGAATGGAATAGAAAGGAAGATTAACATATTTAACTTTTTTATGTTTGGATGATTAATGAAAAAAAAATTTAACTTTTATTTTTTTTTCTTATTTCTTGTTTGGTTGATTAAAATTTAGAAGGTCAATGAGAAACTTGGTAGCTGTTGTAGGTTTGTGACAAAAAAAAATGTATGAAAATTATATATGTAATATATAGAGTTTGGCATTTGTGTTATTTTTTCTAATAATATTTGCAATAAAATTTCTTTAATCCGTTACATCCCAAGTCGGGAGGAAAATTAATTCTATTAATTATAATGATACAAGATTAAACATTTCACCTCCTGAAACCTTCACCTTCGACATAATTTTGTCAACCAAACATGATTCGACGAAAAAAAAAAATTTCTTTCCACTCCACTCCCTCCCTTCCTCTACTCTCGATTCAAATCACTCTAATCCTAATCTAGATTGAGATTTGGTGGAGTAAATTCGATGTTGTTGAATAAGTATTGAAGTTTTAAGAACAAACAATAATGGTGGCTTTCCTCAGCAGAGAGAAAACAAATTTTGTAAGTGTTTGGCGGCTAGAAGAGAGAATAGAAACATATCCAATGTTTCTATTTATACCAAAGGAAACAAATCTAGGTTTCTGGTGGCAACCGTTATAACGTTTATAAACGTTGTGGAATTTACTCAAAATTTCATATATACTCCTAAAAAATCTCAAAATTATGTATTTTCTCTTTAAAATTCATTATATCGTATTTACCCTTCTAAATTTCAAAAACTCACAAACTTATCCGATTTATTCATTTTTATATTAAATAATTAAATCTCATTAGAATTTATAAAGTACTAATTTTATCTTTTATTAAAAAAATAAAAAATATGTAATGTGCTTAACATAAATATTTAGTCTTCTAATTTGTCAGTTTTGTGAGTAAATGATTCTTTTTTTTTTACTCGTCACACTCATGCAAGCATATGCCGCAACTAGAGAAATGAACTATATGTTCTTAGAAATTAATCATTTTAAAAGACGGATTATTTTTCTTACATAGACTATATACTTTTATTTGTTAATAAAGAGTAAAATGAATACTTTATAAATTTGAAATGAGATTTTATTAAAAAAAAGTTCATAAATTGAGTAAATCTGTGAATTTTTAAAATATAGAAAGATAAATATGATATTATAAATTTTAGATGAATAATACATAATTTCCAGGTTCTTGAGGGATAAAGTTAATATCAAATGAAACTTATTAACGGAGGTGAGACGTTCACATATAAGTAATTAATGGCACGGGGCCACGAGCATCGATAATAATAGTTTTACTTATATGTGAACCTCTGATCTTTGATCTTGTCCGTTCGGTCTACTTCGTCCGGTTCATCTTGTTTCGCTCAGTCCCCTCCATTTCGTTGTCTGATCCACCTCGTCTCATTTTGTTCAAGCGAATAATTCTATCTAACGAATCTGTTGCTCGTCATCATCGTCTTGTCTGTCCGTCTCGATTCTTCGGATTTAATTGAGAGTGTTGTTAATTTCGTACTACTCCCGTAGTATCTACTATAACTATGTATGAATAAGGTAAGTGTTTTTATATATAGTTGTGCCGATGACGAGAATGCAAAGAGTTGTCTCATTTCTCCTCTCTTTCTTCTTATTCTTCTTTCACTTCTTTTTCCATCTCTCTGAGTGGTGATTGTCCTAGCCCGGTTGATTTAGTTACCGGTCCGGTTTGATTCAGTGTCTTTTCGACTGAGTGGTGATTATCCTAGCCTAATTGATTCAGTGCCTCCTCGACTGTGTATTTCTTTAGACGGCGTTGATTTTGAAAAGAAAAAAACATATTTTGTCCTTGAGAAAGGGTTCGATACGGGCATACGGCGTAGTTTGCCAGCCTACAACTCGAAAAAAGTTATTGATGTGTTTGCATTCTCAGAGAAGAAAATAAGAAGACTTTGCTAATCAGACATGAATAGACCAATTTGCATAGCTGGCTTCACGTATCTGTATTTTATAATATAACAAATTAGATGATTTTACAAGTAATTCAATATATAGATTTTTATGTACTCCTAGTTTAAACAAAAAAAAACATATATAATAACTATTCTGTAAATCTTTGAATTTGATACAATCTTCTATGGACTCTCAATAAAAAAAAAAAGAAAAAAACAATTAACTCGCAAACTTAATTTGATTATGACATATTATGCATCCTTTTATGGCTCAAAAAGTAACTATAAGAAATCTTCTTCGTCGTCTCTCCAAAACCTAAAACTTGTAACTCCATATATTAGATGTGGGAGGTGGGTTCAAATGCATTATAATTGTGCTCCTATATGTTCTACGTTATTTATCTCTGTTTGTAATGTCCGAACCGTTCAACATTATCTTCATAATAAAATATACTTGGAAACCAAATTATATATATTTTTTTAGAATTTTTATTATTTTTTAAATAAGTATAAAATAACTGTTTTAAAGAGATTCTGGATCATCCAAAAAATGATATTGTACCTATCTAAAAAAATTCTAAACAAGATAAAATTTGGCCTCCAAAAATATTTTATTATGAAGATCATGTTAAGCGGTTCAAATCGACTGTTCAGACTTTAAAAACAGAGACAGAAAATGTAAAGCATATTGGAATACAAAATTATGGTACATCTGAATCCTTTCATATATTTTGGAGTGGTCTTAAACTTTTTGTTTGGAGAACCCGCCTTTAGTCTAGTGGTTAAGACACATGGTCTCTATGTAAGAGGTCGTGGGTTCAAAACCTAGATGAAGGAAATACTTTGTTGTAATTAAAAATGTATTAAATAATTTGGTGGCTTGATCTCCAACCTTTATTTTCTTTGTTTGACATCTAACTTGTCCTTTTCACGTAGACGAGCATTTTGAAAGTCTTATTATTTTTTTTTGTTGTTGAAGATTAACAAATTATAAAACCCATAAATTGATGCCATCTTAATTAGATTCACCAAGCAAAAATTCAAAAGTGAAATTTTACAAATATACCTTCTAAAATTTGCAGATGTATGCATAATGATCAATTAATCAAATATTATAAATAGGACTTAAAATAAGCAATTGTATACATTATTAATAGGACTCATAATTTATCATGTGTAATTTTTTCATAAATATGAATGCAAATATTATTTTACCATTTTTTTCAACTGACATTTGCAGGGCACCGTTTAACCCTTCACAATTCGGCATCACACTTTTTTTTTTTGAGGTTTTCAGGATTTTCTTTTCGGATATTACACCAACCTAAAAGAAAAGAACATAAAAAAATATTATATATAACTACAAAACACACAATATAAAAATAATTATACAAACACTATAAAAATGTATCACAATCTGCGAGGGTAAAAAAGCTTTTTGCAGATGGTATCTTCGCGGATACCTATGTCGGCAATACCAATACAGTAAAAAAATAGCAATTTTTGTCTATGTAATAGTGTAAAAATAGCTTTTTGTAGTGAAACCTGGTGAATATTAATTTTCCTTACAAACTACTACTTTTAGTTTTTTTTTATTCAATCCTTCTTTTGAAAAAAAAAATACACCATGAGTCCGAATTATTTCTACAAAAATAATTTCGACTTCCACGCAATTAACCAATATCTACAAAATTATGAATATACAAAAATATAATAATTATTCCATCTTCAAATTAATTTATGCATTATTTTAGATTTTTTGAAATAATACTATGCATTTACAACTATATATTTGGTTTTTAAAAATAAGCGAAACTATAATGAACTAAACAAAAAAAAAATTAAAAAATTGGCACACAAATTGGCAAATATGTTATAAACGAGAATAATGTTCATACCAAAATTTGGAGGTTCTATAGAATTAGAAAACCAAAATTCTCATCCCTACAATAAATTTCTGATAAATGAAAAATTATCCTTGGAAGTCACTACCAAGTTTTCAAAAAAAAAAAGACAAATGAAAAATTATATGGGAAATTATGGAAATTAAAATGGAAGATTGAGATAAGAACATAAGAAAATGGCAGAAATTCAAAAGCTTTGTTGGCTATTGAGAATTTAATTTTAATTTAATTTTAGATGAGTGAAATGGTGAATGTGGTCTATATTTATATAGAATAATCGGACATAATTGTTGTGTGTTTTTGCCGATATTTTTTTATTGAATTATGGTCTCATTTACGATTCAAATATTACCAAAATCATCAAATAACATTCAATTTATGTCATCTACATGTTAAAAAAATTATTTATTCAGAAATCAAATACATACATCAGAAATTACTCCTATAATTCTTCTACAGCGCATTGTGTCTGTTTGTTGGTGTTTTCATTGAAGCATGGTCTCATTTAAGATTCAAATATCACCAATATATACATCCAATATATGTCCTCTACAAGCTCATAAAATTATTTGTTAAAAAATTGAATATATGATCATAAAAAATTACCCCTGTAATTCTTCCAAAATGCATTTACATCGTATTATTGTTTGCATGTTTTTTTGTTTTGTTTTATGAATTGAAGTATCCTTTATGATTCAAATAACACAATTTGTTGATATTGTCCAATATATGTCCTATAAATCTCATACATTTATTTTTTTAAAAATAAAAAAGATATATTAGAAATTACTCCTATATTTCTTCCATGGCGCATTTGCAAAGCATTGTATTTATTTTTTGTGTTTTTAAATGAATTATGGTTATATTTATGAATCAAAGATCACCAAAAACTTCATATAATATCCAACCTATGTCCTCGATCTACATGCTCATAAATTTATTTAATTTCAAAAGCCTAAGACTAAGAGATATTCAAAGATCATCGAAATGTCTAATATTATTCAATATACGTCCTTTACAAGGTAATTACTTTTTTTTTTTTTTTTTTCAAAATTCAAAGAGACACATCAAGAATTACGTATATAATTATTCTAAAATGCAATTATAAAGTATTTTGTGTGTTTATTGATTTTTTTAATGAATTATAGTTACATTTATGATTCAAAAATCATCGGAGACATTATTTATGGTGTGGGGGGGGGGGGGGGGGGGGGGGGGGGGGGGTGGTGGTGGTGGTTTCAAATGCCTCTATTTTTTGTATCTCCATAATACCTCAATTTTTAAAACGTTAATAATTTAAATTTAAAACTCATATATCAAAATAAAATTGTCAGATTTGATCTATATCATTTTTTCTATAGACATGTAAAAGATTGCGACATTTCGACTTTGTTTTGATCGAGATTAAGAACTTGCAAAAATACAATGATATAGATAGATTATGGATGTTGAATTTTCAACTTATTATTTTATATAAAAACAAAATCGAAAAGTGATATAAATTTTATGTACATGTATAAAAAATAATATAGATCACATCTAACGATTTTATTTTGACTTATAAATTTTAAAATTTTAAGTTATTAATATTTAAAAAATAAATGCATGATAGAGAAACAAATAATAGAGGTATTTGAACCCAACTCTTATTTTTATATCCAATTTATGTCCTCTACACACTCATAAGCATTTTTTTTTTCAAAAATTAAAGAGATAATAAAAACACATACAGGCAATGTTTAATTTGAGGCCTAAATTGTTGAATAAGAAATTTATAACGCCGTCAAATGTGGAATAATTAAGCCAATCAAATTAGATGCAAGTGTAAAACTAGAGCGCTTAAAATTAAGCCCCATCAGGAGAGGAGGCTTAAATTTATTCCACACCTACCTGTTACCGACTATGTTTACTTATTTCTTCTTAAGCCCCACCTGTCAGGGACTATGGTTACTTAGATGTGAGTTTAGAGAGCAGGTTGGGTCCGATGCCCATCGGACTCAAACTGAGTTCGATGGGTTCTATAACCGTCCAATTTGCTTCAAGATGTGTCTACCAAGCTTTAATATCCGTGCACTATACTTTAATATCCGCGTTCGCCAATTATAAAGCTAATTGGACGGTTATGGAACCCATCGGACCCAAACTGACTAGAGCGCTTGAACTTAATCTCCATCGGAAGAGGAGGCTTAAATTTATTCCGCGCCCACCTGTCAGAGACTATGGATACTTATTTCTTCTTTTCTCTCTCTATTTTAAGTCGTTTTTCCTGTTGTTATCGGAATAGTTCGGATTCGCCTCTCCCTCTCCCGCCCCACCTCCGCCCAAGCCTTCCTCCTCCCCGCTGCGGCCCCTCTCTTCCCCACCTCCGCCTCCGACGCCTCCACATCCGATCCCTCCTCTCCGCTCTTTCTCTGTCACCCTATCTCACATCACACGCTCCCTCGCTCCTCCCTGAGCTGTGTCAATAGCAGATTGCTTCGCGCCAAAGTAAAGCACAAGCTACCTTTACTCAAGTGAGATCTAAGATCATTCTTGAAAAGTCAATGACGGTCCTGCAAGGATTGCATTTCCAGTTTTTGGAACCATTTCAGTTAAAATTCACTGTGTTATTTAATATTCTTCTCTCTGTTTTCGTTCTTTCTTTCTTTTCTTTTGTATGCTAATTAGAGGCCAAATTGATCCTGGTAAATTACGTTAGTGCTCATTTGAGGTCAATTGATTCAAAATGCTAAGGTTGGTCCAAACGGAATTAATGAGAAAATTGCTAAATTATCTCAAATTACCTAATTAAGAGACTTTTAACTCATTCTTGATATTCAGCCTGAATTATTGTTGCTCTTGATTTGGCTTCTTCAATGTGATAAAAATGCAAATCTTGTGAAATTGATATTTTCCGAAAGCTGTATGGTGGTGATCACTGTTGGTTAGTGTTGGTAGAAACTTGATTGTCATTTTTTTTTGGAAAAAAGGCCATAGTGCCCATTCTATTACTAATAAAATTCAGAAACTTACAGCTCACAAATGCACATGTTTGACATGTGTTTAGAGAGAAACTTGATTATCATATTGGGCATGAAATAGCACAACTGAGAGTGAGGTGTATTCAAGGATTTCACAATAAGTTGTGTTTTTTTCATTTCCATAATTTCATAGTCAGAAGAAGGAGAAATAACCTCTTTCTGGGTATGCTATAGACTTTGTCAAGATAATGTGCTTTCTTATTAGATCAGCTTTCTGGTACCGTACCAGGCTTTCTGGTACATTTCGTTTTGTATTGCTGGTATTGTACCAGATTTCTGGTACAAATATTATCTATACATAGATTACACAGTACATACCCCTATACTTTTCCATTCCAAATAGACAGTATCCATTTGATATACTTATAGGGGTAATTTAGTCATAATCTGTAAGGCTTCAGATATTTTTTTGCTCTAAGTAGTTTATTAGCACCTCTACCTAGAGAAATATTTGCATTACCAGAATATAACTTGAAATACTTTTAAAACAATAACATTTTTGTTTCTTGAATGAATCAATAGGTGCACTTCTAATTTATCTAATTATTTTGGCATTATGCGGTATAATGTGAGCATTTTGCTACTATGGTCTTAAGTATTGAGTACGCTTACCTGAGGTGCTAATAAGAAAAGGAAAATTCATCTTAAGCCATGAATTATTTCACAAACTTCAACCAAACAAGGAATAACTTAGGCCATCTTAAATTTAGGCCTCAACCAAACACCATATAATAATTTATTTCAGTTCAACTTGGGTGGTGGTGAGGTTGGGGGTTTGTTGGGTGCAGAATATGTTAAATTAAAAGCACGTCTTTTCAGAACACTTATCTAACATTACCTGTTATTGAGCACTGCGGCCCAGCACAATTGGTGACAGGCCTTGCCTCTTCTCCAAGAGTTGCAGGTTCAAATCCACCTGAATATTAAAGTGGGGGTGGCAGATTTGAGTTCCCGTGTTTCATTACAATTATCACCTGTTATCTGCCAAATAGTCGCAATTTTTTTTGTTTTAATTGCTGATATCAGAAATTATCTGTACTCGCACATGTTGAATTACTGAGTCTGATATGCAAAACTGTTGAGAATATTAAACATATATTATTATTAGACAGGAAAACTGTCATCATCCACCCCTTCTCTCTAGTTTTTGACATAGCGTGTCTATTATAGGTACCAGGAAAATTGTGTTTCGGTACTAGTTTTGTACTGGTCAATCAGTACTTGTACTTTCTCTTTGTCTAGAAAAATGATGGTGCTCCTACTGGTACACAGAGAATTAATTATATTAGTTTTCTTTATTGTTAGTCTTGACCAAAGCTTCTACGGAGATGTGGGAGCCTTTGGCAGATCCAAATCACTTAAAAAGCCTTTACTGGAAAAAATCAATCTCAAAGAAAATGTTAGTGCTGCCTTGTTATCAGTCCACTGCTTGTTGAGACCTGCTGGAACATTGCAGAATACTCGTGAAAATTATTATATTGTTTTACATTTTCTTTTCTCTTATCATATGATTTATGCAGGTGAAAGGTAAAAGAAGAAATAAGGCTCTGAAAGAAAATGGGAATATCCAAGTTTGTCGGAACAGCCGCAATTGTTTTCCTTGTACCATCTTTTTTTCTGACAAAAGCCGGCTTGCCACTACTCGCCATCCCCTTTCTCTATGCCTCCTTCATTCTATTTATAATCACAATCGTTTCTAACACTGCCATAAATTTCCCCTTAATCCTGAGCAAAAGCCCCAAAACCGGACAGTTCCCCTTATGGTCAATTCTGTTCTTCTTCCCCTTTTTACTACTCTCACGATTGTACTACCATTGCAAAAGAATAAAGAGAAGAGATGAGCCCTTGTATAATGAGATATGTGATGGGTTATATCTGGGTGGCTGGCCGCGTAGCAAGGGAGACATGCCGCCTGGTGATTTGTCAGTCATTGATTGCACTTGTGACCTGCCACATTGTGGCCTAGTTGACCCAGAAGATTACATATGTATAGGTGCTTTTGACACACGGGCCCCACTACCATGGCAGATTGAATTTGCAGTTCGATGGGCATGTGCCAAAAGGGACACAGGAAGAAAAATTTACATCCATTGTGCATTTGGTTAGTTCTATGGAATTACAATTCCAAGTCCAACTTTGAATTTCTTGGTGTTAATTTTTGTTACTGGACCTAATTATGCCTTTAACGATATGCTGCAATAAGAAATGGCTGTGTTGCTGAACTAGTATGGTATCATGAGGCATGCTTCAATGCGTCCTACTATGTACTGGTACCTATATTAAACCTAGTGACAAAACCAACATTTTAAGATATTCCCATTTAACTTGTATTGCCATTGAACTTCTGTTTGAAATATTTGAGGACCCGTGAACTGATATTCCCATTTACTAGGGCCAGCAGTCGTTGTCTAGATCCAATAGGTAGATCTGATCATCTGACCCATTTTAAGATACCTTGTTTGTTGTTTGATTGGGATCATATGATGTTTTCTTGGAACTTTGTGGAACTCATGGTATTTTCTCTTGGATCACACCAGTTTGCACTTAGTAATGAATTCTTGTTGAAAGCTAAAAGAAAATATCTTACTAGCCTAATGATTATATTTTTTGTATTCCACACTTCAATGATAAATTACGTCATTCTTACCTTATCATAATCTAGGTCATGGAAGGAGCGCATGTGTAATGTGTGCACTGCTAGTTGCGTTGGGCATAGCCGAGAACTGGAAGGAGGCTGAGAAAATTATTTGCAAAAAGAGGCCTAGAATTAAAATGAATAGGCTTCACAGAAGCACCTTAGAAGAATGGTCCAAAATTAGGGTTTCATAGAACAATATAATGGATATATTCTCACCTCACTAACTCTTCCAATTTTCTGTTAGTAGAGCTACAAGGGAAGTTAACTATTTATTATAACAAATTTCCTGACAATTGTGACATTGGAGCCTCATAGATTTAATTTTTTTTCCAGGATTCTGTATTTTTTTTTATATATGCACCAATCACAATTTTGATTGTTTCACTCTTGGAAATATATATATATATATATATATATTTTATATCACTTGCGACCTCATTTTAGCCATCACATACAATTTACTTCGTTTTTATGATTTTGTACAGTAATAGGCACTATATAAGTCTATATAACTGGAGAGCAGGTTGGATCCGATGCCCATTGGACTCAAACTGAGTTTGATGGGCTCCATAACCATCCGATCCGCTTTAAGATCCGTGCACATTTTTTTAATATCCATGCACGATTCTTAAAGTGGATCGGAATGTTATGGAGCCCATCGGACCCAAACTGCTCTCATATAACTGATGTATAAACAAATTGGGAGCCAAGGCTGGGTATTAGTGTGGTGGCATTTATAATCACTATCACCATCACCGCCATTGTCGTTGTTATTGTCAGTACTCAGTAGCACTAGTAACGCTATTATTACGGATATGCAGCAGAAGTGTTGTTCAACAGGTACTTATGATGCTATAGAAATTTTTTTTCTGGCAACAAAGACTTCTTTCATTACTACCAGAACAAGGTCTTTACTTCTCCCATGTTCTTCTGATCACAGCAGTGCCCATACTAAAACCTTGGGTTCCTCATTTCCTCTGGCTGCGGAAACCTAGAAGCCCCACCAGATGTACCATCGCTTTTACCATCTTTGCTCTCTAGTCTTGACTTTAGGATTTTTGTGCTGCTGTTCTTTTAAGGGTACGTTTCGGATCGTCACAAATAGTATGAAGTTAGCACTTTTTGAATTACTGACTATTCTACGCATTGTTCTAAATAACGCACTATAACAATTTCGGACCTTAAACGCTAAACTATGGGACAAAAATGTGCTATTTCAGCTACGACCGCTATAGCGGTCCGCTATTTGAGCTATACGCTATGCGCTATAGCGCACGCTATGCTACAATGCTACATAGGTTTTTATTTAAAGGTCCAAATTAACTAATTTGTTTTAAGGATCAATTATTTTCAAGATTTGGATTGTTTTTTATTTTAAATAGAAAAAGATCAATAGTTCATGCCATGATGCTTAAGTTTTTTGATAGAAAAAGATATATAGTTTATGCCATGATGCTTAAATTATTTTGAATGGAAAAAGATAGATATTATTAGGGATATTTTGAATAGCAATTTGGACTTTGTATTGGTTCAATATGAATATTCTAATTCCTTAATCAATTTTGCGTTACTCATCGCTATATGAGACTTTAGATAATGTTGATAATTAGTAGAAATATAAAACATAATTTAAAAAAAAAACGCTATGTAGGATAGCTTTCGTTGTAGCTACGCTATTCACGATAATTTTTTATTTAGCTTTTACGTGATGACGCGATAATCGCTATTTAGAACCTTGATTCTATATTTGGATCACTCTAAAAATAGAGCGATTTCTGGAATTAGCGTTGTTCTTATTAATCCATTCAAAAGATAGAATAGCGCTAATTCCAGATTAGAGCTATTCTTATTATTTCTTCTGGAGTTGCATCCAAACAAATATAATACACCGCCTTCCAATTATTATATTGTAAAAAATCAACAAATATCCTTTAGATTACACATATTGTTATTTAATATACCGCCTTTAAATTTATGTCATGTCTCCTCAATAGTAGTCAGCGAGACACTACCCTACTTTGAATGCAAAAGCTACCCTTTTTTTATGGTAACAAATCTTATAAATGTACATTCTCTCAAGAACAGCGTATTGTTCCTGGTAAAATAGTATAAAATTGAATCATAACTAACATATATTCTTTGACATTTGCACCCAACACGGGTCTGATCCTAAATAATGTCACCTCACAAGTCTGAAACACAACAATGGACCATCTCTGATTTGTAACACTATTCATTTATGCTAATCTATCATTCACCAATTTACATTTTCCATCGATTGGTGCTTGTGCAGCAATAGGACGGACCCCCCCCCCCCCGGGTGTCTCTCTCTCTCTCTGCCTGCATTGGATTCCCAACCACACGTTGCATAGAAAACAAATCATATGGTTAGCTGCCTAAACAGTGTTCTGGATTAGGACCACCTTTTGGGCTGTTCTGATCTCTGACATGACATCCTTTTATTATCTATGGGCCCACAAGTGGCCATTGTTTCATGTCTGATGCTTTACTTTTAAACCTTTTTTAAGTATTATGGGCCCTCCTCATGGGCCTAGCATTTAATTTTAAGGCCTTTTGTGGAGTTTCTCCGAGGATAGGAAAGAAACTTCCCTAACTTTTTCGCTGACTAATTTAATTATGACCCCCTGGCAATTCAGGCATCATAATATTAAGTACACAGTAACTTATTAAGGCTATGTAATTTAGTTCACCCTAATTAAATTGAAATTTGGAAATATTGCTTGAATCTCTGATTAGTTTGATCAATATGAAAAATTAATTAAACAAATACATGCACTTAATTAATTGGAGCTTTTCAAAGCTCTGAGCGAAAACTCTTGCATAAAATGCATAAAAAGGATAAGATGAATAATTGGTTGCAGGAAAGCTTGAGTTGCAAGCTACTGGTAAACTAATTAACCAAACTATATATGTTCTATATATCCAAGGCAGTCCTTAAATGAATAATGTTTCCAAAGCTCCATGGGTATATATGTATAGTTCTCGTGTACAAACATATTTCGATGATAGAAAGTACGTAGATGGTACCTTTGTACCACTCATGTTCTGAAAGTAGATGTACGTATGTTTGCACCATTTATGATGTATATACTTGTTCAAGAAACTTGGCAACTGCAATTTTATGAAAAGATGCGGGTAGACGGATAAGTAATGTGTAATACCAGAACAAAGAGCGTAAACTGGAAATATTGCAGTTCTCTTATCTTATCAACTCCAACAACTTCACAAGCATTATTGAAATTTTTACCCTACCTAGATATATACTTACAAGGCAAAGATAAAAGAAGGAACAACTCAAGTTTGTTTGATCAAAGAAATTAATTGTATTTTGATAAGAGAAACAAATAACGGCATGCAGTGCTACATCTTGTACAGTAGGCTAACGAATTGCACTCAATGTAAGAGATTATAGGCATGAAACTCAGTACATGCCATTAGAGATGAGTTGAGAATTTTAACCCCATTTCATACTCATTAATAAGAACAAACAAACAGAAATGAAGAAGCTGATGCTTTTTTTTTTGTTTTAATATATACCTGCAGCGTTGAGGATGCCTACTATGCAGCAATATAGTGTAGGACAATTAATGTTTGTACCGCTATTAAATCACATGAAATATGAAAATATAATGGATATTAAAATGGCTGTTCAATAAGAAGCCAATTATGATTGATTAATGTCAAGTCTTCTCTGATAAGAAAGTTCGAATTAAGGTTATCTAAAATCCTAGCATTTTACATATCAATTGCATTGGCTTCTCTAAAAACCTAGCATTTTACATAGCAATCCTCCATTGACTCCATCTCTTGAACCAGTTCCCAACAAAATTGGTTGGCAATTAGCTAAATTAAGTTATATTAATTTCTTCATCAGAAAGCCTGGAATTGGTTTGAGGTTGGTTGGTGAATAGCTTGAAGTTCGTTGCAATTGCTTTCATCTCCTACCATTGTCCTGTGGAAAACAAGTATAATTAATATTAACTTATGTCTCATCAAGAAATTAGTTGAAATGTTCCAACATAAGAGTTCTTTCTGTAGATTATATTCAACATCTAAGATTTTTTTATCATATATTATTTTCATCACAGTACTTATGGAGTATAATTTTTATCCATTTTCATCTTTTTCAACTAGTTCACTAAACAATTAAAAGGATTATATCATAGGTTGTTTCTTGTTAGATTAACCGATCAACGAACAACGAACAAGACTAAAAGAGCAAAAGGGACACAAGTGTTCCAGCTATCCATCTTGACAAATTCAGGATCCATTCTACTAATTCTTACTTAACACTAGGCCTTTTGTTTTCATTTTTCATTTTCTATTGTGTCAGATATATTTTTTCTTTTTTGTGGGCCAGTGTGTGTGGTGGTGGTGGTAGTGGGGGGGGGGGGGGGGGGTCCTAATCACATCAAGCACCAACAATAATAATGTCTACCTATAATCTCATGATATCGTATGCGGGACCAGAAGGATCAATTAACTTCAAACTCTGACAAAATAGTATCAGCTTTCTGAGATTTAGTAATGACTTAATTTGATGGTCCTATAGTACTCCTAGTTACATTTAATATATGTTGGAAAAGTACCACTAAAAAATTAAGACTAGGTAATAATTGAAATTTGAACACGATAGATGTTTAATGAATATACAGTAGTAAGCTTTTCGCCTACTACAAAAGAAGAAGAATAAGATGTACTCTTTGGGACGAGAAGCCCATAAAGAACTAAGGGCACGAAGTCGATTTTGATACTCTCCGATTGCTGAGAAGCATCGTGCCGCTTGTCTGACTGTGAGAATCCGGTGCAACTGGTGAAGCGTTTGCTGTCTCAAATTGTCAGCCTGTAATAAAATTTTGCTTTTACATATTGTACAACTAAATATATATGTGATGGTGCAGAAAATTAGTACCAAGCAGGTACCTGCATAAGTTTAAATGTTTTATGTAAATAACAACATACTTTATATACTAAAGTGATATCACATATACAATTAAAAGCATATTTTGTTTCTAATCAATATGCTCTATATGCATGTACTTAAAAGTATAGAAACAAAGAACAAAAGGTAGGAACAAACTTCCAGTGCCAACAAAAATCCATACTCTTAGTAACAAATATGTTTTAATTAACATTCAAAGGCCAACTAATATTGTGATAGAGGCTGTTAATTATTTGGAAAAGTACATTTTATGATACTGGTGGTCCTCAATTATTCTTAAGAGATAATCAATACAAAATTTAAAAAAGGACATGCGGTGCAACTCTAACCAGAAATTAGAACTAGTTAATTTTATCTGAGAAGGATATGTTGTGGACCTGTGGTGCAGTTCATTAATCTGTACATGTAAACTAATAAAGTGACAACAAATTAAACCCATATTTTTTTCAGGCCACAAAAATGACCAAGTCATAGCCCTATTTTAGTAAAAATAAATTTGAGGTCACAAAAAGGACCAAGACTTTCAGCTTTTAATTTTCATAATTAATTAAGATACCTAACTAAGAAGTGGGTAAGTATCAAAGCTGATTGCAATCTACCTCTTCTCAACTAAACTGAAAGATAACTATTAGGTAACCACTGTTTCATGATGTGACATTAGCTATAATCTAATCCCCCAATCATTGGTGTACATTCACCAATCATTGGCATTGGCTTTTCTTTCGTGCTACTTAATTTTTAGCTAAATAACATGATTCTTACTAAATAAAAACACAATCATATATAATATTGAAAATGAATTCTTGTTTAGGTGATTGTGTGCTGGTGCGGAGCTAGACTTTTAAGTTATGAGTGTCAAACGTGAATGAGTCAATCAAATAAAAAATTCATACTACCAATGAAGGACAATTGTACAATACTCATAGCATTTTATTCTAAACTCTATAAAAAGTCGTGCATAAATACACAAAATTTGAAAATAAATTGGGGCCAATTTTGTCTCTCCGCCTCGGAAATAAATCTGTTGTGATTTTTTTGAGAATCATAGGACCCTATTCCTTTATTTTTAGAATGCACGAATTACAAAAAAGTTGTTTTTATGCACAATCTCAAAATAAATAAAAGGATGGATCTGAAATAAGGAATTCTGTGTTTCTCAAAGAATAACAACATATTTATTTCCCTCCGCCTCTGGTCATGTGTATTTATAATTAAAGGGATTGACTTCGAATATTGTATTTGACATCTGAACTTTTACATTAATTTGTAGCCTAAGTCTTAACTGCCTAAAGGGAAAGGCAATTAATAAAAATCATATATAGATATTTTCAAGTCCGGTCTCTAAACTTATCAGGAAATAAATGCAGGGCCGGATCTAAATCATAAGTAAAGGTGGTTAAGCCATCTCTATGATTTTGAAATTTTAATTATGCATATAAAAATTTAATTGATTTTTTTTAAACTTTTATATAATCCGGACACTCTCAATAAATAACAAATGTTTAGTTGTAATCTAGTGGTTAAGGCTCTATTTTGTAGTTGAGAAATCTTGAATTCAAATCTCACTCATCACAATTGTACATTTTAATTTTCAGCCACTCCTAATAAAATTTTTCTAGTTCCGCCTTTGAATAAATGTGTTGTTATTCCAATCCCAACCATTCAAAGTTTTTCATGTGCGAATCTCAATGTAGAAATTTTTTCATGCGCGAATCTCAATGGTTGGAATCGGAATAACATGAACTTGTTATTTCATTAGTAGTATTCGGCAATCATAATTTATAGCTCCTTAGTGCTCTAAGGGGACTTAAGCTCACTAAATGAGTACTTCTTTATCAAGTTTAATGCTACCTTTTTAGTGCTCTTTTTGTCCATTTTTTTAAGCTTACTCAAGTTTTTAAGTTATGGTTTCATATAACTTAAGCATTTTATCAAGTTTAAAACTTTCTTAAAAAAAAATACTTTTCAACTTTATTGTCGAACGAATGCTCTTTGTGTAGCTTAAAATTTAAACTTCACATAGTTGCCGAATACTAC
The DNA here is from genome assembly GCA_964058825.1 of Carex arenaria. Lineage (NCBI taxonomy): Eukaryota > Viridiplantae > Streptophyta > Magnoliopsida > Poales > Cyperaceae > Carex > Carex arenaria. Next base: position 550,349 of record CAXKVW010000344.1, on the reverse strand, counting down.
CACTGGAATAACAGCAGATTTATTTCCTAACTTATAATGCCTAGCTATATAACGCCAAAGTAAAAAACATTCTCGTCAGAGACAGGACCGCAAACCAACAATACATCTAATATCCCCAGGAAAACAGTGTTTTCCTGGACACTCCCTCCTTGGTGCATGAGCTCTTCCATTGGTGAACACAACAATAAATGATGAACAAGTACCCCACAATTATTTAAGATGTGTTCTCAAGAGAAAAAAACATGATGCATAAACTAATTATTACTTCACCCATGCATGGGAAAGGAAACTATACCTGTCTAACAAATCCTTCCAAGTTAGAAATCTTCCCCAAAGCCATGGCCATGTGTCCCATGTAGCTCCCCATATCGGTGACTTCACAGAGTGACTCACTTGCCACGGTGTCCGCAAGCGACTGGTGCAACTGTTCGAGTCCTTGCGAAAGAGCTTCTTCAGCTTGTTGTGATGATTGCTGCAAGCTGCATATCCCCATTACCTGTTGTTCTGTTAACGGGTCTAATTGCGGTAGTAGTATCTGCAAAGAAAAATGCCACATTAATAAAGTTTTACTTAGCTAAAATGTTTAGCATGATTGTTGAATTATGTGAGAACTAATAATAAACTTAAATTAAGACATGGGTATTGTAACTAATTAGGTTTATGCAATTTTGATGGATTCATGAGCGGGTAAAGACACCTGCATATATTTCTGCAATGCTTTCTTTTTAAACAGAAGTCGGGACTCTCGGGATCGATACAAGTTGTGCATATTGAAATCATGCATGTTTTTTTTTTCTTTCGTCCAGGTAAAGATGGCAATGAGCCACCACAGCTCCATTAACCTTAGGGTTTCTCTTCATGAACCTTCTTAATTATCAACATTATATATAGTTTTCTTTGAAGGTGGTCACCAAAATAAAAATTAAGACAAAGCACGCCTATTCAAGGGGATTTATTAAAAAGGATGTTAGCTTATTAATATAGACCTTGATGATCTCTGATGGTTTGAATCCACCAATCCAAAGAAAGCACCGCTCTGCAGGGGTGGCCCACAATCCGGTTATGAGGTGAAAAACATCAGCCTTAGCCGCAACAGCCTTCAGTTGAAACAATTCATCGTGGTGTGTTAAGCATTCGTCGACTATGATTCTCAAGTCCCCATCAGAGAGGTGAGCTGCTAGGCCACCACGCAAGTCATTTACATGCCGGTGGCTCTCATCTAACCACCGAGCATACTCCATGTCAAATATTGCTGCGCCTAAACAAGATATATATTTGGTTGGTGAACTACGGTTAGCATGATATTATGGAAAATTTTATAATAGTTTAGAACGATCGATAATGTATGGAAAACTTCAAAGTAAGTTCTTAGATCTCAATTTCTAATTTTGAAAATGATCAAACTAATACCAGGACTAGGGTTTCCTCCTGCAGCTCCTCCTAATAACAGACCCTGCATAAAATAGGAAGGAGTACTCAAGTACTCAACTCATGCATTTGAATTTTATTGTCTTTTAAGAAGTTTGTTATGTTTAATTTTATGCGACAGCTGATCGATACCTGTGAACGCACTCTATTAAGATTTTGTTCTAACTGAGCTAGCTTAACCTTGCTGGACTCCAGCTGCTGTATATATGCCTGTTTCAATTAGGAGAGAGTAAGTATAACAAACATGTACATATCATAGTCATAGCATTATATGTAAAGGAAAAAAACAACACATTTATTATGTAAAATTGTTTCAAAAAACCTTCTTTCTGAGCCGGCTTTTGCGTGCTGCTTCTCTATTCTGAGCTAATCTTCTCAATGTCTATCAATATATAATAGAGGAAAAGGTTTAAATGAATTGTACAAATATTGTTTTTTTTTTTCACATATCCATTTAATGAAGGGAACAATCAACATTAGTATTATATTCTGAGAACTATATATATATTTAGCTAGTGGAATTGCATGTATGCTTATTTGAATCCACTAATTGCAAAAATGGTCCAGCCACTGATAGCCACTATAGTGATAGCTTGCCCCATTTGGCAACCAGTAGTTTATTGGAGCTCAGTTAAGCCAATTATTGAGCTAAACCAGGTAAAACTTAATTAATACCTGCTATATTTTTTTATTTTTCGGTTGGTGACCAAACTCTTTTGAATTGTATAGAATATAGGCTATTTGGCAGGGTGGCTAAACCATATTGAAAATATTTTTAAAATAGCAAGAATTTTATTCTTGGCTGAGCAACAACTCTGGTTAAGAAAGATAGAGGAGAGAAGAAGGAAAAATACCTTGGCATCAAGTATCTTTCCTGATTCTTCTCCAGCTGACCCAGTAATTATCTTCTGTTGCAAGATAAAATATACAATTAAGGGATGCAAAAGTTAAAAGCAATTGAGATAAAATAGCATGCATGCATGTATTAAAGCTAGAACATACAATATATAGTTTGTAATCAAGAATAAGATGTAATAAAAATATAATCAAGAATTTAGGTCATGCAATAAAAGAGGTAGCACCTTTTATTCTTATATATAATTCAGTAATAAATGCTAGCATTCATAAAAAAAGAGAAATAAAAGATGCAACACATGCAAAGAACAGGATATATTGCTATGTGCTTTTTTCCCTATATTCTATAGGACAAGCACAGTTTTCTGAATATATATACATAATTGAGAAATGTGCCTTGAAAAATAAATAACATCCATAAACAGTCACAAAGGTTGCCCCAAAAGCCAGAAATAGTTAGAAATCAACTTAAACGCCTGAGCACAAAGATTCAGTCAAAATATAAGATCTTCTATAATACTCAAATTAATCTTATTCATGTAACAGGTCGATACTGACAAAACGAATGAACTGCTTTTGTTTCCTTTTCTTAACAAAATATGTATATTAAGTTTGAAATTCATGCTTACTGACCCACTACAGAAGTTACTACAATATGAATGCAACACACTGACCATACTTCTAATGTGTTAAGAGGCCAATGTAGCAACTAATAGTGCTATAAATGTACATACCTCTGGAACGACAACAATTACTTTGTTAGAATTAAAAAGGGAAAAAAAACTTTGTTAGGATACGTCCACTACAATAGAACTGTTCACTATTAAATAGGAGAGGTTAATGCATTCCCCTTTTTCTTATTTGTTCCTTTGTGGACTCTTTTCTGCAGTCTCTTGTGCTCGGAAATATGAAGGCTTCATAAATATCAAAGGCCTTATCATGGTGAAAGCATAGTCACAAGATTCACAAATAATTTGTTTTTTTAGTGATGATGAACCGAATACCGAATTATTCAGTTGACTGAACTTTGACCAAATATTCACAAATAATTTGCAAATTTTATGAATTATTCACGATTTTTTTCCGAATTTTTTTCAGATTTTTTTTTTGCTCTCTTATATGGAAATAATTCGGTTGACTGAGATCTATGGTTCGGTCTTAGAATTTTTCTCAGAATTTTGTTATGTGGAATTATTCAAAAAATTTCTCAGAATTTTTAATAATTCGGTTGATTGAGATCTATGGTTAGGATAATTCCGAATCATTTCTGAATTATACCCGAATTATTTTCGAATCATGAATTTTTAACCTCGCCAAATCGAACCTGAATAATTCATTTGTCACCCGAATAATTCATTTCTCATAAAGAACATATCAACCATTGTTCTCCGATATAAAGTTACCTTAATCATTTTCTAATATTATAATATTCTCCGATATAATTAACCATTGTTCCCTCAGCATATCACTAGAAAACATATAAATAATTAAATATTACGTATATATGGCAACAAAGATCAAGTGGGTAGGAATTAAAGACTGGAAACGTACCAGACAATTTAAAAAAAATGGAGTTTTATTGGGATTTGAGCCTTACCTTGAAATGATAAAATACAAATATATAGTATATACACAAACATTCGTTTGTTCATTCATTCATTCATCTAGGAAATTAATAAACAGTAACAGTGTAACAGTAACAAACTCAATGTACCTTCTCTTGGTTCCTGTTGACAGTATAATTTGCTCCTCCTGCATTTTTACTTACTGTAGCTCTGCTTGCCATCATCTCTTCCTGTTCCGACAATCCACCGCCCGTTTTTCGACTCACTGGCGATTCTGATTCAACTTGTGATGCTGTGTTCTGGCCCGAACCAGAGTCCGTTGTGCTCTCTTCTCTTTCCCCACTCTCCTATAGATGATATATATAATTCTTATCAGTATATTTAATATGCATGTATTTGTATTAATATTAAATTAGAGAGATTGGACAATACGTATATGAAAGTTATAATTTGTACGAATATCTCTTACTGTTGTATATATATATATACCTTTTCATGTGAAAATTAATTTAGACATACCTTGGCTGTTTGATTGTATCTCATTGGCCAAGAAGGGAAGATTTCTAGGGTGGGAGGTCTGTTTGTAGCAAAGAAGGCTGAAATATAAAGAGGGAGAGAGAGAGAGAGAGAGAAAACAGAAAGAATCAGAAAAATGAAGAAAAGCTGCATGCGTATCAGACGTATCAGAGAAAATAATAAAGAGAAAAGTTATTCAAAGATGCATGTCAGTGTTTGTAAAGAAACTTTTGTTCTGTTTCTGGCCTTCCCCTTCTCCTTCCCTTCCTCCCTCTCTCTCTCTCTCTCTCTCTGCACCAGCTCCAAGAAGTGGTAGTGGACTTGTACTATAAGAACTCAAGTGGAGAGAGAGAGAGAGAGGCCAGGACGAGATCACACCATTTGTCTTCTGTGATGTTACCTTTTACAAATTTGACCAAAAATATTATAAAAGCCAAGAAAGGGGTATTTTCCTTATCTGAGAGGATCAACCTAGAGAGAAATAGAGACATACGCTTTCTGTTTGAGCCTGTGGAAATGCCAGTGACACTTTGCATGAGAGCTTCTTCCAATTCTCCAAAATATGTACCTCCTTCATGATCGCTAAATAAAAGATGTAAAAAAATCATGCATAGTAACATAAAGCAAAAAAAAAAGGAGAATAAGATCAACACAAGGTAGGAAAAAATATCTTATATATATATGTTGGAGAAAGCATTGATATGGTAGCAATCTTATCTTAAATGATATAACTTTCTAGCTAGTTGCCTTTTTGTATTCTTTTATGTCTTTCAAGGAATCTACGGACTACAGTTACACATGTTTTTTGTGCGCATAACAGTCGAAAATTGAAAAGGATGTGTTAATTTAAGTTAGAAAAAAAAAAAAAGTACTTGTAAATGTCAACAAAGGAAATTTTTATTTTGCAAAGAATCATATTCTTTCAAATTATAAAAAAGAAGAAGAAGAAGAAGAATGAAGCAAGCGAATAAAGAGTCAATGGTGTAATGACCTATACAACCTCTTAAAAAAGAAAAATAAAAAGAAGACGGTGTGATTACATCAACATTTTTTGTGTTTAGATTGAAGAAATACATTATAATAATTGTTGAAAAGTTTACTTTATGAAAGAAAGAATGATTTGAATAATGCTTATAGATGGCAAAGTAAGCCAATTATAAAAATGTGAACGGATATGTAAATTAATTTATATACAAGATATGGCTTTATAGTAGACGTTTAACCAATAAAAATCTAGGAATTCCTTCCAAGTTTCAAACTTTTGGATGTTTAATTATCAAGGGACTAGAGAGAGAACAAAAAATGACCAAAAGCAAGAGATTTTTTGTTTTGTTTTGCAGCAGAAATTTAGAAATTTGAATAAGTCTAATTTTTCTTTAAGTAGAAAATAGAAAGTTTTTGTAGCAAAATTGGTTTGCTTTATGAGGAAACCATGGGCATTCATTTATTTAACTAATTATGTGTGTGTGTGTGTGTGTATAGCTTTGTACATAATAATCAAATAACTGCAATACTTTTTTCATATTCTATTCTGGAGACAGGAAACAAACAAAATTATGCAAAAATAAGCAAGAAATGAAAAGAACAAAAAGTAAATCAATGTCAAAATAAAATAAAAAAGAGGAAAGAAGAGATTGACAATGAGAAATTTACAAGAAATGGGAGGAAGGAGTGGTTAGAGCATATCCAACTCCAAGAGGTTGTCTTGATGGACCCGTTTCACCCACTCCATGACTGCCCATCTCTTTCTCTATCTCCTTCTTTCTCTATCTGATATCACCTTGATAGATCTCTCCTCACTCAGTCACAACTCAAGCAATAACAGTATAGTTTTTTTCTCCACCTAAAAGAGAGAGAAAGAGAGAGAGAGAGAGAGAGATCTGAAGAGGATGGATGTAGAATTGGTTTCGTCGGTTGTCAGCTTGATTCAAGTGTAACCAAGAGATCTTCTAAGGGTTTCAGAAATTAATACAGTATATATCTCGGCTGATGTGAGGGATTGACCGTTCATGGGTTCTCTCTCTCTCTTTCTCTGATCTGAACCCTGTCTTCTGTCTCAGACTTTGATTTCTTGTCACCTCTTACTTTCTCTCTCTTTTTTCTCTCCCCATCTTTCTCTGCAGATTACTGAGATTTAATTAAGGAAGTAATAATTTCACCTTTTTAAGCTAATCACAAAAGTTTTGTCTTTGAGCGAAGAGAGAGAAAAGGAGAGGGGTTGGGGGCTGGTCTCTACTCTCTTACTTTCTTACTTTCTTTTGAGGTTGCCAGGATGGGACTGGAGTTCACCAACTCCTTCACTCATAACCGACTGCCCCACTGTCCTTGCTGATTTTTTTTTTTTTTTGAATAGAATCAAATTTATTATTATATACTTAACAAAACAAATACCATTAATTTGAATTCTGAAAAAAATTGATTAAAAATTGATTAAAAAACGATTCTACTGATTCTTTTTTTTTTTTTAAATATAATCAAATTTATTATATTTAACGAAACAAGCTACCATTGATTTGGATTATACAAAAAACGACTCCACCGATTCACAACGGATTGGTGGAGCTATTTTATGACCATTCTATATTAATGTATCACATAAATCAATAGCAAATGGCTCCACTGATCTTGTATGACAATAAAAAATGGGAGAGTACCGCGAGGGTATACCGACAGAAAGGTGCATGCCTTTATATTAGTGACAGTAGTATCTGCGAGGGTATACAGACAGAATCCCTCGCGAATAGTGTCCCCATTCTTATAGATGCGGATTGTGGAGCCAATGCATTTATGCTTCAACTAATTCGTAGGATCTGTGACGCTGTTTTTTATAAAAGCCAAACTAATGGTGAATTAGTTTGTTCCATTAATATTTAAAACGGGTTCTATTTAAAAAAAAATGTCCTCGGGCACATTTAGGTCTTCGTAAAATAAGACGTACGGGAGAGATGCAAAAAATGAAAAAGAGTAGTAATTCTAGTCTTGTTAAATTCATTCAGTTTTTTTGAAATAATTTTCAATTAAAATTTATTATTATAGATATTTCTTTATTATTTAAAGTATAGACTTAGACTAACTTAAAATTATAGTAGCTTAAACTTTTATTGAAATAAGAACTACGGAATTAATAAAGTGGCACGATCTAAGATATACTAGAAGTATTAAATGTGTCAGAGTCTTTTAACAAAAAGAAAATAAATTATTCAATTTAAACGATTATTTTATGAACATGGAATCCAACAATTAATTTAAATTTAGTCATGTATGTATGATGGAGAACAAATTTTTGTATTATTTTATAAAATTGAACTATATTTGGAGATATCATACATGTATATATCATAAAGTTGTAGAAATTATCTTTTGACAAGTACTGGGGGAGCACCCACCGCTTTCACTGACATGAAATCATGCAGCATATATATCACTGACATGAAATCATGCAGCATATATCTCTCTCTCTCTCTCTCTCTCTATATATATATATATATGAGGAGGCATCAAGTTACAACTATTTTGAGTTACTACAAAGTTACAACAACGATTATTTTTATTTTCAAAGTCCAAATCGTTGATCCAAACCGTTCAACATGATTATCTTAATAAAATATGCTTTCATACCAAATTTTACATTTTTTTGAATTTTTTTACTATTTATTAAGTTGGGTACAAAATTTAATGGTCTGAATTTGACTAGTTTTTGTACCCATCTTAATAAATAGTAAAAAAATCCAAAAAAAATGTAAATTTGATTTGGAAGCACATTTTATTTAGATAATCATGTTGAACGGTTTGAATCGACGATTTGGACTTTGAAAATAAAAATAACTGTTGTTGTAACTTTGTGGTAACTCAAAATTGTTGTAACTTGATCCCTCCTCTATATATATATATATATATATATATATAGTACCAAATAACTGGTACACAACCGCTGTAAATGTTTTTACAAATTAACCAACACAGTCATTACATTTAACAAACAACTAAATGGCTCAACACAGCCGCAATAGCAAGACATAGTGTATCATAAAAAAAGAAAAGAAATATGAATATAATTAAGCCCTTTCCGAGGCTGCAAAGTCATAAGCGGAACTCAAACTCTCGATCTTTGGATAACCATAGTCATGAGCGGATTCAGAATTTCAGTCAAAAGTAAGCACACAATGCACACATTTTCAAATTTAAAATTTAAAATTTATACATAAAAAAATAGCAGTCTATGCGAAACTGACATGAAAAAATTAGATTATCTTTAGTTTTAAAAACATAATGTGATTATTTATGTTAAAATTTATTTAAAATCTAGAGTTTAAAACAAGTTTTATATTTGCCTTTGTAACACAAGATATTATAGACGTAGTTTTGAACTAAAAAAATAGAAAAAAATTGATAAAAAAAATTAATTTGGCAAAAATTATGTTAAGACAAATTATTACACTCAACAAATTAGTTTATTCTCTGAGATAGTTCCTTGTGGTTTTTCCCTTGTACTGATTGATTGGCTCGAATTTAAAAAAAAATTGTTTTGTTTTAGAAAATTAATAAATAATTATATAATTTTAATTTGTAATTTTTTTAATAAGACAAGAAAATACTCAAATATTCACTAATATAAATAATATAGAATTAAAAATACAATACAGTATTTTAAATTGAATGAATAAAAACTAATTCCAATACAGTGTGTTAAGCTCTAGATTGATTGAGCCCTACACAGGACTTGCACCCCCAGATCAAAATTGAAACAAAACACTTAAAATAAATATTAAATTAGATATGGCCCAATATAAAAAACTAAAGGCAACCCATTTAATTAAATTGTAAGTGTTGGTCCCACATGTCACATTTTTCTCTTTATTTTTGTCTTCTTTCTTTCTATGAACAAGATAACATATTCTTCTTCATCCCCCCTCAAAATTTTCTCTTTTTCTCCTGATTTTTCCTCATTCATGGTCATGGTGTAGATCTTAGTTGGACCGTGTTTTTTTTTTTTTTTTTGGCTGGACCAGAGGTGGGTACTAACATAATCTAGGAGTAGATAAGTGCCTACTCCTGAACCTCTTTGGATCTGCCCCTAACCACAATCTTAGAACTTTTTCTCTTAGCCAACTATGCTACCGCCTCATCTCGAATTCCAAATAGTATGAAATTAAGATATGATTTGGAATACTTAAAATTTGTCTGAGAAAGTTAGATAGAAATGATTCAAAGTAAAATATTTAAAATTTAATGCTCAATAGAAGTTGATAGGCATCTTAAAATTTAGTTAGAATTACTGATTAGTATATATTTTGTGATCAAGCTGGTAATAATGTTTAGACACTTGTGTATATATCAAACAATGTAAAAACTAATTAATTGAACGGTTCAATTAAGTTTGAATGCTCATAAAAATTATTTCGAACAAAATTGACGTATACCAAAAATGAAAACATTTAACAAATTTTTCATTTTTTATTAAAATAATTTTGGATGACCAACTTTTACTTGTGAAATTGCATTAACTTTTAGTAATTACAGTTACAGACACAGTACATGGCAGAACGTATTTGCGAACGAAACTTTACTTCTTTTCGTGTGGCGGATGATTCATTAACTAATAACCTCCTTGTACACAGAAGACTATATATAAAAAAACCATTCATATATCACAAGTTGTGTGTTCCGTACTGTGGTACCCACCCGCATGCGGTATAATGTGAAACGAGTCGTATTCATTCGCTATTATGTGAGTTCGTACCCACTACATATTTGTATGAAGAGTTCTAAGTACAAAATATCTCATGAAAAGTAAATTTTGAATAAATCGGAGGAGAAAAAGAGAGATAAAGATAGTTATGTCGGCACTCGACACAAGGCATAGCAATAAAAGTGATTAATTTGAACTAGGAGTAAACCGTTGATACAGTTTTTAATTAGCTCCTTAATTAATGTCCTAATTACTTGTACGCGGGAGAATTTTAGTATAAACATTCGACAATAATTGGAGTACTGTCAAACGTACTCTTGTAGTAGAGGCGAATAGCTATGGGACTGTTTAGCAGCACCTCTTATAGTTAAGTTTTAAGGTGGCTTAAGGAGCTGATGTTCGGTTGTTTTAATCTGCAGGTGATAGTTAAGGAGGCTAAAAGAAGGGATAGATGTGTCTTAAGATCCGAACAGAGAATTAAGATCCGAATAAAATGAGACTAAGAAAGGTGAATAGGCGATTTTAATCCGTACTAAGAAATCAATATTCAGTATAATTAATTAAGTAGCCAAAGAAAACTCCTTTAGTCTTAAGAAAGTGTAAGAAAGCATTGCCAAACGACACTTATAAATTTTAGTTTTGTTGAGAATTAAAACTGAACAAAACCTTGTGCGACATGAGAACAAAACGATACCAACGCACGACTTAAATTGCCAAAACTATAGAGCGAGCTTTCAACCTTAAACCCTAAAACCTAAGCCTCTGCCAGTTGATTTTTACAAAAAAAAATAACAACACTAGGAATTATGAAATTTCGTGAGATTAATTCATGTTAAAGTTATCTTGACAAGTGTAAAGGGAGTTTTAAACTTTTAAACAAAAAACCCAATTTTTCCATAAATACCAATTAAGCTGCTAAACTTGCACATTAGCATCAACATTTGATTGATTAGAATGTAAAATAATATTGATTATAAATGGACATGAGTAAGAATGTGCTTGATTGAAGAGAAGAGTCAATTATGTCATTGTTGTGATATAGAAGTCAGTCTAAAATTATTGTTTTTAATTTTTGTGTTTGTGTAATTGAATGATTTGTTTATCATTTTGTTCCTTGAATAGTTCTACATCAATCTATAAACTCGAAAACATAACAAAATCAAATTTAACAATACTAGGAATTATGAAATTTCATGAGATTAACTCATGTTAAACTTATCTTGACCAAGTGTAAAGGGGGGAGTTTTAAACTTTTAAACAAATAACCCAATTTTTCCATAAATACCAATTAAGCTGCTAAACTTGCACATTAATTAGCATCAACATTTGATTGATTAGAATGCAAAATAATATTGATTATAGCTGGACATGAATAAGAATGTTTTTGTTTGAAAAGAAGAGTCAATTAGTCCTTTCATCTTAAATTTAAAGATTAATAATAAACTGAAATAAAAGTTTAAAATTAGATGAAAGAAAGAAGAAACCAGAAATGTTACTTATTTTTAGTAGGAAAATACGCAATTTTTAATTTTGATGTGAAAATTAAATATTTGAAAGTTTTTGATAGGTATGATAACAATTATGGTAATTTAAAATTGGAAAATACTACAATTCTCCCTTGGTTATATAACTAAGAATTCTAAATTTCAATGGTTTTATTCGATGATTTCTAGCAATTGCTAATTTAAAAATTGGTTATATTTGAAATTTAAAAAATATTAGATAAATGTGAGAATATTTTTAAAATTTCAACGATAAATATGACATGTAAAATATAAGAAAATATTATATAATATTTTATTTTTTTATAATTTTTTTTTGGAGCCTATTTTTATTTTATTTTATTACTGCATCTCTGATCAGAGTAGACTTGTGCACAGCGATGTATTATTTACCTGCAGTCTGAAAGAACTAAATAACAAGAAAAACAAGGATTTAATAGGGGACAAAGCACCTCCAATAACATACTTCTATGATGCAACAAGGGTCCACATTAATTTTGTCTTCTTCACCTTTTGGGCACCAAGAAAGGGATAGAAATTAATTAAGGGATTGAATTTCCTTTCACAGTTTAATGGGATTATCTGTGGTCTAATATATAAGGTCATGTTTGCTTGTGGAGTAAGAGGTGGAATAAATTTCTTATTCCATATATTTAAGTAGTCAAACAAAGAGTAAAATAGAAGTAAAATGGAGTAAAAAATGACTTAATCAGGACTAATTTGCTCTATCTATCTAGATGAATTAACTTACTCATAATAAAAAAACATATTTTTCAACATCTTACTTCACTAAATGAATTAATTTAAGTCATACTTTCAATTACCAAACAACAAGATATAAAATATAAAGAATAACACAGAGTAAGTAATTTAATCCTCATTAATTTTACTACACATCTAAACATGACTGAAAGGAGATTGTCATATAATATCGTCTATATATTAATTGTAGAATATGATTAAAACTCAAGAGGTGAGAAATTAGATCGGTTTGTTATATGGTGTAAATCTGAATATATAAGATGAATTGGAATTAAATTCTTGGGAAAATAAGATTCGCATTTGGCAAAATGTGCTTCAGAAAAGTAAGTTGCATAAAAAAAAAATGTGATTAATTATCCAGGTAAACTAGTATTTACACGATTCATTAGAACCGGATTGGATATCTCTATAATTATACTTGATTCCAATTTCTTAAAAAAAACATAATAATAAATAAAAAAGCGGAACTCATTAGATACAAATTGCAAAGCTAATAAAAAAAATAATCAAATATATAGTTGAAGAGGAATGCAACCACGCATATAGGGAAATTTTTTTTTTTCACTGAAGACTACAATATATTTTATTTATGTTATTTGAGTAAGAAATAGGTTGTTCCTAAGTTCATCAAGTCTCTTTGTGAACTCAGCTCTAAAATATATCGGATTGGTTTTAAATGACGAATTCAACTATTGAAATTCTTCTACTCTATGAGTGATGCATCTACATATGAAAATTTTACAATTTTAAAATAATTTTGTATAGACTCAAGTTGTCAAAAAGGTATTCAAAAAATTAATGCATTAATATTAATTTGTAAACCTTCTAATTTTGACTACTTGACACTATATAAAATTAATTTCAAAATTTTAAAAATTTCATATGTAGACGTATCACTCGTAAGATAGAATGATTTTAACTGTTTGAATTTGTCGTTTGAAGCCAATCCGATAGATTTTAGAATTAAGTTTACAACTGAGCGTTATGAACTTAAAAACACCCTAGTTCTACTCATGTTATTTTGACCCATTTATATATATATGATCAACAATCATACTAGGGCAAACTCCAAATAAATGCCCTTGTGTATTTTATTTTCGTTCACAGCAATTGTGTGTTTTCTCAGAGTATCTCCTGCTAATTTGACAAATAAATGCTCTTGCTCATAAAATATTAGAGCATCCCCATTTCAACTAAAACACCAAAATAGCGCTTAGCCCCACAATCTAATCCATGCTTGATAAGATTTTAATTACTTGAAAATTATCCCTAGTTGATGTGTCTACATCAATGCCTTGTCAACTACACCTAAAACAAGGTTCCTTTACACAAACATAGGCTTTAAAATAGAGAACCAGATGAGCATTAGTTCTCAAGGGAAATTTTTCACAATAGGAATGGAAAATATATATATTTAGTCACCAACTTTAGACGTGTGTTCGGTAGAAATAAAATAAATAAATTTAGTGCACTCTAACTTTTACATGTATAATATCTCTCTCTCTGTGTGTGTATATATATAGATATAGATATATAGAGAGAGAATGTGTGACTAATATGTTTTCGGTTGTATTTCAGCCGAAATTTATTTTTCAATTTTCGAAGTCTAAAATATCGATCCAAATATTTAGATATGATCTCTATATTAAAATGTGCTTGGAGACCAAATTTTACATTTTTTTGAATTTTTTTACTATTTATTAAGCCACTTTGAAAATCACTGATCCAATGGTGGCTTAACCAAACAGTGAAACCGTTGGATCAGCGATTTTCAAAGTGGATTAATAAATAGTAAAAAAATTTCAAAAAATGTAAAATTTGGTCTCGAAGCATATTTTAATAGATCACATGTAACGGTTTGAATTGATATTTTAGACTTCGAAAATTGAAAAATGAGTTGGTTGTATTTTGGCCGAAATACAACCAAAAGCATATTAATCACACACTAGAGTTACTCTACTCCTATTTTCTAATGAAGTCATTTAAGTTGGTTAGTCTAAGTCATAAATATTTAGTGCTAATTGGTGCTTTAAATTAATTTGAAACACCATAGAGCTTTTTTAAGTTGACTGAAGTAAAGTGTACTTTAAAGCATCTTTAATTATTTTTGGTAGCAATGGAGTGATTTAAAGTGTCCAATTAATTAATTTCATTTCACGCTCAGAAAACAGGGACGTGTTCCATTTTAGTTAATTTCAATTTTGAGTTGGCTCTCCATGATAACCAACTTCTTTAATTCTTCAAACAAAGCCATATATATATAGAGGAGGGATCCAATTACACCTTCTTTTTTTGACACATCATGACACCATTTTTTTATAGGTTAATTTTGCTATTTCAAAATCCAAATAGTCGATCCAAACCGTTCAACATGATTGATATATTAAAATGTGCTTGGAGATCCAATTTTACATTTTTTTGAATTTTTTTACTATTTCTTAAGATGGTTACAAAATCGCTATTTTTCAATGGTCCGAAAACAACGATTTTGTAACCATCTTAATAAATAGTAAAAAAATTCAAAAAAATGTAAAATTTGATCTCCAAGCACATTTTAGTATATCAATCATGTTGAACGGTTTGGATCGACTATTTGGACTTTGAAAATGGTAGGTGTCAAAATGTGTAAAAAAAAAAGGTGTAAGTTGATCCCTCCTCATATATATATATGCTTATTATTTATCAATTAATTTATTTATATAAAAAATGAACTTTATAACAACTCATTAATTTTTCAAATATTTATATTATAATATCGACTATATGATATACACAATTTATTCTGGTTGAAATTGATAATTGACATGTATAAATCTAAATCATCAAAAGTAAATTTTATTTACGAGTCTGGCTAGTATGTCATCACTGTTATTTCAGCTTATAGAACACTAACTTCAAAGTCTATTGAATCGACTTTAAACGGTGAATCCAAACCGTTCAAACCGATCTATTTTATTAGTTGTACATTTACATGCAAAATTTTATAATATTTTGAATTTATTTTGTATCAAGTCAAGCGATCAAATGTGAGAGTTTTTAAGTTAATTTTAATGCATTCATTTTTCAATATTTTTGACCACTTGATTTTATATTAAAATAGCTCGAAAAAATAAAATTTTTGTATGTAAACACATCACTTATTAAATAAATCGGTTTGTACGGTTTAGATTAATCATTTGAAATCTATTTACTAAATTTTGGAGTTGATCTCATATATATAACACCGATATCATACTAGCCTGACTTTTTATTTACGTCTATAAAAGTAGGCTTTAGAACAAGAAAATTTTAATTAATTAGATAATATAAATTTGAATGGCATTTACGGAATAACACAATATATATTCGGTAGAGTTCACAGTGAATTTTTCTGTTGCATGGAGTCATGCACATATTAAGTAATTACAAAATCCAAATATATAGTCAATGTGTCGTGTCTTCTCTTTTCAATGAACTAATTAATCTTTTGGTCCCTCAACAAATATAGCTTGTATTGACATAATGTGACGCATGAGATGTTGTACAATGTGCAACGGGTCATCATAGCTGTCATGCACATAGTGACAAATCGAAAGTTCGGATTTGGTTCGGCGGAGTCAAAAATTCGTGATTCGGATATAATTCGGGAATGATTTGGTACAACAAGGAAGCAAAAAAAAAATGTCCAAAAAACCCCCTCAAAAACAGAAAAAATTTCTATTTTTTTGGCGTTTTAATCGCGAATAATTCGTGACTCGTGTTCTATTCGCGAATAAAATATAGGACCCAGATAATTGTCCCCGCACCTCCATCCCCCCTCTATCCCCGCACTAAAAGACAAAAAGGTCCGCACTACAAGGCAAAAAATCTGAGAGCGCGTAGTATTTAACATCTACATGTAATGTATTTACAGTGCATCGAACAAGTATTTAACTCTATTCATTGGAGTATTTAACTCTATTCATTGGAGTATTTAACATGTTTGTCCCCACAAAAATTTTCTGCAGTATTTAACTTTGTTCATTGGAGTATTTAACCGTTCATCGATCTAGTATTTAACTTTGTTCATTGTAGTATTAATCATTGACGTCCAACAGCAAAAAATGTTGTCCCCCACACCCCGCACTAAAAGACAAAAAATACTTTTTTTGGAGAGTGAGGAGATGGGAACCACTAAAAGACAAAAAAAACTTTTTTGGAGGGTGGGGGAGATGAAGGGGGATGGAAATGTGGTTCTATATAATTAACTTTAGGAATATTAGTATTTAACATTATGAATGTTAGTATTTATCTTTAAAGTTAAAAGTATTAATCTCTAAAATTATAAATAAGTTGCATGGATTCTATTTAGCATCATATATCTTAGTATTTAACTTCAATCTTTAGTGTATTAATAGTGCATCGAATAAGTATTTAACTCTATTCATTGGAGTATTTAACATATTTGTCCTCACAAAAATTTCCTGCAGTATTTAACTTCAATCTTTAGTGTATTAATAGTGCATCGATCAAGTATTTAACTCTATTCATTGGAGTATTTAACCGTCCGCGTCCAACAACGACATAAATCTGTCCCCGCAAAAATGACAAACTAATTTGGTATCGTCCCCGCGTCCCGCACATCAGCATTTAACTTTAGAAATATTAATATTTAACATTATGAACGTTAGTATTTATCTTTAAAGTCAAAAGTATTACATAGCGAAAAATATTGTCCCCAATATACCTCCACTAAAAGACAAAAAACACTTTTTTAGAGAGTGGGGGGATGAAGGAGAGATGAGAATGAGCTAAAAGACAAAAAATATCTTTTTGGAGAGTGGGGGGATGAAGGGGGGATGAGAATGGGGGGTTGTATATAATTATTCTAAAATATATTATACGTTTTTACATTCTTTATTCGGAGTTCAGTTCAGATATGGCAAAAAAAAAAAGAATTAATCGTGTTTTATTCGTGAATTAATCGCGATTATTGTTACTATATATGGTCATGCATAGGTCTTTGGTGACAAATGAATTATTCGGGTTCATTTCGGCGAGGTCAAAAATTCGTGATTCGGTTATAATTCGGAAATATTTCAGAATTATCCGGATCAGAGATCTCAGTTCTGCAAGGGAGCAAAAATAAAAAACAAAAAAAAAATTCTAAAAAAAATTCATCAATATTTGTAAAATTTGCGAATTATTAGAGAATTATTCGGTAAAAGTTTGATCAACCGAATAATTCGGCGTTCACAAAAAAATGACTTATTCGCGAATCTTGTGGCTATGCTTTGGATATCCATTTGTACAGTTGGAACGCAGAGTAATTAAATAAAACTGTACACCAACACACAACATGATATTCATATATATATATATAGAGGTTGGCTAATATACCAACGTTGGTATAGAGCATTTCGTTATACCAAGTGGATTTTGGGATTTTGAAGTTCAAATAGCTGATCCGAACCGCTCAAAATGTTCTCCATATTGAAATATGTTTGGACACCAAATTTTACATTTTTTGGAATTTTTTTACTATTTAATAAGCCACTTTGAAAATTGTTGATCCGATGGTCCAAAATTTTTTACTGTTTTTACTGTTCACAGTGGATTAGCGATTTTCGAAGTGGCTTAATAAATAATAAAAAAAATTCAAAAAAATATAAAATTTGGTCTCAAGCACATTTCAATATGGAAAACATTTTGAGCAGTTTGGATCGGCTATTTGAACTTCAAAATCACAAAATCCACTTGGTATAATGAACTGCTCTATACCAACGTTGGTATATTAGCCAACCTCTATATATATATATATATATGAGGAGAGATCAAGTTACACCTTTTTTTTTGACACATTTTGACACCTACCATTTTCAAAGTCTAAATAGTCGATCCAAACCGTTCAACATGATTGATATACTAAAATGTGCTTGGAGATCAAATTTTATATTTTTTTTGAATTTTTTTTACTATTTATTAATATGGTTACAAAATCATTGTTTTCGGACTATTGAAAAACAACGATTTTGTAACCATCTTAATAAATAGTAAAAAAATTCAAAAAAATGTTAAATTTGATCTCCAAGCACATTTTAGTATATCAATCATGTTGAACGGTTTGGATCGACTATTTGGATTTTGAAATCGCAAAATTAACCTATAAAAAAAACGGTGTCATGATGTGTCAAAAAAAATGGTGTAATTGGATCCCTCCTCTATATATATATATATATATATATATATAGATAGATAGATATCAGATTTTGTTATTCTCGTCATTCAATTCTTCACACCTAATTTCCTTTTATTAAGAATAGCAGCAATATATCTTTAATTGATTTTTAAAAATTATATCTAAACTTTGTATGCATACAATATATAAGAAAAGTTTAATTAGTTGAATGCATATCCATGCATCCACATAAAAATCTCAAAAGTATGAAATGTATATATTAAAATCTAAACACATATTGTGAATGCATGCATTCAAAATTAATTGATATAGTTCAGACATTTGTTTAAAAAAAAAAATAGTGTGGCCATCCATAACTTAAATCTACAAAAATTGTGCATGTTCCATAATTTTATCTTGCACCTATAATTTAATTAAAATTTCTACAATTAAGGTTATTAAAATAATTTAATCTTTGGAATTCATGAAAATCTTTCTTCAAAATAATATCACTGGAACAATGAAAAGTTGAAAACTAATTAATCTGCACCAATATCCGACATACAAAGTCGGATCTAAAATGATACAGTTCAAATGAATTTTTAACCATTAAAATGATACAGTACAATTGGTGAAGTGCAGGAAATAAAAATATATATATATATATATACGAGGGAAGAATAAGTTAGATGGCAGGCTGTATCCTATCTTCGTCGTATACAGTGCTAGACAAAATGTTGTCAGTTGTGTTTGTATAAATTGGGATCCAGGGAGAGAAGAAATTGTAACAAAGTGCTTGAGAAATTGTACAGTAGTTCCCACATGCCTATTGGGCCATGTTTAAGAGTCCAATCTATCCAGGTATGGGCCTATAAGGCCATGTTTACAAAAGCATTCCAAAAGTTCAGATTCTTAAGTGGCACCATGGCTAGACAACCCCTACATATACCGCTTTCCCGGCCCATGTAGCCCAAATCTCGGTAAGCCTAGCCTTCCCGGTCCATATAGCCCAAATCTCGGTAAACGTTGTCCATGAAGAGAAGGCAAACTCTGATCAGCCTTATTTTCAATTTATGGTACAATACATATCAGAAAAGTAAATTTGTCTCCAGCTTTTTTGCATCACTTATTTCTTTGTATGTTAATAATTTTGTCTATAAGAAAAGTAATTTTTTTTATATATTTAGGCTTTGAGAAATTGGAATAACAATAAAAAATAGCATATGGGTGGAAAAGAGCCGAAGAAGAGAATTCATATCACCTAAGGTAAAATAATATTTTTGTTTAGATCCATATTGTCCGATTAGAATCCGCACAAATATTAAAGGGGTTTGTACATTCCACTTCAGTAGGATTCTAATCAGACGATATGGATCTAAACAGAAATATTCTAGTACCTCAGAGGTTGACTAATATCAAATCAATTGTTCTTGAGCTTCCGTGCAACTAAGTCGATACAAACCGTTATATGTGATCTCTATATTAAAATGTGCTTGGATACCAAATTTACATTTTTTTTTGGAATTTTTACTATCCCAAAAATAGTAAACAAATTCCAAAAATTGTAAAATTTGGTCTCCAAGCACATTTTAATATAGAGATCACATCTAACGGTTTGGATCGACTTTTTTAGACTTTGAAAATTAGAAAACGACTTAGTTGTACGGGACCTCAAGAACAATCGATTTGATATTAGCTTTAATTTTACCTTTGGATACTAATGATTTGATTCCCCAGGAATTAAACCCTCCAATGTCAGAGGAAGAGGTAGAGAAAGAGGAAGGAGAAACCACCCTGTTGGCATAAGGCGATTTAACCCTTATGCTTGGTACAACCCTGAATATATAGCTTAGATGCCTTATTTGGAATGTTTTTGTTGATGTTTTAGGGTATGTTTGGATGCACAAGAATAGCCACTGTTTCCGGAATAGCATTGCTATTCGGAATAGGGTGCATCCAAACGACTTTAGAGCTATTCGGAATAGCTACTGTTTTTAAAATAGCGTTGCTATTCGCTATTCTTACAAAAACATGGAATAGCATTTGTTCATTTCAATATTAATACTAATCTAATATTTAAACTAATATTATATTACATTTAATATTTAAATTAATATTATATTGTATTATATTTAATCTAATATTTTATTTAATACTAATATAATATTTAAAATAATATTATGTTACATTTTAATATTTAAATTAATATTATATTATATTATATTTAATCTAATATTTTATTTAATACTAATCTAATATTTAAAATAATATTATATTACATTTAATAATTAAATTAATATTATATTGTATTATATTTAAACTAATATTTTATTCAATACTAATCTAATATTTAAAATAATATTATATAACATTTAATCTAATATTTTATTTAATACTAATCTAATTTTTAAATTAATATTATATTACATTAATATTTAAACTAATATTATATTACATTTAATATTTAAAATAATATTATATTACATTTAATATTTAAACTAATATTATATTATATTTAATCTAATATTATATTATATTTAATCTAATATTTTATTTAATACTAATCTAATTTTTAAATTAATATTATATTACATTAATATTTAAACTAATATTATATTATATTTAAGCTAATATTATATTATATTTAATCTAATATTTTATTAATACTAATCTAATATTTAAAATAATATTATATTACATTCAGTATTTAAACAAATATTATATTACATTAATCTAATATTTTATTTAATACTAATCTAATATTTAAAATAATATTATATTCCATTTAATAATTAAATTAATATTACATTGTATTATATTTAAACTAATATTTTATTTAATAGTAATCTAATATTTAAAATAATATTATATTACATTTAATCTAATATTTTATTTAATACTAATCTAATTTTTAAATTAATATTATATTACATTAATATTTAAACTAATATTATATTACATTTAATATTTAAAATAATATTATATTACATTTAATATTTAAACTAATATTATATTATATTTAATCTAAAATTATATTATATTTAATCTAATATTTTATTAATACTAATCTAATATTTAAAATAATATTATATTATATTTAATATTTAAACTAATATTATAATATTTTATTTAATACTAATCTAATATTTAAAATAATATTATATTACATTTAATATTTGAATTAATATTATATTGTATTATATTTAATCTTACATATAAATTATTAAACAGTAGCTATTCCCTCCAAACCCTATTCCAAATATGCAATCCAAACAACTTTTTCACTGTTCTGAATAGCACTGTTCTTAAACAGTAGCTATTCTTATTTACTATTCTAAACAGTAGCTATTCTAGCTATTCTTGAGTGCATCCAAACGTACCCTTAGTAGTTCATTGTGTTCTTCTCTTGGTTGATGTTTTTAGTTGATTGTTTTTGCGATGTATGTTTTGTTGCTCTTGTTTACTAGTTAGTACCAGTTCTTTTGTATACGCTTTTAGCTTTAGTTGTCTGGAGCTTCAAAGTATCTAAACACTCTGATTTCTAATGTAATCAGTGGATTTTACCATATATATATATATGGTAATTATAATATTTTGCATACACAAAAATGAAAAAAATGTTAGCAAATAGATGTATTTTTTATATTCTAATCAAGTTTGTGTTAGGATTTCTCAAGAAGAGGTCGGAAATAAGAGCCAAAATTTATGAGAAAGCTTAATTGTATTCTTGACTTCATATTACATAGAGTACAAATGACATAATTTATTGCAACATAAATTTTTAAAAAGAGAACCCTATAAATGGTACGTCCTAAAATGTCATATACTAAAATACTAATTTTTTCCTCCTTAATATAGCATGTCAAACATAACCTACTGTTCTTAACATCATGCTAAATCAAGCCTAATGTAAATATATAATAAGATGATAACACAACAGTTTGGCAAACTACCTTTTCTCTAATTATTTTTATATATATTTTGTAATCTTATAATAAGATATCAGAGCAAATCAAAGAATTTGTATTATAACATTTGAACGAGAATAAGAAAATTATTTTATTAAAAAATATGTACTTATATATGACTACTAAATTTGACTACACATTTAAGTTTCAAAATTTATGTTTGATGCATTATTGTGAACAAATCAAACATAGAGGATGTGAGAACTTGATATTGGATCCTTTCTTTATTTTTGTTCTAGTTATAATTAAATTTCATTTGGCCAATTTTATTGTAGAGTAATAGAGTTTCTTATTATTTCGCAGGCTGATGGGTGTTAGAGTTGCAATGGAGATGTCCAGTGTTATATTCAATGGACATAATCTGAATCATTCATCAAAGTAGGGGCCCGTTCATTGGTTTGGTTCGGTTCAAACCGAACCGAACCGAACTAAGTAAATCAAAGATATAATTATGTTCAGTTTGTTCAGTTTGGTTTGGTTCGTTTTGTTCAGTTTGTTCGGTTCAAACGGAAATATTTTATTTTTTTATTTAAACCAATTGATTTATAATAAACCGAAGTATATTAAGAAATAAGCGAGGGTATTAAGAAATAAACTAAAGTATTTAAATGGTAGTATTAAGAAATAAACCGGGTGGTCCAGACCAAATTCATAATATATACAATTTGGTTGGTTTGGTTATTTCAGTTTTGAAAATTTTCAAACCAAACCGAACCAAAGTTATAATTCGGTTTTAAAAAACAAACCGAAGCAAACCATTAAACAAAAAAATCAAACTGTTTGGTCCAAATTAATTCTGTTCGGTTCAAACCGACTGAACCGGACCCAATGAACACCGCTACTACATCAAAGGCAACAACTCACCAAGGCGACAGCTCATACAAAGCCAATCAAATCTAATTGAATAAATAAATACCTTCTATACTCTATATTTAGATACCGATGTAATAACTCTTATATGCGGAAATGGAATTTTCTACTTTTAAAACTTAGCACTGTTCCACTTCCCTCCTCTCTTCGCAATTTATAAACCCACATAGAATGAAAGGGCAGAGGAGAAAAAAAGCATAACAAAGAGCTCTGAGCTCTCTATCTCTTCCTGTCCGCTTTATAAATGGCGATTAACCACTCCATTGATTTTGCTTTCTACTGCTGCTCTGTTTCATTCCATGTATTTCTCTTCCTCTTCCTCTCTATAGTTTGGCTTTCTAGAAGGTGCAAGGAGGGCAGGTCCAGCGAGAAAGCAGAGAACCACAATTTCTTGTATTACAAACTGACCCATCTAAGCTCTCTTAGTCTTGGCTTGTTTTACCTTCTCTTCTTTGTTTTCAGGTACTTATTTCCCTATTCGGGTTTCCTAATTAAATTGGATTTAGGGGTCCGAACCATTTCTTGGTTTCTTTTCTTCTGCTACATGCAATTTGAATTTGGAAGATTGGGAGAAAAAAAGTTTCATGTTTTACTTAGAGTATGGTTTGCTATCTTCCTAATCATTTCTCTTTGTTCTCTTGTTCTACATCTCCTCTCGTTAAAAAATCATGCAATTGTCGACTCAGATTTGTGGGTCTTTGATTTTGGGTCAATTTTTGCTGGTTTATTGCTTAGCTATGCTGGTTTCTATGGTAAGCGAAGAAATGAAGGTGATGAAGATGATGATTCCCATCTTCAGGAACCCCTCATAGATGGTTCCTGTAACAGCATTGGTACTGATAACAGTACCAGCAGTAGTTCCAAAAATGCCTCTCTGTTCACCAATGCTGGGTTCTTTAGCATTTTTACATTCTCTTGGATTGGTCCCTTGCTCTCTCTCGGCTACAGAAAAACATTGGACCAGGAAGACATACCAATGGTAGATGAGAGAGATTCAATCAATAGTGTCTTACCTATCTTCAAAACCAAGGTAGAATCACAAATTGGTGCTAATGGTAAAGTGACACCCTTTAAACTCACAAAAGCTTTGGTTTTCACATGTTGGGGGCAAGTTGTTTTAACAGGTATCTATGCATTGGTGTACAATATCTCGGCCTATATTGGGCCATATCTGATTGACTACTTTGGTCCTTTCGGATGGAGCAAGCTGGGGTACGGGCACGAGCGGCTCTAGTGGGCACGATATATCAAAAGGGGCTCACTCTCTCCAGCCGATCAAGACAGAGTCGTACCAGCGGTGAGATGATAAATATAATGAGTGTAGATGCCGACCTAGTCAGCCTCTTCAGCTTGTACATGCATGAATTCTGGTTAGTACTGATACAAATTGCCCTTGCTCTGATCGTACTGTACTCCTGCATCGGTCTTGCCTCGGTATCAGCTCTAGCTGCAACAATTGTGATAATGCTGATCAATTTACCAGTCAGCCATGTGCAAGAGAAATTTCAAGAGAAAATGATGGATGCTAAAGATGCCCGCATGAAAGCTATGTCAGAAGTACTGCGCAACATGAGAATTCTAAAATTCCAAGGTTGGGAGATGAAATTTCTTCAAAAAATTATCAATCAAAGGAAAAACGAGGCTAGCTGGATAAAAGAATTCCTGTACGCTAAAGCTGGTGTGACGTTTCTCTTCTGGGGAACACCGACTTTTGTGGCTGTCATCACTTTCGGGACATGTATTCTTTTAGGTATACCGCTTTCTAGTGGTAAAGTGCTTTCGGCTTTGGCTACTTTTAGGGTATTGCAAGAGCCAATATATTGCCTTCCGGATACCATTTCCATGATAATTCAAATTAAAGTTTCCCTAAATCGTATAAGTTCTTTCTTGTGTTTAGAGGATTTGCCAGATAATGTGGTACATAGATTTCCCAAAGGGAGTTCTGATTTGGCAGTTGAAGTACAGAGTGGTACATTTTCATGGGATTTGGGGAGTGAGGAACCAACATTAACAGATTTGAACTTTAGGGTGATGCAAGGCATGAAGGTTGCAGTGTGTGGTATAGTGGGGTCGGGTAAGTCAAGTTTGTTGTCATGCATACT
Source organism: Carex arenaria (assembly GCA_964058825.1). Classification (NCBI taxonomy): domain Eukaryota; kingdom Viridiplantae; phylum Streptophyta; class Magnoliopsida; order Poales; family Cyperaceae; genus Carex; species Carex arenaria. The sequence goes on along the minus strand of CAXKVW010000344.1, from coordinate 524,956 downwards.
CGGCGAAATGCCGAAATTATCTGGAGGGGTGAAGTTGTGTGGTTCAACTGCTTATGTAAGCCAGTCACCATGGATACAAAGTGGCAAGATTCAGGATAATATTCTGTTTGGTAAGGAAATGCATAGGGACCGGTACGATAAGGTGCTTGAGGCAGGTAGCTTGAAGAAGGATTTGGAGATTTTTCCACATGGAGATCAGACAATTATTGGAGAGAGAGGGATTAATTTAAGCGGTGGCCAGAAACAAAGAATCCAGATAGCTCGGGCACTGTAACAGGATGCTGAAATTTTCCTTTTCGACGATCCCTTTAGTGCTGTCAATGCACATACTGGGTCACACCTCTTTAAGGTAATATTTTTTTTTTCCTAGTTTGGATTTGCAAGAAGTTCAAAGTTGACCAAACAATCAACCGAACAATACACAAATAATCAGTGTAGAATACTTATGGGGTTGGTTTAGGGCAACTTTGGTTGGGTTTCTTCTTAATTTATAACTGTTCTTTGAACTAAACTAAATAGATATTTTTATAGGAATGCTTATTGAGGCTTCTAGCATCTAAGACTGTGATTTATGTCACACACCAAGTTGAATTCCTACCAGCTGCTGATCTCATCTTGGTAAGTTTTTGGTTCTATTTGCTTTCTTTGTCACATTCCTTTGAATGTGCGCTGAACAAATTTAATTTTTCTTTAAAGGTAATGAAAGAAGGAAAAGTAGCACAAGCAGGCAAGTACAAGGAAATACTTGAATCTGGCAAGGAGTTTATGGAACTTGTCTCTGCACACAAGGATGCCTTGTCAGCACTTGACTCCATTTCCCGCACGGAAGATGACTCCAGTTCCCATCAGGAAATTAAGAACAAGAAAACCCAGAATGACACATCGACAGAAGAAGCAAACCCGAACATACCAAAGGGACAACTTGTAACAGAAGAAGAAAGAGAGAAAGGGAAGGTTGGATTTTGGGTCTATTGGAAGTACATCACATTGGCATACAAAGGGGCACGGGTGCCATTAATCCTCCTTGCACAAATTTGCTTCCAAGTCCTTCAAATAGCAAGTAATTACTGGATGGCTTGGGCTGCCCCGGTGTCAGAGGATGTGGCCCCACCTGTCAGTAGCATGATGCTTATATATGTATTTGTGGCACTGGCACTTGGCAGCTCTCTGTTCATACTAGCAAGGGCTTTGCTCCTTGTCACGGCAAGCTACAAAACTGCAACCATTTTATTTGACAAGATGCACTTGAGTATATTTCGTGCGCCAATGTCAATTTTCGATTCTACTCCAAGTGGTCGGATCCTCAATCGGGTAAGTCATGCATTATTTTTTTTTCAATTAGTTAGTTATATCAACAAAACACAATGGTCTCTCTTATCCATAAATATCCTATAAAATTTCATTAGTGTGTCGTAAGAGGAGCAAATATTGAATTATTTTAATTAATTCTTACAGGCTTCAACAGATCAGAGTGAGGTTGATACAAGCATACCATACCAGATTGGTACTTATGCCTTTACAATGATACAACTTCTTGGTATCATAGTTGTCGTGTCGCAAGTTGCATGGCAAGTGTTTGTTGTGTTTGTTCCTATGATTACCTTCTGCCTTTGGTACCAGGTACCTTTTTTTTTCTCTTGGGAATTTTTAAAATTCTAAGTTTCTAACTATTCAATATATAAAACTTCCTTCTTGTGACCTCATTATTAGTACATGGCAAAAGCTGCTGTTCTAAAAGCAAGCTTAGCTTTTAAATATGCTTCATAAGTATGCAATTTTGGAAAATTGAAGGGTATAGTTATATAGGTAGACAATAGAGTACCGCTGTTCAATACAACACGGGATTAATTTAGATTTCTTGATAAAAAAAAGCCTAACTAACATGCTTATGATGAATAGTGTTGGTGTGTTCTGCAAATCTACGGTAGTAGAGGGATTTTGAATTTCATTGTTGGTCTTACAATTCATTGCTCATATAATTTGCTGTTTTAAACAGAGATATTACATAGAAACAGCAAGAGAACTGGCAAGGCTAGTAGGAGTGTGCAAGGCTCCAATAATACAACATTTTGCCGAGTCTCTGGCAGGTTCTACCACAATTAGATGTTTTGGCAAAGAATCAGGTTTCAAGGGGAGAAACAGAAAATTGATAGATGATTATTCCCGGCCCAAATTCTACAATGTCGGTGCCATGGAGTGGCTCTGTTTTCGGCTTGACATGATCTCATCTCTCACCTTTGCCTTTTCTTTGGTGTTCATAGTGACTATACCAGCTGGTGTGATTGATCCAGGTAGGCCATTTTGTAAATATATTCACGAAGTGTAGTTGCAATTTAGGATAGTTGCATATTTGAGATAAGAATTTTTAATTAGTCCAATTGTTTTATAATAGGAGAGCCATCTGCATTTTCAAATAATTAAATGATGCTTTTCCTTTCCATTAGTCCTTACATTCTTACTTCCATTTCCGTAAGACTTAAAAGTAAAGATGGTTCATTGGTCTTATTTAAAATTGCAGCAAATTTATTATTTGAAATTTACATTGCTTTTAAATTTTCTTCTTAAATACAGGGCTTGCTGGTGACTTACGGCCTTAGTTTGAACATGCTACAAACCTGTTGTGTTTGGAATTTGTGCAATTTAGAAAATGAGATAATATCTGTTGAGAGAATATTGCAATACACAAATATTCATAGCGAACCTCTACTTTCTACTACAAAAGATTTGTCATTAGATCAGTCCTGGCCAGCACAAGGAGACATTATGATTGAAAACCTACAGGTACACTTAATTCTTTTTCCCATGCTTATATTTTCATTGGATATGATTAATCCTGAACATAATGCTTAGAAAAAATAAGTTCTGTAAGTCTTACCTGAATGTGTCAAAAAATGAATTTGACTTAAACCTCTGAGTGAGACCCCAAAATGTCCTATTGTAATGATCAGGAAATGAAATTGATTATGTAGCTTCAATCCAATCTGAAAGTGACATCTAGCCTTCTTAGCATGCATGAGGCAATTCTAAGGATCCTACTCATATTTTTTTTAACAGGTTCGATACGCACCACAATTTCCATTTGTACTCCGAGGTCTCACATGCACCTTTCCTGGTGGCATGAAAACAGGTATCGTTGGGAGAACAGGAAGTGGCAAGTCAACTTTGATCCAGGCTCTATTTCGCATAGTTGATCCCACTGTAGGACATATACTAATAGATAATGTAGACATATGTACCGTCGGATTACATGATCTACGGTCCAGATTGAGCATCATACCACAAGACCCCACCATGTTTGAAGGAACAATTAGAAACAACCTTGACCCTCTTGGGGAGTATACTGATGCTCAGATGGGAGGTAAATAATTTAAAATGTTCAATAGCTTTCAATTCTTGAAAGCATACTTCTCAGAATTTCCCAAAAGAAAAAAATAATAATATACACTTTCCACCTTTTAATCTTTTTTGTATCTATTTTGAAAAGTAAATCTGTTTAATTTTTTATAAAAAAATAGATATATAGGAAGTTAGTGACACCCAATAATTTAATAATTGACTTTACTCTTTTATCTCTTGGGTGTAGGCTTTGGATTGTTGCCAGCTTGGAGATGAAGTCCGGAAGAAGGAATTGAAGCTCGACTCTCCAGGTTTGCATCATATTTGCTTGTTGTTGTTTTTGTTATACTAATCAATTAGAGAGGAATTGAGTTAGCTAATGGGTTAAGTAGAAATAAAAGAATAAAATGCATATGGCCTAATTAAAACTGAATTATTCAGCATGTCTTAATTTTGCAACAATCTTAGCAAGCAACCCTCTCTATTTACAGTGGCAGAGAGCGGAGAGAATTGGAGTGTGGGCCAGCGTCAGCTGGTTTGCCTTGGGCGTGTGATTCTGAAAAAGAACAAAATTTTGGTTCTTGACGAAGCAGCAGCTTCAGTCGATACAGCAACAGATAGCATGATTCAAAAGACTTTGAGGCAGCAGTTCTCAGATTCGACTGTGATAACTATTGCACATCGAATCACCTCCGTGCTCGATAGTGATATGGTGCTCCTACTTGATAATGGTTAGTGTTCCCTCAATTATATTTTGTTTTCTTTTTGGACCATTTTCTTAGGAAATAATGTTTATTTAAATTAGGGTTTTAAGTTATATTTCAAGCTAAAGATTCTTGTTCGTTGTTTTGCAATTTTGTTTCGCATTAGTATATTTACAAAAATGATGTGCATTATATTTTGTTCGATACTTTCTGCGAATTCTAAACAATTTTTTTATTATAAATAGGTGTTGTTGTGGAACACGATAAACCGACTCTGTTGTTGGAAGATGAGTCGTCTTTGTTTTCACAGCTTGTGTTCGAATATACGATGAGATCAGCAATGTAGATGTTATTGTGTTATTCCACATGCTGATTGACTGTAATAAAATTTGGAATGACAAGGAATATATTAAAGGACGTATAGTTTAGCAGTTAGAAAGCAAAATGAGCATGGAAGATGATTTTAGGATTATAATGCCACAAAATGTGCAACGAAAATAAAATTTTGTAGGTGTAGTTGTATGTCTATTAGATGCAAGTAAAAAATAATGCAATAGTTTTAGAACCACTGCTGGTGTTGTTGTATCTTTCTTAATTCTTTTAATTTTTGTTTCTGTGTGAGTGTAACTATTATAAAAAAATTATGTTCAGTAATTTTGTTTTTTTGAAAAAATGATGGAGATCATACTTCCAAAATTTTAATAGAAATGTAAGCACAGAGTAGGCTTGATGAACTTTAGACCTACTTAGCGTTTGATAGGCACCAGAACGAATTTCAGAGAAGAGCATGCTCGAATCTTATAGTGCATCAGACAAAGCACCTAACCCAAAATAAACTCAAAACACCTTCGTAAGTGCAACCTTAATTTTACAATAACAGTCAAATTAAAATAAAATAAAAATAAATAAAAAATTAAACGTACGTGTTGTCTTTTGAAAAGTTAAGGAGCAGCTGGGATGCTTGTTAAAAATAAATTGTCGAACAAACGCACTTACTTTTATTATCAACTCTTAATTTTCTCTTATATAACAACATAATACTACAACTATGATGAGGGTCTCCATCAGGGCACATGGTCAGACAATAACAGCAGTTTGGTGTGACAGTAGACACTGTGTGGTCTGCTGAGCTATATGGCGTGAGAGGAACCAGCGTTGCTTCTTGGGTCAGTGAAGAACTTTGAGTGTACTGGTACGTGGTACCAGTAATGAGATTTGATAATGGTGCGCAAACTGTTAGAGGATGCTTTCTTCTCTGTATTTTGTGTTAGGAGAGTGCTATATTAAAGGCTACTGTTCATATATTTTGAGAGCTAGAGAATTTTTTGTTTCTAAATATCCAATTTATTCTTGATCATTAAATGGATTGCTTGATTAACGGATCCACTTCTTCTCTCTCACCCAATTAATAATAAAACTAATTAAAGGAAAGTTTCTTCCATTAGAAAAATTAAATCCTTCTGTAAATTCTATATCCCAAAAATAGTGTCTCATAGAATATAGTTATATTTCAGAAATAATTTTGTAATTGACGAATAATTTTAGGCACTTCTAAGTTGGTAGAAAAAATAATAGCTTGACAGTACAGTATGCTAATTTTTTTTTTTTTATGAAAAATGATAAGCAATAGTTAGTGAGACTGTTGACTAGGATTAGTTAGTTATGTCTTAGTCAGTTAGAGCAACAGACATATATTAGCTTGTATTTCATCATAGACAGTGTTTATATAAGCAGCTATTGTATCCGTGACATTCACCATGAAATAAAATCAAGATTTCTCAATTATCTGTCTGTCTTTCTTTACTCTTGCTAGTCTGGTTACAAAAAAGCCTGTAGGCTTAGCATTAAAATGCATAGTACAATATATATAAATTATCTCTAAATATCAACTAAGTTGGCTGACTAAAAATATTTTTCTCTCTGTGGAAAAAGTCCTTTCAACTTCTCTTTTATTAATATCAGTTTGCAAAAAACATTGATATAATGGTCACATCAATTTACTAGAATATTTAATAACTGAGGCTTCTCTGGATTAGCTTTACACAATAACACACTTCCTTGATTTATTATGCAAATTATAGCTGCTTTTGTGCTTTTAGGATAATTCGGAAGCCGAATCGACACAGTGAACTTTCATATTTGACTCTCAAGCACTCCAACAGAAAATAAGTACGAAGATTCCTGATCAGAGCCAACTCATCCACAACTTATTTCTAGCAATTTGCTTAGCCAACTACCTCTTTTCATTTTCTATACCAAGATGAATTAACCGAGTATATATAGATATATAATTTGTACCTTGTCAGCATGAGGATTTCCCAGAAATGTAAAGGCAAGCATATACTACTTCCTATGAGAAATTATTTATTGGAGACCGATATTAATAAAAAAAAAAAACAAGTTGAAATGACTTTTTTCACATAGAGAAAAGTATTACTAGTCAGTCAATTTAGTTGATATTTAGAGATAATTTATGTATATTGTACTTTGCATTTTAATGGTAAGCCTACAAACGTTTTCATCAACAAAAAGTTATTAAACTGGAACAAAACTAAGGTGTGACGTGCTTACTAAGAGGAGTTGGTGAGCACACTTTCAAAAAACTATCGAATTGATTTCAAATTACGAATTCAAACCATTGAAATTCATGTACTTCGTGTGTGATGCTTGTACATGCAAAAATTCAAATTCATTTAACACATGATCAAGCGGTCAAAACAATGAATATTTTATAAGTTATTTTTTAAATTGTTTTATGTATTAATTTTTAATTATTTTTTTGAGCGCTTGAGGAATCCAAATGTAAGGCCAATTAGATGTCCCAAGAAAATCTCTCTTCAAGTCAACAATCACAGTTCACATTTCCATTGAAAACAGAGAAATCAGTCAAGTCCCAAGTCACGAGCAAAACAAATACGGTGAGTCTACATAGATTTTGTTTTACTTACATAACCATAAATTTTTTTTAATAATAACCAGATTTACAAAAAAAATTTAAAAATAACCAAACCGCTCCACAGTGGGGCGGTTTGCCCTGGGCACAAAAACGTCCCCAGGGAGCGGTCTGCTATCTGGTATATATTTCTATTAGATAAGCATGGAAGATGATTTTAGGATTATAATGCCACAAAATGTGCAAGGAAAATAAAATTTTGTAGGTGTAGTTGTATGTCTATTAGATGCAAGTAAAAAATAATGCAATAGTTTTAGAACCTCTGCTGAGCGTTGTTGTATCTTTCTTTATTTTTTTAATTTTTGTTTCTGTGTCAGTGTAACTATTATAAAAAAAAATTATGTTCAGCAATTTTGTTTTTGATAAAATGATGGAGATCAAACCTTCAAAAAGTTGCTGGTTATTTATACCCAGAAGCATATTTATATAGGAGATGATCAGTGGGAAAAAAGCTGATGTGGGGAGGGAGAGGGGGGTGTCCGATGCCCATCGGACCAGAACAGTGTTCGATGGGTGGTTTCTACCGTCCGATTTACTTCAAAATCTGTGCGCACAGATATTAAAGCAAACAGCACGGATATTAAAGTAATGCGCACAGATCTTGAAGTGAATCGAATGGTAGAAACCACCCATCGAACAGACTCTGGTCCGATGGGCATCGGACACCCCCTCTCCCATGTGGGGAAGGTTGTGGTGTATCTGGATTCTGGGTGCTAGAAGGGCAAAATTGTCCAGCATTTTTTTCTGACAAGATCCCTCCAACTGTAGACCTGAAGTTCTTGTAAGCTGGTTGTTTTTCTGTTTTTGGTACCATGAGTATTGTGATTACACACAAATTCTGTTAAACTAGGAGGGATCTGGTGCTACTAGATGTCACAATCACTGTTCTGTTTTAAAATTTACAATTTAAACGTTATATTCAAACTGATAATGTTGTTATTTTTTATGATGATCCATCCATGTGAAATTTAGTATTTTTTGAAAGCTTATTTTGTATTTAATCAAGAGTCAAAATCATAAACTTTGTTGGATGGCAAGAAATTATAAAGCAACTTGCAATCACACTATATTGCACTGATACATGTATGATTATTTTTTTGGATACGATACAGGTACGAGTATTTTGTGGATACGATACGGATATGGTGATAAGTTACTTTTCATCACACACACATATATAGATATGAGGAGGGATCTACTTATATCTTTTTTTTATGACACCGGATTACATCTTACATTTTCAAAGTTTTTAAATTCCAAACTGACAATCCAAGCTGTTCAACATGATAGATATATTAAAATTTGCTTGCAATTCAAATTTTATAATTTTTTTTGAATTTTTTTACTATTTATTAAGAATTTTACAAAATTGTTGTTTTTAGACCATTGATTTTTTGTACCCATCTTGTAAATAGTAAAAAATTCAAAAAAAAATGTAAAATTTGATCTGCAAGCACATTTTAATATATCCATCATGTTGAAAAATGTAACATTTCAGCTTTTAATTACAGCCGTTAACCGATCAAGACATCTACATTTTTAATATAAGAAAATAAATATGACATTTTTTTAAAATGAAAATCCTCCAAACTTGCAAACACAATCACCTAAAAAAAGGTACGAGTTTAATGATTATTAAGTTACGATGATTAGTTATGAATTAAAAGCATCACAATCCGACATTCCGACTATTACGCATCAAATTGAAATCCTTGACAAAATCCGATTAATCAAAAGTGATTATACAGATGTTCATGCGTTAATTAAATTTTGTCCCTTTGAGATAAAATGATGTACAGATAAAATTGTATTGACAATATTTGAGGTGTCATGAGTCATGAGTTCATTGAAGTAATCACTGACTTGTTAAATTTTTTATTATTACCAACAAAATAATTCAAACAATATAAAAATGAGGTCCCAGCTGTACGTCTGGCAGCAGTGGCAATGGGATCCCAACCGTTCAAACTGTTTTAGGCTCAAATCTCAACAAAGATCAACGGTTGGATCGGAATAACAGCAGATTTATTTCCGTGGCAATGTGGCATGCTTAGCAGTCAGGTCCCAATTTATTTATTTATTTGCTTGATCAGGTTATTATCAGCCCTATGTTTCCAATTTAAAAAAAAAAAAATTCTTGCATTCATGCTCAATATATTCTCCAAATATATCCATGTCGTTGGGGACACGTTACAAAATGAATCTTTCAAATTACAGCAACTTAAAAGACTTCAATTCAATAACACCCAGAGCAACCTAAACAAAGCAAATAACTTGAAAATAAAATTAGTTTGCACAGTTTTTTAGGAATTAGAGTCGGAAAATATTAAATGAAGGTCAATAGAAATTGTATCTTTCTTCTGTTGTTCTCATTTCTCCTCCTCCTCTTCACTCTTTTTGGTGCAACTCAGGCTCATTTCAGGTCTCTTCAATCCGCTCACGCCATTAATGACTCAGGTCAGGCTTCTCTTCTTCTTCTTCTCAGAGTTTTCACGTTTTGGGTTTTTTTTTTTCTTTTGAAAATTTAGCAGAGGCTGCCAAGCTGCACATAAATAAATTACATTCATCCTTCAACTTCTCTCATCTGAGAAACATGGATTCACATCTGCTGCGATCCTTCGCAGTGTGAACAATACACTAAAATTTCTCTTTTTCAAATTCAACTGTTGAATTGTTTTGAGATTCATGTACATGAAAATTAGCTGTTTCGAGATACGTGAACAGAAAATATTGGACGGCTGGATTTGAAAAAGCAGAGATTTTAGGGTACTATTCACACTGCAAGGATCGCAGCAGATGTGAATCCTAGAAACACATCTAAGAAAAAACAAAAAACAAAAAGAAATACAAGGTCACTAACAGGGCAATCTCCACAGCGTCGCTTCTTGCATGATCCAATCAACCAATACGTAAGAAGATAGTGTTTTGTCTCGGAAGATTGTCGCATTGTGTTGGGTTCTCTCAATTTATTTTGAACTTTAATATTAATGTCCCACCTGAGGATTGTGCAAGTCTTTGCCTTCTGATTTCATTTAAAATTTGATGCTATGACTTGTTATTTGTTGTCAAAAATTGAACTACTCTACTTGATTGTAGGCAAAGAAATCAATTTGGCAACAAATTTTACTCAAATCGATAATGATGGACATGAATCAATGAGGCGCGCAATTCTCAAATCAACTGAGAATTCAAAGAAGAAATCCTTCTCTAAAAAAGACAAAAAGAAGAAAAAGAAGAAGAAGAATGCAGCTACCACTTCACGTGGCAATGCCTCACTGGCTCTTTCTTCCACCTTCCTGTTAGGATTTGCTGCGCTTTTGGCCTGTTAATTGCTTGTTGATTTTTTTAACAAGTTCTTTCAAAATTTGTAATTATACTTCATGTTTTTAAATTTTGGATTTGTGATTGTATGGATTGTCCTCCTATTAAACCTGCTAATTAAACGGCTGGGACTTCATCGTACCGATTTAACTTAATGGATCTCTAACGGGCCTTTTTGGGCCCATGCAAAGTGGTTAGTGGGCCCGTATTCAAGGGAACATTTATGTATGAAACGGGTCGTTTTCTGTCTGCAAGGTGCCTTACTTGTTATGGAAGTACCTCTTATTTAATTATATTAAATTTTCCATTTAGTTCTTGAGACGAATTTTACATTTTTTTTTTTTTTGTATTTAGATGTGTTTACTATATAATTTAGAATAATATATTAACACTGTAAAATTGATTCTCATTTTTAATATGAAAATTTTACATGATTGATTTGATTTTCATTCACATTTAATCTCTGTAGTTTGAAAGTGATTATGTTGAGATGACAGAAATAATTTGGAAAATTTTATAGAATGTACATTAAATTGGTACAAAATGAGGTCAGACTTAATGGAACAAAAAATGTACCAATAAGAACTGAAATCAACTTGCATTTTGTTCTCCTACAAGTACAACATAAAATTCACAATTAAAATACTCATCTAATGCATTCTATAATAAACTTATCTCTCTGATATTTTTTTTTTGTGTGCAAAGGAACGGTTACAATAACAAATAAATAGCCAAATTTTAATAGTTTGTCCGCAATCTCTCTAACTTGTGTTGAGTTTATCAAATCAAAAGTACAATGTTGAAAATGGAGGTGGCAATCGGAGCACTGTGAAGATGCGTTGGAGGTCGAGCTTTTGACAGGAAGAGGAAGGTACCAGCTCATTCAAGATGGGCCCATCGGAAGAGGTGGTGTGTTAGAGATGGAACAAGGCGCTTATGGATGTAAAAACCACAAAATGACACAACACATCATGTGTGTGGATTACGTGTCATATTGTGTGCTATTTTCATTCACGTGTCATGATCACTTTTAGAAGAAAAAAATGACACCGTACGATACAACACGTTAACCGACCTAATTACAATAAGACACAATACGGAACATGAGACACAACACAACACATGATCAAAACAACATAAAATCAATGTTGTTATGTATTCCAAACAACAATTCAAGTTTTAGAAATTAAATTATTTTTTAAACATATATTTTTTTTAAAACATTGCTTTCTTTTCCTTTACAATTTTTTCACATATTTGTCATTCATTTATTTTATCTTCTTTAAACAAATTTAAATTAAAAAAAAATAGTTAAACATGACTTAACTACTTGTGATTAATTGTGACAAAACATGATTATTCACGTATCATAATCATATCCAACAATTTTGATCACAGCATAGCACAATACATCCATGTCGTCACTGAAATCAAGATTAAATTAATTTAAATTATTTTTATTACAATTTTAGCGAATTTCATTCTATTTCGCCAATGCGGATGCACAACAAACTCAAAGAAATTTCTAATTAAGGGGCAAACATGAAATTCCTTTCATTTTATGGCTTATTCACAAAATTGAATTTCTTTCATTATTTTTTATCCGTAATTTCTTTCTTTGTTAAGATCGTAACAGATATATTCGAGATTCTGCGTATGTAGATATAAAATTTCTTTCTTTAATTGCAATAAATTCATTCTTAAATTGGAGCAAAAGTGCAACAACAATAGTAACAAACAGAAGCAAATATGCAGCGATTCTAAAGGATCATCAACCATTCATTTATTAAAATGCAACGATCTCAAGAAACAAATTAGTTTTTACACGAATCTCAAAACATATGAAAAATTTCAGAAATTCTGCGATCCTTTGGAATCGCAGCATATTTATTCCCAGAGAAAAAAAAAGGCCACGGCCCACGTGGCCACGCGTCTCTTAATTTGGGAATCTTCCATGCGTTAAATTCACTCTTAAATTGGAGCAAAAATTCAGACAACAATTTTTTTTTTGATATAAATTCAGACAACAATAGAAAAAACAAAGGACACGCGTCTTTTAATTTGGGAAAGTAGCTTCTTTGCTTTTTTGCTTTGCAAGATGGGCTTCTCTGGAATCATTCTTATCTTCACAACATTGATCTCTTTCCTCTGTAAAGTTGCAATAAATTAATACAAGTTTTCTCAATTTTGAGAGAGAGACATGGCGAGGTACAAATGTGCTACCATTTTAATTATAGCTATTTTCTTATGCTTTTTTCATCTCTCCTCATCCCTGGATACCATTATCAAAGGTTAGTAGCTCACTTGTCTCTTTCCCTTGTTTTCCTCGGAATATCAGAATAAAACTTTATTTATTTCCATTAGCGTTAGCTCAAAGGCACCACCCCTCTTCCCCTCCAATAAACAAAAAGCAATATATTTCTTTAAGTCCATGGAAAGGCAAAGGAAAGCTATTGTGTGAATATCATGAAATTGAGGTTTATAATTCATTTTGCAAGATATACTGGATAATATTTTAGGATTTGTAAGGCATCCATATTAAATTATTCCTCATCATACCTGATTGCAAAACTTGTTTTTCATATATACTTTTAGGGTGAGGCTATGGTACTATGCATAGTGCATATTGGTCAGTGCTATGAACTCAAATTATGTTTGAAAGTTCTCACGATTGATCAGATGCGTTCAATATGATCTCTATATAAATATGTACTTGTAAAATTTATTTAGACCATGTTGAATGTTTCGGATTTATCGTTAGAATTTTGAAAACAAAAATATTAATTCATAATACGGACCAATCTGCTTTATGCATAGTACCATAGTCTCACTTGTTCTTTTAAATAAAAAAATCTTTAAATATTTGTCAGACCATGCACTTGCTGCTTTGACGAAACTTTATATTTGAAACAGGATTTACGAAAAGAAAAAAATCAAACAAATTTTTGAAATCAAGTGACAGATTTGTTCCCAAGTGCAGGGAAGAAAGAATGCCCAGAAGGGATTCATAATATCACAGAAAATGTTAGAAGAGTGCTAAAAGGTGGCGGAGGAGGCCATGGTGTCTCCGGAGGGGGCCACAGTTTCAGTGGTGGCCATGGAGTTTCAGGTCATGATAATGGTGGGGATTCTAGCAGCAGCACTATTCCTGGTGGTGTTACAGCTGCGGGGGCAGCTGCTGCTGGTGCTCACGGCAACAGCAATCATCACCGAAAGAAGAACAGTTCATCGACTAGCTTCGGAAGCAATTTTCTTGCAATTTCTCTTCTTTCTGTTGTTCTCAGTTCATTTGCCATTCTAAGTATATTATCATGGTAGTGTACGGTATATTCTCTTTGGGATTTTTTGGTTAAAGAGTCATTCTCCTTGATCCTTAAGAAACTAAGCACCTACTTTTTTAAATTTTTTTGTTATTGAACACCTCTTCTTTAGCGAAAAATTAAAATTTAATCCTACTCAACTCGTCTAACACCAACCATGAGTATTGTAAAAATTTAGATGGGTAGTAGGAATATATGTTGGGTTGAATTATATAGGTAGCATGTTTTTTTGTTGTTGATTGCTTAATTTTTTTTTTGTTCTATGTGGAGTGGCCGTTTTAAAAAAAATTCTCTGTTTATGTTCTTTACTTGTACGAGGTGTACTTTGTTTTCTCTGTGCATATATATATATGAGATGGTTTATAAAGTTTCTATGGTGCGACTTTGTTATTCATGGGAAATTAGTCGAATAACATTTAATATATGAAAGCGCAATATATTGTATAGGTACAACTTTTAATATTGTAGGTGTTCGGGTACCTGGAATAGAAAATTTTAAAATAGAAACTGTTGTAGCTGAATGACAGTGCAATATTACTTCAATAAGATTTTAATAGTATGTAATGATAGCAGATGGAATCGAAATTTTTTAATTATCATCTCAATATTATTTTTTTTTAATTTAATTTCGATTTTTGAAAAAAAACTATTTTTCTGGAGTTATGACGTAACTAATTGGTTTTTTTATTTTCAAAATCCAAAAGGTCGATCCAAACCGTTAGACGTGATCTTTATATTAGAATGTGCTTGTAGAACAAATTTTTCATTTTTTTATAATTTTTTTACTATATATTAAATAAGTTTTAAAATTACTGATTTTTGGAACATTGAAAATTTTCTGGAACATTGAAAAATTTGTTCTTGCCAAGCACACGAACAAGGGTCAAAGATGTTAAGAAGCATATGAACAACGATAATTGAGTTTGTTAAGCACACGAACAAGGTCAAATGAGGTTTCTAAGCACAAGAACAAATGCAAATGAGTTTCATAAACACAAGATCAAGGGCAAAAAAGGTTGTTAAACACACGAATAACACCATCTAAGGTTGTTAAGCACACAAACAAGAGCAAATAAGGTTACTAAGTACAAAAACAAATGCAAATCAGCTTCATAAGCTAAAGATCAAGGACAAATTATGTTATAACGCATGAACAACGACAAATGAGGTTGTTAAGCACAAGAACAAGTGTAATTGATATTGCTAAGCACAAGTACAAGGGCAAAAGATGTTAAGAAGCATATGAACAACGACAATTGAGGTTATTAAGCACACGAACAACAGCAATTGAGGTTGTTAAGCACACAAACAAAGACAAATGAGTTTCCTAAGCACAAGAACAAATGCAAATGAGGTTCATAAGCAAAAGATCAAGGGCAAAAGAAGTTGTTAAGCACACGAACAACGCCAATTGAGGTTGTTAAGCACACAAACAAGGGCAATTAAGGTTCCTAAGCACAAGAACAAATGCAAATGAGGTTCATAAGCACAAGATCAAGGACAAATTATGTTGCAAAGCGCAAGAACAACAACAAATGAGGTTGTCAAGCACAAGAGCAAGTATAAATGATATTGTTAAGCACAAGAACAAGAGTCAAAGAGGTTAAGAAGCATATGAACAACGACAATTGAGGTTGTTAAGCACACGAACAAGCGCAAATGAGGTTCCTAAGCACAAGAACAAATACAAATGAGGTTCATAAGCACAAGATCAAGGGCAAAAGAGGATGTTAAGTACACGAACAATGACAAATGAGATTACTAAGCTCAAGAACAAATGCAAATGAGTTTCATAAGCACAATATCCAGGGCAAATTATACTACAAAGCGCAAGAACAACGATAAATGAGGTTGTTAAGCAAAAGAACAAGTGTAAATGATATGGCTAAGCACAAGAACAAGAGCAAAAGATGTTAAGAACCATATAAACAACTACAATTAAGGTTGTTAAGTACACGAACAACACCAATTGAGGTTGTTAAGCACACAAACAAGGGCAAATGAGGTTCCTAACCACAAGAACAAATGCAAATGAGGTTCATTCATAAGCAAAATATAAAGGGCAAAAGAGGTTGTTAAGCATACGAATAACGCCAATTGAGGTTGTTAGGCACACAAACAATAATAATTGAGATTCCTAAGCACAAGAACAAATGCAAATGACGTTAATAAGCACAATATCAATGACAAATTATATTGCAAAGCACAAGAACAACGAGATAGGAGCTTGTTAAGCAAAAGAACAAGTGTAAATAATGTTGTTAAGCACAAGAACAAGGGCAAAAGAGGTTAAGAAGCATATGAACAACGACAATTGAGGTTATTAAACACACGAACAAGGGCAAATGAGATTCCTAAGCACAAGAACAAATGCAAAATAGGTTGTTAAGCACACAAACAAGGGCAAATCAAGTAACTAAGCAC
The DNA here is from genome assembly GCA_964058825.1 of Carex arenaria. Taxonomy (NCBI): domain Eukaryota; kingdom Viridiplantae; phylum Streptophyta; class Magnoliopsida; order Poales; family Cyperaceae; genus Carex; species Carex arenaria. The sequence continues at coordinate 508,898 of CAXKVW010000344.1, read as the reverse complement.
AAGAACAAATGCAAATGAGCTTCATAAGCACAAGATTAAGAGCAAATTATGTTACAAAGCGCAAGAACAATGACAAATGAGGATGTTAAGCAAAAGAACATGTATAAATTATATTGCCAAGCACAAGAACAAGGGCAAAAGAGGTTAAGAAGCATATGAACAACGACAATTGAGGTTGTTAAACACACCAACAACACTAATTGAGGTTGTTAAGCACACAAAAAAAGGCAAATGAGGTTTTTAAGAACAAGAACAAATGCAAATGAGGTTTATAAGCAAAATATCAAGAGCAAAAAAGGTTATTAAGCACACAAACAACACCAATTGAAGTTGTTAAGCAAACGAACAAGGGCAAATGAGGTTCCTTAGCACAAGAACAAATACCAATGAGTTTCATAAGCACAAGATCAAGGGCAAAAAGTTGGTTAAGTACACGAACAATGCACATTGAGGTTGTTAAGCAAAAAAAACAAGGGCAAATGAGGTTCCTAAGCACAAGAACAAATGCAAATGAGGTTCATAAGCACAATATTAAGTGCAAATTATGTTGCAAAGCGCTATAACAACAACAAATGAGGTTGTTAAGCACAAGAACAAGTGTAAATGATGTTGCTAAGTACAAAAACAAGAGTAAAAGAGGTTAAGAAACATATGAACAACGACAATTGAGGTTGTTCAGCACACGAACATGGAAAAATGAGGTTCCTAAGCACAAGAACAAATACAAATGAGGTTCATAAGCACAAGGTTAATAGCAAATTATGTTGCAAAGCGCAAGAACAATGAAAAATGAGGTTGTTAAGCAGAAGAAAAACTGTAAATGATGTTGCTGAACTCAAGAAAAAGGGCAAAAAAGGTTAAAAAACATACGAACAACGACAATTGATGTTGTTAAGCAGAAGAAAAAATGCAAATGAGGTTCATAAGCACAAGATCAAGGGAAAATTATGTTACAAAATACAAGAACAACGACAAATGAGGATCCTAAGTACAAGAACAAGTGTAAATGATGTTGCTAAGCACAAGAACAAGGTCAAAAGAGGTTAAGAAGCATATGAACAACGACAATTGAGGTTGTTAAGTACACAAACAAGGGCAAATGAGGTTCCTAAGCACAAGAACAAATGCAGATGTGGTTCATAAGCACAAGTTCAAGGGCAAATTATGTTGAAAAGAGCAAAAACAACGACAAATAAGGTTGTTAAGCATAATGACAAGTTTAAATGATGTTGCTAAGCACAAGAACAAGGACAAAAGAGGCTAAAAAGCACACAAACAAGAACAAATGAGGTTCCTAAGCAAAAGAACAAATGCAAATGAGATTCATAAGCACAATATCAATGACAAAAGAGGTGGTTAAGGACACGAACAACGCCAATTGAGGTCGTTAAGTACACAAACAAGGGCAAATGAGGTTCCGAAGCACAAGAACAAATGCAAATGAGGTTCATAAGCAAAAGATCAAGGGCAAATTATGTTGCAAAGCGCAAGAACAACGACAAATGAGGTTGTGCAGCACAAGAACAAGTATAAATGATGTTGCTAAGTACAAGAACAAGGGCAAAAGACGTAAGAAACATATGAACAATGACAATTCAAGGATGTTAAGCACACGAACAAGTGCAAATGATATTCATAAGTACAAGAACAAAAGCAAATGAGGTTCATAAGCACAAGCTCAAGGCCAAAAGAGGTTGTTAAGCACACGAACAACGCCAATTGAGGTTGTTAAGCACATAAACAAGGGCAAATGAGATTCCTAAGCACAAAAATCTTTAAATATTTGTCAGACCATGCACTTGCTGCTTTGACGAAACTTTATATTTGAAACGGGATTTACGAAAAGAAAAAATTCAAACAAAATTTTGAAATCAAGTGACAGATTTGTTCCCAAGTGCAGGGAAGAAAGAATGCCCAGAAGGGATTCATAATATCACAGAAAATGTTAGAAGAGTGCTAAAAGGTGACGGAGGCGGTGGCGGAGGAGGCCATGGTGTCTCCGGAGGGGGCCACAGTTTCAGTGGTGGTCATGGAGTTTCAGGTCATGATAATGGTGGGGATTCTAGCAGCAGCACTATTCCTGGCGGTGTTACAGCTGCGGGGGCAGCTGCTGCTGGTGCTCATGGCAACAGCAATCATCACCGAAAGAAGAACAGTTCATCGACTAGCTTCGGAAGCAATTTTCTTGCAATTTCTCTTCTTTCTGTTGTTCTCAGTTCATTTGCTGCCATTCTAAGTATATTATCATGGTAGTGTACGGTATATTCTCTTTGGGATTTTTTGGTTAAATAGTCATTCTCCTTGATCCTTAGACTCAGCTCCAGTTGAGGGGAACGGAGGGGAAGGAAAGGGACGGAAAGGAAAATTTTTGGGTTTCACCTGCTCCACAACATAAATACGGGAGGAAGGAAATGATAAGAGAGTTAGCGGTTAACCCTACGCGACTGAAAATCGTCACCCCCAAATCGGGGTGTAGACGAAGGAAAAGCGGGCCCACCAGCTATTCTACCGATCTTGCCCTTTCTCCCGCCTCCGTCGACCTTTTATTTTCATTTTCCCTCCATAAACAAAAGTGACTTGCGACTTCTCCTGACGCGGTGCTTTCTCCATTGTCGCCAGGCAAGTTTTCTCTGATTTCTTTGGAATTTGAACTCCAAGAGTTGAAAAAACAACCAAGTTCTACTTTGATTTCTTCTTTGTTGTCTCAATTTTGACTTTTTACATTAGGTTTTCATTGTTAATTCACAAATTCTGGAAATCGGTTTTTTTCTGGACACGGACTTTCAATTATTGTTCAAGTTAATTCACGTTTGAACTGGTGCAAAATGATTGATTGATGCATTCTTCCAAGATTATTTTTATTAGTTCAATATACTTAAACCTACCGAATATACAACTTCAGCACTTCATTTATAAATGTCATAGCACCATTAAGTACAGTATTTGCCAGAAAAATCATTAGCTGGACAAGAACCGTTAGTGCATTAGTGCATAAGTAAATGTTCAAGAAAAGAACTAAAATTTTTGTGTAATCTAAAATTTTGGTGTAATTCTGGTGAAATATGGGGTATAATTGAAAATTTTGGTTTTTTGGTGATTTAGGTTGCATTTTACCTAAGCAATATACTATGGTATTAGTACAGTGTATGGGTGACGGTAAGTTTTACACAAAAGCAACTGTACAGTTCTAATTTCGAGCTTTCATGAAAATGTTGAATTTTATAGTTGGTTTTGATAACTAGCTTTTTTTTTTGTAGTTTTTTGCAGTTAATTCGAAGTAACTCATACCACTGTACCAGTATGGTATGATTTTTGCCTTTTCAATTTATATTCTCTCTTTTAAAATCTTCATTAAAAATTTGATAGGAATTGAGAAATTTGTAGAACTAAATAAGTTAATCTTATTTTTTTCATCTTCAGATTTTAATTGTAAATATTCAACTCAATTTAACCCAATTTATTTACCTGTTTTCATAACCTTTAAACAGTATGGTATATATGGTGTTAGTTCTAATGCACAGTATGGTATGATGCTTGCAGAAATTAAAATGTGAGCTAATTGTGTCAGATTATAATAGTTTTTTTTAAATCACGACAATAGTGCTTTTCAAAAATATAATAATATGCAATATGTCATTAATTAGGAGGTAATAAGATAAACTAATATGGTAACCATATATTGTTGGTTTTTCATTCCCGTGTACCAGTATGGCAATTATTATGAAAAGGTTGGAGGTCTAAGCAAAATTGTACTGGTACTTTGTGTTTTGTAACAGATTGATATTATAAAATGCTATTTGCATCAATGACTTGTTGTTCAGATATAAAATTGTACTGGTACTTTGTGTTTTGTATACCTCGATCCATTGTCAGATTCTTCTTAGAGCTTATTTTTGTTCAACTTAATTTAGTTTATATGTAGCGTGACTTGTTGCTCAAATAAATTTCAAGCTTGTTTCATACATTGCTCTTAACTAGTTCAGTCTAATTTTCATATGCACTCAATTGTTTCACCATTCTTGCATAATTAGAGTGTTATAAGTCATGTAGAAAATCTGTCCGTGTAATGTGTACTAGTAGCAATGACTCGGTAATTTTATCTTTTTTTCTTAGATGGATGAGCAAATAAACAATAAGCTAGTTACTTTGAACAAGATGGTGGCAGTTGCATACATTTGTCGTCGTGCTTCTCAATTAATGAGTCAACGGATAAGGGAGAAAGCTAATCAAGTTCAACGAGAATTGAAAGCAGATTGTGATTTTGAAAGAGATAAATTGATGCATAGACTTGTTCATGGCGGGCAATGTCGTGATATAGTTCGAATGGACGCTCGCTCTTTCCTCAACTTGTGTTTTCTATTGGAAGAAAAAGGTGGTCTTAGACCAAGTAGACGTGTAGGCATCCATGAGCTTGTTGCAAGGTTTCTCTACACGGTTGGTCATAACGAAAAACATCGCCCAACAGCATTCTATTGGTGGCGTGGCAGAGCTACAGTGAGTCGTGATTTCCATAGAGTTATGAGAGCAATATTAGAATTAGAACAAGATTTTTTAGTACAACCTGATGGATCAAGGATTCCTCAAGAAATCTCCAGCAATGAAAAATTCTATCCATACTTTAAGGTACACTCGAATTTACTTATAAGCCCATAAAACATAGCATGTTACTCACTCATTGGTAATTTGTATTGTTTTAATTACAGAATTGTGTTGGTGCTATCGATGGTACACATGTTAGGGTGAGAGTTGATTCCAAAGAGGCTCCTAAATATCGTGGTAGAAAAGACTACCCGACAATGAATGTACTAGCTGCGTGTACCTTTGATCTAAAATTTACATATGTCTTGGTGGGTTGGGAGGGGACAGTATCTGACTCAAAAATGATGAGAAATTCATTAACTAGGAGGTATCCGCTCAAAATACCACAAGGTAACAATATTAGTTAAGACAAGTATATTTGAAGAGACGGCCACAATTTCTAGCTTATAATGGATATTTCTAAAAACTCTTATAGGAAAGTACTATTTGGTTGATGCTGGATTCATGATAAAGAGTGGGTTAATTACACCATACAGAGGAGAGCGCTATCACTTAAAGGAGTACTCAACTAGGAACCCACCTCAAACCTCTCGTGAATTGTTCAATCTTCGACATGCTTCATTACGAAATGTGATCGAGCGAGCTTTCGGTGTCCTTAAGAAACGCTTTCCAATTATCAGAAGCACAACCGAACCACATTACTCTGCTGATACATTGAAGAAAATTGTTAGCGTATGTTGCATATTGCATAATTTTCTAGTAGATAAGGATATCGACACAGCTATGCTTGCTGAAGTTGATGCAGAGATTGAATACCGAGTCCCTGATCGACCTGAGCGACCTACTAATCGAGATGAAGAAAGAGACTCGAGGAGAGGAGAAGCCATGAGAGATGAAATGGCACTTAATATGTGGACAAATTATGCAAGAAGATAATGAGATGTAATTTGACTTGTATGCTTTTGGACAAATTAGTAGTACATATTTGACTTAACATGTGAAACCATGGCAATAGTGCCTTCTCTGTTGTCTTTCATGGTAAATATGGTAACCATGCCTTGGTTAGGTTTTAATGTTCCATTTTATCTTTTTCTTTCTGTTAGATTTTTTACTTGTATGCTTTTGTAACTTTTGCATATTTGGAATGAATATGTTTGGTAATTAAAATCTGATTCGGACCCATTCTGGTAAAATCTACATTGTTTTGCTTTAGAGGGCTAGGTTTAGTTGTTTATTAGCAGGTCAAATGTTGGTGTTTTTTTGTGTATGCAGTTTGCTATATATATATATATATATTTTTTTTTATTTTGTCATAATTATTGTATGATTAAGCTTATGTAACACACTATCTGAACATGTACCAATATTTGAGCTATCTTTTGTTTGTATTATGAAAATGTTGGAGGTATCAGCAAAATTGTAATGGTACTTGGTGTTTTGTACCAGATTGATATTATAAAATGCTATTTGCATCAATGAAGTTGCTGAAACCATAAAACTAAGGGTAAAATAGTACTGGTACTATTAATAAAAGAATATGCATATTTGGTATAGTGACAAAAAATAGTGCCGAAAGGTAGAGTGGCATATTTGATACCAACGTACCTATTAAAAATGTTGATTATCACAACAAAGGAGAAGCCCTCAAAGCAGGTCGTGAATAGATGCAAGTATATCAAAAATGTTTATTATCACAGCAGGTTATGAAGGGCTTCTCTATTTTGTTGATATGAGGGTAATATAGTCATTTTAGATAAATTATTAGTTGAATTAAAAAATATACCCCAACTCTCTCCTTCATGGTATACTTTCCTGGAGCAAGTAAAGTATTCCCTCCCCTTCCAGCCTCTCCCCTTCCAGCCCCTCCCCTCCCCTCCCCTCCCCCTCTACTTAAACTTCTGGAGCTGAGTCTTAAGAAACTAAGCACCTACTTTTTTAAATTTTTTGTTGTTGAACACCTCTTCTTTAGCGAAAAATTAAACTTTAATCCTACTCAACTCGTCTAACACCATGAGTAATGTAAAATTTAGATGGGTAGTAGGAATATATGTTGGGTTGAATTATATATATAGGTAGCATTTTTTTTTTTTTTGTTGATTGGTTAATTTTTTTTTTTGTTCTATGTGGAGTGGCCGTTTTAAAAAAAAATTCTCTATTTATGCTCTTTACTTGTACGAGGTGTACTTTGTTTTCTCTGTGCATATATATGAGATGGTTTATAAAGTTTTTATGATGCAACTTTGTTATTCATGGGAAATAAATCGAATAACATTAATATATGAAAGCGCAATATATTGTATAGGTACAACTTTTAATATTGTAGGTGTTCGGGCACCCGGAATAGAAAATTTTAAAATAGAAACTGTTGTAGCTGAATGACAGGGCAATATTACTGCAATAAGATTTGAATAGTATATATGTAATGACAGCAGATGGAATCGAATTTTTTTAATTATCATCTCAATATTAATTTTTTTAAACTTAATATCGATTTTTGAAAAATACTATTTTTCCGGAGTGGTGATGCAACCAATTAGTTTTTTTTTTCAAAGTCTAAAAAGTCGATCCAAACCGTTAGATGTGATCTTTATATTATAATGTGCTTGTAGAACAAATTTATCATTTTTTTACTATTTATTAAGGCAGTTTTAAAATTGCTGATTTTAATACACAGTGAAAAATTTCTGGAACATTAAAAACAACGATTTTAAAACTAGCTTAATAAATAGTAAAAAAAATTTAAAAATTAAATTTTGTCTCCAAGTACTTTTTAATACATATTGGATGTTGAACGGTTTGGATCAACTTTGTAGACTTTGAAATGTAAAAAGCCAAGTATTAGTTCCACAGCTTAAGAATAAATGTTTTGATATTAGCCAACCTACACACACATATATATTTTAAAATGGAGTTCCAATTTTTTTTTTCTTTTTTTTAGAAAAAAAATTAATTTTAAGACATGATATAGAATGACAAAAATAAAAAAAAATCTTCAAATATGAGAACTTAATTTTAATAAGATATTAGTTATAGTCAAATTAAATTTCCAGATGAATAATTAAAGCGTTGATATTTTATATTCTTAATAATTCAGCACAAATGTATCGATATTTTATTATAAAAACATCGATAGGTACTGATGTTTTATACTCTGTATCAACTCTATCTTAGAATACACTATTTTTACAACAACAAAAAAAGTCTCCACACTCCTTGTATGTGCCCACAGAGAGCAATGATATTTTTTAGAAACCGATGATATGTTAAATTTTTTAATATATTGAGATGTTAACTAAAAAAAATTAAATTGAATTTTGTGAATAAGCTCTTCGCAATTTAATTGGTTCTAAAATAGCCTATTCACTGTGGGAGGAAGAAGAGAAGGTGGAATTGAAATTCATGCAGGCGGAATTTGCCAACTTTTATATTAATATCAAACGTTAAATGAAAAATGTCAAATGTGTCCATGTTAGTTGGGTATTTATAAAATGCCCATACCCGGCAAAAAAAATGGTCAATTGCTATTTTTTTTCTCAACCGGTCATTTTTTGGCAGGTTTAGAAACTTTTTTTTAGAAAATATTATTATTTATTTTTTTATATTGAAATATTAGAAATATTTTTTATATTTATTTGAAAATAGTTAGAATACTATATAATTTGATTTATTAGAAGGACTGCAACAAATAATCCGTATCAACATTTTTTAGGCCGAATTTTTTGCGGTTTTAAAAAAAATTAAAATATTTCTTTGTGTGTTATTGAAAAATAATAAAAATATTTTGAATCTAAGTTATTAATTCCGGTTCAAAACTCATTTCTAAATAAATACAGAAAATATTGTGGTCTTTCTATTTTTGAAAAAATAAAAATTGACTCTAACTTTTGTCAGATGAAATCATTACTTATCATTTTTTTTTTAAAATATAGAATATCATAAAATTTAAATGTACTAAAAGGATTACAATATTTTCTGTATTTACCTATAAGTGACTTTTGAACCAGGATCAATAACTCAGATTCAAATCATTTTTATTTATTTTTAATAACACACAAAGAAATATTTTAATTTTTCTTACAGACTCGAAAGATCCGGTCTGAAAAATATTGATCCGGATTATTTGTTGTTGTCCTTCTAAAAATCAAATTATATAGCATTTTATCTATTTTTCAAGAAATATAAAAAATATTTCTAATATTTCAATATAAAAATAAATAAATTATAACATTTTCTAAAAAAAATTCTCAAACGACCAAAATTGGAAAATGGCCAGTTGCGAATAAAATAGTAACCGATCATTTTTTGGACGGTCTGAGTATTTTATAAATACCCAGCTAATGTGGACAAATTTGACATTTTTCATTTAACATTGGATATTAGCAAAAAAAAAAAAAAAAAGTCGAATTTGATAAGTTGTGGGAAATGGACATTATATATATATTATAAATTATTTTACAAGTAAATGGACATCAATAAATTGAAATTCACGAAGCTGCAGTTGCAGCACCCCAGAAATAGTGTTGCTGCTAGAATACCCACCACTAGGGCTACAAACGAATCAAACTTAATCGAACTTAATCCAGTTTGAGTTTGAGTTCAAATCACTTTCAAACATAGCTGGTTTGATTCGAATCTGGGTTTCGAACTGAAAAGAAGAGTTCGAGTTTGATTCGAATCAATTCGAACCAATTTCAAACCGAACTAGTTCGAAATTTAATGAATGGTTTATAACTAAAAGGAAGAGTTTCGAATCGAACTTAACCCAGTTCGAGTTCTAATTCGAACCAATTTTGAACCGAGTTGGTTTGATTTGTTTCAGAACAAACTAATTTCGAACCGAGTTAATTACGAATTTTTTAAATGCAACTCATTGAATCACGAGCTATGAGCTTTTTGTTCAGTTACCCATCATTATCACTTGAAAATCTATGGCCACTGCTAGAAGCATAAGAACAATGACAAATGAAGTTGTTAAGTATTAGAACAATTCAAATGAGGCAGCTAAGCACAAGAACAATGTAAATCAGGCCGCTATGCACAAGAACAATGGCCAACGAGGTTGTAAAGCAAAAGAACAATGACCAATGAGGTTCTTAAGCACAAAAACAATGAAAATGAGGTTGCTAAACACAAGAACAATGCAAATGAGGCCAATATGCACAAGAACAATGGCCAATGAGGTTGTAAAGCAAAAAAACAATTGTCAATGAGGTTGTTAAGCACAAGAACAATGCAAATGAGGTTGCTAAGCGCAAGAACAATGAAAATGACAATACTAATCACATGAGCAATGGCCAATAATGTTGTTACGCAAAAGAACAATGGCCAATGAGGTCGTAAGGCAAAAGAACAATGGCAAATGAGTTGCTAAGCACATAAATAATGACTAATGAGTTTGCTAAGCGCAAAAACAATGGAAAAGAGGCCGGTTAGCACATGAACAATGGCCAATGCGGTGGCAAAACAAAAGTGCAATGGTAAATGAGTTGCTAAGCATAAGAACAATGATAAATGAGGTTGTTAAGCACCAGGACATTGCAAATGAGACAGCTAAGCACAACAAGAATTGAAATGAGGCCACTAAGTGCAAGAACAATGACCAATAAGTTTGTTAAGCAAAAGAACAATTCCAACTGTCTAGCTAAGCACAAAAACAATGACAAATGAAGTTATTAAGTATTAGAACAATTCAAATGAGGCAGCTAAGCACAAGAACAATGTAAATGAGACCGCTATGCACAAGAACAATGGCCAATGAAGTTGTAAAGCAGAAGAACAATGACCAATGAGATTGTTTAAGAACAAGAACAATTGCATACGAGGTTGCTAAGCACAAAAACAATGCAAATGAGGCCGCTATGCACAAGAACAATGGCCAATGAGGTTGTAAAGGAAAATAACAATTGTCAATGAGATTGTAAAGGAAAAAAACAATTATCATTGAGGTTGTTAATCACAAGAACAATAGTCAATAGTGTTGTTACGCAAAAGAACAATGGCCAATGATGTCGTAAAGCAAAAGAACAATGGCAAATGAGTTGCTAAGCACATGAACAATGACTAATGAGTTCACTAAGCACAAAAACAATGGAAAAGAGGTTGTTAAGCACAACAATAATGGCCGATGAAGTTGTAAAGCACAACAACAATGGAAAAGAGGCCGGTTATCACAACAACAATGGCCAATTGGCAAAACAAAAGAGTCATAGTAAATGAGTTGCTAAGCACAAGAATAATAACAAATGAGGTTGTCATGAAAAAAAGCAATACAAATAAGACTGCTAAGCACAACAACATTGGTCAATAGTTTTGTTAAGCCAAAGAACAATGGAAAATTGGTTGCTAAGCAGAAAAACAAAGTGAAATGAGATTGCTAGGCATGAGAACAATGCAAATGAGGCTGTTATGCACAACAACAATGGCAAATAAAGTTGTTAAGCACAAGAACATTAGAAAATGAGTTTCTAAGCACAAGAACAATTTCAAATGAGGTTGTTAAGCACCAGGACATCGCAAATAAGACTGCTAAGCACAACAAGAATTGAAATGAGGCCGCTAAGTGCAAGAACAATGGCCAATAAGTTTGTTAAGAAAAAGAACAGTTGCAAATGACTCGCTAAGCACAAGAACAATGAGAAATGAAGCTGTTAAGTATAAGAACAATTCAAATGAGGCAGCTAAGCACAAGAACAATCTAAATAAGGCCGCTATGCACAAGAACATTGGCCAATTAGGTTGTTCTAGTGCTTATCGACCTCATTGCACTTCTTCTGGTGCTTTGCAACATCATTTGCAGTTGTTTTAGTGCTTAACAACATTTTTTGTCATTGTTCTTGGGCTTTGCAACATAATTTTCCCTTGATCATGTGCTTATGATCCTCATTTGCATTTGTTCTTGTGCTTATTAACCTAATTTGTCTTTGTTCGTGTGAACAACCTCAATTGTCGTTGTTCATATGCTTGTCAACCTTTTTTGCCCTTTTTATTGAGCTTAGCAGCATCATTTGCCCCTGTTCTTGTGCTTACCAACCTCATTTGCACTTGTTATTGTGTTTAGCAACATCATTTACATTTGTTCTTATGCTTAACATCCTCAATTGTCGTTGTTCATGTCTTTGCAATATAATTTGCCCTTGATCTTGGACTTATGAACTTCATTTGCATTTGTTCTTGCGCTGAGGAACCTCACTTGCCCTTGTTCGTGTGCTTAACATAATCAATTGTCGTTGTTCATATGCTTGTCAACCTCTTTTTCCCTTGTTCTTGTGCTTAACATCCTCATTTCTCGTTGTTCATGCGCATTCCAACATAATTTGCCCATGATCTTGTGCTTATGAACCTCATTTGCATTTGTTATTGTGCTTAGGAACCTCATTTGCCCTTATTATTGTGCTTATAAACCTCATTTGCCCTTGCTCGTGTGTTTATCATCCTCAATTGTCATTGTTCATATGCTTATCAACCTCATTTGCACTTGTTCTGGTGCTAACCAACATCATTTGCATTTGTCCTTATGCTTAACAATCTCATTTGTCGTTGATCTTGTGCTTTGCAACATAATTTGCCCTTGATCTTGTGCTTATGATCCTCATTTGCATTTGTTCTTGTGCTTATGAACCTCATTTGCATTAATTTGTGTGCTTAATAACCTCAATTATCGTTGTTCATATGCTTCTCAACCTCTTTTGCCCTTGTTATTGTACTTAGCAACATCATTTGCCCTTGTTCTTGTGCTTAGCAACCTCATTTGCACTTGTTCTTGTGTTTAGTAACATCATTTGCATTTTTTTCTTGTACTTAACAGCCTCAATTGTCGCTGTTCTTATCATTGCAACATAATTTTCCCTTGATCTTGGGCTTACGAACTTCATTTGCATTTGTTCTTGTGCTTAGGACCTCATCTACCCTTGTTTGTGTGCTTAACAACCTCAATTGTCATTGTTCATATGCTTGTCAACCTCTTTTTCCCTTGTTCTTGTGCTTAACAACCTCATTTCTCGTTGTTCATGCGCTTTCCAACATAATTTGCCCATCATCATGCGCTTATGAACCTCATTTGCATTTGTTATTGTTCTTAGGAACCTCATTTGCCCTTGTTCTTCTGCTAATGAACCTCATTTGCATTTGTTTGTGTGCTTAACAACCTCAATTGTCATTGTTCATATGTTTGTCAACATCTTTTGCCCTTGTTCTTGTGCTTTGCAACATAATTTGCCCATGATCTTGGTCTTATGAATCTCATTTGCATTGGTTCTTGTGCTTAGGAACTTCATTTGCCTTTGTTCGTGTGCTTAACGACCTCAATTGTCATTGTTCATATGCTTGTCAATCTCTTTTGCCCTTGTTCTTGTGCTTGTCAATCTCTCTTGCCCTTGTTCTTGTGCTTGTCAATCTCTTGTGTTTAAGAACCTCATTACCATTTGTTCTTGTGCTTAGGAACCTCATTTGCCCTTATTCGTGTGCTGGTCAACCTCAATTGTCATTGTTCAAATGCTTCTCAACCTCTTTTGCCCATGTTCTAGTGCTTAGCAACATCATTTGCCCTTGTTCGTACGTTTATCAACTCTTTTTCCACTTGTTCTTGTGCTTAGCAACCTCACTTGCACTTGTTCTAGTGCTTAACAACATCATTTACATTTGTTCTTGTGCTGAAGAACCTCATTTGTTGTTGTTGTTGCGCTTTGCAACATAATTTTCCCTTGATCTTGTGCTTATGAATCTCATTTGCCTTTGTTATTGTGCTTACGAACCTCATTTACCCTTGTTTGTGTGCTTAACAACCTCAATTGTTGTTGTTCATATGCTTCGCAACCTCTTTTGCCCATGTTCTTGTGCTTAGCAACACCATTTGCTCTTGTTCGTACGTTTATAAACCCCTTTTGTCCATTTTCTAGTGCTTAGCAACCTTAGTTGCACTTCTTCTAGTGCTTTACAACATTATTTGCAGTTGTTCTAGAGCTTAACAATCTTATTTGTCATTGTTCATGTGATTTGCAACATAATTTGCCCTTGATCTTGAGCTTTACAACCTCATTTGCATTTGTTTGTTGTGCTTATTAACCTCATTTGCCTTTGTTTGTGTCCTTAACAACCTCAATTGTCGTTGTTCATATGGTTATCAACTTCTTTTTCCCTAGTTATTGTGCTTAGCAGTATAATTTGCACTTGTTCTTGTGCTTAACAACCTCATTTGCACTTGTTCTTGTGTTTAGCAACATCATTTGCATTTGTTCTGATGCTTAACAGCTTCAATTGTCGTTGTTCTTGTCTTAGCAACATAATTTGCCCTTGATCTTGGGCTTAGGAACCTCATTTGCCCTTGTTCTTGTGCTTATGAACCTCATTTGCATTTGTTTGTATGCTTAACAACAACAAATGTAGTTGTTCATATGCTTGTCAACTTCATTTGTCCTTGTTCTTGTGCTTATGAACCTCATTTGCATTTATTTATGTGCTTAACAACCACAAATGTCGTTGTTCATATGCTGGTCAACTTCTTTTGCCTTTGTTATTGTGCTTTGCAACATAATTTGCCCATGATCTTGGTCTTATGAACCTCATTTGCATTTGTTCTTGTGCTTAGGTACTTCATTTGCTCTTGTTCGTGTGCTTAACAACCTCAATTGCCATTGTTCAAATGCTTGTCAATCTCTTTTGCCCTTGTTCTTGTGCTTTCCAACATAATTTGCGCTTGATCTTGTGCTTAAGAACGTCATTTGCATTTTTTTTCTTGTGCTTAGGAACCTCATTTTCCCTTATTCATGTGCTAGTCAACCTCAATTGTCATTGTTCATTTGCTTCTCAACCTCTTTTGCCCATGTTCTAGTGTTTAGCAACATCATTTGCCCTTGCTCGTACGTTTATCAACCCTTGTTCTTGTGCTTAGCGACCTCACTTGAACTTGTTCTAGTGCTTAACAACATCATTTACATTTGTTCTTGTGCTGATGAACCTCATTTGTCGTTGTCCTTGCACTTTGCAATATAATTTTCCCTTGATCTTGGGCTTAGGAACCTCATTTGCCTTTGTGCTGGTGCTTACAAACCTCATTTACCCTTGTTCGTGTACTGAAAAACCTTAATTGTCGTTGGTCATATGCTTCGCAACCTCTTTTGCCCATGTTCTTTTGCTTAGCAACATCATTTGTCCTTGTTCGTACGTTTATCAACCCCTTGTGCCCATTTTCTAGTGCTTAGCAACCTCATTTGCACTTGTTCTGGTGCATTGCAACATCATTTGCAGTTGTTCTAGTGCTTAAGAACCTTATTTGCCGTTGTTCTTGTGCTTTGCAACATAATTTGCCATTGCTCTTATGCTTATGATCGTCATTTGCATTTCTTCTTGTACCTCATTTGCTTTTGTTTGTGTGCTTAACAACCTCAATTGTCGTTGTTCATTTGTTTGTGAACCTCGTTTGCCCTTGTTATTGTGCTTAGCAGCATCATTTGCCCTTGTTCTTGTGCTAAGCAAACTCATTTGCACTTATTCTTGTGTTTAGCAACATCATTTGCATTTGTTCTTGTGCTTAACAGCTTCATTTCTCGTTGTTCTTGTCTTTGCAATATAATTTGCCCATGATCTTGTGCTTATGAACCTCGTTTGCATTTGTTATTGTGCTTAGGAACCTCATTTGCCCTTGTCCTTGTGCTTATAGACCTCCTTTGCATTTGTTATTGTGCTTAGGAACCTCATTTGCCCTTGTTCTTGTGCTTATGAACCTCATTTGCCGTTGTTCGTGTGTTTATCATCCTCAATTGTCGTTGTTCATATGCTTATCAACCTCATTTGCACTTGTTCTGGTGCTTAGCAACATCATTTGCATTTGGTCTTCTGCTTAACAACCTCATTTTTTGTTGTTCTTGTTCTTTGCAACATAATTTGCCCTTGATCTTGTGCTTATGATCCTCATTTGCATTTGTTCTTGTGCTTATAAATATCATTTACAATTGTTGGTGTGCTTAAGAACCTCAATTGTCGTTGTTCATATGCTTCTCAACCTCTTTTGCCATTATTATTGTGCTTAGCAACATCATTTGCCCTTGTTCTTGTGCTTAGCAACCTTATTTGCACTTGTTCTTGTGTTTAGCAACATTTGCATTTGTTCTTGTAATTAACAGCCTCAATTGTCGTTGTTCTTGTCTTTGCAACATAATTTGCCCTTGATCTTGCGTTTAAGAACCTCATTTGCATTTGTTCCTGTGCTTAGGAACCTCATTTGCCCTTGTTCGTGTGCTTAACAACCTCAATCGTTGTTGTTCATTTGCTTGTCAACCTCTTGTGCCCTTGTTCTTGTGCTTCAACCTCATTTCTCGTTGTTCATGCACTTTCCAACATAATTTGCCCATGATCTTGCGCTTAGGAACCTCATTTGCATTTGTTATTGTTCTTAGGAACCTCATTTGCCCTTGTTGTTGTGCTTATGAACATCATTTGCATTTGTTTGTGTGCTTAACAACCTCAATTGTCGTTGTTCATATGCTTGTCAACCTCTTTCGCCCTTGTTCTGGTGCTTTGCAACATAATTTGCCCATGATCCTGGTCTTATAAACCTCATTTGCATTTTTCTTGTGCTCAGGAACTTCATTTGCCTTTGTTCGTGTGCTTAACAACCTCAATTGTCGTTGTTCATATGCTTGTCAATTTCTTTTTCCCTTGTTCTTGTGCTTAGCAACCTCATTTGCACTTGTTCTTGTGTTTAGCAGCATCATTTGCATTTGTTCTTATGCTTAACAGCCTCAATTGTCGTTGTTCTTGTCTTTGCAACATAATTTGCCCTTGATCTTGGGCTTATCAACTTCATTTGCATTTGTTCTTGTGCTGAGGAACCTCATTTGCCCTAGTTCTAGTGCTTAACATCCTCATTTCTCGTTGTTCATGCGCTTTCCAACATAATTTGCCCATGATCTTGTGATTATGAACCTCATTTGCATTTGTAATTGTGCTTAGGAACCTCATTTGCCCTTGTTCTTGTGCTTGTGAACCTCATTTGTCGTTGTTCATATGATTGTCAATCGCTTTTGCCCTAGTTCTTGTGCTTAGCAACATCATGTGCCCTTGTTCTTGTGCTTAACAACCTCATTTGTCGTTGTTCTTGCGCTTTCCAACATAATTTGCGCTTGATCTTGTACTTAAGAATCTCATTTTCATTCCTTCTTGTGCTTAGGAACCTCATTTCACTTATTAGTGTGCTGATCAACCTCAATTGTCGTTGTTTATAAGTTTGTCAACCTCTTTCGCCCTTGTCCTAGTGCTTAGCAACATCATTTGCCCTTGTTCGTATGTTTATCAACCCTTTTTGCCCTTGTTGTTGTGCTTAGAAACCTCACTAGCACTTTGCTCTAGTGCTTAACAACATCATTTACATTTGTTCTTGTGCTGAAGAACCTCATTTATCGTTGTCCTTACGCTTTGCAACAAAATTTTCCCTTAATCTTGTGCTTATGAACCTAATTTGTCCTTGTTCGCGTGGTTAACAACCTCAATTGTCATTGTTCATATGCTTCGCAACCTCTTTTGCCCATGTTCTTGTGCTTACCAACATCATTTGCTCTTGTTTGTACGTTTATCAACCCCTTTTGCCCATTTTCTAGTGCTTAGCAACCTCATTTACACTTCTTCTGGTGCTTTGCAATATCATTTTCAGTTGTTCCAGTGCTTAACAACCTTATTTGTCGTTGTTCTTGTGCTTTGCAACCTAATTTGCCCTTGATCTTGTGCTTATGATCTTCATTTGCATATGTTATTGTGCTTATTAACCTCATTTGCCTTTGTTCGTGTGCTTAACAACCACAATTGTCGTTGTTCTTATGCTTTTCAACCTCTTTTGCCCTTGTTATTGTGTTTAGCAACATGATTTGTCATTGTTCTTGTGCTTAGCAACCTCATTTGCACTTGGTCTAGTGTTTAGCAACATCATTTGTATTTGTTCTTATGCTTAATAACCTTAATTGTCGCTGTTCTTGTCTTTGCAACAAAATTTGCCCTTGATCTTGGGCTTATGAACTTCATTTGCATTTGTTCTTATGCTTATGAACATCATTTACCATTGTTCGTGTACTTAACAACCTCAATTGTCGTTGTTCGTATGCTTCTCAACCTCTTCTCAATATCATTTGCCCTTGTTTTTGTGCTTAGCAACCTCATTTGCACTTGTTCTTATGTTTGGCAACATTATTTGCATTTGTTCTTGTGCTTAACAACCTCAATTGTCATTGTTCTTGTCTTTGCAACAAAATTTGCCCATGATCTTGTGCTTAAGAACCTCATTTGCATTTGTTCTTGTGCTTAGGAACATTACTTGTCCTTGCTCGTGTGCTTAACATCCTCAATTGTTGTTGTTCATATGCTTGTCAACCACTTTTGCCCTTGTTATTGTACTTCGCAGCATCATTTGCCATTGTTCTTGTGCTTAGCAACCTCATTTGCATTTGTTCTTGTGTCTAGCAACATCATTTGCATTTGTTCTTGTGCTTAATATCCTCAATTGTCGTTGTTCTTGTCTTTGCAACATAATTTGCCCTTGATCTTGGGCTTATGAACATCATTTACCATTGTTCGTGTGCTTAACAACCTCAATTGCCGTTGTTCATATACTTGTCAACATCTTTTGCCCTTGTTCTTCTGCTTTAACAACCTCATTTCTCGTTGTTCATGCGCTCTCCAACATAATTTGTCCATGATCTTGCGCTTATGAACCTCATTTGCATTTGTTGTTGTGCTTATGAACCTCATTTGCATTCATTTGTGTGCTTAACAACCTCAATTGTCATAGTTCATATGCTTGTCAACCTCTTTTGCCCTTGTTCTTGTGCTTTGCAACATAATTTGCCCATGATCTTGGTCTTATAAACATCATTTGTATTTGTTCTTGTACTTAGGAACTTCATTTGCCTTTGTTCGTGTGCTTAACAACCTCAATTGTCGTTGTTCATATGCTTGTCAATCTCTTTTGCCCTTGTTCTTGTGCTAAACAACCTCATTTGTCGTTGTTCCTGCGGTTTCCAACATAATTTGCGCCTGATCTTGTGCTTCATAATCTCATTTGCATTTGTTCTTGTGATTAGGAACCTCATTTGCCCTTATTCGTGTGCTGGTCAACCTCAATTGTCGTTGTTTATAAGCTTCTCAAACTCTTTTTCCCTTGTTCTAGTGCTTAGCAACATCATTTGCCCTTGTTCGAACGTTTATCAACCCTTTTTGCCCTTGTTCTTGTGCTTAAGAATCTCACTTGCACTTGTTCTTATGTTTAACAACATTTACACGTGTTCTTGTGCTTACGAACCTCATTTACCCTTGTTCGTGTGCTTAACAACCTCAATTTGCCCTTGTTCGTACGTTTATCAACCCCTTTTGCCCATTTCTAGTGCTTATCAATGTCGTTGCACTTCTTCTGGTGCTTTGCAACATCATTTGCAGTTGTTCTAGTGCTTAACAACCTTATTTGTCGTTGTTCTTGTGCTTTGCAACATAATTTGCCTTTGATCTTGTGCTTATGATCCTCATTTGCATTTGTTCTTGTGCTTATTAACCTCATTTTCGTTTGTTCGTGTGCTTAACAACCTCAATTGTTGTTGTTCATATGCTTGTTAACCTCTTTTACCATTGTTATTACGCTTAGCAGCATCATTGGCCCTTGTTCTTGTGCTTAGCAACCTCATTTGCACTTGTTCTTGTGTGTAGCAACATCATTTGCATTTGTTCTTGTGCTTAACAGCCTCAATTGTCGTTCTTCTTGTCTTTGTAACATAATTTGCCCTTGATCTTGGTTTAACGAACTTCATTTGCATTTGTTCTTGTGCTTAGGAACCTCATTTTCCGTTGTTCGTGTGCCATAATCAATTGTCATTGTTCATATGCTTGTCAACCTCTTTTGGCCTTGTTCTTCTGCTTTGCAACATAATTTGCCCATGATCTTAGTCTTATGAACCTCATTTAGATATGTTCTTGTGCTTAGAAACATCATTTGCCCTTGTACGTGTGCTTAACAACCTCAATTGTCGTTGTTCATATGCTTGTCAATCTCTTTTGCCATTGTTCTTGTGCTTAGCAATATCATTTGCCCTTGTTCTTGTGCTTGAGAACCTCATTTGTGGTTGTTCTTGCGCTTTCCAATAGAATTTGCGCTTGATCTTGTGGTTAAGAACCTCATTTGCCCTTATTAGTGTGCTGGTCAACCTCAATTGTTATTGTTCATATGCTTCTCAATCTCTTTTGCCCTTGTTCTAGTGCTTAGCAACATCATTTGCCCTTGTTCGTACATTTATCAACCCTTTTTGCCCTTGTTCTTGTGCTTAGCGACCTCACTTGCACTTGTTCTAGTGTTTAACAAAATCATTTACATTTGTTCTTGTGCTGATGAACCTCATTTGTCGTTGTCCTTGCGCTTTGCAACATAATTTGCCCTTGATCTTGGGCTAATGAACCTCATTTGCCTTTGTTCTTGTGCTTACAAACCTCATTTGCCCTTGTTCGTGTACTTAACAATCTCAATTGTCATTGTTCATATGCTTCGTAACCTCTTCTGCCCATGTTCTTGTGCTTAGCAACATCATTTGCCCTTGTTTGTACGTTTATCGACCCCCTTTGCCCATTTTCTAGAGCTTAGCTACATTTGCACTTCTTCTGGTGCTTTGCAACATCATTTGGAGTTGTTCTAGTGCTTAACAACCTTATTTGTCGTTGTTCTTGTGCTTTGCAAGGTAATTTGCCCTTGATCTTGTGCTTATGATCCTCATTTGCATTTGTTCTTGTGCTTACTCATTTGCCTTTGTTCGTTTGCTTAACAACCTCAATTGTCGTTGTTCGTATGCTTTTCAACCTCTTTTTCCCTTGTTATTGTGCTTAGCAACATCATTTGCCATTGTTCTTGTGCTTATCAACCTCATTTGCACTTGGTCTTCTGTTTAGCAACATCATTTGCATTTGTTCTT
Source organism: Carex arenaria (assembly GCA_964058825.1). Lineage (NCBI taxonomy): Eukaryota > Viridiplantae > Streptophyta > Magnoliopsida > Poales > Cyperaceae > Carex > Carex arenaria. The sequence goes on along the minus strand of CAXKVW010000344.1, from coordinate 488,430 downwards.
ATGCTTAATAGCCTCAATTGTCGTTGTTCTTATCTTTGTAACATAATTTGCCCTTGATCTTGGGCTTATGAACTTCATTTGCATTTGTTCTTGTGCTTATTAACCTCATTTGCCTTTGTTCGTGTGCTTAACAACCTCAATTGTCGTTGTTCATATGTTTGTGAACCTCCTTTTCCCTTGTTATTGCGCTTAGCAGCATCATTGGCCCTTGTTCTTGTGCTTAGCAACATGATTTGCACTTGTTCTTGTGTTTAGCAACATCATTTGCATTTGTTCTTGTGCTTAACAGCCACAATTGTCGTTGTTCTTGTCTTTGCAACATAATTTGCCCTTGATCTTGGGCTTACGAACTTCATTTGCTGTTCTTCGTGTGCTTAACATAATCAATTGTCGTTGTTCATACGCTTGTCAACCTCTTTTGCCCTTGTTCTTTTGCTTTGCAACATAATTTTCTGATGATCTTGGTCTTATGAACCTCATTTGCATTTGTTCTTGTGCTTAGAAACTTCATTTGACCTTGTTCGTGTGCTTAACAACCTCAATTGTCGTTGTTCATATGCTTGTCAATCTCTTTTGCCCTTGTTCTTGTGCTTAGCAACATCATTTGCCCTTGTTCTTGTGCTTAACAACATTATTTGTCATTGTTCTTGCGCTTTCCAATCATTTGCCCTTCATCTTGTGCCCTTCATCTTGTGCTTAAGAACCTCATTTGCATTTGTTCTTATACTTAGGAACCTCATTTACCCTTATTTGTGTTCTTGTCAACCTCAATTGTCATTGTTCATATGCTTCTCAACCTCTTTTGCCCTTGTTCTAGTGCTTAGCAACATCATTTGCCCTTGTTCGTACGTTTATCAACCCTTTTTGCCCTTGTTATTGTGCTTAGCAATCTCACTTGCACTTGTTCTAGTGCTTAACAACATCATTTACATTTGTTCTTGTGCTGAAGGACCTCATTTGTCGTTATCCTAGCACTTTGCAACATAATTTGCCCAAGATCATGTGCTTATGAACCTCATTTACCTTTGTTTTTGTGCTTAACAACCTCAATTCTTGTTGTTCATATGCTTCGCAACCTCTTTTGCCCATGTTCTTGTGCTTAGCAACATCATTTGCCCTTGTTCGTACGATTATCAACCCCTTTTGCCCTTGTTCTTGTGCTTATCAACCTCATTTGCACTTCGTCTGGTGCTTTGCAACATCGTTTGCAGTTGTTCTAGTACTTAACAACCTTATTTGTCGTTGTTGTTGTGCTTTGCAACATAACTTGCCCTTGACCTTGTGCTTATGATCCTCATTTGCATTTGTTCTTGTACTTATTAACCTCATTTGCCTTTCTTCGTTTGCTTAACAAACTCAATTGCCGTTGTTCATATGCTTGTCAACCTCTTTTGCCCTTGTTCTTGTTCTTAACATCCTCATTTCTTGTTGTTCATGCACTTTCCAACATAATTTGCCCATGATCTTGTGCTTATGAACCTCATTTGCATTTGTTATTGTTCTTAGGAACCTCATTTCCCCTTGTTCTTGTGCTTATGAACCTCATTTGCCGTTGTTCGTGTGTTTATCATCCTCAATTGTCATTATTCATATGCTTATCAACTTCATTTGCACTTGTTCTGGTGCTTAGCAACATCATTTGCATTTGTTCTTCTGCTTAACAATCTCATTTTTCGTTATTCTTCTGCTTTGCCACATAATTTGCCCTTGATCTTGTGCTTATGATCCTCAGTTGCATTTGTTCTTGTGCTTAGGAACATCATTTACCATTGTTCGTATGCTTAACAACCTCAATTGTCGTTGTTCATATGCTTATCAACTTTTTTTGCCCATGTTATTGTGCTTAGCAGCATCATTTGCCCTTGTTCTTGTGCTTAGCAACCTCATTTGCACTAGTTCTTGTGTTTAGCAACATCATTTGCGTTTGTTCTTGTGCTTAAGAGCCTCAATTGTCGCTGTTTTGGTCTTTGCAACATAATTTACCCTTGATCTTGTGCTTAAGAACCTTATTTGCATTTGTTCTTGCGCTTAGGAACCTCATTTGCCCTTGTTCGTGTGCTTAACAACCTCAATTGTCGTTGATCATATACTTGTCAACCTCTTTTGCCGTTGTTCTTGTGCTTAACAACCTCATTTTTCGTTGTTCATGCGCTTTCCAACATAATTTGCCCATGATCTTGTGCTTAGAAACCTCATTTGCATTTGTAATTAATCTTAGGAACCTCATTTGCCCCTGTTGTTGTGCTTATGAACATCATTTGCATTTGTTTGTGTGCTTAACAACCTCAATTGTCATTGTTCATATGCTTGCCAACCTCGTTTGCCCTTGTTCTTGTGAATTGCAACATAATTTGCCCATGATCTTGGTCATATAAACCTCATTTCCATTTGTTCTTGTGCTTAAGAACTTCATTTGCCTTTGTTCGTGTGCTTAACAACCTGAATTGCCCTTGTTCTTATGCTTAGCAACATCATTTGTCCTTGTTCTTGTGCTCAACAACCTCATTTGTCCTCATTTGTCGTTGTTCTTGCGCTTTCCAACATAATTTGCGCTTGATCTTGTGCTTAAGAATCCCATTTACATTTGTTCTTGTTCTTAGGAACCTCATTTGCCATATTCGTGTGCTGGTCAACCTCAATTGTCGTTGTTTATACGCTTCTTAACCTTTTCGCCCTTGTCCTAGTGCTTAGCAACATCATTTGCCCTTGTTCGTATGTTTATCAACTTATTTCCCTTGTTCTTGTGCTTAGCTACCTCACTTCCACTTGTTCTTGTGCTTAACAACATCATTTACATTTGTTCTTGTGCTGAAGAACCTCATTTGTCGTTGTCGTTACACTTTGCAACAAAATTTGCCCTTAATCTTGTGCTTATGAACCTGATTTGCCCTTGTTCGTGTGCTTAACAATCTCAATTGTCATTGTTCATCTGCTTCGTAACCTCTTTTGCCCTTGTTTGTACGTTTATCAACCCCTTTTGCCCATTTTCTAGAGCTTAGCTACCTCATTTGCACTTCTTCTGGTGCTTTGCAACATCATTTGCAGTTGTTCTAGTGCTTAACAACCTTATTTGTCGTTGTTCTTGCACTTTGCAACATAATTTGCCCTTGATATTGTGCTTATGATCCTCATTTGCATTTGTTCTTGTGCTTATTAACCTCATTTGCCTTTGTTCGTGTGCTTAACAACCTCAATTGTAGTTGTTCGTATGCTTGTCAACCTATTTTGCCCTTGTTATTGTGCTTAGCAACATCATTTGCCATTGTTCTTGTTCATAGCAACCTCATTTGCACTTGTTCTTCTGTTTAGCAACATCATTTGCATTTGTTCTTATGCTTAATAGCCTCAATTGTCGTTGTTCTTGCCTTTGCAACATAATTTTCCCTTGATCTTGGGCTTATGAACTTCATTTGCATTTGTTTTTGTGCTTAGGAACCTCATTTGCATTTGTTCTTGTGCTTAAGAACCTCATTTGCCCTTGTTCGTGTGCTTAACATCCTCATTTCTCGTTGTTCTTGTGCTTAGCAACCTCATTTGCCCATAATCTTGTGCTTACGAACCTCATTTGCCGTTGTTCGTGTGTTTATCATCCTCAATTGTCGTTGTTCATATGTTTATCAACCTCATTTGCACTTGTTCTGGTGCTTAACAACCTCAATTGTCGTTGTTCATATGCTTGTCAACCTCTTTTGCCCTTGTTATTGTGGTTAGCAGCATCATTTGCAATTGTTCTTGTGCATAGCAACCTCATTGTCACTTGTTCTTGTGTTTAGCAACATCATTTGCATTTGTTCTTGTGCTTAACAGCCTCAATTGTCGTTGTTCTTGCCTTTGCAACATAATTTGACCTTGATCTTGTGCTCAAGAACATTATTTACTTTTGTTCTTGTGCTTAGGAACCTCATTTGCCCTTGTTCATATGCTTAAGAACCTTATTTGCATTTGTAATTGTTCTTAGGAACCTCATTTGCCCTTGTTGTTGTGCTTATGAACCTCATTTGTATTTGTTTGTGTGCTTAACAACCTCAATTGCCATTGTTCATATGCTTGTCAACCTCTTTTGCCCTTGTTCTTGTGCTTTGCAACATAATTTGCCATTGATCTTGGCCTTATGAACTTCATTTGCATTTTTTCTTGTCCTTAGGAACCTCATTTGCATTTGTTGTTGTGCTTAACAGCCTCAATTGTCGTTGTTCTTGTCTTTGCAACATAATTTGCCCTTGACCTTGTGCTTAAGAACCTCATTTGCATTTGTTCTTGTGCTTAGGAACCTTATTTTCCGTTGTTCGTGTGCCATAATCAATTGTCGTTGTTCATATGCTTGTCAACCTCTTTTGCCCTTGTTCTTCTGCTTTGCAACATAATTTGCCCATGATCTTGGTCTTATGAACCTCATTTGGATATGTTCTTGTGCTTAGAAACATCATTTGCCCTTGTTTGTGTGCTTAATAACCTCAATTGTCGTTGTTCATATGCTTGTCAACCTCTTTTGCCCTTATTCTTGTGCCTAACAACCTCATTTCTCGTTGTTCATGCTCTTTCCAACATAATTTACCCATGATCTTGTACTTATGAACCTCAATTGTTGTTGTCCATATGCTTGTCAATCTCTTTTTCCCTTGTTCTTATGCTTTGCAACATAATTTGCCCATGATCTTGGTCTTATAAACCTCATTTGCATTTCTTTTGCATAGGAACTTCATTTGCCTTTGTTCGTGTGTCTAACAACCTCAATCGTCGTTGTTCATATGCTTGTCAATCTCTTTTGCCCTTGTTTTTGTTCTTAACAACATCATTTGCCCTTCTTCTTGTGCTTAGCAACATCATTTGCCCTTCTTCTTGTGCTTAACAACCTTATTTGTCGTTGTTCTTGCGCTTTCCAACATAATTTGCGCTTGATCTTCTGCTCAAGAATCTCATTTGCATTTGTTCTTGTGCTTAGGAATCTCATTTGCCCTTATTCGTGTGCTGGTCAACCTCAATCATCGTTGTTCATAAGCTTCTCAAGCTCTTTCGCCCATGTTCTAGTGCTTTGCAACATCAATTGCCCTTGTTCGTATGTTTACCAACCATTTTTGCCCTTGTTCTTGTGCTTAGCAACCTCACTTGCACTTGTTCTAGTGCTTAACAACATCATTTACATTTGCTTAGCAACCTCACTTGCACTTGTTCGGTTTTAATTCGGTTTGCTATTTTAGTTCAGTCGGTTCGGTTGGGTTTTCAAAAACCGAAGAAAAGTTTGGTTTGATTTTTTTAATTCGGTTTGGACCGAACCAACCAGTTGAACACCCCTACCTCCACCTCTTAGCGCTCCTCTAATATTGTCTATGGTATATTGTTTAAACTTGATTTATTTTATTTTAATTCATTTATGAGGAGGGTTCAAATACACCATCATTTTGTGCTCCAATATGCTCCATATCTTTTATCTTCGTTTTCAAAGTCCGAATAGTCGATCTGAACCCCTCAACATGATCTTTATAATAAAGTATGTTTGGAGACCAAATTTTATATTTTTCAGAATTTTTTTACATAGGTACAAATCCAGAATCTCTTTAAAATAGTGATTTTGTACATATCTAAAAATTAGTAACAAAATTCTAAAAAATATAAAATTTGGTCTCCAAGTATATTTTATTATGAAGATCATATTGAGTGGTTCGGATTGACTATTCAGACTTTGAAAACAGAGATAAAGAATATGGAGCATATATATTGGAGCACAAAAAAATGGTGTATTTGAACCCTCCTTTTAATTTATATACTATCTGAAGTATTACGAAAATTCCAATACATCTTGCAAAGCAAAAATGACAACAGTACCCTTATTTTATGAATTAGATTTCAGAGAACACATATAAGAGGTTTTATCCACTTTGGCTGTTCTTTTGGTGGGTTTAGGATAAGAAGCTTGATTCTCCATCATAACAAGGAATGTTAAAGCATTAGTGCTTAAATACAATAGAAGAACCAAAGGCCCACGCGTCTTTTAATTTGGGAAAGTAGATTCTATATGTAACTTTTTTGCTTTGCAAGATCGACATCTTTGACTTTGGACATTCTTATCTTCACATCCAGGGCGGAACTCGACTTTGAGTATAGGGGTGGCTGATCGACTAAACATCGCATATTTAAAAAAAATCAAAATCAAAATCTATATAATACAAGATAATATGATTCTTCACTAATTGATTTCATAAAAATACAATAAATAACTAACACTGATAAAATATCATGTCTATCAAATTATTTTGACATAATTTAATATTTTATGCAAAAAAAATATCTAAATGACATCGTGAATAGAAAAATATAATATTAATAATTTAAAATGAAAGTAAAAATATTAAAATGATGATAAAGTTACAATGAATAACAATTTGTTAAAAATCAATGAATAAAAGACAAACCTTAATTTTAAGAAATAAAATACATGACGTCGGCTTCACAGTAATTTTAATTTGAGCTTTTATTTTTCTTTTTTCTTTTTCCAGATAAAGTTTTCTTATTTGTCAATCATATTCCTTTATATTTCTAATAACTTCCTTTTTTTGGGATAATTGTGCATTAAAAAAAATTCAATAACTTCCTTTTTTTCTTTCAGATACTTGGTAACCATGTTTTCCAAATTAGTACCACTATTTTTTTTCTTATTATACTATTGACCTTTTCATTTTTCAAAAACTTTCTAATTATTTATAATTTTTTACATGGTTAAAGATGTCTTTTTCACATGATTGAAAAACTGAAGGGTTATTCTTTTTGAAGAGACATGTCATTTTTAGATTTAACCCCTTTAATTTTTTTGTATTCTATTTCTACATGGAGGGGGCTAACATCTATAAAATAAAATTTTCAATTAAAATTACAAGTACATGGTAAACAATTTTAGAAACATTGGGGGTGACTTAGCCACCCCTAGCAATGCTTACCTTCCGCAAATCACATCATTGATCTCTTTCCTCTGCAAGGTGCAATGAATTAATATAAATTTTCTCAATTTTGAGAATTACATAGGGAGAGACATGGCGAGCTACAAATTTGCTACCCTTTTAATTATAGCTATTTGCTTTTGCTTTTTTCATCTCTCCTCATCGCTGGATACCATTATTAAAGGTTAGTAGCTCACTTGTCTCTTTCCCTTGTTTTCCTCGGAACATCAGAATAAAACTTTATTTCCATTAGCGTTGGTTCAACGGCACCACCCCTCTTCCCCTCCAAAAAACAAAAAGCTGTTTCTTTAAGTCCATGGAAAGGAAAAGGAAAGCTAGCTATTGTGTGAATATCATGAAATTGATGTTTATAATTCATTTTGCAAGATATACTGGATAATACTTTTGGATTTGGAAGGTATTACCCTCTTACTTCTAAAACATCGATTGTTAATGTCTAATTATAGTGGAATAATTTAATATTAAATTATTCCTCATACCTGATTGCAAAACTTGTTTTTCATATGGTACTATGCATAGTGCATATTGGTTTGCTGCTATGGACTTATATTTTCAGTTTGAAAGTTCTAACAATTGATCCGAAACGATCAATATAATCTCCATGGTGCTGTTCGGCTGGAGAGGATTAAGCCTCCTTAAGGCTTAATCCGCTTCCTTTAGCTTTCTTAGCAAGTTAATCATGCCGAACACCGATTTTTTAGCGCGGATTAAGACTACCTCCTTTAGCCTCCTTTTACCCAGATCTTAATCCTCTGCCCGAACTTTAAGACACCCCTCCCCCTTCCTTAAGCACTTAATCCTTCACCCATGGATGAAGACAACCGAACATCGGTTCCTTAGTGCTCCTTAAGCTCTTAATCTTTTGTTGCCGAACGACCCCCATATGATTTACATGTATATATTCAAATATATACCATGTTGAATGATCCGGATTGATTACTAAAATTTTAAAAATAAAAATATTAATTCGTAGTACAGATCAATCCGCGTCATGCATAGTACCATAGTCTCACTCATACTTTTAGATAAAAGAACATTAAATATTTGCCAGACCATGCACTTGCTGTTTCTCTTTCATCAAAGGAAACTTTATATTTGAAACTGGATTTACGAAAAGAAAAAAACCAAACAAATTTTTGAAATAAAGTGAGAGATTTGTTCCCAAGTGCAGGGAAGAAAGAATGCCCAGAAGGGATCCATAATAGCACAGACAATATTAGAAGAGTGCTAAGGAGTGGCGGCGGCGGTGGCCACGGATATTCAGGTCATGATCCTGGTGGGGATTCTAGCAGCAGCACTTATCCTTGGGGTGTCGTAGGTGCTGGTGGCGCCAACAGCAAACATCACCGAAAGAAGAACAGTTCATCGACTTGCTTCGGAAGCGATTTTCTTTCAATTTCTCTTCTTGCTGTTGGTCTCAGTTCATTTGCCATTCTAAGTAAATTATCATGGTAGGGTTTGGTATATTCTTCTTAGAATTTTTTAGAGCTTTTAAGAGGCAAAGAAGTCTTAAAACTTTCGTAATAAGTTTAAATGAGTTTGACAAACAGTTTTTTTTTTTTGTAAAGTTTTTCTTTTGTTCTATGTGGAGTGACCGTTGTAAAAAAATTTCTCTTTTTATGCTCTTTACTTTGTACGAGGTTTACTTTGTTTTATCTGTGCATATATATAAGATGGTTTATAAAGTTTGCTTCGCTAACGGTTCTATGATGCGACTTTGTTATTCATGGGAAATAAGTCGAATAACATATATTAATATATGAAAGTGTTATATATTGTAGAGGAGAGTCCAAATGTCTCTATTTTTTGTACCTCCTCCATATATTCATTTTTAAAAACATTAATAAATTTAAATTTAAAATGTGCTCGGAGACCAAATTTTACATGATCTACATATTGAAACTTTACATGGTGAGTTGCTTAACATGATTTACATATTGAAATGTGCTAGGATACCAAATTTTACATTTTTTGAAAATTTATTACTATTTGTTTAGAATTTTTTGAAGTCGTCGTTTTTTATTGGTCCATAATCCATCCAAAAACAACTATTTTCTACCCATCTAAAAAATAATAAAAAATCCAAAAAAATGTAAAATTTGATCTCCAAGCACATTTCAATATGGATATCATATTGAGTGGTATGGATTGGTTGTTTAGACTTTGAAAACAAAGATATGAACACGAAGTAAAACAAGAATCATACTTCACAACTCACTATAGCCCATCTCTCTCTATATATATATTTGAAAAATGGGGTTCCACGATTTATTTTCTTTTTTTTTTGAAAAATAATTAATTTTAAGACATGATATAGAATGACAGAAATAAAAAAAATCTCAAAAATTAGTACTTAATTTTAAGATGTTAGTTATTGTTAAATTAAATTTCCGGATAAATAATTAATGCGCTAATGTTTTATACCCTTAATCATATTAGCACAAGTGCATTAATATTTTATTACAAAAATATCAATGAAGTACTGATGTCTTATGTCCTGCAACAACTGTTAGAATAAACTATTTTTACAACAACAACAAAAAAAACCTCCACTCTCCTTGTAGGCACTACAGGGAGCAATGATATTTTTTAGAAACCGATGATATGTTAATTTTTTTTTAATATATTGAGATGTTAACTAAAAAAAATTAAAGTGAATTTTGTGAATAAGCTCTTCGCAATTTAATTGATTCTAAAATAGTCTATTTCACTACGGGAGGAAGAAGAGAAGGTGGAATTGAAATTCATACAGGCGGAATTTGATAAGTTCTCATATATATATTATTTTACAAGTAAATAGAAATTCACACAGCTGCAACACCTCAGAAATAGTCCCCCCCCCCCCCCCCCCCCCAGACACCATGGCCTCCTCCGCCACCGCACCTCTTAGCACTATTTCAATATTGTTTTAACGTGATGTATTTTATTTTAATTAATTTTATACTATCTGAAGTATTATGAAAATTTATTCCAACACATTCTTTTCTAAATTAATTCTTTTTCTTCTTCTATTTAAGATAAAAGGCCGCCCCAACAAGATAATTGGGCAAAAATGCAACAACAATAGGAAACATGTCACAACCCCGTTGTCGGGCCAGAAGTCGCGACGAGAGTGGTATCCTCACATCCCTCTATCGTCCTATCAAACATACATCATCAACAAAAACAATACGAAGTCACCAAAGCTTAATAACCAATAATTATTTAACGACATGTTTCTCTATAATTGGTTTATTTAAATAATCATTCAAACATACTAGAGTAATCCACACAGATTCACATCAACTTATGTTTGCATATTTAATCGGTGATAGCACTGTGGTCTGAATTATCTGTAAAATAAGTCACAATATTCACACAATTAGAAGACAATTCCCATATTCACTTAACAAACAATCTCATCAATTCACAATTTACAATTCAAATTCGAACCTCAGACCTGCTATCCTATTAAATATGCCTCATAATCTAATACCCAATCATTCAATATAACCACACAAATCGAAAACACAGATTATAGAAAATTCTGATTACCTGATAGTGATCAATTCCGAAATTCAATTCGAGTTGCATCGATTATTCAAAATCATTCGTGACATAAGATCACAATTCCAACCGGACATACAATCGAATAACACTCGATATCAAATATTTATCAAATTACTTTTTTCTTTTTCTCCAATTTTTCTTTCTCTATTCTTTTTCTCTTTCATTTTACCATTTTCGATTTCATTTGATTTTTCTCTCATGAATAAAAAATGAGAGAGAATAACCGTTTTAAGGCTCTATGGGGATCAAAGGAGATCAAAAGAGTTATGGGATTATGCCACGTGGCAAGAGTGCCACCTCATTCTTTATTTAGTTTGAATATTTACACCTTGCACCTTTACATTTTTAATATTACAAACAAGCCCAAAATAAATAAATAAAACATATATATTACCAGGTGTTACAAAACCGAAGGCCACGCGTCTCTTAATTTGGTAAATAAGCTGTAAGTTCCTTTTTGGCTTTGCCAGATGGACTTTCTCTGGAATCGACATTTTTCGTTCTCTCGTTTTTCTTTTCATCCATCATCTCCCTAAACTCTAAACCCTAAACTCTAAACCTCAATTTTGATACATACATAAGGGAGACATGGGGAGCTACAAATGTGCTACCATTTTAGCAATTGTTTTATGCTTATGCTTTTTTCATCTCTCCTCATCCCTGGATGCCATTATCAAAGGTTAGTAGCTCACTTATCTCCTTCTCTTATTTTCCTCGGAAAATCAGAATAAATATTTTTAGAAGTATATCTTATTCGATTCTTCAATTTTTTAAGGAGATTTTTACTACATACTACAATTAAATGTAAGCAATTTCCTCTAGCAAAACCATCCATTCAAAAAGAAAAGATAAATTTAAACAAAATAGGGAGTTGTTAATTTTTGTTTATTTCCCATTGGCATTGGGTCAATTTGGAGCGCACCCCCTCCCAAAAAGAAAAGGCTATTTATTTAAGTTCAAGGAAAAGGAAAGAGAGGTATTGTGTGAATCTCATGAAATTGAGGTTAATTACAATTCATTTTGCAAGGGGTAAATTTCGTTGGAGGTTCACTAAACTTTGTCTCTTGTCACAAATTGGTTATTCAAGTTTAATTTGTTCAAATCAAATCACTGAATTTTTCATTTGTCCTAATCAAGTCAATATATAATTTTTTTTATCTAAAATGATAACAGAATATTCTCATTATGTTAATATTTTGGACGAAATGAGCATATTTTGTTAGCATTTTGTACAGAATGGGCATATTCCGTTAGTATTTTGGACGGAAAAGTTATAGAGTGACTTGATTAGAAAAAATGAAAAGTTCAATGACTTGATTGGGACAAATCAAACTTGAATGACCGATTCATAACAAAGGATAAAGTTTGGTGATCTCCAGTGAAATTTTGCAAAATGTATAATTCATTTGCAGGGCATATTGGATATGTTTTTTTATTAATTTGATGGTTTTAAGGATTTGGAAGAAGACATTAATTACCCCCTCTAAAACATCGACCGCTATGTCTAATTATAGTGGAATAATCCACATTAAATTATTCCTTGTACCTGATTACAAAACTTAGTCTTTCATATATACATTTGAATAAATGATCTTTAATAAAGATTTATCAGACCATGCACTCGCTGCTTCTGATCTTTCAGCACATGGAACTTTTTTTTTTTTTTTTTTTTTTTTGCAAGGTGAAAGCCCGTAGGCGTAATTTAAATTAACTGAAAAAAGGCTTTTACATCAGATAGTTTATAATCCAAATCCAGCCTAACTATTCTCCATATAATTACTCCCAGGAAATAAGAAAAACAATAAACCTATGGAGCCTAGTCTATATTGAACGAGAAAAGCGGAAAAGTAAATGCCTCAAAATTCCAGTTTTCTCTAGTGCCCCTGCGCGCAAGTTGGTCTGCCAGCTCATTGTGGCATCGGTTTATATGCTCACAGAGGAATTCTTTGTTCTTCTTGAATAACTTCCACAGTTCCAGTATTTCCTTGAAGGCCCGCCAGTCAGTGTGCATAGGAGGTTGCCATGCCAGTATTGCCTCTGACAAGGTCTGAGAGTCAGTGTAGAAGATACACGATGTTACACCTTTGTCAGTGGCAAGTTTAACCGCCTGAAGTAGAGCCTCCGCCTCAGCTTGCAGGGCACAGCAGGCCTTGATTCCTTTTGAGGTGGCCGTCAGTAATTCCCCTTCCTTTTGCAGGGCTATTCCAATCCCTCCCTGCCAATTCTGGTACCAGGACCCATCAACCCAACACTGGTAATGGTGCTGGTGCTGAGAAAGAACTACAGCTGTATCACTTGGGGTACTTACATGGATTGCCTTTTGAGTAGAAAGGAGGTCAGATTCCAAAGAGATGAGCCGATAGTACTTTGAGAATTGGGCCATAGAAGGAGTGATTCCATTGTACGCCATATCATTCCTGGTCCTCCAGATAGCCCAACAGGAGTTTAGTACTTTTGTCCATTCATCATCAGTGAGGTTTACTGCCAGGTTGGAGAAGATAGTTTTTAGGCCTTGGTCCAGTGGGATTTTGTCAGTCCTGAGAGGAATGGGGCCTGCAAACCAGCAGAGTCTTGCAAAAGCACATCTTAGAATGAAATGCGCTGGATCTTCGTCTCTTTCTGAACAGGAATAGCATAGTGGGTCCCCTCTAGATAACCTGGATGCTAGTGTTTTTGCCAGTGGCAGGCCATTAGATAGAAGTTTCCAGACAAAATGTCTGACTCGCTGGGCCACCTGCCCTTTCTTCCAGATAGCTTTCCAAAGGGGTTTAAGTGCCAAATCTGTGCCCGCCGTTATTCCTCTAAGATGGTTATATGCTCATTTGACTGAGAATCTACCATTGGGGGAGGGAGTGAAGATTAGTGTGTCATCCCCAGCAGCAGGTAATGGAGCTGTTGTAGAAGAGATGATTTGCATGCATCCCTGATGCCCAAAAAGATCAATTAGAACCTCTGTATTCCAGGTACCATCCTGCTCTGCCAAATCCTTGAGAGTTAATTGAGCACTGGAATTTGAAGGTGGAGCATAGCCCAGCGCACCAGCGAACCATGGTTGGCCAAAAGCCTTGATAGATTCCCCATTGCCAACCTTCCAAAGTAGCAAAGGAAGTAATTGGTCTCTCAAACCCATGATGTTTCTCCAGAAAAGGGAGCAATTGTATGTCCTTTTAGAGGTCCAGAGATGACTTCTTGGTAGGTATTTTGCAGTTACCTGTTCTATCCAGAGGCATTCAGCACTGCTTGCCAGCTTCCACAAGGATTTCAATACAAGAGCTTGATTGACTAAGCCCATGTCTCTGACTGCCAGCCCCCCAAGAGCTGTTGGTCTAGTTATGACATCCCAAGATATGAAGGCCATGTAGTGTGCCTTGTCCCCTGCTTTCCAGTAAAAACGCCGAATCAATGCGTTAAGCGTTTTGAGCACATGGAACTTCACATTTAAAACAGGAAGTCCAATCGATTAGGGGGCATTTTGCACAATTGTAGGTCCTATACAAACTCAATTTCTATGAAGTCCAAAAGTAAGGAACATCTGGTGGTTGTACCTGCAACAAAGAACATTTTGAGAAATTTTACAATGTTTGTATTTTACAAGGGTACCATACAATCTTATTCAAATGTATATATGAAAAACACTACTCCCATACATAGTGCGTTTGGATGAGGCAAAGAATAGTGCTAATCCGGGTTAGCGACTATTTCGAACTACTATTCTACGTTTGGATGTGTTTGGATTAGTAAAAAGTGATTATTCTGTATTCGTCTTTTGTGGATTAGCATGCTATTATACTAAGTTACTAACCCAACTAAAAGTTAGAGTTAGCTCACTATTCTCACTAACCCAAGCCTTCATCCAAATGCATAGAGAACATTCTCTTGAGAAAAGGAATTAAATAAAATACAGTTAAATTTCTAAACTCTGATACAAATCAGCTGTAATGATTTCAGATAAAAAAAAAAGGCAAATAAATTTTAGGGAATGTAATGCCACACAAGAAAATTGCTACCATACCTCCAAAACCTATCAATTCATAAAATAAAAAAATCGAACAAATTTGTTAAATCAAGTGACAGATTTGTTCCCATGTTCAGGGAAGAAAGAATGCCCAGAAGCGATCCATAATATCACAGACGACCTTAGAAGAGTGCTCAAAGGTGGCGGTGGCGCTTCTGCCGGGGCTCGTTCCTTTTCCGGAGGGGCCCGCAGTTCTAGTGGTGGCCAAGGATATTCAAGTGAGAGTGGTGGGTATTCTAGCAGCAAAACGATTCCTGCTGGTACTGTAGCTGCAGGGGCAGCTGCTGCTGGTGCCGGCAGCAACAGCAATTATCACTCAAAGAAGAACAGTTCGTCGATTCGCATGGGAAGTGATTTTCTTGCAATTTCTCTTCTCGCTGTTGTTTTCAGTTCATTTGCCATTCTGAGCAAAGTATCATGGGTGTAATGTGAAAATTTTGTCATCAGTAGGGCTTTAGATCATTAGATGGTAGTAGGAATATATGTTGGTGTGAATATATGTAGGAAGCATACTTTTTGTTGGTTGATTAATTGTTTTTCTTTTGTTCTATGTGAAGTGCCGTTTTAAAATTTTCTCTGTTTATGCTCTTTACTTGTACGGGTGTAACCTTGTTTTCTCTATTGCATCTGAGATGGTCAGAGGTTTTCTCCGCTAAAGGTTGTATGATGTGACAACTTTTTTTTTTAAAAAAAACTTTCGTGCTAAAGGTTGTATGATGTGACAACTTTTTTTTTAAAAAAAAACTTTCGTGCAGAAGCTGCAAAGTCGTGAGAGAAAATCGAACTCTCAATCTTTAAATACAACAATTCTGAGATTTTTCTAGCTAACTGTGCTACCTTATCTTTCTCTCTTGTTATTTATGGAAAATAATATTTGTTTGAGCACATTAAATAGAAAATTTTAAAATAGAATCTATGTTGTATGTGAATTGGACAGTGAAATAAGTTATTTGGAATAGTATCTATGTAATGATAGTAGATAAAAATGCAAGCGGAGATCGGATATTATTCATCTGAATCCGGAACAACAACAATAATAACAAAGTCTTTAGTTCCAAAGAAGTTAGAGTAAGCTAAAAATGAAATTCATTCAGAGAGTTTTATTTCCATAAAATAATTGTATTTTACATTAGCTCACCACGCCTATCACTACCTATATCTGAAAATTAGATACGGATATCCGATATCTCAATATTTGTATTGATACAGATACTGATATGGTTTTAAATTTTAATTATACATATCCGAATAATAGATACGTACCATATAGTTTAATATATATTATGGAACTCGAATAATAGATACATATTGTTATTGTTGTTATTTCGTTAAATAGTTGGTTGATAAAATAAGCAAATATCTTGAATGATTCCCTTTTTAGATCATCATAATATCTTTTTGATGTTTTTTTTTTTCCACCCGAATGGAGCTTTTGATGGATTTTGAAAAAAAAAAAAGTGATTGATAGAGAAGTTATAGTTATCAAAATAAAATGAATAATAATTAAAAGGACGTGGTTGGAATATCCGGTTGGAGAGATATTCAAGTAGAGATAAAATAGTCCTTATATTGAAATACTTACAAGTAATTGGGTCAGAAAAAACATTATCTCAGTAACTGCACAAGATTTCCTTCACTTTACAATTTGAGATTTATTCCCAGAATGTTTGAGATTTGGGCTAGCGCAGGGGGCAGAATTATTGGGCTTTGAGATTCGTGCTGAGTTAAAAAGAACGGACAGGATCCACTAATTGTAAAAGATTCCCTTTTCAAGTACCTGGGAGGATGTGAATTCTTCAGACTCATGGGAATGATTAATGTTAGATCCTCAGCACCAGCAGTTTTGGAAATAAATAGACATGAAACAGAATTCTCTGTATTGAATTATTACCCTGAAACTTATTGGAAACCAGCAGTGAGCGGTCTATTGTTTATAAGGAATGTTTTATTGGTGTGATTTATTGGTTGGTTTCCGTAACTTTCGCGCTCATCTATACTATAAATGTTATGAATGTTGATAAAAGAGACAGCTCTTTTGCTCGAATTTCAAACAGCAAGGAAAAGAACAAAAGGAAATGGCGTGCCAAGATTAGGTGACCATTTTAGTGCTGTTGTCTGTGAATTTTGTCTTCGGAATAAAAATAATGAAGATTTTTTTTGTTCAGTAATTTTTGTAAAACATTGTTCTTGCAATTCTTCAAAATAACCCTGCAAAAAGTAATTGGAGCAATTTTTTTCCCCTTGTCAGCTTCTGAAAAGGCCTCCAGATGACCAATAAAACATGAAAAATGTTCCCTATTCATTCAAAAGTTTCTCAAACCCCTTCTAACACAATTACGCATATCAATAAAAACACATGCCGTGTGGAAACTGGAAAGACAAGTAATTTGGTTTTATATAAAAACTAAAAGAGGCAGGAGATAGAAAGTGGCACTTCAAAGGTGTATTAGATGGAACCCTTTTAAGATGGCTGTACGGAATGCCAGTTTTAACCTATAATGAGACTATCAATTTGAAGCATAGAAGTATATCCCGTTTTACCAATAATTGGACTACAATATAGGGCATTTTTTCTAATTTTAGACAGCTCATGTGAGATTACTACAAATTCAATTATGTGTGACAATTGTTAGTACAACCTCAAGATAAAAGGAAAAAGAAACCTATTTTAAACGATTTATCTATTAAAATGTTCAGGGTAATTAGTAAGAGGAGAGCTTTCATTTTTCCAGCTCTAAGAAAGATAGCAAGCAGGTAGTGTTGACCATCTTTTAAAAGAAAAGAAGTTTTATGACACAGAGTATCAGAAAACAGGAAACTGGTAGATGGAAAATTTGGAAAAGAAGCAATCAGTGAAATTTAGTGACTAGTTCAAGTTTTCGGGCCTGGAAGAATTTGCACCTGCCTTTTCCGCTTGATTCAATATCTTCAATCTTTCTCTTGTATCCTGTAAAGCCGACACTTGATAGTTTCAGCTGCTTCTTGCTATTGCAAGCATTTGAACCTTCTTCCTCGTCCTTATCACACTCCCTAAATTTAATGAAAATGATGAAGCTTCCTAGTTATCTGTCAAACCCCCTATATTAATAGTTTTTATACTGAATATCAGTATACATGAACTTTATGGTACCACAGGGCAATGGTCTTCTTTTTCCTTTCTTAGTAAATTGTGTTTCTTGAGGTTCTATAGTTCAACATCTTCTTATTAAATTTATTCCAACACATCTTGCAAAGAAAAAATGACAACAGTACCCTTATTTTATGAATTAGATTTCAGAGAACACACAGGGGCGGATTTACATAGTGTCTGGGGGTGCTAAGCCACCCTATGATTTCGAAATTTTTTATCACGTACATTGCAATTTGATTGATTTTTTTTATTTCTATGAAGTTTTTTATATAGTTTAGCCCCCCTTGTGAAATGTTAGATGTGTGCTTGTAGTCTAATAGTTAAGACTCTATTTTATTATTGAGAGGTCTTGAGTTCAAATTTCACTAACTACAAATTAATAATTATGTATTTTAAAATTTAGCCACTCCTTACTAAATTTTCTAGTTCCGCCCCATGAGAACACATATAAGAGGTTTTATCCACTTTGGCTGTTCTTTCGGTGGGTTTAGGATAAAAAGCTTGATTCTCCATCATAACAAGTAATGTTAAAGCATATGTGCTTAAATACAATAGAAAAACCAAAGGCCCACGCGTCTTTTCATTTGGGAAAGTAGATTCTATATGTAACTTTTTTGCTTTACAAGATCGACATCTTTGACTTTGGACATTCTTATCTTCACATCATTGATCTCTTTCCTCTGCAAAGGTGCAATGAATTAATATAAATTTTCTCAATTTTGAGAATTACATAGGGAGAGACATGGCGAGCTACAAATGTGCTACCATTTTAATTATAGCTATTTGCTTATGCTTTTTTCATCTCTCTTCATCCCTGGATACCATTATCAAAGGTTAGTAGCTCACTTGTCTCTTTCCCTTGTTTTCCTCGGAACATCAGAATAAAACTTTATTTCCATTAGCGTTGGTTCAACGGCACCACCCCTCTTCCCCTCCAAAAAACAAAAAGCTGTTTCTTTAAGTCCATGGAAAGGAAAAGGAAAGCTATTGTGTGAATATCATGAAATTGATGTTTATAATTCATTTGGCAAGATATACTGGATAATATTTTAGGATTTGGAAGGTATTAGCCCCTTCTAGAACATCGATTGTTATGTCTAATTATAGTGGAATAATCCATATTAAATTATTCCTCATACTTGATTGCAAAACTTGTTTTTCATATGTACTTTTACAGTGAGGTTATGGTGCTATGCATAGTGCATATTGGTTTGCTGCTATGGACTTAATTTTTAGTTTGAAAGTTCTAATTAACCTTTGATCCGAACCAATCAATATAATCTCCATATAATTTACAAGTACATATTCAAATATATACCATGTTGAACGATCCGGATTTATTGTTAGAATTTTGAAAATAAAAATATTAATTCGTAGTACAGACCATTTTGCGTTATGCATAGTACCATAGTCTCATTCGTACTTTTAAATAAAAGAACATTAAATATTTGTCAGACCATGCACTTGATGTTTCTCTTTCATCAAAGGAAACTTTATATTTGAAACTGGATTTACGAAAAGAAAAAAATCAAACAATTTTTTGAAATCAAGTGAGAGATTTGTTCCCAAGTGCAGAGAAGAAAGAATGCCCAGAAGGGATCCATAATAGCACAGACAATATTAGAAGAGTGCTAAGAGGCGGAGGTGTCGGTGGCCACGGAGATCCTGGTGGGGATTCTAGCAGCAGCACTTTTCCTTGGGGTGTTGTGGGTGCTAATGGCGGCGGCAACAGCAATCGTCACCGAAAGAAGAACAGTTCATCGATTCGCTTCGGAAGCAATTTTCTTGCAATTTCTCTTCTTGCTGTTGGCCTCAGTTCATTTGCCATTCTAAGTAAATTATCATGGTAGTGTTCGGTATGTTCTCCTTAGAATTTTTTGGAGCTTTTTAGGAGACTAAGAAGTCCTAAAACTTCTGTAATAAGTTTTATTGAGTTTGTCAAACATTTTTTTTTTTGTAAAGTTTTTCTTTTGTTCTATTTCTATGTGGAGTAGCCGTTTTAAAAAAAATTCTCTGTTTATGCTCTTTACTTAAGCTTGTACGAGGTGTACTTTGTTTTATCTGTGCATATATATGAGATGGTTTATAAAGTTTGCTTCGCTAACGGTTCTATGATGCGACTCTGTTATTCATGGGAAATAAGTCGAATAACATTAATGTATGAAAGTGCAATATACTGTATAGGTACAACTTCTAATATTGTAGGTGTTCGGGCACCTGGAATAGAAAATTTTAAAATAGAAACTGTTGTATAGCTGAATGACAGTGCAATATTACTGCAATAAGATTTTAATACTATGTCATGATAGCAGATGGAACCGAAATTTTTTTAATTATCATCTCAATATTTTTTTTTAAAAATGGGGTTCCACGAAATTTTTTATTTTTTTCTGAAAATAGTTAATTTTAAGATATGGTATAGAATGACATAAATCAATAAAAATCTCCAAATATTAGTACTTAATTTCAAGATGATAGTTACTGTTAAATTAAATTTCTGGATGACTAATTAATGCGCTGGTGTTTTATATCCTTAATAATTTCGGTACAAGTGCATCCATATTTCATTACAAAAATATCGATGAAGTATTGATGTCTTATACCCTGGGTGTGTTTGGGTGGGTGAAGAATAGCTACTATTCCGGTTTAGCATTACTTCGAGCTACTAATCTACGTTTGGGTCACTACTAGAATTCCAACTTTTTCCATAAACCGAAAAATGGCTTTTTCCATGGGCTTACCCTTGGAAAAAGCCCTAAAATGGCCATTTCCATGGGCTACTCTTGGAAAAGCTCCCGTTGCTAATACCCTCCTTGGAAATAGTCAGCATCTCCAAAGGCGCCGTTAAAAATGCTCTTTTCTGACTTTTTTCATGTGACTACCCTTGGAAAAGGGGAGCATCCTAGGGTCCACTGTAGTATTTCCAAGGGGATCACAGGAGGGGCCCACCAGAGTATTTCCAAGGGGAGGGGGTGTGGGATCCACCTTAACATTTCCAAGGGTGAGGCCCCTGGGACCCACCTGAGTATTTCCAATGGCAGTTTATGTGGGACCCACTCTAGGCCAGTGAAAATGGGCTCCACCTGTCAGATATTGGCGCTATTATTGAATGACATTGTGCATTTCTTCCATAGATATACCTCTGAAAATGCAATGTGCTCTACCATTTCCATGAGCCTTACAATAAAATAATATAAACAGACCTAACAAAACATTTACATAGGTAGTCTCATGGAAATAATGTCTCACTACTTCCATATTATTTCCATGCGTTGGGGGTTAGGTATTTCTATTGGCTCTCAATAAAATATAATATTCAGTCTGCAAAAGTATTTCCAAGAGCCGATAAGAATCATTTCCAAGGGGAGACATGGGGCATTTCCATGCGCTGCTATTTCCATGGGACCACTACAACAAAACGATCTATCTGCGACCGGCATCTGTGACCGATTGGATCGCCGGTCGCTGAAGACCAATTAAAAAAAAAAAAAAAAAAATCTTCAGCGACAAACCCCTTCAGTGACCGGTGCCCAAGGCTTCTGTGACCGATTTTGACCGGTCGCTGAAGGGTATCACCTCAAAAAGCCCCGCGCAATCCTTTTTTTTTTCTATCTCCGCGCGTTTTAGGTTTAGACCCAACGCCGTGCCGCCTGAAGGGTATCTCCTCTCTCTCTCGCTCTCCCGCCTCTCCCTGACCCCAACACAGATTACCTCCGGCCTAAGCCTCATCTCCACCACCAGAACAGATGCCTCTCCCGTTCTCTCTTCTGCACTTTGGCGGTACTCTTTCTATCTCTCTGGAACTACGATTTTTTTTGCTCTCTAGATTTGTTATCATGGATTAGCATGGTTGCAGTGACAGTGATACCAGATTTTTTTTTTGTTGGTGACAGTGATACCAGATTTATAATTTTAAAACTAAAATTAAGCTCTCAAATCCCGAATGAATTTTGTCCGTATCAACAGATTTGCATAGGTACATATGATTTGGTCTAGGGTACTTTAGTCATTCTCCAAAAACTTGAACCTTTGAAATACTGGGTGTTCTTTGCAACTTGCAAGAATGAGAAATGTTAGATTTATTGCTTATTGAGACATATTTTGCACAATTTATGTTTAATAGGGCTAAATTAGGTTCATTCAAGGCATGCTTGCACCTTGATAACTTATTTATTTGCTCAATTTTTTTTTGTTGAAAAGGCGGCATTTGTACCAATAATTCAACTGACAATTGTACAATTGAGTTCATTTGAGGAAAAATTTCATATAATTGAGGCTCAATTGCACAATTTCAAACTTGGGCATCCGATTGGTCAATCAAACCTTTTATTTTATTTTTTGTGTTGTTATGACAGGGACCAATTTTAAGAGGCTAACTTGTTAATTTCCATGATTGATTAAGACAATAGAAGATTGTTATACTATTGGTGATACTTTGATAATTTTGATGATCTATTTGCTCATGCCTCATGGCCATCAGGTCAGTACCTTTCTCTTGACAAGTTGGGATTTTTAATCCTCGATCAAGTCTCAAACCATGCACAAAACTTTATTTAAGCACTAAACCGGGATGTGCTTGTTATTTATGTAGCTTTCATAGTATTATTTCATATCCTGTGATGATTTTAATGAGGAGGTAATTGCAAAGGTTCTTATCTCAAATTCGTATATAGCTTTTGTCATTTTTGTTGATCAACTTATAATGTTGGCTATGTACTAATTGTTGATAACATTTGCTTTATTGGAAGGATTACTTCAATTCAACTTGTAGTGTTATATTAAGGTAGGGGTATGGTTACCAGATCACTTCAATTCAACCCTTCTTTTAATAAATTTATGGCATTTGAATGTATTGAGGTTTTTAAATTTAGCTGGTCTGTAGTCGTAGTATTTGCAGCCAAAGAAGACATTAATTGAGAGAGTTATGTGATATGCTGTTGGCTTTTAAAAAAAAATTCTTTATTTTGTGCAGTATTATGAAAAGTTGCTTACAGAGGCAAAGAACCAAAAGGAACACTTCTCTAATTCCGTGGAAAGTGGAGTGAACATGAAGCTACATGAGATTCAGCAAAAGAAAGAAAATGTAAATAAACAGAATAAGGATAGCAAATGTAAGCAAAATTTCTCTCTTTGAATTATTTTTTAATATTGAATGCTTGTTTTTGCTTTCAGATGAATAATGATCTAACAAAGAATCAGAATATATGGCGTGAAAAAATCAAGGAAATTGAAGAGAGGTACTAGTTCCTAAAGGGAAAGAGAATCAGAATAATGAATGCCATGTATTTCATTATGTTTTTTTTATATTTCTGACATCATGAGTAATAGTGGATTGTTTGTGTTCTTCTAATTAAAGAGAAAGATAATATTGTTAAGATATTTGATTTTTATGTAGTTTTCGTAAATTGTTTGATACGTTACGTTCTAATTAAGTTTCTTGTGAATTGTTTTTGAATTTGTTGAATTCCTTATGAATTGTTTGAATTGCTTATGAATTATTGTTTGGTATGATTTGTAACGATTGGGCTGGGGAAAAATAAATGAACAGAATGGGTATTTATTTGGTATGATTTGTACCAATCGATGAAAAGGAAAAAAACAGAAAAATTATATAAAAAAAATAACACTTCTGCGACCGATGTTGAAGGCATCAGAGACCGATATGGCGGTCGCTGATGAGGTTAAGCCACGTCATCATATGGTATCAGGGACGGATTTTAATCGGTCGCTGAAGTGTCTTCTGGGACCGGTGACGTCATCATGGGGGTCATCAGCGACGGAGCAACTGCGACCGAGACATCTGCGACCGAATTTGGTCTTCTAGGACCGATTTTGGCATCTGGGACCGGCGCCTAACCCATCTGGGACCGATTTGGCCGGTCCCAGATGGACTTTTCTGCTGTAGTGGACTACCGTTGGAAATAGTTAAATGTGTCAGCAAACCCGATTTTATTTTCAAGGGCCCTTCCTCCCCTTAGAAATAGGGTATGATCTCCATGGAAAAAGTGAGAATTCTAGTAGTGAGTGTGTTTGGATTAACAAATAGCCACTATTATTTATTTGTCTTTTGTGAAATTGTTCACTATTCTACTAATTCTACAAAATGTTAGAATAGCTACTATTCTCAAATTAAAATAGCTACTACCCTTGTACTATTCTTGATTCATCCACACTCACCCTGTATTAACTCTATCTTAGAATACACAATTTCTACAACAACAAAAAAACCCTCAACACTCTCTGTAGGCGCCTACAGAGAGCAGTGATATTTTTTAGTAACCAATGATATGTTAATTTTTTTTAAATATATTGAGACGTGAACTAAAAAAAATTAAGTAAATTTTGTGAATAAGCGCAATATATTATAAATCAAACATCCAGAGGGGATAAAAAAACTTTATGTGAAGGCAAACTGATAGATCTCTATTAAAACTCAAAATCCAAAAGAGACAGATGACCCCCTGGAACTATGTTAGTCCGCCCCTGCAAAGAGGTACGCGCGTACACCCCATATGATATAAGGAGAGCAAATTTTGTGATTTCAGAAATTTATGATTATGAAACAAAATTACATAAAATGAATTTTTAATGGACATCATATATAAATTAAGTTGCAAAATGTTTTAGCTTTGTTGTAATGAAATTCTTACTTATGGTAAATTGTAAAGTAATTTATATTATAAGGGGAGTAAAATTATGATGTCCATATCGACATATACGAAAAAAAAATTACATGAAATGAAATTCCCAATGGACATCATAATAGATTAAGTTGCAAAATGATTTAGTTTTGTTGTAATGAAATTCTTACTCGTGGTAAATTGTAAAATAATTTATAATGTAGTAGGGGTACAATTTATGATTTTGATATCAACATCTATAATTGTGAGAAAAAAAGTTACCCGAAATCAATTTTCTAATAGACATCATATATATATAGAGAGAGAGCGCGCGCACACAAAGTTAGAGTGTGATGTACTCACCAAGAAGATTTGGTGAGCACAACTTCAAAAATATATCGGATTAATTTCAAACGATGAATCCAAACCGTTAAAATCCATGTACTTCCTTAGTGATGCATATACATGCAAAATTTAAAAATTTTGAATTTATTTGCTACAAGATCAAGCGGTCAACGAAATTATGAAAAAATAAATATATAAAACAACTTATAATAAAGTCATTTCTTTGTCCTCTTGATCTTATAGCAAATGAATTCGAAACTTTCAAAATTTTGTATGTACATGCATCACATACATGAATTTCAACAGTTTGGATTCACCGTTTGAAGCTGATCTGGTATACTTTTGAAGTTGTGCTCACCATACCTTTTTTGTGAGCACATCACACCCTAACTTTGCTCATATATATATATGAGGAGGGATCAAGTTACAACAATTTTGAGTTACCACAAAGTTACAACAACGGTTTTTTTCATTTTCAAAGTCCAAATCGTCGATCCAAGCCGTTCAACATAATTATCTAAATAAAATATACTTCCAGATCAAATTTTACATTTTTTTGAATTTTTTTACTATTTATTAAGATGGGTACAAAATTCAATGGTCTGAATTTGACTAGTTTTTGTACCCATATTAATAAATAGTAAAAAAATTCAAAAAAATGTAAAATTTAATCTGGAAGCACATTTTATTTAGATAATCATGTTGAACGGCTTGGATCGACGATTAGGATTTTGAAAATGAAAAAAACCATTGTTGTAACTTTGTGGTAACTCAAAATTGTAGTAATTGGATCCCTCCTCTATATATATATATATATATATATATATATATATATATATTAAATTGCAAAATGTTTTAGTTTTATTGTAATGAAATTCTTGTGATAAATTGTAATAAGATGAGGGATCCAATTACGCCATTTTATAGTGACACATCTTGACACCGTGTACTTATAAGTCATTTTTGTGATTTCAAACTCCAAACAGTCGATCCAAACCGTGCAACAAAGTCTTCATTAGGGCTACAAAAAAAATCGTAGTTCGTGATTCGATTCGAGTTTGATTCCAAAAGGTTCGTAAAAAATTCGATTTGAAATAGTTCAAAATTAATTCAAACCAAACTCAAACTGGACCTGATTCGTTTGAAATAGGT
Organism: Carex arenaria; assembly: GCA_964058825.1. Lineage (NCBI taxonomy): Eukaryota > Viridiplantae > Streptophyta > Magnoliopsida > Poales > Cyperaceae > Carex > Carex arenaria. The sequence goes on along the minus strand of CAXKVW010000344.1, from coordinate 462,666 downwards.
TCACGAACTATTCTAGTTTGAATCTCAAAGTAACGTGAACCATTGATTTCTGCTGATGACTTATGTTCGCTGATGACTTAAAAGTTAAAACATAAGGCCGTCAAATCATAAGTCATAACTCGTAAGTCGTAACCCTCGCTCTCAGTTCTGAAACCCTAGACGACTTTCACCTCTCGCTCTCGGCGACTGCAATCACCCTTCCTTGTTGTAAAAATGTTCGTAAAATATTTGAAATTGAGTTCGTAAAAAAATCAATTCGAAATTAATTCAAACCAAACTTAGTTCGAAATTAATTCAAACCAAACTCAAACTAGGGTAAGTTTGATTCGTTTGCAACCCTAGTCTTCATATTAAAATGTGCTTGAAGACCAATTTTTACATTTTTTGGAATTATTTTAGTATTTATTAGGATGTGCACAAAATTGTTATTTTCAGACAATTCTGGACCATTTGTAAAACAGAGATTTTCAAAAAATTTCCAAAAAATAGTAAGCAATTTCCCAAAAATAAATAATTTGGTCCCTAGGCACAATATGGAGATCATGTTGAACGGTTCGGATCGAATGTTTGGATTTTAAAATCGCAAAAATGACTTATAAACATATGGTTTCAAGATGTGTCACCATAAAATGGTGTAATTGGAACCCTCCTCTTGTAATAATTTATATTATAAGATGTGTCACCATAAAATGGTGTAATTAGGACCGGAAGTCGCGACAAGAGAGATACTCTCACATTCATCTATTGTCCCATCAACCTACATCATCAATAAAAATAAACAAAAACAATACAGAGTCTGACTACAAAGCTTAGTAACAAGTTATTTAATAATGTGCTTCTCTATAATTATCTTATTTAAATAACCATTCAAACAGGCTAGATTAATCCACATAGATTCACATCAAATTATGTTTGCATATTTAATCGGTGATAGCATTGTGGTCTGAGTTATCCGTAAAACAAGTCACAATATTCACACAATTAGAAGACAATTCCCACATTTACATCAAATTATGTTTGCATATTTAATCAGTGATAGCACCATGGTCTGAGTTATCCGAAAAACAAGTCACAATATTCACACAATTGGAAGACAATTCCCACATTCACATAACAAACAGTCTCATCAGTTCACAATTCAAATTCGAACTTCAGACCTGCTATTATGTTACCCAATCATTCAATTTAACCACACAAATAAAAAATACAAATTATAGAGAAGTTTGATTACCTGATAGCGATCAATTCAGAAATTCAATTCGAGTTACGTCGATCATTCAAAATCATTAGCAACATAAGATCACAATTCCAATCGAACATACAATTGAATAACACTCGATATCAGAATATTTATCAAATTACTTCTTTTCTTTTTCTTCAATTTTTCTTTCTCTATTCTTCTTCTCTTTCATTTTATCATTTCCGGTTTCACTTGATTTTTCTCTCATAAGACAACCTCATTAATAAAAGGGGAAGGGAAGAAACGGAGATAGAAGCTCCTCTTTGTACAATGAATTTACACCCTAAATAAGTGAAAGCTTTTGCTAAAATCAACGCAGCACCAACTTTCGTTCTCCTCTGCACAGTGCTCGTTCACTTTTGCTCCCTCTCTGGTTTTTTTCTTCTGAAGCAGGTGAAATTATCGGACAACTGCAGTCTGAAATTCAGCTCCCCTCCACATAATGTTTTTCCTTTTCTCTCCATTTGCGTATCTTAATTGGAGCACAGTCTAAATAAAAAAATGAGAGAGAGTAACCGTTTTAAGGCTCTATGGGGATAAAAGGAGAAGAATTATAGGATTATGCCACGTTTTTCAGTTTAAATATTTACATCTTGCACCTTTACATTTTTAAATATTACAAATAAGTCCAAAAAAATAAAAAATATATAATATATATTACCAAGTGTTACAAAACCAAAGGCCACGCGTCTCTTAATTTGGGAAAGGAGCTGTAAGTTCCTTTTCAGCTTTGCCAGATGGACTTTCTCTTGAATCGATATTTTTTGTTATCTCTGTTTTCTTGTCATCTCTTTCCTCTACAAAGGTGATAAACTAACAGAAAATTTTCCTCAATTTTGATACATACACAGGGGAGACATGGGGAGCTACAAATGTACTACCATTTTAGCAATTGTTGTATGCTTATGCTTTTTTCATCTCTCCTCATCCTTGGATGCCATTATCAAAGGTTAGTAGCTCACTTATCTCCTTCTCTTATTTCCTCGGAAAATCAGAATAAAACATTTTAGAAGTATATCTTATTCGATTCTTCAATTTTTGAAGGAGATTTTTACTACATACTACAATTAAACGTAAGCAATTTCCTCCAGCAAAACCATCCATTCAAAAAAGAAAAGATAAATCCAAACCAAATAGGGAGATGTTAATTTTTGTTTATTTCCCATTGGCATTGAGTCAAATTTGAAGCGCACCCCCTCCCAAAAAGAAAAGGCTATTTATTTAAGTTCATGGAAAAGGAAAGAGAGGTATTGTGTGAATCTCATGAAATTGAGGTTAATTATAATTCATTTTGCAAGGTATACTGGATATATTTTTTAAATTTTATGGTGTTAAGGATTTGGAAGATATTAATTAACTACCCCCTTACTTCTAAAACATTAAATTATTCCTTGTACCTGATTACAAAACTTGTTTTTTTCATATATACATTTGAATGAAAGATCTTTAATTAAATATTTATCAGACCATGCGCTCGCTGTTTCTGATCTTTCAACACATGGAACTTCACATTTAAAACAGGAATTAGGAACAAACGATTAGGGGGCATTTTGCACAATTGTAGGTCCTATACAAACTCAATTTCTATGAAGTCCAAAAGTAAGGAACATCTGGTGGTTGTACCTGCAACAAAAGAACATTTTGAGAAATTTTATAATGTTTGTATTTTACAAGGGTACGATACAATCTTTTTTTTATGGTTGGCGTGAAACGCCAACAATTGCATTTAATAAAGAAAATTTACAAGAATTCATAATACTCTATTTATATATTTACACACACAATTTAATTACTCCTCTCAACCCAATGCATTTATCCACTGATAAATCTCTAGCGCTGTATCATTGATTAGGTGATGCACCATTTTCTGTTTACCCGAGAATAAGCACCTGTTTCGCTCTCGCCATAGGGCCCATGTTCCTCCTGTCCATATTCTGCTCCAGTGTGTCCTATCCTCGCGTTCCAATGTAAGCAATCCTCTTTTCCAGATATCTACAATGTTATCCGAGACTCCCCTTATGGATATATTGTGATGAGCCATAATACCCCTCCAGAACCTCCGGGTGTAGGGACAATCCCACATGATATGATCCATTGTTTAAGTCAAATCTGTCGCACAGAGATGGCATCCCAATTGAACAGAACAACCTCTTGATAACAACACTCCCTGCGTCAATACCCTGTCTTCCATCATGAGCCAAACAAAAAAAATTATTTTCATTGGCACCTTTATTTTCCATAGGGCTTCCTGTGTCTCTGATATTATTCCCCTGTGGTGCAGCACCTTGTAAGCCGTAGCACATGTAAAGGATCCATGCGGAGCCCCGCGCCAACGGGTCACCCCATTCTTCGTGCGAGTCGAGCTCGAGTAAAATGGTATAATTTGACCATATCTTTGGCAAAGAATGATTTGTTGCCCATAGTCAAACATTGGCTTGCCGCTTCGATCCCGTGAAGTTTGCGCATTGTAGCCGGCCACAACCCCTCGCGATTATTATCCATATTCCACAGCCAATTTTCTAGTAGTGCCTCATTTTGTCGCCATAGGTCAATAATGCCCAGACCTCCATTTATTTTTAGACTGCACACAATCTCCCAATTCGCCAAGCAGTTTATGCCCTTACAAATTTCATTTCCTTTCCACAGGAAGTTGCTTCTCATTTTGTCCAGATGCCTAATTATCCCCACGGGGACTTTTAGAGCATGCATATAGTGTAACGGCATGGCCGATAACACCTCTTTAACCAAAGTAATTCTACATCCATAAGAAAGGAATTTGGATGTCCAGCCCTCAATCCTACTCTGTACCGCCGATATCATAGGCTAAAAATCCACCTTTGGTTTGCGCATCGATAGTGGCAATCCCAAATATCTAATCGGTAGTGATTATGCGGGCGAAGAAAGGATATATTGTACCGTTCGTATAAAATCCTGTGGCACCGCGATGGGTATGAAGGAGCTTTTTTGTCGGTTTATCCTTAGCCTGGTTAGATCCGCATAGTAATTTAATACCTGCCTGATGACTTTCAGTGTATACGGATTAGCCTCACATATGATTAGAGTATCATCCGCATACTGAATTGTCTCTGGTTGGAAGAATACATGTTGCGGTAATATCTGTGAAACGTTCTGAATGAACCTGCTAAGAGAATCTGCCACCAAAATAAACAACATCGGAGATAGCGGATCCCTCGGGTACGATACAATCTTATTCAAATGTATATATGAAAAACACTATTCTCATATAGTGCATTTGGATGAGGCAAAGAATAGTGCTAATCCGGGTTAGCGACTATTCCGAACTACTATTCTACGTTTGGATGTTTAGGTTAGCAAAAATTGACTATTCTTTGTTCATCTTTTGTGAGTTAGAATGCTATTCTACTAACCTAACCAAAAGTTGGGTTAGCTCACGATCTCAAATTTGAGTTAAAACATTCTCTCAAGAAAGGAATTAAAGAAAATACAGTTAAATTTCTGAACTCGAATACATATATATCAGTTGTAATTATTTCAGATAAAAAAAAAAACAAATAAATTTGAGGGAATGTAATGCCACCCAAGAAAAATGGATCAATATGCTCCCAGGTACCTTAGAGGATGGGCCTCACTTTACGGTTTGAGATTAAATCTCAATCGGTTTGAGATTAAATCTCAATCGGTTTGAGATTCGGAAGGAAATAGGGGGCAGTTTTATTGTGCTTTGAGATTCGTGCCAAGCTAAAAAGAACGGTTCGGATTCACTAACTGTAAAAGATTCTCTTTTCAGATAATGCACTGGATATGAATTCAAGAAAATTGCTACTATAGCTCCAAAACCTAGACTAGAAAAATTGAAACCTATCAATTCATAAAATAAAAAATCAAACAAATTTGTAAAATCAAGTGACAGATTTGTTCCCATGTTCAGGGAAGAAAGAATGCCCAGAAGTGATCTATAATACCACAGACGACCTTAGAAGAGTGCTCAAAGGTGGCGGTGGCGGTGGCGCTTCTGCCGGGGCTCGTTCCTTTTCCGGAGGGGCCCGTAGTTCCAGTGGTGGCCAAGGATATTCAAGTGAGAGTGGTGGGTATTCTAGCAGCAAAACGATTCCTGCTGGTACTGTAGCTGCAGGGGCAGCTGCTGCTGATGCTGGCAGCAACAGCAATTATCACTCAAAGAAGAACAGTTCGTCAATTTGCATGGGAAGTGATTTTCTTGCAATTTCTCTTCTCGCTGTTGTTTTCAGTTCATTTGCTATTCTGAACAAAGTATCATGGGTGAAATGTGAAAATTTTGTCATCAGTAGGGCTTTAGATCATTAGATGGTAGTAGGAATATATGTTGGTGTGAAATTATATAGGTAGCATGTTTTGTGTTGGTTGATTAATTGTTTTCTTTTGTTCTATGTGAAGTGGCCGTTTTAAAATTTTCTCTGTTTCTACTCTTTAATTGTTTCTGTTCTCGTTAATTAAGAGTTAATTAATTTTGATTATCTGGATGTTATAAATCATCAAGATTTTTTAGATTTTAAATTTTGTCAGAATCGTTCTTTATTATCAATATTTTTTATTTTACTTTTCTATTAATAAAAAAAAACACTCAGATGGTCATAAGTTTTCTCCGCTAACGGTTGTATGATGTAACACTTTCTTTTTTGAAAACTTTCGCAAAAACTATGAAATCGTGAGGAGAAATCATCCGAACTCTCGATCTTTAAATATTGTAGTCCTAAGACTTTTTGTAGTCAACTATATTACCTTTCCTTTCTCAATGTGACTTGTTATTTATGAAAAATAACATTTGTTCGAGCACATTAAATAGAAAATTTTAAAATAGAATCTCTGCTGTATGTGAATTGGACAATGAAATAAGTTATTTAAAATAGTCTATGTAATGATAGTAGATGGAAATGAAAACGGAGATCGGATATTATCCATCTGAATCCAGAATAACAACAATAACAATAAAGTCTTTAGTTCTAAAGAAGTTAGAGTAAGTTAGAAATGGAATCCAATTGGAGAGTTTTATTTCTATAAAAAAAAATTGTATTTTACATTAGCTCACCATGCCTATCACTATCTATATTTGAAAATTAAATACGGATATTCGATATTTGAATATTTGTATAGATACAGATGTATCTTATATGGTTTTAAATTTTAATTATACGTATCTGAATAATAGATACGTACCATATAGTTTAATATATTTTATAGAACTCGAATAATGGATGCATATTGTTATTGTTGTTATTTCGTTAAATAGTTGGTTGATAAAATAAGCAAATATCTTGAATGATTCCTTTTTTAGATCATAATATCTTTTTGATGTTTTTTTTCCACCCGAATGGAGCTTTTGATGGATTTTGAAAAAAAAAATATAATTGAGAGAAGTTATAGTTTTTTAATAAAGTTGAAGATCAAGCTACCTAACTATTTAATATTTTTGTTATTATAACAAATGATTTTCTTCATTTGAATTTCGAATCTATAACTTCCCACATAGATACATGTGTATTTACGACTAGACCAAATGCTGATTTTTTATTGAGAAAAGTTATAGTTATGAAAATAAAAATGAATAATAATTAAAAGGAGAGAGATTCAAGTAGAGATAAAATTGTCCTTAATGTTGAGATAATTAGAAGTTATTGGGTCATAAAAACATTAATTGTGTTAATATCATCACCCATTTCAGACTCATGGGATTGATTCGTGTTAGATCCTCAGCACCAGCAGTTTTGGAAATAAATAGACATGAAATAGAATTCTCTGTATTGAATTATTGGATTCAAATCCCCCCCAATACTGTAGAGGATGGGCCTCACTTTACGGTTTGAGATTAAATCTCACCGCTTTGGGATTCAGGCTAATGCAGGGGACAGTATTACTGGGCTTTGAGATTCGTGCCAAGTTAAAAAGAATGATCTAGATTCACTAATTGTAAAAGATTCCCTTGTGCAATATTGGAGAGGATGTGAATTCGTGCCGGGATTGGGTTGCCATTTTAGTGGTTTTGTCTGTGAATTTTGTCTTCGGAATAAAAATAATGAGAATTTTTTTTGTTCAGTAAATTTTGTAAAACATTGTTCTTGCAATTCTTCAAAATAACCCTGCAAAAAGTAATTGGAGCAATTTTTTCCCCCTTGTCAGCTTTCGAAAAGGCATCCAGATGACCAATAAAACATGATAAATGTTACATCCCTATTCATTCAAAAGTTTCTCAAACCCCCTTCTAACACAATTATGCATAGCAATAAATCAACATATGCTGAGGGGAAACTGGAAAGACAAGTAATTTGGTATTATATAAAAAAACAAAAGAGGCAGGAGATAGAAAATGGCACTTCAAAGGTACTAGATGGAACCCTTTTAAGATGGCTGTACGGAATACCGGTTTTTAACCTATAATGAGACTACTAATTTGAAGTATAGAGATATATCCCGTTTTACCAATAAATGGACTACAATATTGGACATTTTTTCTAAATTTAGACAGCTCGTGTGAGATTACTACAAATTCAATTATGTTTGACATTTGTTAGTACAACTACAAGATAAAAGGAAAAAGAAACATATTTTAAACGATTATCGATAAAAATGTTCTGGTAAACTGGTAGATGGAAAATTAGGAAAATAAGAAATCAGTGAAATTTAGTGACTAGTTCAAGTTTTCGGGACTGGAAGAATTTGCACCTGCCTTTTCCACTTGATTCAATATCTTCAATCTTTCTCTTGTATCCTGTAAAGCCGACACTTGATAGTTTCAGCTGCTTCTTGCTATTGCAAGCATTTGAACCTTCTTCCTCGTCCTTATCACACTCCCTAAATTTAATGAAAATGATGAAGCTTCATAGTTTATATGTCAAACCCCATATATTAATAATTTTTATACTATTCATGAACTTTATGATACCACAGGGCAATGGTCTTCTTTTTTCATTTCTTATTAAATTGTGTTTCTTGAGGTTCTATAGTTCAAACATCTTCTTTTGGTTATAATGCAAACAAACTGTGCTTAGTTGGATTTCAAATCTAATTCATAAAGTAGATTTAATAATTAAAGTTACATTGCGTAAAACAGGCTTACCATAAAACCTGAATACAATCTTTGAAGAAGGGAGTGCATGTGCCCCAGCTGAATCGCACCAATGTTGGAAACCCAAAAAGCTGGTGCTTGTTTTCCACCAACCATGCTTTCGTATCTGGGTCTAAAATTTCATTTCATGTTAATTGTATTGAATGCCTTTTATCAAAATTGAATCCCACTTTATGCAAATAACACAAAATATATCTCATAACTCCACAAAATTCAACAAGTATTGACTGTGAATAGGACCAACATCCCAACAGATGAAACTTCTTTTAACACCCAAAACTCAATGTGTGTGGACCAAAAATATATATGGGATAGTTTGTGTTTCATTTATCAATATTGAATTCAGAAGCTTAGATGCTGGACTCAGTAGAATCTTGTGAAAACCCACCAAAAGAATGTTGGGTATTGTTGCGAGCAAATCAAGTTTAATTGATGAATACACTAAATTCTGTTGATATAATCTATGAGCTTTACAAAGTAGTAAAATTCATGAACGTATTTAGATGCAATTTTTTTGCTGCTCTGGTATATCTTGTATCAGTATGTACAAGTAGACTGCAACTTCCAGAATTTGTCAAACAGTAATAATTAGACCGGTGCATTTCAAAATTTATGTTCTCTGCTCGATTAGCTTGTAGGTGATTAGCTTAGCTACGCAACAGATGATATATTCTAATTTGGGTCAATTAAGGATTGAGAAACTGGTTCTTAGTTGACACAGAGTTGCCCCACTTCATTGATGCTAAATGGACACAATAAAAAAATTATTTATAACTGACTTGATAGAAACTCGATTTTAGCACCATCATGGTTAATTTTTGAAAGATCGAGAACTTTTGGATACTGTACCTTCCAGACAAGTGGGTTCCTAAAGGTGATAGTACCACTATACCAGCAAGAACTGCTTAAAATTTAAACAGAAGTCTTCAAATTCATGAAACCATAAGAAAGTAAAAATATATCCCATAACAATTGCAAAGTTAGAAATGTCCCATATACCCCCTCAAAAACAAATGAGAAAAGGGAATCCTTACCTCCTGGATAACCAGATCCGAAGTTTCTGTTTATATTCACCACAGTCTCATCAAGTACCCAATCCCGCAATGATCTATCCCTTGTCACCTTTATTTTTTAGACAATATGAAAACTTGGTCAATTTCACAAACAAAAAATATATTACCTAAAGGTCATCATGTTACAAAATAAAAAGGAAATATATAGGACGACGTTATTTTTATTCCGGCACAGCCTCAAAACATCACACACGCTTGTAATGAAAATTGAAATATGTACAGCTCATATCATCTAAAGTACTAGACATACCCAAATAATATGTAACTCGTACAATCTCCACAGCTTATAAACCAGTAGCTTAATGAGAGAGAAGAAGGGAATTTCAGATAATAACTGGAGAAAGAACCAGAGGAGCACTGTGTAATCAAAATAACAGTTTTTCGATTTGTGAGCGGTGTAAGTGATATTTTGAGGTTAACAAGGGCATAACTCCAAGAAGCGAAAATTACCTTTGCAACTATACTTGCGCCACTCACGACAGGGTAGAGGCTATCGGCCTTTTTCGCAACCACAAATTTTACACCTGGAAATCTTTCTGACAACTTTTCCCTGTACTTGTCTGCATCTCCCACTGTGTCCACATAGACCTTTGAAAGCAATAAGTGCTGACTTAGTGAAAAGATGAAATTGATGACACTACAATTAGCTGTTGTAAATTTCTATAATTGTACTTCTGGCAATAGTTAATTAAGACAATGCTTGCAACTAAAACCACATTGATGCAAAACTCAAAAGGTGAAATAGATGCCCAGTCCAGTGACAGTATAACGGTATCCCATAAAGCAAGAAACACACACACACGGAGGCAAAAATTATAATTTTACCTCAGTTAAGAAAACTCCCAAGGCAAGCACCCTCCGTACGAGACCCATAGCTGAGTTGTGTGATATCTCGTTTAGGTTTATTTTAGTTCTGGAATTTCAAAAGAGAAACACATGTGCAATGACTTGTAAATACATGCTTTGAAAATGTGAACAGTTTAGAAAAGTTTCCAGTCATGCCAGATTGCATACTAGCATCTAGAACAAGCCAAAACAATAATAAAATTTATAATCAACCATCCTGGTCATTTTATTAATTTTATTCATTATTTTCAGTTCAAAAAGAAACCTTTGAAGCATTTTGGCAGAAAGGTCCCTAGGATCAATGATATCAACTTCCCATCCAAGAGACGGGTCTGATTTTAAATTTTCAAAAAGCTCCTCTCTCTTTTCCTCTTTCAGAGTCTTTGAATCTACAATAAGAAATAATAAAAGAAATTGCAACCATTGATTAAATTGGGTGAAATTGAGTTTCATCAAATTACAATTGCATAGTTAGGGTTAGCTGTTCTAAATTTAGATTAAGTTAGGCTTAATTGTACAATTGCAGCTCAATTAGGTCTTGGGGATGAACTAAGGAAGAAAGCTTAAGCTAGATTTTTCTAAACCAACTCAGCACCAACAACTTTTTTTTAGGTTTCACCGTTTCAGTGCTCGTGTCCGCCCATAAATAAAAAATAAATAAATAACTGATACATAATTAACATGAAAAAATAAAGTTTTGATTTAAACAATAAAAAATCAAACTGGTAGTGAAGAATTATTACCAGCAAAGTTAAGGGACGCCAGGGTTTTCTGGTAAGAGAGTGCACAATACAAGCAACCATAGACCATTGGACCTGTGAAATAAATCCATTCAATAAAAAATTGTTGTTAATCAGACGAACAGAGAAAGAGATAGAGCTCTTGGCAGCCACAGCCAAATTTTTTTTCGAGAGAGAGAAGAGAGAGAGGGAAACCTAGAACGGGGCCTCTACCCGCCTCGTCTATGCCCATAATACATGGCTCCGAAGCCCATTGGGGTAGTGGAACTGTACCCATAGCAATTGATTGATTTCAGATAGATTGGGAGGTGAGGGAGAGAGTCAAGAGATGAGCCCTAGAGAGTTGAGGCCAGGGTTTCAGATTTCCCGCCAATGTTTCCGAGCAGAAGCGAGGCGGAGCCGTACAATGAGAATGAATTGAGATTCTCTGTTAAATGTACGGTAAAGCAAGCGTGAGGTTTTTTTAATATGACGGGCATCCAACCTGGTTCATCAATCTGCTTTAAGATTCGTGTGAATATTTTAAATTTCGTGCAAATTTGCTTTAATTTTCGTGTACACAGATCTTAAGATAAATCAGACGGTCGTAGAGCTTAGATAATGAACGCTGGTTTTAAAGTTGGAGAAATTATTTTGCAATTTTTAAGAAAATATGATTTTCACTTTTGGTAAAATATATGATGGAAAACAAATTCGGCCCTAAAATTTTATTTTGATTTGTCAAATATTTACTTGGGCCGAAAACTTTTACCACGAAACTTTTACCAAGGTTTTCCACGCAACTTTTACTTGGGCCAAAACTTTTTTTTTCATTTTTGATCCATATTTGGCCCATATTGTTCTAAAAAGTAAACATTTTATTACGATGGTTCCAGCGGCCCACTAAAGATCATAAAAGAACAAAAAAAAATTGAAATTTGTAGTGGATGAATAAATGGGTCACTAATTTTAATTGAGAACAAAACATGTATTAAATGGAAAAATAAAATAAACATGAAGTGAATTTTGTACAAAAAATATTTGAATAAAGTGTACAGTTGTCATTGATAAATAAAACGGAGACTAAATTAACTTTGCAAGCAAAATTATTCCCCTTCCTAAAAAATTATCCGAAGAGAGAGAGAGGATAAGATTAATTTGCTGCTTCATGGTCGTGCACCCAAACACTCATGCTGTTATATTATAAAAAGCAAAGCAAGTTTACTTTACTTAATGACATATTTATATTTTAATCAAGTGCATGCACTAAAATATAAAGAGAAATTCTAGAAGAAATATATGAAAGGAGAATGAGAATTATTGTTCAAAATTTAATTATCTAGTGATCAGCCATGTAAGGGCAGAGTCAGACTTTCAAACTATTAAGATAAAATATATATGGAGGTCAGTCATATAAAAATTTTCTACGAAGAATAGAGATCATTTTTATCATTTCATAACATTTTACTGTAAATTATATAATAATACAAAAAAAAATAGTAAAAAATGAGGGTCAATTGACCTATACTGCCTTACTATATCTGCCTCTGCACCCATGTGTCGACACCAAATAATGATGCATCTTATATAATTGCTGATAATTATTTTTTAAGAAGACTTGCCCATTTCATATTAGTGAAATAGTATAATTATATCATCCAGTTTTTTCAACAGAGACTATACTCTGAGATTTCAGTTTATCATTAAGGATTAAAATTGCTAATACGAATTTAATACGTCGGAAAAGGATTAAAATATCTCATGGCGAACTTATCCAAACCCTGCTTTTATTTCCTAAAAATGGGCAAGTTGGTTTGTTGCCAAAATTTAATATGATCTGTACAGTTATTTTTTAAATATTAAATAAAGTCTAGTACAGTTGTTCTTGTTATTCTAATTGATTTGTTTTCTTTGAATTTCATTCTAATTGATTTCAAACAAGAAATATATATATTATATAAATTGACAACTGGATGTTGAGAGTAAAGGTTCATATTTGGTTGACTTTTGACCGTATATTTTTTTATTATATCGTCCAAAGACACAGAAATAGAATGTCTCCTACTTCCTTTGATGGAAGAAATCTGCATCTCAATATAATATTTAAAAAGAAGAAAATAAAAAAATTTATGGATAGGTTCCAGTGTCAACTTTCAACGGCTCTAATGTTTTGGAAGCGTGAAATTACTGGCTCCTCTGTTGCTGCCAGTGCCATGTTAATTCTGGTAATTTGCAAAAGATTGTTGGACTACATTTGTTCCCTCAACTTCGTTTATATAAATCTAATTGTTTACGTCTTTTCACAGAAATGGAGAACAATACCGATAAAGTAGTACTTTAAATAAAAAGAAGGTTTGATAACCGCCGTGACGTGACGTGACAAACACGCCGTGATTTAGTCACGTGACGTGACGTGACGTGATCAATTTTTTTTTTCACGTGACGTGACGTGACGTGACCAAAATGGTGGCAGAGGATCACGTCACGCGAATGGTCACGTCACGCGTAGTCACGCCGTGACCGTACGTGACGTGATCACACGTGACGTGACGTATCGTGACGTAAATTAGTCATGTCAATTTTTTTAATATTTTAATTTAAATTGTTGAAAATTTAGGAAAAAGTTATAAAAAATTCTAAAATAAGTAAATAATATTGTAAATATTATTTTTTTTAGAAAATGTTGCATCTGACATTACTTTAAAAATTCAAATTACAAACATTCATTAGACTAAACTAAAGAAAATAAAAATCAGTATTATATTAGTACCAATATCACCGAACTTACACTATAATAAAAATCTGAATTATAAAAAAAGTTGGATACTCTATGTTTCATACCGTGACGTGACGTAACGTGATCACGTGACGTGACGTGACGTGACTGGTTCGCGTGACGTGACGTGACGTATATTTTTACTAGAATGTGGTCACGTCACGCGAATGATCACGTCACGCGTCACGCGAGTCACGTCACGTAATCGACACACGTGACGTGACGTGACGTTAACGTGACGTGACGTTCCGTGACGTGACTAGTCACGCCGTGACAAATTTCCTTCTCTAACTGGAACCAAATCTCAGAAAATTTCTACTTTTAGAGTAACTTATACGTTCACTCCCGACTCACGTATCAGTGACTTTAGAAACATAATTTTCCACTCCGGATTCATTTGTCAGTGATTTTAGAAATAAAAATTATAAAAATGTAAGTACTTTAAATTATAAAAAAATAATAATAATAAGACTGGCGTGCTACCTGTAGCATAGTGACATGTCGTGCTACCTCTTCAAAAACCTATCAAATAAACTTCAAACGACAAATCCAAACCGTTGAAACTGATCTACTTCACGAGTGATGTAGTTTCATATAAAATTTACAAATTTTTACATTCATTTAGTATAAGATCAAACAGTCAAAAAATAATGAAAAATGAATGTATTAAAATTAACTTATAATTCTTATTTTTTTTGACCGCTTGACTTTATACCAAATGAATTCAAAACATTATAATTTTGGCATGTAAATACATCACTTATGTAGTATATTGGTTTCAACGGTTTGGATTTGTTGTTTGAAGTTTATTCAATAGGTTTTTGAAGAGGTAGCACGACATGTCACTATGCTACAGGTTGCAAGCTAGCCTTATTCAAAAAAAAAAAAATTAAAAGAAGTTGCTTACTTGTAAACATCACTATTGTTAACAAGAATATATTTTCACTTAACATATACACAATTATTATTAGTAAATAAAGGAATAATCAATTAATTGAGCAGTGAAAAAAAAGGATACATAAAATTTTCAACTGGCATTGGCCTTCTGAATTATCAATTGTCACAGAAATTACAAAAGTCGGTCCCATTATCACGGAAATAAATCTGCTGCGATTCCAAAGAATTGCAGGTCCCTGCTTTTCCAGATCAAACTATTCATTTTTTTAAATGCACAAATTTCAAAGCAGTTGATTTTTATATATGAATCTCAAAACAAATAAATAGTTTGATTTGAGCAAGTAGGAACCCTGCGATCCTGTGATTCCAGAAGAATCGCAGCAGATTTGTTTCCCATTATCGCACACCAACATTTTCATGACTAAAAGATGAAAATGCCTCAAAGGTACCTGAAAGGGGAATCTTTTACAATTAGAGGATCCAGACGGTTCTTTTTAACTCGGCACGAATCTCAAAGCTCAATAATACCGTCTCTGCGCTAGCTCAAATTTCAAACTGACTGAGAATAAATCAAAACCATACTCTACAGTACTTGAGACTTGAGAGGATATTGATCCATTTTATTGGGCATGTATTTAGCCAAATATTTTTAGAGCTGTTACTTGTGTTTCAGATATTTTTAGAACCCTTAGTTGTGTTTCATGTGGTATAGTTGTTAGACTGTATGTCACTGCATTAACTGTTATTTATTATTTCAGGCTCTGCAACAGTTCTTTTCATATAATTTTGTGGGCACCGGAACTAAATAAGTGTAATTTGTCATCTGCAAAATAAGTGCAAGTGTGCAACACATCCCCAAATAGGGGTGAAAACGGATCTGATACGAATCAAATAGTGATAATGTAAATATGTAATTTTTTTTTTTTTACAGATATGGATTAGGTATTAGACGGATAGATACAGATACAAATTGGATATCGAATATTTATAGATATATACATAAATATTTTCATAATATATATTAAATTATATGGTACATATCTACTATTCAAATACAGATAATTAAAATCCAAAATCATATATGTATCACTATCTGCACAGATATTCGATACGATATTCGAATATTGAATATCTGTATTTAGATACAGATCCGATCGGATAATATCCCAAAGCTTATGATTTAATAATCACAGTAATAGAGAAGTAATAAAGTACCCAGCACTAATTTCTTTCCTCCACATCCATAAATATTTAATAATCACAATATGAAGCCTTCTCCTGAATTCATTTTTATCAATTTTACAGTCAACCCTCTCAAATCACGCTACACAACCAAGTTTTGTTATACTCTAATTCAAAAATTATAAAAAAAAAATATGAGAATTAAAAAAATTCAAATCAATTTCAATTTCTAAATTTTAAAATTCGATTTCCTGTTCTAAGAATGATATTGCAAGTAATTGTGCTAGATATGGTTCTATCAAGTACAATATCATAATAAGATATTTTTTTAGGGTATTTTTGGTTGGATTGAGAATAGGCTATTTTTGGAGTTTGACTGTTTGGTTGGGTTAGAATAGCTAAAATAGTGAATCCAAACTTTTTGTCTTATGAGTATGTTTGGTTGGATTGAGAATATGTTATTTTTTAAATTAGGCTATTCGGAATAGCCTATTTGGTGTTTAGTTGAATTAGATTAGTTAGAATAGTAAATCCAAACATTTTGTCTTATTAGAATAAGTTATTCCTAAGTGCTTTGAGATTTGACTATCCTAATAAAACAAGCAGCTATTCTTAATTTGACTATTCTAGATATTCTTGTTTTGCAACCAACATACCTTAAAGAGAGAACATAATAAGGGATAAGGTTTGGTCCAAATGACTTTGGACCGAACACCGTCCAAAGTCTCTAAAAATCGTACGATTAAAGTCTGAACAGTCGATCCGAATAGCTCAACATAATTTTCATATTAAAATGTGCTCAAAGTCCAAATTTTATATTTTTTGGAATTTTTTTACTATTTTTTTAGATACATACAAAATGACTGTTTTTGGAGTATTCAGAAACAGTGATTTTGTACATATCTAAAAAAAATAGTAAAAAAATTCCAAAAAATAATTTGGTCCCTGGGCACATTTTAATATGAAAATCATGTTAAGTGATTCGGATCGACTGTTCAAACTTTAATCTTACGATTTTTAGAGGCTTTGGACGGTGTCCGGTCCAAAGCCATTTGGACCAAATCTTAATAAGACCTCTTAAGGGGCTCTATGTTCCATATAACATTAAGAAACTTTTTAATGAGCAGTTGCGTTTACCAGAAGTAAAAGCAGGTTACGGATCTTAATTGGTCCATTTAGAATGTAATTAAAGAAAAAGAGTTGAAGCTATACGCATAGGGATTGAATTCTCTGCCCCCCAGGGGGTAGGATTTTCCTGCCCCTGAGTCACTGAAACGTGGGCCACACCAAAACTAAAAACTAATATCTAAATTTATAAACCCGTCTGGACCCACTTGTCAGTCTCACTGGGGGCAGGAAAATCCTGCCCCCCCGGGGGGCAGGTGATCTCTGTCCATACGCATATATATCTACAATCATTTACAAAGATTAGAGACCCAATCACAATCAGTATCATGAATCCAATCATTTTCTTTACAGTGCTGCTGCTGCATGACGTGAAATCTCTAGAGAGGACTACAGTAGCTTTTTGGCATTATCAAAATTGAGTCCTTCGTTGCATAATTGTGCTCGCATTATTTTCACCTTTTTCTAGTGTTGCCAATGATATAAATTTTTTGAGTGAAGTTAAAGGTTAAGTAATTTAATTAATTAATGTTTATAAATAATTGATGCGGAGATACAGGTTCCTACTATTTTGTTGGAAGAAAGTTAACGCAGCGATGATTGGAGAACTTAAAAAAAATAATGATCATATCAAGTTACACATACAAGTATTAATATCTTATGTTCTAAGTACTTATACATATGAAGATTGATGCGGAGATGAGTACGGATGCTGAAAAATGAGACTGTGTAATGAGTGGAGGCCAAAGTACAACTTTCCTATATTGTTGTTACAGGTACGATGAAAATACTGAAATGGGGAATTAAAATAATTATTCTTCTTATTTACACCTAAAGACTTGAATTTATCTTATTCACATCTCAACTCTTATAATCTTTTCTTATTAGTTATTACCCTCACGTAATTAGTTCCATGTTAACTTTAATTAAATTATTAAAAAAATAATTCACTGGAATTAATTTACTGTTAATGTTTCTAGCTCAAATTGAGAACTGTTTATGTTCAATTCAGTTTGTTGCGGATCAAGAGTGTTAAAGGGTAAAAGTTTGGCCAAAGCCTCACCCTACTGATCCACTGGTAAAAGTACTCGCTGATCTTCACCAATTATCAGGATTACAACAAATTTTCTAATGTTTTTCATTTTAACGAAATGGCCATTAGCATGGTATTGACTATGGGACTGTTTAATTTAATTTTTTAATGTCCGTAAGCTTGATGCATGCATGAAAACAAATTAGATTGATTGTAAAGAAAAAGAAGTCCGTACTGGTCATACTCTTGTCTCACTATCCACCTAAAATTACAATATTATTTAACTAAAGTGTAAAATTCTTAAGTTTTAGGAAAATTGGTTTGACAATTCTCACACACTTCTTTTTACAATTTATTGTTAGACATTTAGACTTAACCTCAAATAGTGTAAAAAATTGATAACAAAAATCAAAGAAAGATTATAATGGTACTTTTGTTCCTAACAGTATTTAGAGGGAGATGAATATGGGCTGTTTAAAAATTAAATTCTATCTACTAAATATTGGCGTAAAAAATTAAATTTAAGTGTGCGTGTTAACGTGTAGTTCTTGGCAGAATCAAAAACTTGTAAATAAAATAAATAAATAAAGTATTGTAAAGTAAATAAATAGAGTTAGAGAGTGTAACACAGAAGTTGATAACAGAGTTTGGCCGCTAGGGGACCTATGTCTCCAAGAAAACACAACCTAAACTGGTGCATCTTTCTATTACCAAATTCAGAAAGGAATACAAGTTGTGACCAACAAGACAATACTTCTATGGTCTCCATAAACAGACAGATGAGCACAACAACTCAAAAAAGAAGCAAGCTCTATGGCTTGGAATAAGAAAACTCTAAGTCCAGACAATCATTACTTTCACTCTAATCTCATTCTGATCAATTTAGGTAAAGTATATATGAGGTTGCTCGAAAGGATATAGATGATTTAAGCACAAGCAACAATGGATTGGCTAAACCTCAAAGGATTTCTAAAGTGGAGGCTTAAAGGCTATTTTTCTGTGTAATCTTAGATGATGAACCCTTTAATTATAGTGACAATTTTGAATCTCTAAAATAGAAAAACAAATATAGGATTTTAGATCACACCTACAGTGATATAATTTTCACTACCGCTGAGGCAAATCTCAAGATTTGTTGAATCAGGATTTGCCCGGTTGGCTTGTGTTTAGATACCACTATTGACTTGCTTGGTTGATTTATATTTTGAATTCGAATTTCTTGCCATGCAGCAGCTACACTCAGGAAGTCGCAATCTCATATTTACTTTACTGTACTTTTGGATATAAATAGAAATTGATAAAACAAATTAAATAGTAAAGTGTGATCTTCATAATCTTCAAGATCTTGATTTATGTAATTTTTATGATTCATTCATTCCAATGACTTGTGTGAGTCTTCCATCAGATCGTTTGTATCAAATCATTCCTTGTATCTTGTACAACTTGTCGCTCGAATTGTCATGATATATATCTTTGATTTGCTTTGACTTTTGGGCGTAACAACTAAACCTGCATACATCTCAAACAAAAAACTATAAAATTTCAATGTTTATATGTTTTGCAAATTAGTCAAATAGCGCAGAAGATTGCTTACAACATTGTGTATCATACTTTGAATTACCTTAATATACTATTCAGTTAATGAAGGAGCTAATTACATGAGAACTTTAATTGGCTTTATAATTCTTAATCACAAATAAATTAAGTTATTTTAATAATTTAATTAAAGTTAATAGAAGACTAATTATATGAGGGGTAAATAAAAAAAGATTGTAAGAATTGAGAGATTAATAAGATAATTCAAGTCTCTATAAATAAATAAGAAACTACACAAATTGTGAGGGTATATAGAAAATTAACTCTAACGGCTCATAAACGTCTTTGTTTTATAATGGAAACAAAAGTTAACTACTTTGTTGTTGAGAACTAGCATTTAACTTAGTAATAAAGACACATAATTTTTATGTAAGAGATTATGATTTTGAAATCTAGAAAGTTAAAATATCATATGTAATATAAACATGAATTAAAATTTTTATTTAGCATCTTGACTCTCAAGTCTCAACTCACGATTTCAAAATCTTCACCCCATGATTTCAAAACCTACTTTATTACCCCCTCTTGATTAGGAAAATCCATATTCATATCTTATCGATACAGAGAAAGTGCCGTGGATTCTCAATAGTAGTACTATCGCACACAATAATGGTGCATTAAAATGTTGTTGATATGACAGCATAGTTATTCCTGTCATAAATTGATTCTACAGGAATTAAATGGCCCAAATTTATGGAGACATGAAGCATACTAAATTAGCAATTTAATTAGCTTGACCTAAAAAGTATCAATCTCACGTGGGCACGCCAAAGAGGCACAACTTATGATTGCTTTCATCATAATCATATAAAAATAAAGAGTAAAACTAGGAAACCGAATTCTTTGCTCCTAGGGGGCAGGACCCCTGAGTCACTACATATGGACCTGCAGTAAAACTAAAATTAATTTTTAAATATTTAAATTTGTTTAGACTCACATGTAAGCCGTACTGGAGGCAGGAAAATTCTCCCCCCCCCTCCCCCCGGAGGACAGGTGATCTATTTCCGTAAACAGGGTGCTCTTCAGTTTATCAAGTCTCTTTGTTAACTTAACTCTAAAATTTATCGGATTGATTTTAAATAATGAATTCAAATCGTTGAAATCTTTATATCTTAAAAGTGATGCGTCTGCATGCAAAAAAATTTAAGTTTTGAATTAATTATGTATAGAGTCAAGTGGTCAAAAATTATTCAAAAAATAAATGCATTAAAATTAATTTAACTGCTTGACTTAATGCTAAATTAATTCGAAAGTTTAAGTTTTTTGCATGTAGATGCATTACTCATAAGGTAGAAGAACTTCAACAGTTCGGATTCATTATTTAAAATTAATCTGATAGATTTTAGAGTTGAGTTCACAAAGAGACTTGGTGAACTTAGCATCATAGTTCTACAAAAATAAATACAATAGTTTATGAACTAATAAATGCCGCAATGCAGTAACTATTTTCAAAGTCTTCATTAATTAATGTAGTAGAAGTGTAGATAGCGGTAAAATCTGTATTTGTTTTACAAATACAGATTGGATATTAGACGGATATGTACGGATACGGATACGGATCGGATATCGGATATCTGTAGATATATATACATAAATATTTTCATAATATATAAAAACTGTATGGTATGTATTAACTATTCAGATACGAATAATTAAAATTTAAAATTATATCTATATTCGTATCCGCACAGATATTTGAATATCAAATATCTGTATCTAATTTTCGGATACAGATCCTTTTGCACCCCCTAACTGTAGAACAATTTTAGTATAGCGAATTAGCTATCCTTTTTTCTTTTTCTTTTTTATTATTGAAATGTTTGGCAGCAGCGCGATCCATCATTACATTTTTAGATCATGATTCAAAAGAAAGAAAGACACAGATACAATTTCATTTCAATTTAAATAAGTGTGCATTTTAGTTGAACTGACTTTTTATTTTAGTTACTTTGATTATTAACCGTAGATAATTCAAATTATGATTCAGAAAAATTAAATAATTACTTGTTGAGTACTGTGAAAAGTAAAAATATTAAATATCAGTTTTTTTTGTTAAAATAAACAAGTGTTAGACGTACATGCGCCAGTCCCAAGGAAGAGTAACTCGGAATTTGAGTTTAAATCTGGACCGTCAGATTAGAATTCAAGTCATTTGAGATGGAATGTACGGATATTCGTTCTAGAGTAGATCGGACGGTCCAGATTCGAACAAAAAATTTGAGTTAATTTAGGGAAGGAATAGACTACAGAGGTTCATAAGTTCGAGAGCGGTTCAGTTCCGATAATTTGGATTCATTGGATCAGATGGACTCCATAACCGTCTAATCTACTTTAAAATCCGTGTCACAATTATTAAAACAAACGCACACAAATATTGAAGCGACTAGCACAGATTTTAAAGTAGATCAGACGGTTGTAGAATCCATCAAACTTAGTTTAAGTCCGATGGACATCGGACCCAAATTTCTCTCCACAAGTTCATTCCAACCTTGAAACATGGGATACCACTTTTTTTTTTTTTAGGGAAATATGGGACATTGGGATACCACTTTTTTTTATCAGAAATCATCTACTTTTTTCTGTTTTTTTTCCGCAGGCGCTGAGGCGAACACAACTTTTAGTGCATCTTAGGCGCAGCAAGGAATTCGCATCCAATGCATTAATTAATTCAAAAAGGATTTTTTTGAATTAAATGAATTTCAACTGTCTTATTTATTTTAAGATTCGTGCGGACTAAATTTGCACTATTGAAAAACTTCCCATGTTATAGACAAGAGCCTGATTGACTCCGTTTAAAATCAGACAATTGAGATTCATTAACTAAAATATTCTCTTTTGAGTTAATACAGAGGATAGGTGCACAACCCCACAAGTAGTGACGGACCCAGAAAGGATCAGGAATGAGCAAGTGTCTACCCCTGTATTCGAATTTTTCTTATACTTGTGCTTATCCCTGAATGGATATAATGCCCACTCCTGGATTCAATTTACGATCCAGTAGAAGAAAATTGCGTAGAAAAGAAAGTGAGTCAAGACTGATTCGCGTAGAAAAAGAAAGACAAAATGAGACGTAGTCCGGTTCGGTACTCCACTTAGAAGAAACCGTGTCGTGACTAGTCACGCAGTAACTTGGATCACGTTCGTGTTGTGAGCAAATTTGGAAGGATGATCGTGACACGTGAATGGTCACAATACGTTAATCATGCCGTAACTTAACTTGACGTGTTCAAACGTGACCGGTCACATTTGTCACGTTTAACTCTTTTTTTTTCTTCTTAATTTAGGTTAGTTTATTGAAGATTCACCATTTGATAAAGATCTAACGGTCCTAATTACACATAATCATGTGTTGTACCGTGATCAAATATTTTGTAGGACATACATTGTCGTGCCAAATTTTCGAAAGATGGTCACGACACGTAATCGGCACACATGCTGTGATGTATTCAGTCATGCCATAACTTTTTAGATCCCTATCCACTACTTCGCTCCAATTCGTGAGAAGAATAAAAAATTACACTCTTGTCAATATTTTGTGTCTATCACTGATCAAAATTCTGGATCTGCCCCTGACCACACAGGGACGAACCCATGTTAATCCAGGGGGGAGGCAGCTGTCCCCCCTGGATTTTGAGTTTTAGTGGAGTTTGAGACGTTTCGATCGACTCTGCCTCCCTCTGAAATTTTTTTTGCCCCCCCTATGAATGTTTGATTTGTAATTTGGGTTAAAATTAAAATAAATTTCATGAATTTTAATTGGTAATTAGAATTATATGTTAAAATATCAGAAATTGCAAGTCAGAGTATTGAAAAGTATAAATTAAAGCATTATTTTTTTTATCGAGTACCAAATTAGTTAATGGGTTTAAATCTGATTAGTTATTTAAACCCGATTTGATATTTTTTTGTCCTTCCCCTAACGAAAATCCTGAATCCGCCCCTATAACCAGATGGACACTCCACTTTTAAGTCGAAACATGTGATTTTTTATTTTTTGGTTTTTATATGACCCCCGTAGGTCTGAAACAGATGAAATTAAGAGCTATCAAATCAAACGGTTTGAATTTATTAAGATTTTATTACGGTTAAGAACTTTTTTTTTTTTCCATTTTCCTCCTGCTTTCGTTTAAATATTTGACAAAAAAAATTATAACTTAAAAAAAAGTGCTACTATTTGCCACTTACTAAAGATTGTTTCTCTTGTAGTTGGAAGTTGATATAATAAATATGTTAATATCATCATTGATATTAGTTTTATTGTTCAAATTAAATGATTTAGAACTCATATTGTCTACTTCATGAACCAATCGGCTATGACTAAAATTTTAATTTTTCGAATTTATTTTCTATTATTGAAATCTAAACACACAAGATATTTATTTTTAGTAAGTAATACAAAGCGGACTTCCAATACATAGAACAAAATAAAAATGTTGAATGCTCCGCTTATCAAGTAGATTCGAGTTTAATTATTCAAATTACTAGTTGGAAATTATTAATTTTGATAGGGAATGTACTAAAAGTCTCATAAAATCATTATGAACTTAATACCAAGTTCAGCTAGCAAGTTTATTCGAAATTACTATACAAACCGATTTACATACCCACTCGGCAAGTCCATTCAGGACTAATGTACAAACCGATCTATAAGCTTATACATACTTTGAAGTTCACTGAGCTCGAAGTCCACGATTCAGCAATATGAGATACATAGAGGATAAAGTTACGTACATACCATATCCACACTCGGTTCCACCTGGACACGCAATAAATACCTATTAGACATGCACAGACTAATCTCTCGAGTTAGAACATGTCTCAACACACTGCGACTTAATCTCTTCGGAGTTCACAACGTATCAAATTCAATAAAGTTAGGGTTGTCCTTTGGTGAACTTCAGCTACTAGGTTTGAGAACGGAGTGAGTCCGATGCCCATCTGACCTACTTTTAGGTTCAACGAACCCCATGACTGTCCAATTCATCTTAAAATCTGTGTGCATGTAATTTTAAAATATTACGCATGAATCTTAAAGCATATTGAACAATGATTAAACCGTCGAACTAAAGTAGTTCCGATTTCCAATCGCACCTACTCTCAAGTCACTAGGTTTATCCTAGCTTTGAAGAGCGCACTAAATTACAACATTTATTTGGTACAAAGGCAAAATTGAGTGATCCACACAGAACATAAGTCATAACATATTTTAACAAATTAGTTATACATGCACTACTGATGTCTCCGTTCGTAGAAGCACTGGAGAGGGGACCCAAACAGAGAAAAGTCAATCCAACAAATTGACCAATCTCACCCCAAAAAAACAGAAATAATTTAAAAGCCAAAAGGTTACTTGTTCCAAAACTCACCGCGTCTCTTCAACTTGAAACAAACCCCCAACAATCCAAACCATGAGAAATGTAAAAATTTCTCCAATAGTTTTAGCGTAAGAGAGACAAGACAACCCCAAAAGTATAAGAAAACAAAACTTGTAAAACAATGCAAACCCAAGTTATGATTATCACGTCCCACCACCACCTCCACCTCCACCTCCACCTCGCCTAACAAATCCCCTTTCCTTCTATCCAACTCCAATACAAAGCAAAAAAAAAATCAAACAATTCCGCAATTCCAAGTTCCAATGGCGTAAAGATTCAATATTTTTTCGAATAGTTACTCATTTGGGACCCTCCAACCCACTCACTACGTACCCACCACTCACCCGCCATGGCCGAAGTGGCGCTTCGGTCCCCCTCTCTTTCCAATTCCAATGATGGCACTGTCCCAGCTACCCATTTAAACGACGAAGACAGGAAGCGAACCAACCGAAGGAGGAGAATCTCTCTACAAGAGCAGCAGATCGCGGAGCAGGATTGGTCTTTCTGGGCTCTCGTGTTTGATCTGGTGAGGAGGTCTGTATTCGGGTGCAAGACGGAGGGAGGAGGCGACGCACGGAGAACGATGGAGATCGGTTGGCCCACCGATGTCCGTCACGTGGCGCATGTCACCTTCGATCGCTTTCATGGATTTCTCGGTTTACCAGTGGAGTTCGAGCCCGAGGTGCCTCGCCGTGCGCCTAGTGCTAGGTCTCTCTCTCTCTCTCTCTCTTTCTTTCTCTCTCCATCTCCTCTCATCTCATTGGTGTTCACGTGTTGGAATTAATTTCGAGCGGCTGAATTTAATTTCAAAATTGGCAAAATTTCACAATCTCTCTCAATTGTTTCGTGTTCTCAGTTTGAAAAGTACTTGGCTTTTGAGTTTGGAAAAAAAGACTTTACGGAAATGGAGAAAGCAAACCATAACGAATGTGACATTTGATTTGGGGAAGAAATGAAGATATTGGTTTGTTACCATTAATGAACTCATTTTTCACAATCGTGGTTAGTTACATGCTTTCTTTTGGTTTCCATGTGAAAGCGGAAATGCAAAACATTTTTGTGAATATTTCACTGTAGCATATGTTCAATTTTTTTTAATATGTTTTAATTAGTATACCTTTTTTTTACTATACCACCTTCTTTTGTACTACAGAATCTTCTGTAATTTTTTTTCTCCTGTGCTTTCCAACTTCAAAACTCTAATCAAATAGTTCCAAAAAATCCACAAGTGCCTTTTATGTTCAAACCTTCTTAGAAATAAGAACCATGTATTTTAAGTGAGCTTTTTCAATGATATTAGCAGAAGATAAATGTAAAGGTTTTTGCCTTTAGCAATGGTGAAGTACATACCCACTTCTGTATTTGAATGGCAGGAGGTCATCACGTCATCGTACCACATGAATTATGACATCAAGCCATGCATGCACCGTTCCGTTTTTATTTCTAATCATGTCTGTTTTTCTGTTTTCTGTTAATTGCTTTGCTGCTTCAAATTTGAGTGCAAAATTTATCTTTCTATGATACCATCAATTTAAAGTTTACTAACAGCTGTCTAATTGCACAGTCTTTCTGAAATCCATTAGGTATCAACTTTGCTAATTACATATTTTATGCAAAAGCATAAAAAAGACATAAGAAGAACAGTGTGTTAAATACTTGTATTCAAAGACTTAATATTGCCTGAATAAAATATTTTTATATTATACAAAAGAAGCAATATTGTGTACTTAGGTGTATGATGGTAGTTAAAATTTACAATTATGATATATTGTATACAAGCTGGCCATTTTTTGTAGTAGTACATTTATGTGGAAGTTCACAGTGGTTTGTTCAACCTCAAATCATTCTCTTAGGTTTGTCATATTCATCATTGTATTATCATAATTTGGCCTTGTTTCATTGATTAGCCTAAATGTGATTAAAATTTTCGCTAACTTCTTTATCTGTGAGTTCCCTTTGTTTGCTATACACTGTATAATTTGCTTCCTTCATTGAATTATCATAAGCAGTAGAAACTTTAGGTCTTTGTTTATTCTTTATGTTGTTCAGTTTTATTTGGGGTATTTACTAAGTAGGAAGTAAAATTGTTCTATATAATGCAAGATATAAGAAGATATCTATAAATGATTGGGTCCTATTTCCTTGAACTAAATAAAAAATCGAGCGCAATATGGTAATTTTTTCCTTAATACTGTCTATACGATGCTAAGTGATGTTTCCAATTACCTTTTGCAAATAAAAAATATCATTTAGATAAAGTAAACTTCTAACCATTTTCTTTTTGTTTTGCCATGTGCAGTGCAAATGTATTCGGTGTATCAACTGAGTCCATGCAATGCTCATATGATTCTAGGGGAAACAGTATACCAACCATTCTCTTGCTTATGCAACGGCGTCTCTACGAACAAGCTGGCCTTCGGGTATTACTCTTTTTATCTCTGTATTACTGTTTCCTGCCCTAAATTGCTGTCAATTTATAGAAAACAGCTCAAATAAGTGAATAAATGAATAAAAAGGTACAATAACATTATACAACTGCCCATCACTATGAAATGATACTGCAATCGTTAAATAAAATGTACTACATGACCAGTTCATGATAGGCACACAACAAAAGGGGTACTGCTGATTATTCTATAACATTTGTTTTTTTAATAATATCAGTCAGAAGGAATATTCAGAATAAATGCTGAAAATAGCCAGGAGGAATATGTGAGAGATCAGCTCAACAGGGGGCACGTGCCAGATGGTATTGATGTGCATTGCTTGGCCGGTCTGATCAAGGTAAATTTGTCGAACTTTAGCTATTCCCACCACCATTTTCCTTCTTCATGAATAGCTGATCATTGAGTTCTTTTTCTTAAAATCATGTTGTGTAGGCATGGTTCAGGGAGCTTCCACGGGGTGTTCTGGATTCAATCCCTCCAGAGCTGGTGATGCAGTGCCAGACAGAGGATGACTGCACGCGGGTGGCCAAATGCCTTCCCCCAACTGAGGCACAGCTGCTTGACTGGGCCGTCAACCTTATGGCGGATGTCGTGCAGGAGGAACAGACTAACAAGATGAATGCCCGCAATATTGCCATGGTCTTCGCACCCAACATGACCCAGGTTTGTACTATCCAAGGATTGTTGACTACTCTTCTCTTCTCTTTCTTTTTATGAATCTAATTATTATGGGCCTCGGTGAATGTTCGAGGTGATATTTGAGAAATCATTCTTGGGTCTGATTTACTTTTTCCATGTGTAAATGTCCTTTGAGCCAGTTAATTTGGGCTTTTATTTGGCAATGAGATGAGGGTATTTATCACTCTTATCCTGCCAAACATGCCAGAAAACTAGAGGGCTAGTTGGGGATAAACTAAATCTGAGGGATAATTTGGATATGCACATTTCATCAGTGATGATAATGCTCATGGTTAGCCCACTCTCTCATTAACCCAATTTCTTTAGCTCTGTGAATTGATGTGATCATTTTAAAGTTATTTAACATTATGGACTTAAGTTGGCCTTAATGCTTCTAATAAATAGAAGGTGCATACTTAAAGCTTGCTTTTGTTAATTGTAAGAATAAAGTTTATTTAATCTGGTCATTTTTTCTAATTTAACTAGTACAATGATGCTAATTATTGTACGGACTTATTTGTACTATTATATTATTTGATTATGTCATTATATAAATGAAATTAATCAAATAAATAATTTTTCAAACTGTGCTGTTAAGGTATACCTTAGTTTTCATTAAAATAATTAATCTGATGTTAATTAATTTGATGTGAATTTATAATAAACATTTATTTAAACTAATTAATTAAATAATGTTTTAATGGATTTTTCTCCACTTAATGAGCTTCATTACATTTTATTAATCCATTTATGAACTGCAGTTTTTTTTCCTTACAAAGCAATTTTCCATTAAGGGTAATTTGGTCTTTTGGAAAAATATGAAGGCTCAAATGCCTCCAGTTTTGTCCCTCTACTTGCCTCCATTTTAAAAATATTTAATAACTCAAAATTTAGAACTCAGATTTCAAAATAAAACTGTTATACGTGATTTATGTAATTTTTCCTATGCATGCATAAAAACTATGACATTCTGATATTTGTTTGGATTAGATAAGTAGCTTGCAAAATATCAATAATGGCAACAATTTCTGGATGTTGATTTTTCAAGATTTTGATTCCCATGAAAACAAATTTGAAATGCCGTAATATTTTATGTAATTGTACATAATTAATATGGATAAATTATATTTTTATTATAATTGAAAATCTAGATCTTTTTGTTATTAATGATTTTAATAGTGGAGGCATGCAAATGGAGGAATTTGAACCCTCCCCCTAAAAAATTAATGTTTTTTTATTTCACAACTATTTTGATAACTACCCAAAACATGTTTATGAACGCCTTTCAAGATCTTTGTAGATAAGAATCTGACCCCGAGCTGGTGGTTTTTGTTTGTCTAGACTCTAGACTGTTGATTGTTATTTTTGCCGAATGATCAGTGCCTCTCCTAAGGTCAAATTAGCAGTGTCCAAATAAAAACTGATAAGCAAGGGAAACCATCCTGTCAACTTGACAGTAGTTCAGTAGAGTGAAATGAAGCTTGGTCTTTTAATATCACCAATACTGCTACAAACCCTGGTTGATTTGGTGAAAACAAGAATGATTTATGATATTTTCTGTTTTTTCTTTTTTTTGCCTTTGTTGCTTCATGCATGTATTCTTCAGATGATTTGTTTTTTATGCAAGAGCTCATGGGGCAAAAGGAAGACTGCTTTCTCGTTAATTTATTTGAAGTTGTTTCTAGTTCTAGATACTGTGCATCAAGATATCTCCCCCTCTATTAATGACTCACTAATAATTGCATTCTATATTGTAGATGGATGATCCGTTGACAGCATTAATGTACGCAGTACAAGTGATGAACTTTCTCAAAATGCTCATACTAAAAACTATCAAAGAAAGGCAGGAACAAAATTTAGACCACGTCTCCTTACCAGGTGCTGACTTAGCCGACCAAAATGGGGATCAAACTCCTCAACTCCCTCTTAACGGGTCCACTACTGACAATGAAGAACCAAAACCTGAAAAACCTTTCCTTTCAGAAGATCCCAGTCTTTCCGAATCTTCCCCGAGACACCCTGATGAAAAAGAAAATCTTGAAATGAAAGATGTTCAAATTGCCCATGACAATGAACTCTCTGGTGGCCCTCTGCAAAATGAAGGTTCGACTAGTGATGCTACTGATGCCATCAATGTAAATTTAAATTCATTACGCAAGAGCAAGGCTCCGCGTAGCCCAAGCCACAGAAGATCAAGGAAAGGAAAGGGACACTCTGTTATAAGAACCATGATCCCAGGTGAGAAATCAAAAGGAACGAGCATTGTTAGTCGTATTAACTCGAAAAATGAAAGGATTGAAGCATGGAGGTAAAAAAAATGTGAAATGTACCTTTTGTTGGCCCTTTTGTGTTCTTAGACAGCTAACTTGCTTTGGAAAAATAGGGTTTGGATGTGAGTTTTGGGTGCATTTCATTTGAACATTTGTAATTTCAATTTGGTTTTGAGTGTGATTTCACTAACCATTTGTAATTTTGGAGGAATTGAGGTTTGAATGGTTTGAAGCTCCACAGCTAACCATCAAATATGTTCAGTTAATTCTTTTTTAACCTTGATTCTTTCCTACTAGGGTTCAAATGCTCCAATGCTTTATGCTCCAATCGTATTCCAACATTTTTATCTTCGATTTTAAAGTTCAAGCAGATGATTCGAACCGCTCAACATAATATTCACATTAAAATATGATTGGAGACCAAATTTTATATTTTTTTGGAAATTTTTTACTATTTTTTAAGAAAGGTACAAAACCATTGTTTTAGATGGTTTACAATTTTATGAAAAATAGTGATTTTGTACTTATCTTAAAGTTAAAAAGTAGTAAAAAATTTCTAAAAAAAATATAAAATTTGGTCTCCAATCATATTTTAACGTAGATATCACGTTGAGCGGTCCGGATCATTTGCTTGAACTTTAAAATCGAAGATAAAAGGTGTTGGGTACGAATGGGGCATTTGAGCCCTCCTCTTGGAACTATACCTTTTGTAATTGAAGGATTTCAAGTGAACATCTATCCCTAATACTAATAAGAAACAGCTCGATCCTATCCTTGAAGAATTCAGAGTTCTTCAAGTAGGTCCGATGCCCATCGGACCTACTTTGGTTCGATGGGTGACCATTCGATCTGCATTATGATTTGTGTGAACTAATTAAAATTTGTGCATGTTTATTTTAATTTCTATGCGCACACATCTCAATGCTAATCGTACGTTGTTAGAGCTAATTGAACCTAAAGGACCTACTCCTATCTCATCCGGGGCCCATCGGACCTACTCCTATCTCATCCTTGAAAGGTACATTATATGAATTATTGAATTGTGTTTGTGAGGGGCACATTCTTTCTCTATAAATTTCCAAATTTGTATTTTCTTGTATCCACAAACCAACCTTTCAGGAAAAGTATGTGTAGGGAGTAGGAACATATATAGGAAAGCATGCAGCCACAAATTAATTGAAAAATGGGCCTGTTAACTCCAGTTTTCATAGGGATAGGGGGCCCAAATCTTACCTTCACCACGTACAGTCAGAAGATTTCTCTGTCCCCATCAATATCATATCAATAGCAATAGCTTATAGCGGCCTTGTTGTTGAAGAATCAATCTCTTGTAAAGTTGCCAGTCAAGCCAAGCGAATAGCTTTTCCACTGTCTTTGTTTGAACCTGATACCACTATTATGGAGACAGCAAATTATGGAGGAGTTTGAATTTTTTTACATTTTTTGGATTTTTTTTAAATAGGTTCAAAATCATTGTTTTGGATGGTTCATAATTATTTGAAAACAATAATTTTGTATCTATCTAAAAAAATAGTAAAAAAAATTTCAAAAAAAAAAAATATAGAATTTGGTTTCCATGCACATTTTAATATGGAGATCATGTTGAGCGGTTCGGATCTACTGTTCAGACTTTGAAATCATGAAACTGAGTCGTTATAACTTAGGTTCAAAACTGAGTCGTAATATCTTCATATATGTATGAGGAGGGCTATCTTAAAAATAATGATTCTGTATCTATCTTAAAAAATAGTCAAAAAGTTTTGAAAACATATAAAATTTGGTCTCCAATCATATTTTATTGTAGATATCATGTTGAGCAGTTTGGATTGTTTGTTTGAATTTTAAAATTAAAGATAAAAGATGTTGGAATATGATTGGAGCATGAAACAATAAGACATTTGAGCTCTCTTCATATTAGGCATTAGATAGGACTTGATCACAAATTAC
Organism: Carex arenaria; assembly: GCA_964058825.1. Taxonomy (NCBI): domain Eukaryota; kingdom Viridiplantae; phylum Streptophyta; class Magnoliopsida; order Poales; family Cyperaceae; genus Carex; species Carex arenaria. The sequence goes on along the minus strand of CAXKVW010000344.1, from coordinate 430,381 downwards.
TGTTCTAAGGGTATGTTTGATTGCTACTTAAATTTAAATTTAAAGAGAATCAAATTACTTATTTTATTTTATATCTAGTTTGACAACTTCAATTCATGACCGAAAGAGTAATTAAAATGTTGATAAATGAAAAAAAAATACATCTCTTATTTTTATTTTATTCCATTTGACTTCTTATTTGACAGTTTAAATGTAAATTAAAGAAATTATTTCACCAACCAAACAAGACCTAAAGATTTCCGACCCCAATATATCTCGTTCCAATTTAAATAATTTTGAAGCGTTGAATAATCACTGCCGTTTAATCCAGTGAGCGGTGGATCCAACGGTTATCTAATAGCCTTACTGCGCCATTATAAACACCCATGATCTCTCATTCACATTTCACAACACACCTCTCCTTTTTAGCATCTCCTCTATCCGATATTCAGACTAGTAGTAACCACCCATATCTCTCTCTCTCTCTCTCTCTCTCTCTCACCATGGCAACATGTGGGAGCTTGAGATCTCTCTTCGAAAAACCGTTGCCGGAAAACCCAACTCTCATGGAGTCTCTCTCATCATGGAAAAACCTAATGCCAAAAAAACCGCTCGATCCCGCCTCCTTTACCGAGATCTTTGGAGAACTCCACTTCCAAGAAAATCCGGCGCTTGCATCGACCATCTTCTCTTGGAAGAGCTCCGACTCACTGCAACATTGCACCGAAGGCCTTGGCTCGGAGAGCTCAGATGAGGTAGATGACATGGCCAATATTGAATCGGGCGATCAAGAGCAATACGCGCAATTCAAAGAAAAAATGGACATGGAAAGACTACAACTTAGCAGCAACAATTACAACAACAGTCATAGTTTGAGTGTCAAAAATGAAAGAGGGTTCCCGCCGCCAATACCAAGTATCGGGAGGAGCGGCAAGCCGCGGATGTTTTTTAAGGCGTATAGAGAGGAGGGTAGGGTTGTATTGAGGGAAATTATTATGCCGAGCAAGGAGATTTTGCGGGCCTCAAGGCAGGACGGCAGGTTGAAGTTGCAGTTTGCTTGTCCCGAGGAAGATATCATCGAAGGAGAAGAAGGGGAACGAGGAGGAGATGAAGATGATGATGATGAAGCAAAAGAAGAAGAAGATGATGATGATGATGTTGATGATGAAGCAAAAGATGAAGTAGAGGAGGTAGAGATGGAGTGTGTTTCAAGCGGGTAAGAGGGAAGTCATCAAAATTTTGTTTTTGAGAAAATATATTCTAAAGTGTTGATTAATTACACACCTTATTATCAGCTTCTCTACTGCTATTTTGTGTAGGAACACTTAAACTTGTGAAGTCTAGCTAAGAACATTTTGTCCAAACTGGTTTTACTGATTGGTTAATTAGTCGCTGTCGGATTAACAATTTTTAAATTGGTTTAATAAATAATAAAAAATTCTAAAAAATGTAAAAATTTAGCCTCCAAGCAGATTTTAATATTGAGAAACATCTAATGGTTTGGATCGATTTTTTGGATTTTGAAAATTAAAAAACGATTTAGTTACACGGGACCTCATAAACAATCGATTTGATATTAGCTAATCTCAGAAACAATCGATTTGTCATAAGCTTTATACGTTGATCTAGAGATTCTTGATAATTTAGAAAAAAAAGGCGTACATAATCTATAATACTAAAAAAAGAACCACATTTTAATACTCAAATTAATTTTTAATATTTTCCTATTTCGTTCAGGGAGATGTACAAAATTATTCTCAAATTACAAATCAAGTATAAAAAGTTAGAGTCTTGTCAATTGTACAGGAATATCTGAAGATGAATTAATTGTGATTTGAACAGGAATACTAAATATGATCGATGGTGCACATGAACCACTCATTTTCACCACAAACATAATGGCACTTGCAACCATGCATCAGAGCCATCAGATAAGCATTCACCAAAGGCTATGAGAATAGGAAACAAATCTGCTGTTATTCCAAAAGAATAATAGGAACTTGTTCTTCCAATCTCAACTATTCAAATTTTTCTAAGTGCGAATCTCAACGAAGAAAATTTTTCATGCGAGAATCTTAACGAAATTCAACTGTTAAGATCGGAATAACAAGTTCCTGTATTCCCTTAGAATAACAGCAGATTTGTTTCCATGAGAATAACTGTCTTACTCTTAAGTCTTAACACATGGAGTATGACTTATGTACATGTTGAAATTGAACACCCTTGAATTGTATAAGATAGTAAGGTTTGGGAGTGGGGCATGGTGAAAATGCCCATCAGGGGCCCCACATGACACAAATTGAAATTTGTTTTTTAGTTCTGGGGCCGGAGAATGCCAGTACTACTGGGCCACTCATTCCTGATCAATCACTGACACCAGGGATGGGGAATTTCCTGTTAAAGTACAGCCTATGTGGTACTATATATTCATATCATCATCATCATCATCATCATCATCTATCAGGATGAGTGAGCCTATGGTATATGCATATCACGATTTAGTTCTTAATATAGATCAATATTTTTATTTTCAAAGTTCTAACGGTCCATCTGAACGTTCAAAATTATTTTCATATGAATATGTACTTGCAGACCAAATTTTATATTTTTTAAAAAAAAATTTGCTATTTTTTAAGATAAGTAGAAAATAACTGTTTTTGGATGGTCTAGAATTTTTAAATCAAGTGATTTTCTATCTATCTTAAAAAAATAGTAAAAAAATTCTAAAAAATATAAAATTCGGTCCGCAATAGATATCCGTAAGCGGATCATGTTGAATGGTTCGGATCGACTATTAAAAATTTTAAAAACATAAATATTGACTCGTATTATGGATCAACCCATGATATTGCATAGTACCATAGACTCACTCTATCAGGATTGTTATTTGTTATTAGTTTGAGACCAGAAAGGAAGAGATCTTAAAATTACATAAATCACAATGAAACCAGTAAAATGATATTGACAAAGATTAAAGCAACAAAAAATTTATTCAACTGAGCTGGTAACAGTGTGAGCATATATGTTGTACCAGTAAAATATCAGGCATTTATACAACCCCAAAAAATTAGAGATGATGGTTAATCCTACAAAACCATTATTAAAACATTAATTTGCAATTGTAAAAGAAATTAAAAATAGTGGTATGTAGATTCTAATTGTCCACCTCTCTATATACTTAGATGTTTATCAAATATTAATTACTTAGATGTTCTTTTAAAACCTTTATAATTCTTTCTTTCTTTTCTTTCCAAATTCTCCTAACAGAAATCAATTTTAGAATAACATAAAACCTTTATAAAATAGTTTGAGATTTTATAAGGGGTCGTTGTTATATATATATAGAGAGAGAGAGGGGTTGGCTAATATCAATTTAATTGTTCATGACGTCCCATGCAACTAAGTCGATTTTTAATTTTTAAAGTCTAAAAAATTAATCCAAACCGTTAGATGTGATATCTATATTAAAATGTTCTTGGAGACCAAATTTTACATTTTTTGGAATGTTTTTATATTTATTAAACTATTTTGAAAATCGCTAATCTAACTATCGCTTCTAGTTTTACTATTTGGTTAAGTTATTGTTGGATCAACGATTTTCAAGTGGCTTCCAAAAAATGTAAAATTTGGTCTCCAAACACATTTTAATATAGAGATCACATCTAACGGTTTGGATCGACATTTTGGACTTTAAAAATTGAAAAACAATTTAGTTGCACAGAACCTCAGGAACAACCGATTTGATATTAGCCAACCCCTCTCTATATATATGTACTATGAGATCTCTAGATGTTTGTAATTCAATTTTAGACAAATTTTTTGAATAAATCTGGTCAAAACATGAATGGATTTATAGTTTCAATTTTATTTTCTAAAACACGGTGAAAACGATTTTTCTAATCTATTAACAAGAAAAGAAAATTAAAGCATTAAGATTCGAGTGTAACAAGATATTTCTATTTATAGATGCTTCCTGAAGAAGAAAACTATCCAACATGCACAAAAAAACAAAAGGAAATCTATCCTACAAATACAATACAAGTTTTTTAAGCTTTGTTATTCGAATTGTCTCTTTCTTGCATCAGGGATGAAAACGGATCGGACAGTAGTGATAAAATTATATCTGTATTCAATTTTTTTACGGATACGGATAGGATGTAAGATCCGTGTGTAGAGGAGGGTTCATATGCTGTTATGCACTATTTATTTTGTGCTCCAATATGCTCTAATATACTTCACATTGTTTATCTCTGTTTTTAAAGTCCGTACAGTCGATCTGAACCGCTAAACATGTTCTTCATAATAAAATATATTTGGAGACTAAATTTTATATTTTTTAGAAATTTTTTACTATTTTTTTTCATAGGTACAATATCATTTTATCGGATGGTCCAGAATATTCTTAAAATAATAATTTTGTAAAATATTTAATAAATAGTAAAAAAATTCAAAAAATACAAAAATTTGGTCTCTAAGCATATTTTAATATGGAGATCATGTTGAACGGTTTCAATCGACTGTTTGGACTTTGAAAACTTAAAAAATGAATGGTGTAATTAATTTGGTGCCTCAAAAAAATAGTGTAAGTGTATCTCTCCTCTTATACATATTAAACTATATAATATATACACTATTTGAATACAACTAATTAAAATTCAAAACAATATATACAACTATTTGCATGGATATTCAGATATCTCTATCAAATTTTCAAATACGGATCCAAATTTGGTGAATAATATCTGACGCGTTTTCACCCCCTAACAATTTGTATGTAATATCTTAGATTCTATGGCCAAAAGTGAAACTATTACAAGGGAAGAAAGCGATATGTTTATTCCCTTCAATAAAGTCAAATTTACAGTACATTTTGGAAGAGGAGACACAGAAACTTTAACTGGAAGGCACGTTGATATGAGGTTTAACTAAAATAATGATAAAAGAAGATATAATTCTAGGGTTCATATATCTGGCTTTCTCTGCAATTCTTTTGATATTTTCTAAAATTATTGTTAAAATAAATAAAAAATTAGAATTATAGATGGGTTCTCAATTATTTTAAAAGAGAGTGTATCAAATTGATAGATCATCAATTAATTAAAAATCATAAAAACTTCACTGTAAAAAAATTAAAATGGTTTGTTGGAAGTCTAAAGATCTTGAAATTACGTTGAAATTTAATATGAACATGTTTAAAAAAATGAAGAACATTTATACAATATCAAATTTCTAATTTAATAACTTTTTAAAAAATATCAATTGAATGTATATAAATTTGGAGATACGCTAGAAGCAATCTAAAGATAATATGATTATGAGACTTAAATAAACTAGTCAACTAAAATAATCATCAAGTTACTTGTCAATTAGTGGAGGCTTACAGACCCACATGCTTGAATTTTGAGTTTTAATGGAAATCGGGACGTTTCGATCGACTTTGTTCCTTTTTAATTTTTTTTTTGCACTCTCTAAATGTTTGATTTGCAATTCGAGTTAAATTTAGAGTCAAAATTAAAATAAATTTCTTAAATTATGATTGATAATTAGAATTATAGGTTAAAACATCAGAAATTACAAGTCAGAGCATCGAAAAATATAAATTAAAGCATTGTTTTTATTGAGTGCTTAATTAGTTAATGGGTTTAAAACCCAATTAACTATTTAAATCCGATTCGATATTTTTTTTGGCTCTTCTGACGAAAATTCTAAACCGACCTCTAGAGACTTAATTACCCATACGATGAATAGAATAAACTTGAATATATGTTTTTGTGCTCAATTTACATTTAGCTTGAAGCGGAGCTCCATAATATCTTGTGTAATGAAATAATAACATAAGATTCTACTCGGTACAATTCTAAAGGAATTAAAACTTAAAAAGGAAAAAAAGAAGAAGGATTCTACTCAAGTACAATTATAGAGGAATCAGAACCAACGGTGTTAGCTACGTGTCACATGTTTACACAAAGAGAGAGAAAGTCAACAGGAGTCACATGCCTCTTGTGAGATTCACAGGTATCCCTCCATCCTTTTCCAATAAAGAAGAGTGAAAGGATGCTCAAGATATCAAGGTACCATCCACTTGATTGGAGGAAAGATTCTTCAATTTTTAATTTTTTTTTTTTTTAAGTGCATGCTCCCTTCCCTTGTGATTGTAGTTAAGTCCATATATGACTCGGCTAGTTTCTTTTCTTGAAGATTTTTCCTCAATAATTGGCATTTTGGAATATTCTCATCTCATGGTTTCATGTCTTGAGATGAAGTATTAATTTAGAATTTAGAGCCGAAGATGTGGAAAAAACCGTCGTAGAGGGGCAGACTCAGAATTTTCATCAGAAAGTAAAAAAATATCGAATTATATTTAAATTCATTAACTAATTAGGTACTCGATAAAAATAATATTTGAATTTATACTTTTCAATGTTCTGAACTGTAATTTCTGATGCTTTAACATATAATTCTAATTACAAATTTTAATTCAAGAAATTTATTTTTATTTTAATCCTAAATTTAGCACGAATTAAAAATCAAACATCTAGAGGGAGGGAATTTTTTTTCCCAGATGGATGCAAAGTTGATCGAAATATTCCGATTACCACTAAAACTCAAAATCCAGATTGGACAGTTGCCTCTTGGGACATGTGGGTCCGCCCCTGCATACAGTACTGGCTATGGCTGCTTGGGTAGGACATAATTTGTCAAAAAAAATTTAGTTGGTTTCTATTCATTTAGAGGAATTAAATAGCTAATTTTTGGGTGCTTTCTCATATTCATTTTCACTCTGTAGTAAATATCAAATCTTAAATTTAAACGAAAATTTAGAATTGGTGATTTTTTTATAAAATGTATTTATGTCAAAAGTTATGATTCACTTTAAACAAAAATCAAAATCAAAAGTTAAAATGATATTTTTTTGGGGTGTTATTATGTCGATATGAGAACATTTTAACTAATAGTAAATTACAAAACCAAGTTTCATAATATTCGTCTCAGACATATTATTCTTGATTAAAATAAAAATAACAATTTAATAAGTAGATTTCTTATTAAAATGTTACCAATTAAAGTAAAAAGTGCGTAATATAAGATTGTTAACGCAAATCCAACTTAAGAAAAGTGCGTAATAAAAAGTTCTCAATAGTTATATAACTTTTATTTTTTTATTAGGCCAATAGAAAATAAGCATAAAAAATTAAACATCTAACCTTCAGTGTACACTAACTACATAAGAAATAAACTTTAGAGAAATTTAATAATTATTGGCCTTTAAGCTAATCAGTTGAACTAATAAAATAAAATTAAAATAAAAACTTTGATTAACTTAATATTTAACAGAGAGATGTTAAAAAAGGGAAAAATTTGGGTCCGATGCCCATCGGACTCAAATTTGGGTTTGATGGGTGGAATAACCATCCGATCTGCTTTAGGATCTGTGCGCACGGATATCAAAAAAATCTTGCACGGTTATTAAAGCAAATCGCACAGATCTTAAAGCGAATTGGACGACTTTGGAGTCCATAGAACTCAGTTTGGGTCCGATGCCCATCGGACCCAAGCTGCTCTCGTTAAAAAAAAGCCCCATTGGTGGCTGTGGATCCCTAGACGATTGGGCCCATGAGATGGAAATCTTTTTTCAAAAACGGGATTTTAGAATTGGGCTACAGCCTACTAACTAATAAGGCAAAGTCCACTTCATAAAGAATCTTGTAAAACTGGGCTATCTAGGATTTTTTTAAATTCCTTCTAAATGCTACAGTCTTGTAGAGAACTGAAGGATTGGTGACACGACACCTGTCTTCCATTAAGATTCGTGCTACGTATCCATCACAAATCGTCTCTAAATCGGACGGTCTTCAGTTAGTTCTGTTCAGTGCAGTGCTGAATCTAAAATTCTAATTGGTGTTAGTATCCCTGCGGTAAGACAAAATCATAGATGCCTAGTTGGATGACGGGTTTTCTTTACGATTCGTGCCAAGTTAAAACAGACGATAAAGATCTGATTATACACAGAAGGGTACCGCACTGGATCTGAACTCGTGCGGGCTGAAGCCTGAAGGCTGAAGTGATTTACCAAGTGTCAGTGAGACGGTGCCTTATCTTTCTATTTCCTTCTTCAATCCATGGAGACACTCTCCCTCTCTACTGTAGCTTCCCGCGCTTTTTCATGGACCCGGTCCACGAGAGCAACCTCTCGTTCCTCCAGAAGCTCCCCACTGACGATCTCCTGTACCTGGTCTACCCGCTCGCTTCTAACTTCTTCTCGAAATACCAACTTCGTAAGTTTTCTTTTCTCAAACTGTAAAAGTAAGTTCTATTGACAGACGATTTAATGATGAATCGGTATATAATGTTCGAAAAACGGCTAAGGAGAGAGGAAGTAGACTAGCAGCAAAAGGCCTTCCGCAAGAGAATAAGAATAGTTTTCGTTAACCTGGCAATTACTGTTAACAACCCACAAACGGTACCAGATCAAGAAAGAAAGTATACATATGTTTTCTGTAGTTTAGATAGGTTGTGTGCTGAATTTGGTGCAATTTGTAAAATGAGTGACTTTAATATTTAACAGTTCAGTTTCAAATTGAACCAAATTTAATAGAGATGACACCTGAAATTCTACATTGTTTATATTTAATAATTGTTCTGTCGGTTGTAAAGGGCAAAATTCAAGGTCGCACCAGATGGAACCGGTTGAAGGTGAGGGCTGAGATGTTTGGGCAGCTTACAACTGGCTTTGAGACGGCTTGGAATAAGCTCCGAGGTGTAGGTGTGTTAATTCTTACGTGAAATTCTCAACTCTTCCAACAATTATTAGTTGCTTCTGCTACGTTTTAAACAGTTTTCTGCATGCATTGTGATTGTTTTGGAAAATAAAGATATTACTATGAAGAATTTGAACGTGTGCACAAATTTCTAAGTTAAGACCCAGTAGTCTAGTGAACTTTATATATGATGGATAGATAGGATATTTATATTGTTGATATTTTTGGAAGTGGTTATTTGTTTTTTATTGCAAGGGGAAATTTAAAATAATATAAAGGTAAGAGTTGTCATTTCTCTCATAAATGAATTGCAATTTGTATATTCTTCTATTCTTCCATTCTTTTCTATGGTAGACTCTCTATTGTATATATGATTTTTTACGCTGATGCAGTTAATGCCAATACACAATGATCTTCATACACACAAAAGTATATTGCTTTAATTGAAAGTACCAATTAGTCTTATTTATTTGGAAATTTCTCTTGATTATGTTTTTTAAGATGTTTTGACAAAGGAGAACATGGTGGAGCCAATGCGGGATATTAGAAGAGCACTTTTGGAAGCAGATGTGAGCTAATTCTTAAAACTCCACAAGCTATCCAATTCTATAATTTCACAATTTGTGGAAGTTCTGATTTTGTTATCCTTCTTTCTTAGTATTGACTAGAAAATTTATGCAGGTAAGTTTGCCAGTAGTAAGACGATTTGTGCAATCTGTAACAGATCGTGCCATTGGTACAGATGTGATTAGAGGAGTTAAACCTGATCAACAATTAGTTAAAGTATGTATAATTTCTCTTTTTCAGATGCAATGATTAGTTACCACACCTTCCAGTTTATACTGTCAATTGACCGCAAATAATTGCAAAAAAATAGGAAAGAACCAAGTACACCAATTGCAGCTGGATTGGTATGCATCTATTAGTTTTACAGATTCATTTCATTAAGTTGTGACTGATGAAAGCAGGTGCACAATTATCTATTGCTATCAACCATAACTTAGTGTATAATCTTGGTTCATTCCAGTACTGAATACTTTGCATATTGGTATGAGATGCTAAACCTGACTATTATGTTACCGACCTCTATACACTCATTTGGCTGTCCAGTAGTATCTATACCAGTGCATAACCAAGTTAATTTTGTCTTTTCCTGACAGATAGTACATGACGAACTTGTACAACTGATGGGAGGTGAAGTGTCAGATCTAGTGTTTGCAAAATCAGGCCCGACAGTGATACTACTGGCTGGCCTACAAGGTGTTGGAAAGACTACAGTTTGTGCAAAACTCGCATTCTATTTGAAGAAGCTGGTATTGTTCTGTGCCAGTTTTATTTTGCATATGATATTTTGAAGTACACTTCTTCCTAATATATTCCCATGTATGCCCAAATTATTCTTTAGTTCTTCAATTTCTCAAGATCAATCAGAGATCAAATAGGGTATTATAGTCTTTCAAAGGAAATACAAGAACAAAATAGAAGTGTTTATTTCCATGTCTTAGGGGTTACCTCTTTTTTTTCTGGTTATTCATAATAATTCTAGGTTTAAAAACTTCTTTCCTTGAAAATAAGGATACTGATAAGTGCCAGACAGATAACAGGGGAAGAGTTGTATGCTTGTAGCAGGAGATGTTTATAGGCCAGCTGCAATTGACCAGCTAAAGATATTGGGTGAACAGGTAATTCTTTTTTTATTTAAAGATATGTAAGGTGGCTTGTAGCAGTAATTATGTCCAACTCCTTGTTATTAGTGCATAACACCTTAATATCTGTGGTGCAAAGTTTAAACATAGTTTTTTTTAAATGCATATTCAAATGAGCATATAGAAGTATGGTTTTCATGGCTCAGCCAGTTGCTGTTCACCAAGATAAGATACTGAGTGGAATGACTGTTCTTAATTTCTGTTTCTGTTCTAATATAGGTATTTTGTAAAGTAGCCGTATTTTACATTGGCATAATACCACAACAATAGGTCTCTTGCTCCTTTGCTATAACAGTAGTGCACAAGGAAAACTATCTTTGGTTTTCATGTTTGATTTATTGCCCTTTATGACAGGTGGGAGTACCGGTCTATTCTGAAGGTACAGATGTCAAACCTTCTCAAATAGCTCGAAATGGTGTTGAAGAAGCAAAAAAGAAGAAAATTGATGTGATTGTTGTTGATACTGCCGGTAGGCTTCAGGTAGGGTTTTAATGCGTTACTTCATCTTACACCCCCCCCCCCCCACACACACACACACACACACACACACACCACCACCACCACCACCACACACACACACACAACAAACCCAAAAATGACCTTTAATTGGGCTATTTGTGAGCACAAAATTAAGAATTATTTTAGCCACAATTTACCATTCTACTCGAAAAGCTATCCTGATACAATACAAACAATAAAAATGAAAAGCTGGTACAGTACTAGTATATTTAAGCTTGGCAATACTTGCCTAAACATGATTATTTTATATTAGAATTTGGAGTTGTAAGGTATAATTTTGCATTATTGATATATTTTTTTTTCCTCCGCCCATGTACCATTGTACATAGAGGTGTAAATGGAACGGATAGTGATAAATTATATCCGTATCTGTTTCATTAAGCGGATACAGATAAAGATATGGATATTAGTAGGATGTCAAAATTGAAAACCAAATCCGTTTTTAAATAGATGTGGATAAGGAGTAGATAATCGAGAGATTCAGTTACGAAACATGTAGTTAATTAGTAACAGATATGCACTTATAATAATAGTAAGCATTTTAGAATATTAAAATAAAAATTAAAAATGGAAAAATTGATTAAAAATCATATATTAATTGATGTTCATAGTAGATAGCAAGTATATAAAATATGGTCTTTGAACAAAAATAGGAAAGAGAAATTAAAAATGGAAGCACAAATTTTTTTTTTTAACAATTTGACATTTTCCTGAAAATAAGAAAATTATAGCATCTGCTTTTATTTCGGATTTTGTGGTACCCTGATATGTGTACTATTTTGACAATTCAAAAGCAAATTCATATCAGTTTCTGAATCATTTTTTCGAATAAGGAATAATTACAAATACGGATATGAAACATGTAGGTAATGGATATTAGTAACAGATATGCACTTGTAATAATAGTAAGCATTTTAGAATATTAAAATAAAAATTAAAAATGGCAAAATTGATTAAAAAAATGCATATATTAATTGGTGTTCATTGTAGATAACAAGTATATAAAATATGATGGTCTTTGAAGAAAAATAGGAAAGAGAAATTAAAAATGGAAGCACAAATATTTTTTTTAACAATTTGACATTTTTCCTGCAAATAAAAAAATTATAGCATCTGCTTTTATTTCAGATTGTGATAACCTGATATGTGTACTATTTTGACAATTCAAAAGCAAATTCACATCAGTATCTGCATCATTTTTTCGAATAAGGAATAATTACAAATATGGATAATTTATTTACATATATGAATAATATATTTATTGATAATATACGAATGTGGACATGGACGAAGCTGATATATATCCGTTCCGTTTACATACCTAGTTGTACAAAATTCTGAGTTTGAATTATACTAAACAAGATTCAAATATTTTGCTCAAACGTTTTCTAGATAGATAAAGGAATGATGGATGAATTAAAGGAAGTAAAACAAGCTGTTAATCCCACGGAGGTGTTATTGGTGGTTGATGCCATGACTGGGCAAGAAGCTGCCGGTACATATTTTATATTTTAAAAATTGTAGAAGTTTAGTTGGTCAAAAGAAAAATTCAAGAAGTTATTTTTATGTACATCCTCTCGTGTGTTTTCTCATTTGATACTTTTTTGTATTGTTTCATTGACTATTAGCATTGGTAACAACATTCAATATTGAGATCGGCATTACTGGTGCCATACTGACTAAGCTCGATGGTGACTCGCGTGGTGGGGCCGCTTTGAGTGTCAAGGAGGTCTCTTTTTCTTATATTTTATATTTATTTATGTTTTTGAATGGTCTGTCATTTCTTGACATGCTTTGGTAGTTGTGAGGTATGGTTTATAACCTTGTTATATAATAGTGTTGATTTTTCTGGAGATTTACATTGGCAATGCTTTATGGACCATAAAATGATACCACTGTGTTATGAATGATAATGGATCCACTGATATATAATTAGTTAGATGACTTGTCTTTTGGCTTGTATAGGTTTCAGGAAAGCCTATAAAGCTGGTGGGGAGAGGAGAAAAAATGGATGATTTGGAGTTATTCTATCCTGACCGCATGGCAGGTCGAATCCTTGGCATGGGTGATGTTCTTTCCTTAGTTGAAAAAGCTGAAGAAGTAGTAAGTCTACTAGCTTGCTTATCTTAAAAAAAATTAGTAGTTTAGAGTGTAGTAAAAACTGACCCTCCCTTTCTCATATTAAGTGAATCAAGTTCTCTGTTTTTTTTTAATCCAACAATCAAATCCTCTTGTTTGAAATCTATTTAAATTGGACTTGGTACAAAAGTTTTATAATGCCATTTCCTTAATTTAAATACAAATATGGGACGTGCCAGATGTTTAGAAGTTAGGGTTTGATTCGCACATATTCTCATTTAAATCTCCTGATAAATATACAAAAGAGGTGCAAACTGACTAATGCACTCTCAAGTCTGAAAATGCTGCGTACTGCATGTCAATTTTCCTCGTATACTAACAAATAATTTACTTTTATGGGAAGTTGCATTGCCAGTGTAGTCACAAATATGTTACCCTTGCTGCTCCTAGCAACAGTTTTAGCACACTCTTTGTATGCAAGTCCTCTACAGTTGTCCGTGAGTTCTGTTTAGTATAGTTGCATGCAAATAAAAGTGCATTCTCATAATGATTTGCTACTACATGTTTATTGCATGTAAATGTTCTTTGACATAAAGCCAAGGCTGCATGCATATACTTGCTTGTATAAGTTAATGCAAGTGCAGTTACAAGTAGCAAACTTTTCTGATCAACAACTATCCATGATTTAATTACGTTCCGTATAACTTCATGTTATAAAGACCATTGTTTTAATTTCTATGTGCAAATTCAAGTGTCGTGAAAAGTAGAAAGCTTCAGTAGTTACCTGTGCAATATTTGAGTAGGTGATGATTGATACGGCCTATTGTTAGCTCCACCTGCATGTAACTGCATTTACATGTGACCAGGCTTCTTATTTGACATTGTGATATTGGTCGCTAATTGCCAAATTTTGGGAGCAGATGAAGCAAGAAGATGCAGAGGAGATGCAGAAGAAGATAATGAGTGCAAATTTTGATTTTAATGACTTTTTGAAGCAAACACGAATGGTTGCGAAGATGGGTTCCATGAGCAAAATACTTGGCATGATCCCTGGCATGTCTAAGGTAATGTCAATGGCATAACAAATCTGTATGGCCAATTGTTACTGATACTTATAACCTGTTCATAGTTCCCATCAAATCTACATGAACTTTAACCTGACTTGAATATTTTTAAACCAAATGATCTGAATCTGATTGATGTGAAACCCAGAGCATAAATGCCCTGTAACCTAAATAAATAATCGAACATGAGAGCTGGCAAACTTTGATCCAACTGACCTTCCTGAACCAAACCTGGCCTGAGAAACTGAAATATAAAAGAACCAAAACTCGAACTGAGCCAAGAATTTTGAAAAAGGTTAGCACTTTGTACTCTAAACTTGACCCAAGCCAAAACTTCATATAACTTCAATTCAAAATGAGAAATGACAAGAATCACTTTCACCTTGTTAGACTGCCTTGTTTTAGCTACAAGATTGTAGTACTTGGTAGAAACCATTGCAATCTTGAGTGGGACCTTTCAGTGGTCCTTACTGAACTAGTATGGTATGGCCATATGGTACCATAATACCGGTTTTAAAACTTCTTTTTTTGTATCTGGATTTCAATCATTGAAGGCAGTCTCTGTTGAGAAATTGACTGTTATATTCACAAATTTGAGCCAGTACATGCAGTGTTGAACGGGAACAAATTTAACAGCATACCGGTTTATTTAGAATTTACATGTGTGCTTGTGTTTTGTGTTTTGTGTTTGTGTTGTAATTCATTTTCCGCTTTGGTTTCTGTTATCTGATTGTTGAGTGAATTTAGGCCAAATAAATCTATAAGGTTATGAATTTAGGCCAAATAAGCTTTTGTTTTTCCTTATCTGCAGGTGTCACCAGCTCAGATACGTGATGCAGAGAAAAATTTAGAACTCATGGAATCTGTGATAAATGCTATGTACCCTGGTACCTCGACAAACTTGTGTAACAAATATTTGGGACTAAACTGAAAAATATGGTAACCAGTTTGCTTTTTCAAAAACTTACAGAGGAAAGGGAAAAACCTGAGCTGTTGGCTCAATCGCGCGAGAGGCGAATTAGGGTTGCCAAGGAGTCTCAAAAGACGGAACAACAGGTTGTTGTTTTACCGTTTCTAAAGCTTTCTTAACTTGTAGAAGGGTAGGAATATATGTACCCAATATTTCTCAGTTTTGGGATAAGATGCTGGATGTTTATATTTTGGCCTTCCATGAAGAGAACCTCTCTCTTACAATAAGCTCAAATTAAACTATGCTCAAGATAACCTTAAAAGTAAATACTGGACTTCAAGAGTTGAATTGGACCCTGATAACATTTTCTGTCATTGATTAAGTAGATTGAGCAAATATGAAATAATCAAATGGGCCTTTGGTTTCTATGGTTTGTCCTGGGTGTTATTTTCAAATAGCCCCAACACTTTGCATCTTATTGGTAAACAGCGGAAATGCTGTGGTCCTTTGAAACTTCAGTACATATGTGTATTATAATGATACAACTATGAAACATAGCACACATATGTGAATAATTTCATGAATGGTTAGGTGAGCCAACTAGTGGCCCAGCTGTTTGAAATGAGGGCAAGGATGAAGAAGCTGATGGGTGTCATGCAAGGAGGTTCTATCCCTGCTCTTAGTGATCTCCAAGATTCATTTAGAACTGCGACTAAGGTTTCTCTCTTTATCTTTTCAAATTTCTTCTCTTTCCTTATAGTTGGGTTTGGGGAGGGGATAAGCTTGGACCAAAGCTGGCTTTTAAGTTGTTATTATTCTTCTAATTTGCTAATGAGTCACCAATGATTGAGATTAAAAATGGAAAGAGAGAGATAGGAGCTTGATCAGCAATTATTTTCATAAAGATAGCACATATATCTATGGCCGACTCATAAGCTTTATTATATGATAAATACTTTCAATATCAGGCACCTCCGGGTAGTGCAAGAAGAAAGAGGAGACCACGCAAGAGCATGGACGATGCAATTGCAGAACTTCAAGCGCAGAAACGTGCTGATTCCTAGGTGTGAGTGAAGCATTGCAACAGGAGATCAGGTCACAGAAAGTCCATTCTTCGAAGCGCCGTTCTAATTTTTATTTGTAAAATTTTTGGAATATCCTTTTGTTTTAGTTCTTTTCTCATTAGTTTATATACACTTGTTGAATATGAAATGATATGCCGTCTAGAAAATGTCGATTTTGATATGTGATTGAGAATATGATAATTCTTATGCTTTTTTAGAATTTTAAAGCTTATTACAAAGTTGGTTGGCATATTTATAAATAATAACTTTCCGTACACCTTTTCAGAAATCTTAATATTTTATTTTATAAAAGAAATGTACCTTCTTTAGGAAGTGCCTCGACTCTTGGGGTTAGGGGTGGCCAAAAAGCTTGGTTCGATCGTTATTTGTATCTGACTTGTTCATATTACTGAATTGAGTTATTAACGAGCTAACTTGCCACTAGCTCAGTTCAGAATTTGTTTAGCAACTGGTCTGCAATAAAATTGATTATTATCATTTTAGTGTGATTCTTATTTTGTGCATATTGTTTACGATATTCAATTATTTTCACGAGCTCGTTGTGATTGTTTGATAACAGTAACTCAAATTTGTGTGTGTAGCATGCTCAAATGCATTTAACATTTTAACCTTTTTCATGCAAAAGTAGGTTTTATGCCTGGCGTTAAAATTATATTTTAATAGTATTGACAGATTTTGTGATTATCAGACATATATGAAGTCATTATGGTTTTAAAGACCACAATTACAAAAAGAAACCCAAGGTCTGTAAACTATTTTTTTTTCTTTCTAAAAGTACCAATTTAGTCCCCGCCATTTTTATTAATATCCATAATCAATTACAAATAGCCAAATATACCGAGAGAAGGTACGGAATTTTAAACCTACCCAAACCGGCTATTTAATAGCCGGTTCTTAATTTTTATTAGAAACCGGTTATAAAACCGCCGGTTCCTAATAAAAATTAGAAACTGGCTATTAAATCACCGGTCCCTAATAAAAATAGTTTTTTTTTTTTTTTTTTTTTTTTTCATTTTTTAAAATGTGGATAGTTGATGCATATTTTTTTTGACTAATTTGTAAGTATCAAATTGAAAGAGATATTTTAAACATACTTTTGATGTATATATTTTACGAATCATTTGAAATTATCGTTTTTAAGACGATTAATTGACAAAATTTGTTGATTGATTTATTTTGATTCAGTTGTTTCGACTAAATTTATTATGATTTGTTAGTATGGTTTATATTTTGACATTTATAAGTATGATAGTAATGACATAAGAGAAAGATGATATGCAAACGTAAAGTAGGAAATATAAATAAACACACATAATGTAATACAAGCATAAAATGACAAATACAGTAGACCAAATGTAAATCCTACAGAATAATAAAAGTAAAAACTATCGTCTACTAAGAGGGGGACCATCGCTCAGTTAGATGTTCTCTAGTAGAGATGAAAGTAAAAACTATCGTCTGATATGATGAAATTGAGTTTTAGAGACGGACATAGTTTTTATTTTTTATTTTATTTTAAACGAGGAATGATTTTGTAGAGATGAAAGCTTAAGGTTTATTTGTTCTTTTTTTCTAAAACTTTAAAAGACTAAACTTGAAAAAAAAAATAGTTTTCTATTTCTGTAAGGCTAAACAGAGTTAGTAAGGCTAGGAAGAAGAAGGATAATTTTGGAACTTTCAAAATACATTTTTTATATAATACTTTTCAGAATAATTTTAATAAAATATGTATATTAGATGTATAATTATGGAAATTTCATAAATTTAATAATTTTAGAGTGACAAATTTTTAATTTTTATATTTTGGAGTGGCAATTTTCTAATTTTCATATTTTGGAGTGACATAAAAACAATTTTCCCAAAAAACTATGCTTATCCTTGAAATTCTGTTTTTTAATGGAAGAAAGATGATTCAAGTGAAGTTTGTCATCTAGGGTTAATTTTGTAACCCTAATACGTATTCATTGCTTTCACACTTAGCTAGCTCTGTTGTTATATATATATTTTTTTCTGACATTGTTTTTGTTATTGTATTCAGGAGCATCAATGGAGGATGATCCAAATGTAAGTTGATTGTATCCGAATCTTTATTCGGAAATTATATACAGATATCTAATATCCGAATATTCGTCCGGATACGGATATAATTTTAAATTTTTAATTATCCGTGTCCGAATAGTAAATATATAGTTTAATATATATTATGAAGAAATTTATGTTATTCGATCACTATTATAGAAAACGGATATCCTTATCCGTTTAATATCCGTATCCGTATCCGTCTAATATCCGATCCGTATCAGATATACCTGGCTGAATCGCTGAGAATTCGTATCCGGTGTAGTACCGCAAAAGGGAATCTTTTAGAATGATTCCCTTTTGAGTTGATCTGGACCGTTCTTTTAACTTGGCACGAATCTTAAAGTCCAAAAATACTGCCCCCTATTTTTTCCCGAATCTCAAACCGGCTGAGATTTAATCTCAAACTGTAAAGTGATGCGCATCCTCTGTAGTAATAGTAATAGAGAGGATACGGATCTAATCGCTGATGGTCCGATTTTTTTTTTTCATGTTTGGTAGCTTCTACCGTCTCAAAAAAGTGTTTTATATTTATATTAGAGTGAGGTACGGATTGGTCTATACTATGAATTAGTATTTTGGTGTTTAAAAATTTAATTGTCCATGTGAATTATTCAACAAGTTATGTATGAATATGTACTTGTAAACTAAATATTGCATATTTTATTTTATTTTTACTATTTTTTTTAAATGAGTAGAAAATAACTGTTTTTAATTTTGGATGGTCTAGAATTATCAGATCAAGTAATTTTCTACCAATAAAAAATAGTAAAAATTTCTAAATAATTTAAAATTTAGTTTATAAATACATATTTGTATAGACATGTTGCACGATTCGGATCGACTGTTTGAATCCATAAAACAGTACAATATATGCAATGCGCGCATAGTACCATAGTCTCACTCTTTATATTATTAAACTTAAATTATTGTCCGATCGAGTCCAAAGAACGTAGAAAAGGCAACATGCACTTAAAGATTAGGCTTAAATATTTTCTGTACTAAATATAGAGTTTGATAATTAAGATTTATAATATATAAATTAGAATAAGGCTGGCGTGCTACCTGTAGCATAGTGACATGTCGTGCTACTTCTTCAAAAACCTATCGAATAAACTTCAAATGACAAATCCAAACCGTTGAAACCGATCCACTTCACGAGTGATGTATTTACATATAAAATTTACAAATTTTTACATTCATTTAGTATAAGATCAAACGGTCAAAAAATAATGAAAAATAAATGTATTAAAATAACTTATAATTCTTATTTTTTTGATCGCTTGACTTTATATCAAATGAATTCAAAATGTTATAATTTTGGCATGTAAATACATCACTTATGTAGTAGATTGGTTTCAACGGTTTGGATTAGCTATTGAAACATATCTAATAAATTTTTGAAGAGGTAACACGACATGTCACTATGCTACAGATAGCACGCTAGCCTTATTATATAAATTATATATAACCAATTACATTTCAGTTTAAAAATAGACTTAGAGATGATGAATAAATGAATTCAAATATGCTATATATTGAACTAATATAAATCGCAACTATTAATAATAAATGCATAAAAGAAACCATTAATAATTAAAAAAACATTTTTATGGATATTTATTTTCACAAATCTAAACCACCTTAATGAGAATATCGAGGGAGTGGGGGATCTGATAGGTATCAGATCAAATTCAGTCTCATAATCGATCGGAGCTATCCGATCCATATCAAGATTCGTGCACAATTGATATTGACGAACCTTTATTCCCAAGGGGTTGCCCAACGAAGGTGGTTAATAAGAACTAATCTTGTAATCTTCACTTAAATATTAAGGAATTGTGTTATATAGAGGAGGGTTCAAATGCTTCTATTTTTTTTTTTGTTTTCATCATGCATGCTTTATTTTTAAAATTCTAATAAAAAAATTGTAAAATTTATATATTAAAATAAAATATTTAGATGTGATATATGTCATTTCTCTACATGCACAAATTATTTTATCACTTTTCAATTTTAATTTATATAAATCAATAAGTTGAAAAATCAACGTCCAAAAGAAATCCAAATCGGTGTATTTTTGCAAGTTCTTCATACTAATTAAAATAAAATCAAAATATTATGATCTTCTACACATACATGTGCATCGATAAAATAATATTGATCATATCTAATGATTTTATTTTGACAATTAAGTTTTGTTATTGTAGTTCTAAAAATAAAAATAAATATAGTGTTTGATTATTTCTCCTCATATATACAGAAATCACCTCAACTTTAAAAAAAATTAATTACTAAAATATAGTGTCCTCGATTATGTTTTGTTGAATGAACAGAAAGTTGCAATCCGATATGTAATATATCTGTACAGTGTATTATTTTCTTATATATAGAAAATTCACGATGCCTGGTATTCTCTTTACTTATACATTTGCTACATGAGAAATATTCATTTTTACTTGTAATTATTAAAATGTCTCAAAATAATATGTTTGTCAAACTATATTTACATAATATAGAATAATTTAAAGTAGATTACAATAATTAAAAATAGACCTAAATAAAATAATGCGAGACTTAGAAGGGACGACTCATTAAGCATCAGCATATATAGATTTCCATCCTTTCCTTGGGTCTCTACCCAATTAAACAATTAATGGAGAAATCTATGCATGATCTCGACTATGATCGCACCATCACCATGGCGAAAACCAGTTTGATCGACCTCCCTCGTGATATTTTCTTTCTTATAATAGGGAAGCTCGTAGACATCTCTGATTTCATCCGCATGAGAGCCACATGCAAGCGGTGGCGTTCCTTGATTTCACTCTCTGATTCTCCTTGTATGCCATTGTTGTTAAATCGCCGTCTTAATAGTTTCAACACACATCTCGAATTCTACTCGCTTGCCTCCGGAAAGTTTCATATCATACATGTACCAGGAGCATGTGATAAGTTTCTTTCAGGGCCTTCGCATGGCTATCTGCTTGCCTATGACATCATGCTCTTCACGTTATCACTTATTAACCCATTCACATACAATGAGTTCCCTCTACCACCTCTACAACTCAAATGGAGCCCTCTTTCTTCATACTTTCTACCTAAACTTATCTATGCTGGCGAGGTTGTGGCAATCTCAGGGTTCACATCACAGAGGATCCTTCTACTGGCATCTTGTCGATCAAGAGACAACCAATGGATGACAGTGGAATACCAAGTTGATAGTAATATTTGGGGGGTATCATACTACAAAGGCATGTATTTTGTCAATGAGTTCGAGATAGGCAAAACAACAGCAATTGATGCTATGACGGGTGGATTTGTATTTTCTGTTCCAAACCCGGATGGCCAGTTTGGCAATCTGAAAGGTTCTTGGATGGAGCTATATATGTTGTGCTATGAATATACGGTTGTGTCGAGCGGAGAGCTTCTAAGAGTTTTGAAGGTTTGGAACAAGATTTCGGGAAATGATTACTTTGAAATATATCAGTTGGATTACGCCAGTGGGTGCCCCCGATGGGTTACTATCGACAGCATTGGTGACCGCATGTTATTTCTTGATGAGGTGCAAGGACTTTCTCTGGTAAGCAAAGACAATCCTGACATGAAAGCAAATAGCATCTATTTCATCAAACCCTTCCATGGAGAAAATGGTTTGTCTAAATGTCTCTGTAGGTATGATATAAACGACGGCACAACATATGCACACCAATTTAATATTGAGACATCGGCGGATGGTCCCTGGATAATGCCCAATCTGCGTTAATAGAAAATCATGGTGGTTTAGCTAGTTTGGTCGTTATGTTTCGTTTTTTTTCCAGTAAAATTGGAGGTTTATTTATTCACCTATTTAAAATTTACAACCGATATCTATTCGGATTTTAATCTGACGTACGTCTAACCTTTTCTCAATAAGTAAAAAAAAACATATTGTTATCAGTTGCCCACTAGTATATGAAGTTACATGAAATGATTGAGATGAAAATCAAAATGGAGGAAGGGTCAGAAATTTCTCTCCTGAAAAGTTAAAAAGTCTTTTGCACCACAATCTTTCTCAGACACACTACAAATTTAAGCGCCTGTAGGACTGGGTTAGGAACTGAGCCCATGAATATTAAAAGCCCAATATAACTCACCATCCAGAAAGCCCCTATATATTTACTTCGGTAAAAGAAAAAGAAAATAAAACGCCCGAGATATAGGTTACAACTTACAAGTTACAAGTGTCTTTACCGACCCGAAGAATACACGTCCAATTTGAGGTTTTTTCTTAGTCAAAATCCATGAAATTCCAACTCATAAAAATTAGGAGTCGACTAATTTTGTCTCCAAACTTCAATCTCCATGATTTTTTCAAATCAACTATCGCAACTTTTTAAAAGTATGTAATTCTTTTATCATAATTATATAAACTGTAATTCTAAATTCTATAAACCAGTTTTTCATCTTGATCACAATATGTCTCAAATGGATAATTAAAAATTATTTTGTAATTGGAATTTACAAATGACAACACAATTTGAGAAAATTAAAATCAGAAAATTGAAATCTATACTTACACAAATAGTATTTAGCACTTGAGCAACAACCACTCTTCACCTAAAACCTCTCTTGCTCCGATCTACTACCTGCACATATAAAATGTAAGCTTGCCTAAGTATACAATATAAACATAAATTTGTGCTAACTAACCTGAAAAAGAAACCATAACAAAATAATAACCTAACATGACATAATAGCAGCTGTCGCTAAAGTATCGCTGACTCAACCCTAAACTCAGGTAATGTTGTGCACATATATATTGTATGGTCATTACAATTGAAACAGCATAATAGATGGGTATATTAGATAATAAAAATATATCACAACATTTTGCAAAAATCAGATTTGAAGTTTTTGCAAAATTAAAATATTGACAATTAATTGCTAGTAAGCTAATATATCAGAAAATTAAAATCAGACCTTATTAGCATGATCGAAACCTTCTTCATTAATTTTCATTAGCCACTTGACTCTCTAGCATCTGAAAATAAGTCAAAAGGTTAAACGCACTGTTTAACCAAACCTAATCAGCCAATTAGTGTAATTTCAAAAATATTTAATTGCCAATTAACTGTTAATAAACTATATTGCTAGAATTTCCAAACTGCCTAATAAATGACCAATTATTTTTTGGATTACATTTAAATCTTATATCTAAATGTCTAAATTATTGAGAACAAATTTATAAATGTTTTGATTTAGTATGAATAAAGTAAACTTTAACCGTTGTCAAATAAAATATTCTAGCTTAATCCTAAAATATATTTGTCCTTATGATAGAAACAGTGTAGTGCATTCAGAGCGTTGCCAGAATTTGATCAAGGAATAGATAAAAATATTAGTGTATGCAAAACTCGAAAACTGCATAGAACGGAATACTGGATAGGTAAAATTGAATTTTGTGACTTTATTTTTAGTAACGGAGATTTGATTTTCAAAACTTAAGCAACAACAGAATCGAAGTGGAAGAGAGAGGGAGCAAACTAATTACTAACCTGATAGAACTTAGAAGAGCGACGCAGATCGGTTTTGAGGACGTGGCTGGTGGCTATCGGCGGAGTGAGAAATGGAAGAGAGGAAAGGAGCGGCGGCAATTGGCGGTGATCTACGGAGCGGCGGCGATCGACAGAGAGAGCGACAAAGAGAGAAATGGAAGAGACGGAGTTGAGTCTTGAGTGACAGGGAACAAAAGAGGGGCGAGTATCCTCTGCAGAGTTTTGCGGTGCGGAGCTGATCGGACGGCCCAGATTTACTCTCAGCCGGTGAGTGCTCGGGATAATGGAGGGGGCAGTATTAATTTTGCTTTGAGATTCATGCCAAAATATTATTTGGTCTGTCCGATCAAAATGAACGGACCAGATTAAAAGAACTGCATGAACTCCGCAGGTAAAAGCTCTGCAGAGGATGTGATTCCAACGAAAGAGAGGAAAGGAGCGGCTCATTGAGTCACTGTGCAGATTTTTTTTTGCAAGAATAAAATCCTAGACTCATTTGTTGTATTAATATATAAGTCCAACGGGCTGCCTGTGGACTTCAATTCAGGTCCAAACCTGATCTGGTCCGTCTTTGAGCCCGGCCTTATCTTGCCCATCACAGCGCCGGACCGACTGAATAAAGAGCAGGCCAGACGGATATGAGCGGTCCTCTGGGCCAATTGGACTTTTTTACCATCCTAGATTCGATGGGCATCGCTGCTTCTTGTTAATATACGACCGCTCCGATATGGAAGCTTGATATCCGTTTCTAGGAATTGACATCCAGTGCTTTACCTGAAAAGAGAATCTTTTACAATTAGTGGATCCTGACCGTTCTTTTTAGCTTGCCACGAATCTCAAAGCCAATAATACTGTTCCCCCAAATCTCAAACTAGTTGAGATTTAATCTCAAACCGTAAAGTTTGAGGCCCATCCTCTTACGGATCCCGTTTCAAGA
The DNA here is from genome assembly GCA_964058825.1 of Carex arenaria. Lineage (NCBI taxonomy): Eukaryota > Viridiplantae > Streptophyta > Magnoliopsida > Poales > Cyperaceae > Carex > Carex arenaria. Next base: position 405,727 of record CAXKVW010000344.1, on the reverse strand, counting down.
CCGGTCTCTTATTTATACACACACGAAGTCGGACTTAGCTCCTATACTCTGTTTCTTCGCCTCACTTCGTCGGACAAGCTCCAACTAGCGGTTTGCTCTTTACCCATGTGCCCATGACCCGGGTTGTCCATGCCCGCTGCCTGCCCGTCCCGTCCCGTGCCCGGGTTTGGCACGGATCACGGGTAGGCCGGGACGGGTAAAAATATGAGACGGACCGGAAACTTAGAAAAAAAAATCCGGTTTACCCGTCCCGTGCCCACCCGCACCCATGCTCGGGTTGTGCCCGTGCCCGGACCCCCCCCCCCCCACCCCCAAGTTGTGAATTTGCATTTCTGATTTTAGCTATATTCTCTTTTGTGCTGTCAGTGGTGTTATGGGTCAATACTCAATAGCATAGGCAGCAAAGCAGCATGGTTGCCGCACGGACGTGGAGGTCGAAAATATATGAATGTGAGAGAAAAGCTGCTGCATTATACTTTACATCACCGGATAAAAGCCGTCGAATTTTCTATTTTAGAAATATAAATATTATATTATTAGGAAAAAAAATTATCTAAAAATTCATTATATTCAGCACAAATAAACATAATCAATAGGTAGAAAAGAATCCCATTTTAACACAGGAGTCCTTTAATATTAGTGTGGATCTAATATGTACGGATTTTAAAACGAATGGTCTAGATATATTAATTCAAAAAATTCTCTTTTAACTTAATGCAGACGATATGAATTCCTCCAGTGTGTATCCTCTAAGATATCTCAACTTTTGCGTGACCAATGTGTACAGTGCCTATTCGGGTATTAGCACAGGATCAGTATTATACACTACTACAAAAATACAGTTTGTACACGGACTTTAACTGGAGAGCTACACGGATTTGGAAACGTGTGCAATACTGGGGTGTAGGAAAGTCCAGCATTTACACACGGATAATTTATCCGTGTACGATTACACTAATCCTACACGGATTTTTTACTAAAGAGTCGTGTGGAAATCCTCAGAGCTACACGGTTTTTTAATAAAAAACCGTGTTTGAAAATTCTTTCTACACGGTTTTTTATTAAAAATCCGTGTAGCTCCATACCCTAGCTACACGGATTTTCAGTAGAAATCCGTGTAGGAAGATCGAAAATAAAATTTTTAATTTTAACACATCCTACTCGGATTTGTTTAAATATCTGTGTATGATTTTCATTTTTTTTTGTATTTTTTTTCTTCTGTTTTTGGCTAGCCTCCACTTTTGCTAGCCATTATATATAAAATCAGAATGTTTTTTTAACCCAAAACAGAACCCCAAAACAGATATAAATTGGCAAAACAACATAACAATTCAAAATTAATAATTACACAAATTTAGTTTATACAAATCCATATTGTGGAGTACAAAATTGGGAAACAAACCACCTTGACCACATCCCTCTCACTTCGTTAACTTGCTCGGTTGAGTAAGCGGCTTGGCTCCGGGAAAACTACAATTATAATTTGAGTTAGTAACGAGAAATGGATCGAATTATTGATATTTTGAAAATTAAATTTAATGTGAATTACATACCTCTTTTGGAAATTTAAATTGATCTCTTTCGATCCAACCCATCATGAAATTCAATGTGTAATAAGCGCACTCCCAACTGTCATTCTGTCGCGCGCACTGAAATTTACATTTATCGGCCAATGTTAGAATGAAAATAATTTTTTAAAATATAATATTTAAGTTAAAAAATTATTGTATAATAAGCTCACCGGTAACCACTCAATTCTGAATTTATCTTTCGCGACCCCTCTTTCTTTTGCTTGCACTCTTCCTTCTTTAACATATTTGCTCCAAGCCCTTACAAAATTACGTGACTGTATTTAGCAATTTCAGTCGACAATTTAATTACAATTAGAAAAAAAATCAAACCTAATGAAAAGATATTACTTACTGTTCTACAAAGGGACAGATGTCTCTGCAATCTTCTGGTTTGATTCCTTTTGGCCTTGCAGAATCCATGATAAAAGCCCTATTTGTAGCCGGAATGATGACGAACAAACACCAGTGTGTGATGTAGAAATTTAAACACAATTATAATCACATTTAATTTTTTTTATAATTATTTAATTAAAAATATAGAGAAAATTTGAAAGTTAGAATCGTACCCCTGGTGGTATGGCACGAGAATAAATATCTTGTCATCCATTTGGCAACGGTGCATCGCATAGCACATGTAATCGACAGACTGGTCAGGCTGACCTATTAGCATAGTGGCATTGAGTTTGCCGGAATCCAGAATTACAGTCTTGTTTACCTTATCATCGGGCGTCCATGCTTCGCAGGCTGAACACATGTTAGCGGGATTTAATTAGTATTTGAGAAAAATTCGGCAGCATTTCCCCTTAACTCCCCAAGTATGCGTAAAGACCACATACTCGTAGGAGTAATAAGAAGAAATACTGTCGAACTTTTCTCAAATACTAATTAAACTCCGCTAACATGTGTCCACATCCTAAATGAGACACAATATTCAAAGAGCAGTCCCAAACCGGGGACAATCCAAAATTAATCCCTATTGGATTAATTTTGAACGGGCATGGACCTAAAATCATATTAATAGGTCGGTTATTGGACAACAATACACTAATTATTCTAATTAACAAATTAAAACAACCATGCATGCATAAATTAATCAAACCCTAAACCCTAAATGTGCAATAATAACAAAATAACAGAAAATTAAAGAAAAAAAGAAGAACAATTACTAACTTGAGCAAGAGAGAGGAGAAAATCACCAGAAAATCAGCAATCTCAGATCCAAACGCAGCACAAATCAGTTTCCAGCCAATCCAGAGGAGAGAGAGTGATCAAAACGGCACTGGAAGAAGCATTAAAACCCTAAATGGCCTTTCCTACACGGATTTTTAACAAGAAATCCCTGTAACTCTGGTAATTTATACACACGGCTTTTAATATAAAAAACCATGTAGGAAAGGCAATCCTACACGGATATTGTCTAAAAATCCGTGTAGCTCTCTATGAATTACACACGGATATTTAGTTAATTAGCTGTGTATAAAACCTCCATTTCAACACGGACTGTTTTCCAGGGAATTGTACACGGATTATTATGTAAACATCTGTGTAGAATTCTTAGAGATATTTAAAAATCCACTTTCCTACATGAATTTTTAGGAAATAGAGGAAATCCGTGTATAACCTACAGTGTAGGATGTGCTTTTTTGTAGTAGTGATATGTGCTTTGAGATTTGTGCATAACGTATTTAAATGGTTGAGATTTTCTAAAAAAACACACAAAAAGTTTGAGATATATATCTCAAAGGATGCAATTATCTCAAAATCCAACAATACTACACCTGTAAGATCTTAAATATTTTCCATATTAAATACACTTCGAAAATTAGCAATCTATAAATAACGAAAATACAAATGATCCACATATATATTTTTGTAATTCTTATTAACCCCTTTTTAATCAAAATTGGCGTACAAGATGGAATCTCCTTGCAGGAAAAAATGACAAGTACATTATTCAACACATAGACATGTCTGTCAAATATCATGCAATTTAAATATATTTCATAATCCGAAATTGTTTTATTTAACCAAAATTATTTTCCAAATTATCTTTTTGAGAGTACGTATAATTAAATTTAAAAACAGAAAGGACAGATCATTCATGTTTGTGTCTACCTAATTTTTTTATGGCACAAGACGTAATAAAAAAAGTATGTCATTTTTTCTATTTCTCGAAAATTTCACTAGAATTACTAGAAGATTAAATTTGATACTTATTTTTATTAAGTAAAGAATTTTGGTTTCATTATGTATTAAGAATTTTTCTTATTTTTGTATGGTCCAAAAAATAATAATACTTTCTTCTCTGGTCTAATAAGCTCGGAGACACTTGAAATTTAACATCAAAAAATAAAAAATAACATTAAAAGAAGTTTTGCATGTAAAGAAAGAGAGAAAAAATGAGTTTTGTATGATCTATCATGAATGTTTTGTTTATAATTTTAAATATCGTATGAAGTATGCAAGTGATACTAACTATAAATTGTAGAATATAGGAAAAAAAATTGTCATCAAATAATATAATTCTATCTTAAATAATTGATAAACACGTATTAGTATCTATGATTTATTTCTTTGTATTTGAATCTTACAATTATATATCAGAGAAAATTAAAAAAACATACATGTTAAATATTTAAGAAGATATTAAATTTGTAAAGTTCCTTGATTCAGTTGTAATTTATTAGAATATCAAAACCGAAAAAAGATAAAAAAAGGGAAGAAAAACAGAAAAAAAAAACCGGGTCCGGGTTTGACCCAGACCACCCGACTCCTGACCCGTTTTATCCCCGATCCGTCCTACCCCCGACCCATTCTACCCGCACCCGAGACGGGCAAGGGTAAAAGGGCGGGTAAGAATAAGGTTTCAAAAAAAAAAAACCGTTCTACCAGCACCCGAGTTATCCGCTCTACCCGACCAACCCGTGCCCCACTTGCCCGTGCCCGACTCCGGGTTATGCCCGTCCCGCCCGTCCCGTCCCGAGAGCAAACCACTAGCTCCAACCAATCGCTCATTAGCTTTACTACTTCCTCTGGCGATCCTTTTTACTAAGGTGTAATTAAGGTTTGTACTACATACTTTCTTCCTTCGATTTGGTGGTATTATTCTATTGTTTTTTTCTCTTCTTGCTTTCTTGTTTCTTGGAAACGCTGGAGAGAGGAATAGTGGCCAAAGAGAGAGAGCCCTTCCCGATTTTGGGTACTAGAATTCTTCAATTTAAAATTAAATTAATCTAGTTTTTGTTTTCAGGAAATACTAGGCAAATTCGGGATCCAATTCTTATTGGCACCATGCATGTAAATGTTGCAAATCTGGTACCAGTATTTTCTTTTTCTAATTTAATTTCTATTTGCATTGACCACTTAGTATAACTTTTAATGGAATGGGTGTATAGACTGTATTTTTATTAAATATTAGATATGTGCTATTTCCTGAAAAGTGAAAACCCCTACTTGAACAAATCATGAAGCAATAATACTACTTACAAACCTGCTTGGTCAAATGAAATACAGTAGATATATAATTGGAAACCATGGCTGACATATGGTTTTGGGTAGAACTATTAGTCCATGTCGCTTAAACAAACTATTAGCCAACTCAATAAGTAGATTCACTACTAGAGCTTGCTTCTGACAATCTGAAGAGTCACTGGGCTTGAAATATATTTGATTGAATGTTTCAGGGTCAACAAGGAAGAGCAGAGCTACCAACTATTCGTCTTGCTTCGAATCAATTTCCACCCAGAGATTTGGAGCAGCAGCATGCACATAGCCCCCAATTTGCACCCAGCCTGGGCATGGGCCCACCAGACCGAAATGAGCCCGATGTTGTTTAATGGTCTAGCATTGTTCCCGTAAGCCTTGCCTTGGTACAGAATATTGGTGCACAGCGGCAAACAGATTCAAATCCATCGCTGTTCCACTATCATGTAACGAGCTTACAAACAACAAATCCATCTTATGCTGTGACACAGCTACCATATAACTGGCACATGCCATATTCTGGTAATGCCCGGGTTGTTTCCAGTTTTCGTATATAATCCATATTCTCCGTGAGTATACTACATAATCCAACCCGGTTATGTTTATTTTATGAATCATATCCCTCCTTATGCAACTCATCAGCTACCTCACATCAACTTTTTCCCTACTTATTACTATAATATCCCATATGGGACTTACGTTTACATATTCCCTATGTGATTGTGTATCTGTTGCGTTCTAACTTACGTTTACATATTCCCTATGTGATTGTTGTAACCTGTTAAACAATGTATTGGGTGATGATTACTCTGAATTTACGAGATTTGTTAATTTTTGGATTACTTGATTTAGCATCATTTGTTTAAAATATTATAAAATTTTATGTGAATACATCTCTTTTGAATGAAAATTATTAATGGTTAAGATTCAAAATTTTCAAATATAAATAAAAAAAATTGGAACAGAAAACTTGTAGTGTTATAATTATTCCTTTATTTTATTGTCCCTCTTGTTTATATATCAAGATGAGCGATTATTTATCTTTTTTCCAACTAATTGATATCATTCAAAAATGATATTAGTAATGATAGGTTCTTCTTCTTTCAGCAATTAACATCTATTTAAATAGATACTTAAATAATCTTGTACTTCAATATACTTATAGATATGGATTAAGTTGATAGAAAAATATTTTCAGAAAAAAATAAATATATAACTTGAGGAATAAATTGTTGTCTTATTAGAACTAATTAGAACTTAGAAGATCAATGATAGCACAAAACAATTAAATGTTTTCAACAAAATTAATTAAAATCTCTTTGAATAGATGTACTGCATATATCCATTTTTTCAGAACTGTTGTACAATAAACAAAAAATAAAAATTGGCTCATGTAATGTAAAGGAGTGTAAAATTGTGTGTTTATTTCCACATCTGTTCAGTCACTAAATTGAACAATATTAAAAAAAAATTGGAATAAAAGTCACTTTTCCTAGATCATATTCAGTCAAAATCAAATAGCTACAAATAATTATAATATATAAAAATTTGTTGGGTCAACACTATTTATTTTGTGTCATGACCATCAATATCAATTTATAATAAACATCAATTATATTTTTCTTTTATGAATTACATATTCAAAAAATAAACCGCAAGTAACATATATATCATTGTGCACATGTTGCTGCTCGACAATGGCACATGGACTATTGACCCGAAAGGTATCCGTCAGGCATTTACAAGTCATTTTAAGAGCATCTACTGTGACCATGAGTCGGCAACAGCGGCATGGCCGGATGAGACACTACAGACTCTCCAAGATATAGTTCCAAAAATTGGTGCAGAAAATTTAGAAGGCCTTGAAGCAATTCCGACTCCAATGGAAATAGAGGCAGCAGTATTCTCTCTCGGGCCTGATAGGGCTCCGGGTCCGGATGGAATAAATGCACGTTTTATTCAGAAGTTTTGGCCGAAAATGAAGAACTGTGTGCAACAAGATGTGACTAAATTTTTCCAAACCGCATATATGATTTCAAGCATCTCTAAGTCCAATATGATTCTAATTCCTAAGAGAGAAAACCCGTAGAGGGTGACAGATTACCAGCCAATCAGTGTTTGCAACGTAATATACAAGGTCATCTCCAAGATTATAGCTAGAAGATTAAAACCTATCATCCCGTCGCTTATTTATCATAATCAGGTGGCATTTACTCCTGGTAGGAACATTGCTCACCAGATTATATTAATGAGGGAGATCATGCACACATTCAAGCGGGCATCTTTCAATACAGCTGCCTTTTGTTTAAAGTCAGACTTGTCGAAGGCCTCCGACCGTATGAGTTGGGTTTTTATCGAAAGAGCATTGACACTCCATGCATTCCCACCAACATGCAAACGATGGATCATGGCTTGTGTGAGATCCGCATGCTTCACAATCCTGTTTCAGGGGCAGGGAAATGGTTTCATCACACCGACTAGAGGTATTCGACAAGGATGTGCTCTATCTCCATATATCTTCATCATCTGTATGAATATTCTATCTGCTCTTCTCATTGATGACTTACATCAGGGCTGAATAACTGGCCTCAGGCTGTCACGATCAGCCATTCCGCTAACCAATCTGATGTATGCGGACGACTTATTACTACTAGGAAGGGCAAACAGAAGTGAAGTCAGACGCATACACCATACCCTCCAACTATTTTGCCAGCTCTCGGGACAAAAGGTTTCCCCTGAAAAATGCAAGCTTTGGTTCTCGAAAAATACGTCATTGAGTCAAATGTGTTTTGTATTACGGGCTTTCGGAGCTTCTTTTGCAGAAGATAATGAAACCTACCTAGGTGCGCCAGTTGACGTATCCAGACCATCAGCTTTTTAACCTTTACTACAGAAAATGGATAACAGATTACATGCATGGAAAGCACGCCTTCTGACACCAGCCGGTAAAGTCATTTTATTAAAATCGGTGCTTGAGGCCATAGCAACTTATCAAATGAGTACAACAATGTTGCATGACTCAGTTCTGAGCAAAATGCAATCCAGGTGTTTACAATTTTTCTGGGGAAAACCGAGCAAAAAAGGAATATGCTATGTCAAATATTGGGGGATACTGACAAAACCAAAAATGGACGGAGGGTTGGGATTGAGGGATCTTGAGACAATGAATAAGGCCATGATACTCAAGAACATATGGAAAATCGTCACTGATGAGGAGGCAATATGGGTTCGTATATTACAGGCTAAATATTTCCCCTTCCTAAGTTTTTGGAAAATAAATCGAATTGATCCATGCACCAGGCTATGGAGAGCCATGATATGCAACAGACCAATCATGGCTGCACATATGATGTGTATTTTGGGTATAAAATTAAATGGTCTATTTCGTACACTATTACTTTAAAATTTATAAGAACCCTTAATACTCAAAGTAGATTGAATTACAAGCGTACAATATATCTTTGTAGTAATTATAGGTGTTCATCCAAAGACTAAGGCAATTATAATTTTTACTAAATTAATTAATCCTAAATAAGTGCAAATAAGTAAATTGGGGAGTTTTGTTGCAAATCTCACAATTGTTGGGCTCAATACCGGAGAGAAGTTGGTTTGTAGCAAAAGCTAAATTAAATTCAAATGAAGAAAAAAGGATTTGTAATAAAATTGACGAAGTCTAGGGAATTTTGGTCTACAATCTCTTGGTCAATTCAATACTCGATATATTATCTTAATTCATGCTTTGTTTCAATGGGAGTTCCAACTAGGTTGGCCTATTTCTACTTAGAATCAATATTTTTCATGTTTCAAGCCTATCATATTAATTTATCTCGTCTTAGGGCTGTCACTACCTAATAGGGTTATTTAATTGAAGGCTAAATACTCTACTAATTCGTACTGATTACTAAATATACTCTAAGTATCCCGATTGTGAAGTACTCGTAAATTGGTTTCTTACAACTTTCCATGTCCAATCTTTGATTCTTATGGTCAGGGGTAGACTCGATTCTATCTATGTCATAACACCTTTGAAGACAAGAGAGCTGTCACTACCTCCGCAAGGTGTGGTTTCAAAAACACAAATCATGCATGACTCACAAATATATATAATAAGAAATAAACGTTGTGCTTAGCAGTCTCATTTGCAATGTCCTGGTGCTTAACAACCTCATTTGTCGTTGTTCTTGTGCTTAGAAACTCATTTTCCATTGTTCTTTTGCTTAACAACTTTATTTGCCATTGTTGTTGTACTTAGCAGCTTCATTTGCATTGTTCTCATGTCTAGCAATCTCATTTCTCATTGTGCTTGTGCTTAGCAAATAATTTTCCGTTGTTCTTTGGTTTAACAACCCCATTGGCCAATGTTGTTGCTTAGCAGCCACATTTGCATTGCTTTTCTACTTAACAACTTTATTTGTCATTGTCTTGTGCACTTTTATTTTTCCACCGCATTGGCCATTGTTCTTGTGCTAATCGGCCTCTTTTCCATTGTTTTTGAGCTTAGCAAACTCATTAGTCATTGTTCATGTGCTTAGCAATTCATTTGTCATTGTCCTTTTGCTTTACAACCCTATTGGTCATTGTTCTTTTGCATAACAATATCATTGGTCATTGTTCTTGTAATTAGCATTCTCATTTGCATTGTTCTTGTGCTTAGCAACCTCATTTGCATTGTTCTTGTGCTTAACAACCTCATTGGTCATTGTTCTTTTGCTTTACAACCTCATTGGACATTGTTATTGTGCATAGCGGCCTCATTTATATTGTTCTTGTGCTTAGCTGCCTCATTTGAATTGTTCTAATACTTAACAACTTCATTTGTCAATGTTCTTGTGCTTGGTTAGTTATTTGCAACTGTTTTTTTGCTTAACAAACTTATTGGCCATTGTTCTTGCACTTAGCGGCCTCATTTCAATTCTTGTTGTGCTTAGTAGTCTCATTTGCAATGTCCTGGTGCTTAACAACCTCATTTGTTGTTGTTCTTGTGCTTTGAAACTCATTTTCCATTGTTCTTTTGCTTAACAACTTTATTTGCCATTGTAGTTGTGCTTAGCAGCCTCATTTGCATTGTTCTCATGCCTAGCAATCTCATTTCTCATTGTGCTTGTGCTTAGCAAATAATTTTCCGTTGTTCTTTGGCTTAACAACCCCATTGGCCAATGTTGTTGCTTAGCAGCCTCGTTTGTATTGCTTTTCTGCTTAACAACTTCATTTGTCATTATTCTTGTGCTCTTTTATTTTTCCACCGCATTGGCCATTGTTCTTGTGCTAACCGGCCTCTTTTCCATTGTTTTTAAGCTTAACAAACTCATTAGTCATTGTTCATGTGCTTAGCAATTCATTTGTCATTGTCTTTTTGCTTTACAACCTCATTGGCCATTGTTCTTTTGCATAACAATATCATTGGTCATTGTTCTTGTAATTAGCATTCTCATTTGCATTGTTCTTGTGCTTAGCAACCTCATTTGCATTGTTTTTGTGCTTAGCAACCTCATTTGCATTGTTCTTGTGCTTAACAACCTCACTAACTATTATTTTTTTTTGCTTTAAAACCTTATTGGCTATTGTCCTTGTGCATAGCGGCCTCATTTACATTGTTCTTGTGCTTAGCTACCTCATTTGAATTGTTCTAATACTTAACAACTTCATTTGTCATTGTTCTTGTGCTTAGCTAGTCATTTGCAACTATTCTTTTGATTAACAAAATTATTGGCCATTGTTCTTGCATTTAGCGACCTCATTTCAATTCTTGTTATGGTTAGTAGTCTCATTTGCAATGTCCTGGTGCTTAACAACCTCATCTGTCGTTGTTCTTGTGCTTTGAAACTCATTTTCCATTATTCTTTTGCTTAACAACTTTATTTGCCATTGTTGTTGTGCTTAACAGCCTCATTTGCATTGTTCTCATGCCTAGCAATCTCATTTCTCATTGTTCTTGTGCTTAGCAAATAATTTTCCATTATTCTTTGGCCTAACAATCCCATTGGCCAATGTTGTTGTGCTTAGCAGCCTCATTTGCATTGCTTTTCTGCTTAACAACTTCATTTGTCATTGTTCTTGTACTCTTTTATTTTTGCACCGTATTGGCCATTGTTCTTGTGCTAACCGGCCTCTTTTCCATTGTTTTTTAGCTTAGCAAACTCACTAGTAATTGTTCATGTGCTTAGCAATTCATTTGCCATTGTCCTTTTTCTTTACAACCCCATTGGACATTGTTCTTTTGCATAACAATATCATTGGTCATTGTTATTGTAATTAGCATTCTCATTTGCATTGTTCTTGTGCTTAGCAACCTCATTTGCATTGTTCTTGTGCTTAACAACCTCACTAACTATTGTTTTTTTTGCTTTAAAACCTCATTGGCCATTGTCCGTGTGCATAGCGGTTTCATTTACATTGTTCTTGTGCTTAGCTACCTCATTTGAATTGTTCTAATACTTAACAACTTCATTTTTCATTGTTCTTGTACTTAGCTAGTCATTTGCAACTGTTCTTTTGCTTAACAAACTTATTGGCCATTGTTCTTGCACTTAGCGGCCTCATTTCAATTCTTGTTGTGCTTAACAGTCTCATTTGCAATGTCCTGGTGCTTAACAACATCATTTGTCGTTGTTCTTATGCTTAGCAACTTATTAGCCATTGTAATCTTGTTTTACAACTTCGTTGGCCATTGTTGTTGTGCTTAGTAACCTTATTTGTATTATTCTTATGCTTAGCAACCTCATTTTACATTGTTATTGTGCTTAGCAACTCATTTGTCGTTGTTCTTTTGCTTAACAACCCCATTCGCCATTTTTGTAGTGCTCAGCAACCTCATCTAAATTGTTCTTCTATTTATCAACTTCATTTGTCATTGTTCTTGTGCTTAGCAACACATTTACCATTGCTCTTTTGTAATGCCACCGCATTGGCTATTGTTCTTGTGCTTTGAGGACTCATTTCCATTGTTATTGTGCTGAGCTTCCTCATTTGTCGTTGTTCTTGTTCTTAGCAACTCATTAGCCATAGTAATTTTGCTTTACAACTTCATTGGTTATTGTTGTTGTGCTTAGCAACATCTTTTCCATTATTTTTGTGCTTAGCAACCTCATTTCACATTGTTCTTGTGCTTAGCAACTCATTTGTCGTTGTCCTTTTACTTAACAACACCATTCGCCATTTATGTAGTGCTCACTAGCCTCATCTGAATTGTTCTTCTGTTTATCAACCTCATTTGTCATTATTCTTGTGTTTAGCAACTCATTTACCATTGCTCTTCACCGCATTGGTCATTGTTCTTGTGCGAACCGGCCTCTTTTCCATTGTTTTTGTGCTTAGCAAACTCATTAGTTATTGTTCTTGTGCTTAGCAACTCGTTTGCTATTGTTCTTTTGCTTGACAACCTCATTGACCATTGTTTTTTTGCGTAACAACACCATTGGCCATTGTTCTTGTGATTAGCATTCTCATTTGCATTGTTCTCGTGCTGAGCAACCTCATTTGCATTGTTCTTGTGTTTAACAACCTCATTGGCCATTGTTCTTTTGCTTTACAACCTCATCGGCCATTGTTCTTGTGCATAGCAGTCTTATTTGCATAGTTCTGGTGCTTAGCTGCCTCATTTGAATTGTTCTAGTACTTAACAACTTCATTTGTCATTGTTCTTGTGCTGAGATAGTCATTTGCAATTATTCCTTTGCTTAACAAACTTATTGGCCATTGTTCTTACATTTAGTTGCCTCATTTCAATTCTTGTTATGCTTAGCAGTCTCATTTGCAATATCCTTGGGCTTAGCAACCTCATTTGTCATTGTTCTTGTGCTTAGCAACTTATTTTCTATTGTTGTTGTGCTTAGCAGCCTCATTTTCCATTATTGTTGTGCTTAGCAGCCATTTGCATTATTTTTATGCTTAGAAATCTTATTTTTCATTGTTCTTCTGCTTAGCAACTCATTTGCAGTTGTTCTTTTCCTTAATAACCCCATTGGTCATTGTTGTTGTGCTTATATGCCTCATTTGCATTGCTTTTCAGTGTAGTAGCATCATTTGTCATTGTTTTTGTGCTTAACAACTCATTTTCCAGTGCTCTTTTGCTTTCCAATCGCATTGGCCATTGTTCTTGTGCTAACCGGCCTCTTTTCCATTCTTCTTATACTTAGCAACCTCATTTGTCATTTAACAACTCATTGGTCATTGTTCTTTTGCTAAACAACATCATTGGTCATTCTTCTTGTGATTAGCATTCTCATTTGCATTGTTATTGTGCTTAGCAACCTCATTTGCTTTTCTCAAGTGCTTAACATCCTCATTTGTAATTGTTCTTGTGCTTAGCAACTCATTGTCATTGTTCTTGTGCTTAATAACTTCATTGATCATTGTTGTTGTGCTTAGTAACTTCATTTGCATTGTTCTCAGGCTTAGCAACCTCATTTGTCATTGTTCTCATGCTTAGTACCTCATTTGTCGTTGTTCTTTTGCTTAACAACGCCATGGCCATTGTTTTTTGGTTAACAAAATAATCGGTCATTTTCCTTGTGATTAGTATTCTCATGTGCATTGTTCTCGCACTTAGCAACCTCAATTGAATTGTTCTTGGGCTTAACAAACTCATATGTTATTTTTCTTTTGCTCAGCAACTCATTTGCCATCGTTCTTTTGCTTAACAACCTTATCGGGCATTGTTCTTTTACTTAGCATTCTCAGTGGCCGTTGTTCTTGCACTTAGCGGCCTCATTTCCATTATTCTCATACTTAGCAGCCTCATTTGCATTGTTCATGTGCTAAGTAGCCTGATTTCCAATATTCTTGTGCTTAGCAACCCCATTTATATTGTTCTTGTGCCTAGCAACCTCATTTGTCTTTGTTATTGTGATTAGCAACTCATTGGCCATTGTTATTTTGCTTAACAACTTCATTGACCAATGTTCTTGTGCTTAGCACCTCATTTGTCGTTGTTATTTTGCTTAACAATCCATTGGCAATTATTGTTGTGCTTAGCAGCCTCATTTGAATTGTTCTTCTGTTTAGCAACGTCATTTGAATTGTTTTTCAGCTTAGCAACCTCATTTGTCAATGTTCCTGTGCTTAGCAACTCATTTCACATTGCTCTTTGGCATTACAACCGCATTGGCCATTGTTCTTGTGCTTAGTGGACTCATTTCCATTATTCTTGTGCTTAGCAAGCTCATTGGCATTGTTCTTATGCTTAGCAACCTCATTTTCCATTGTTCTTGTGCTTAGCAACTCATTTATAGTTGTTCTTTTGCATAACAACCTCTTGGACATTGTTGTTGTGCTTAGCAGTCTCATTTACTTTGTTCTTGTGCCTAGCAATCTCATTTGTCTTTGTTCTTGTGCTTAGCAACTCATTGGCCATTGTTCTTGTGCATTCTCATTTGTAGTGTTCTTGTCCTTAGCAATTTCATTTGCATAAAGTGCTTAGAGTGAGTCTATGGTACTATGCATATCACGGGTTGATCCGTAATACGGTTTAATATTTTCTTTTTGAAAATCTTAATGGTCGATCCGAACCGTTGAACATGATTTCCATATGAATATGTACTTGCAGACCAAATTTTATATTTTTTGGAATTTTTTTACTATTTTTTAAGGTAGGTTGAAAATCCCTTGATCTGAAAATTCTGGACCATCCAAAAACAGCGATTTTCTACCCACCTTAAAAAATAGTAAAAAAATTCCAAAAAAATATAAAATTTGGTCTGCAAGTACATATTCATATGGAAATCATGTTCAACGGTTCAGATCGACCATTAAGATTTTGAAAAATAAATATTGAACCGTATTACGGACTAAATCATGATATGCATAGTACCATAGACTCACTCAAGTGCTTAACATCCTCATTTTTCATTGTTCTTGTGCTTAGCAACTCATTTGTCATTGTTTTTATGCTTAACAACTTCATTGACCATTGTTGTTGTGCTTAACAGCCTCGTTTGCATTGTTCTCATGCTTATCAACCTCATTTGTCATTGTTCTTATGCTTAGCAACTCATTTACCATTGATCTTTATTTTTGCCACTGTATTGGCCATTGTTCTTGTGCTAACCGGCATCTTTCCATTGTGCTAACCGGCCTCATTTGCAACATTATTGTGCTTTGAGGACTCATTTCCATTGTTATTGTACTTAGCTTCCTCATTTGTCGTTGTTCTTACGCTTAGTAACTCATTAGCCAATGTAATTTTGCTTTACAACATCATTGGCCATTGTTGTTATGCTTGGCAGCCTTATTTGCATTTTTCTCATGCTTAGCAATCTCATTTATTATTGTTCTTGTGCTTAGCAACTAATTTGTCGTTGTTCTTTGGCTTAACAACCCCATTGGCCAATGTTGTTGTGCTTAGTAGCCTCATTTGCATTGCTTTTCTGCTTAACAACCTCATTTGTTATTGTTCTTGTGCTTAGCAACTCATTTACCATTCCTCTTTATTTTTGCCACCGTATTGGCCATTGTTCATGTGCTAACCGGCCTTTTTTCCATTGTTTTTGTGCTTAGCAAACTCATTAGTCATTGTTCTTGTGCTTAGCAACTCATTTGCCATTATTGTTTTGCTTTACAAGCCTATTCTTAACCCAATCAAACATAGTTTTTGTAAACAAGAACGATAATTAATCAAAATATAAAGAAATTATGTAATTTTTTAAGTACTTTAATTATTTTCACAAAATTACTCACGGGCTCAGATTTAGCGTACAAGCAAGACAAACAAAAGTTAATCTATGATACTCATAAAAAGACTTCTAAAAACTCGAACTGTTTACCTCATTTTTCTCTTTATTACAATTTGTTGCCTTTCTCAAATAACTTTTTTCCTTCTAATTAAATTATGTTATAATTAGAATTGAAATATATCTCTGATCGAAGTTAGATTTCCTATTATAACTATTCAAACCAAATCAAACATCCCAATAGTATATATTCGGAGTAGTCTAACTTCAAAAATAAATAGCATGTTCTCAACCCAATCAAACATAACTTTTGTAAACAAGAACAATAATTAATCAAAATATAAAGAAATTATGTAATTTTAAGTACTTTAATTCTTCTCACAAAATTACTCACGGGCTCAAATTTAGCGTACAAACAAGACAAACAAAAATTAAATCTATGATACTCCTAAAAAGACTTTCTAAAAACTCGAACTGTAAATATTAATCTGATTGATTAATTAATGTGTAAACTTGTACTTGTTTTATTTTTACTATATAATCTCTAAAAATGAGTTTTTGGAATTTGTAAAACGATGAACTAATTCATTTGATTGAAGAATTAATCTCTATAAATGAGTTTATTATCTTCCTCCAAATCTATGAAGACGATATTTAACACTTGTCACATCTCGGAGGTCAATTCTCTCTCATTGATGAAAATCGTTACACAAGTGCGCAGCCATATTATATAAATTAACTGGACACCACTACTGATCTAATTTTTATAATGACACAAAAGGATCTATGTTAAATCATAAATTCCCAGGTGGATCAAGCATGGCATTGACAGAGGAAAAGAAACAGAAAGAGTGCCTAGCAAAATTTAATCTCCATCCACCAAACAAAGACAACATATTCAACCAAAATTAAATTAAAACACTGCTGCTGACAGCTCTAATTGCAAATAACATAGTAACACTGAAAACACTGCTTAAAAGAAAACCGCATTTAGGTATTGGTGGCACGGGTGTAGATCTGCTGGCTAGCATGTGCTGATACCATTCTAATAGCACCCCTTGCCATCAAATCCTTTATCGCCCTCCTAGCAAGTGATCCGTTGACCTGTGTAGATAATAGCAACCAAAAGTATTCAGTAACACAACAATAATTCATCCAAAAGTTGGATAATTTTTCATATAAAAGGGATATATTCAAGTTAAAGATCTTATATGCTTACAAATTTCGACTGATATCATGTCAATAACAACATCTCAAGTATCTTTAATAAAATATAGCAGCGAAGTTTCGGAAGGAAAATCATATATGTATCATGTCCATGGATTACATGTTGTACAAGAGTATTCCAGATGCAGGCTAATGCACAGGGATATTTAAGATGAAATCAATATAATTATCATTCTACTGGGCTAAATTGCACAACACTACATAAGTTTTAAGCAACCTAAAAGGAAGAACAGTAATATGCAAGATCGATGCAAAATATTTATACAACATAACAATTGTGCTATATAGACTGCTCACTGTAACATAAAATTAATAAATGTGGTAATACCATAACAACTTTTAGTGTACAGTATAGACATGATGAATATAAGCAGTTATGGACCATATGATATGGAATTCTCAGCTATTTGCAAAACAGTTTTTTCTACAGATGGAGCAATAAATAAAATTCAAATGCGCAATTATCATACAACAATGGAATGATTTTCAATATCTATTCTCTCCAATTGATCAATACATCATAAATTAAATCACAACTAGCCATAGATTTAAATATTTAATAGAAATTGGTGAGAACACATACCCTGAGACGCTCAGAGAGAACAGAGGGGGTGATCTGCTTGAACTTAGGCACCTCAATCAGCATCTTGTCATAACTCGCCTGATCAAACAGCACCGCATTGTTTACCTTCTCCTTTTGCTTTCCCTTGCTCCACTTCTGTTATTGCCAAGCAACAAACACCATTGAACACCGACAATTAAATCGAACTACATCAAATCGAGAGAGAAACCCTAAATTAGGTCAGAAAAAACTAACCTTCTTCTTCTGCTTGCCACCGCCGGACTTGGCGGGCTTAGACGACGGCGGCGGAGCCTTCGAATCCTTCTTCGGCGCCTGTAATAACACAAACACGAATCGTTTTTTACAATTGAGAAACAAAGCTGATAAAAAGGAAGTTCTATTGAAATTAGACGAGTTTATCGCTGCTTTACCATCTAGGTCTCTCTCGCTGAAGGGGCTTCGATCTGAAGTAGAGAAGAGGAGGGGCGTCGCCTGTTTCTGGGATTAGGGATTTAGAACGCGAAGAAGGATTGAGAGGTTTTATGAGGTATATATAGTAAATATGGGCCGTTGGATTTCAATCCGTCCCCTTTGATTCATCAAAGGCCGTTTATGAGGTATACATAGTAAATATGGGCCGTTGGATTTCAATCCGTCCCCTTTGATTCATCAAAGGCCGTTTATTTCGGATGCACGTATTGGGCGACTGGGCGAGTAAATATTTGCATCCGCACCCAGAACCCGAAATCTGATTAAATTAGGAGTATGTTTGATTGGTTTGAAAATAGGTTATTTCTTTGGTTAGATTATTTATAACTAGTATCGTGCCCGTGCATTGCAACGGGGATATATATTACAAGATGGGCACGAATATGAAAATAAAATCCAACATATATGTTATTTGTTGCAATAAAAAATAAGAACAAATGAAAAAAAATGATCAAATATAATATGAAAAATAGTTCTTCAAGTATTATTGCAAGTGTGATATTCTTCGATGTAGTCCGACATTTTTGAAAATAAACAAACAAAATACGAAAAATAGATTATAATTGCTTAAATTGAAAATAATAATAAAGTTAGAAATATTAAATTAATATGGTTCGTACCTTATTCCTCACTCAAGACCTCTCGGTAAACTATATTTTTTGTATACACTCCTGGGGCATCAATTTTCTTTTTTCGTTTCAGCATAACTTTTGTTGTACGTCGTGACGTACCTCTTGACAATACGATATATAATTGGCCATGAGAAAAAATATGCTCAGGTAAATAGATCCCGACGTCATGAATTGTTATCCTTGTGCTTTATTGATTGTCATGGCAAAATTCAGACGAATAGAGAATTGCTTTCGTGTAAACTTGAAATGGAACATCCCATCATTAGATGGACACATCGGAATTCTCGGTAGAAAAATTATTTTCCCAGAATATGAAAAATGTACATCAATTAGTGATAAGCAAAAAAAATATACATTTTTTTTAAAACTTGATGTTCTTGGAGTGGTTATGCAGAGTGGTTGCATAAGAATCTTCATTTCCATTAGTTATACTTTCTTGAACTTTATTTCATATATGATGTCTCGACATGGAACAGAACTAAGATAATTGAATAATGGGTGGTTCTCGTCTAAGGCATAAGCAACAATCAAACTTAATTTAAGAGAAAACAAAATTGTATTGTTCCAAGTCAAGAAGGGAGTAAAAATGGAAATAACAATCTTTTACTTTTTGGTTTACCGCCATTTTCTTTTAACCTGTGTAAGAAAATTAAATTCACAAATTGCAAGTGCAGATGGCGCCACAAATTAAATAACAGATGTTCTAAATCGCAAGCACTTTGAGTAGGTATTCTTTTTTTACCTAAAATAAGAGATTTTTTAAATCAAGCATTTTGAGTAGGTATCATTTTTTATCTTTTCGAATTTTCTTCCTTACTTCTGCTCCTGCAAGCATGTCAAATAGATCAGCCAGAATGAGAGTTAGAATGGTTAAATTGATGAACCAATGATAAATGTAGAGGCCTAATTTGAACTAAGAGATAACTGGACCTTGCATAAATAAACTAAATTCGAAACGATAATAAGTAGAATTATGCTCTTTAGAGAAAAAAAAAATGTTTCACGTACAGCTATTTCATATTAATGAATCTGTCGTTGATTGAATCACACAGTAACAAATACATCTAATTTAATTCATCAGAGATAACATAAAATACATGCAATTCATAATAAGAGATGTATGCAATTCATAATAAGAGATGTATGTATTGGCAAAAGAAATGTGTAGGAGCAGAAGGAAATTAAGGAAATATGTATCAGGCAAAGGAAATGAATCGGAGATGGAGAATTGGCAAAGAAAATATGTAAGGTATAAGGAAATATTATTAATGAGAATACGGAATAGCTAGAAGCGATGCATTTAACAGGGAAATATTAATTAAATATGGAAATTTGATTTAGGGTCATTTAATTTTTAAATGTAATTTAATTATACTGTGTGGCATTATGTATAGTGAGTATAGTTTTAATTAAATTTAGACTTCTACACATAAAATAGATACATTTAATCAAAAGATGACAGATTATGTGATTGGAGGGTTGATATTAAATCCAAAAATTTATCCTTCAATCTCAACCGTTAGCGGATCAGGACAACTACGTGCATTATATAAAAATGGAGATAGTCTATGATCTATTATGTGTTTGGTTAGGTTTAAATAATTAGAATAGGAAATATAATTTATTTGTTTTATTAGAATAGTCCTCTTACAAAAAAAGAGAGTAGAATTTAGCTATTCTAATAACATAAATAACAAAAATATTATTCTAGTTATTTTTATTTGACAATCAAACATATTAGAATGAGTAGGATAGCATTTAGATAGGATAAAGTCATATTCATATCACTTTTGAATTCAGATAGATATCGGGTTCAAGTTATTCGAATCATATCCTATCTAAATGCATGGATGATGGATCTGACTCCGCTGCTTGCCAAATAGGCAAGCAGGACCCTGCTTTTCCAAATCAAACCACTCATCTATGTTGAGATTCGTGCATGAAAAAAATTCAATGGTTTGATTGGGAAAAGCAGGGTCCTGCTTGCCTATTTGGCAAGCAGCGGAGTCGGTTCCATGGATGATGGGACTCTTTGATATTTGTGCCTATTCTGATCAGACGAGATGGTACAAATCAAAGCAGAAATATTTTGTTACTGCTATCAATTTCAAATTTTGGATCAGTTACTTTCGTACATGTTATACGTATAGAGATGACTATGTTGTGTATATTGTAATATTCATTTGTATACTTAATAATGTATATAATACGTTTTTATAGATGCACAAGTATGAGTTACTTGATTTAAGAAAAATAATCACTTGAAAATTGTTTCTCTTGACAACCTTAAATTGGTTATTTTTTCACTGGGCCGGCCATTGTCCTAGGCCCATAAATCGTGGACCAAGCTGTGAAGACATCTTTTAGGGATATTTTGGAAATTTGTTGTTATTCACGGAAGTAAACCCTAGGCCGCCACACTCGACCTTCTCTAGGGTTTTGCTGGAACCTGATCTTTGCATCTTGGTTTAGTTCTCCAACGCGCGTTCTTAGTTCAAGCAGGTGTGTTTTCTTCACTTTCTTCGTTTTGGCTCAGAAGTACTAATTGGACGATTTTACTAGGTTTTGTTACTTCTTCGCGTAATATAGTTTATTAGGTTTTGTTATAGGCAAGTTCCTTCTTTGCAATTTTTCGCACTTGTTTCTCCAACAGTTCAAATAGTTCATGGAGGATATTTTTTTATTCAATTGTATTGTTGAGATCGAGCTTCAAGTCCTTTACCTGTAATACCAGTATAAAAACTATGGTAATCCCTGTAATTCTGTTTTTTAATGGAAGAAAGATGATTCAACTGAAGTTTGTCATCTAGTGTTAATTTTGTAACCCTAATGCGTATTCATTACTTTCTCACTTAGCTAGCTCTGTTGTTATATTTCTTTTTTTTCTTTTTTCTGACATTGTTTTTGTTATTGTATTCAGGAACATCAATGGAGGATGATCCAAATGTAAGTTAATATATTTTGTAATACTTTGTTTATCAATATCTTGCACAAGGTTATCCCATGCTTTAGATTTTAGATTTGCTGTAATGGATAATATCCAGAAGTAGGGGTGCAAATGGGTCAGATATTATCCGACTATATCTGAATCCGTATCCGAAAATTAAATACGGATATCCGTGCGGATACGGATGTGGTTTTAAATTTTAATTATCCGTATCCGAATATATAATATATAGTTTAATATATATTATGAAAAAATTATGTTATTCACTATTATAAAAAGCGAATATCCATACCTGTATCCGTCTAATATCTGATCCATATCAGTATCCGTCTAATATCTGATTTGTATCCATATCCGGAAAATAAAAGCGGATACGGATATGGTTTTACCACTATCCGATCCGTATCCGATCCGTTTGCAGCCTATCAAGAAGGTCTCAATTATTTTTGTAAAGCCACAAATTAATAAACAATAACTTGAGGAGTTCAGCACAGTCGAAATTGTGTAATTTTAAATAGATTCATGTTATTGGATGTATCTATGGAGTGTTGACATCTATATTTTGTTATGTACGTGTTGACATTTTGCAGACTAAGAAAGAGGAAGAGGAGTTCAGCACTGGCCCTCTCTCGGTTCTAATGATGAGTGTCAAAAATAATACTCAGGTTCTTTCTCAGTTCCTTTTATATTTATTTTCTGCATATAGTGCATTGTATTTTTAATACTTGTCAGAAACAGCTTAACTGCGTTGTGATGTGACTTAAATGAGTTGATAACATTCTAATTCTTGGCTTCCGCTGTTTTTATCTGTTCTGGCAAGTTCGGGGGAACATAAAATTTCAAAAGTGATTAATTTTCTTAGTTGGTCAGGTTAACTAGCATTGAATTATAGATATATATTTGAATAGAGAGGCTCGATCAGTACTTGACCTGATTAGCACATGATTATATGGCAGGTTGATTGGTTAGTTGGTTGGCCACATTTTGGGTGCTTGATGGGACTTGCCAAATTCCGTCTTATATTGTTTACTAACTTGCTTGAATCTGATGTTAATTTTTTTTATTGTTTTTTATTATTTAGGTGCTGATTAATTGTAGAAACAACAAGAAGTTGCTTGGACGTGTGAGAGCCTTTGATCGGCACTGCAATATGGTTCTTGAAAATGTCAGAGAAATGTGGACTGAGGTATCTCCTAAACACACAATAGATAACAAAATTACATCAATTGGAAAAGGTAGTGCTATGCATACCTTTAACGAAAAAGGAAAAAGAAAAAATAGGATGTAACATGGACAACCTTAATAGTATCTCTTCGCTCTGGAGAAGAGTACCCAGAGTACCAGAATACCATTCTTATGGCTAATTATACATACTATACGAGTAGAACTAGGGTGTTCTTAAGTTCACCAAGCCTCTTTGTGAACTCAACTCTAAAACCTATCAGATTGACTTCAAATGACGAATCTGAACCCGTTTCTACCTTATGAGTGATGCGTCTACGTCCAAAAATTTTAAACTTTCAAATTAATTTAGTATTAAGTCAAGTGGTCAAAAGTAGGTTTATAAATTAATTTTAATGCATTCATTTTTTGAACAGTTTTTGAACGCTTGACTCTATACATAATTAATTTAAAATTAAAAAAAAATTTCATGTAGATGCATCACTCGTAAGGTATAAGGGTTTCAACGGTTTGGATTCATCATTTAAAGTCAATCCGATAGTTTTTAGAGTTGATTTCACAAAGAGGCTTGGTGAACTTAAGAACACCCTAGTTCTCCTCCATACTATATAAGTATATAAGAAAAGGCTGTTTGGATCCTCTTAATATTGTTTTTTTTCCCATTTTGCAGTCTGTGTGTTGTTTCTATGATGCAATTTTTATGCACACAAGATATGTACATGTAGAATGATTGTTATCTCTTTTTGAAGGTACCTAAGACTGGAAAAGGGAAAAAAAAGGCTTTGCCTGTCAACAAGGATAGGTTCATCAGCAAGATGTTTCTTCGTGGTGATTCTGTAATTATTGTCTTGAGAAATCCCAAATGAAAAAACTTGATAAAAGATGTCGTGGGTGCTCCGAAATTGCTCGGAGCTTTAGGGCTTAAAAATTTCATGAGTTGAAACAAATCTAGACTTTTAGGTAATGTATTTGTAAAATCTTTACTAGAATTAATTTTTAGCCTTAATTTGTTAAAGAGATTATCTTGTATGCTTAGTACTACTCCAGAGATTAAGCTCTTGTCTAACTTGTATTGATGGTTTTTTTTTTTTTCTTTTCTTATTCTTTTGTAGGCGTGCTTAGTTTATTTATAATATTTGTAAGGATTGGAACAAGCTCAAGTAATCATTGATTGAAGAGCATAATCTCTCTTAAAAAATTGGCAATTGGTTTCATTGATTACCTGGAAGTTAAAAACAACAGTTTAATATGAGATCTCTCTGGTATCAACAACAAAAGTATCTAAGAACAATAACTGTATAAAAATTAATGGATCCGGACTGTTCTTTTTAATTTGACACGAATCTCAAAGCCCAATAATACTACCCCACTATGCTAGTCCTAAAAAACTAAGGATGAGAAAGAAAAAGAAAATTCTCATTCTTTTTTCTTTAAAATTATCAGGCTGTTAAAACTGCGATAAGGTAGGAGTTTGGCAGCGCCCTCTCTCTTCATACAGTTGAGAATTTTTTTTGTTCAAAGCTAGTAATTGTATTGATCACATAAATAAAAAATATTCTAATTTATATTGTATACTATCAGAGTGGATTGACATACAATATATGGTCGTCAATTGATCTCTATTTATTTTTAAAATTTTTGTTTTTGAATATAATTTTTTATATGTTTTAGATTAAAATATCATGATAATGTAAATTGACTCCTATTTGCAGTATGCAAATTTCATATATTTAACTCTCATGACTGGAAAGTCTGAGTCTGCCCCTGTATACAACCAATAATGAACTTTTATTTTCTTCAGAATTAGCTAAATAGCGAGGCATGTTTCTTTTCTGCAAAAATCTAATAATTTGGTTGGTCGTACTAATAAAAATCGCCTGACAATTTTCCCCAAATATGGAGGATGTTTTTTTTAAAAAAAAAAATTCTTCTAATATTTAAGACTTCGATTATTTGTAGGGAATAATTGACTATTCTTCAGATACATTTTTCTTTAATTCCAAGAAATTAAACTAGGTTAATTGGACTTTTGTGTGTTGGTACTTAAATCATACAATAGAAAGGCTATGTAAAAGTCCAATTCTATGATACAAAAGTCCAAATCTATTCCGGAAGATCTATTGATGTATAAACAGCTCTCTATTGATTGATGGAACATATTTTGTATCTGGGTGGAGCTGGATCCAACAAGTGAAGTAACTCAATCTTTGGGTTTTAAATCGGGACCGTCCGATTCTAATCCGAGACAATTCATCCGGATCTAAAGCGCACACATTCCAAGAACAAATTTGAATTCCGAGACAATTCCGAGCGTCTGATTTGGGACGGTCTCGATCCAAAACTCAAAAATTAGGTTACTTTAGGGGATTGTGTGCAGTAGCACACTGAAAAAAAAAATAAGAAAGAAGGATGAGAATGAAAAAGAAAATTCTCATTCTCTTTTTCTTTAAAATTATCAGGCTGTTAGAACTGTCATAATGTAGGAGTTTGGCACCATCCTCTCTCTTCATAGAGTTGAGATTCTCTTTGTTCAAAGGTAGTAATTATATTGATCACATAAAAACAAATTTAGTTTTTATTGTTTATTATCAGAGCGGACTGACATACAAATTTCGTAGTAAAATACAATCTATTTACTTTTGGAGGGATCTACTTACACTATTTTTTTGTGACACCGAATTACACTCTACATTTTTAAAGTTTTCAATGTCCAAACAGTCCATCCAAACTATTCAACATAATCTCCATATTAAAATGTGATTGGAGACCAAATTTTATATTTTTTTGAATTTTTTTTACTATTTATTAATATCTTAATAAATAGTAAAAAAATTCAAAAAATATAAAATATGATCTGCAAGCACATTTTAATATATACATTATGTTGAACGGTTTAGATCGACTGTTTGAACTTTAAAAATATAGGATGTAATTCGGTGTCACCAAAAAATAGTGTAAGTGGATCCCTCCTCCTACTTTAGAGTAAAATATTATAGGTAATATAAATGGACTTCCATTTGTAATATGCAAATTTCATATAATTGACATCTATTTATATTTGACTTTTATTTCTGAAAAGTCTGAGTTCGCTCCTGTATACAACCAACAATAAATATGGAGGATGTTTTTTTAAAACAAAAAAATTCTTCTAATATTTAAGACTTCGATTAATTGTAGGTAATAATTGACTATTCTTCAGATACATTTTTCTTTAATTCCAAGAAATTAAACTCAGTTAATTGGACTTTTGTGTGTTGGTACTTAAATCATATAATATATAAAGGCTATGTAAAAGTCAAATTATATGGTTATAAAAAAAGTCCAAATCTATTGATGTATAAACAGCTCCCTATTGATTGATGGGACATATTTTGTCTTTTATTATTCTACTTGAAAATTTGGCAGCAAATTTACTGGTACAAATGTAATCATTAAATGGATCTAATTATTCTCTCCGTTATTAGCGCAGAATTATCTAATTAATGTAATAATGAAATGTTACACTTTAAAGCTCAAAATATTGATTAATATGAAAAAAAAGTAGGCATTGGTTGGTTTTGTAAACTTGTTCAAATGTCAATTCTCTATATGCTATAATATATCAAACATTTTCATTCTTATATTATGTACGTAGTTATCTTGATTAATAGCTGAGATTGAAAGATAAATTTGCATATTTCATAGTAGCCCTCTAATCACATATTTTATCTTCTTTTGATTAAACAAAGAGATAATCTATAGATAAATTTTCATTGTTAAAATAATTTCCATTAAAAATATATACGTAGAAAAAATTCTTATTTGAATCATTTAATCACATCTTTCTCAATGTTGT
The DNA here is from genome assembly GCA_964058825.1 of Carex arenaria. NCBI lineage: Eukaryota > Viridiplantae > Streptophyta > Magnoliopsida > Poales > Cyperaceae > Carex > Carex arenaria. The sequence goes on along the minus strand of CAXKVW010000344.1, from coordinate 379,132 downwards.
TTCTTTACATATTTTTTTTGAGGAAAAGTTTCTTTACATATAATTTATTCTCTAAATATTTAAATCATTTAATAATCTGTCTCTTCATATTCTAATTAATCTTATAATTGTAATGCACGGACACAACACTAATAATTCTATAACAACCATAAGCATACCAAAGCTTCTGGAAACGACCGACATTTTAGAGATTCCAAATTTATAAAATAATAACAAAAGGAACAAGAATTCAAAACAAACTTCTTCATGCGACTACTTTGTGTTTTTCCCTTTGAGCCTTTTTTACATGGCCAACAATCCAATACTGGGGTCTACCAGCAGAAGCAGCACATTGACTTGAAGAAAGCTTCTAGAAAAGTGTAAACTTTGACATGTTTTAACTTGATTGGCTTCATGTTTGGAGACTTTTAAGTACTTATTTCTTTGAATTTGTTCAGAAGAAACATCCAGTTTCTTCTATAATAATTTTACATTTTTCAGTTACTATTGTCATTATAAGTGGCTTGAATTTACTAGCTAATAAATCCTCTATATTTTTTAAAAGAATTTTGTTATGATATTGCTTTCTTTATTAAATATAAGGTAAATTTTACTGGAGATCACTAAACTTTGTTATTTGTAACAATTTGATCACTCAACTTTGATTTGTTCCTTTTTAGTCACTCAATTTTGTTTTTTGTCACAATCAAGTCACTCTATATTTTTTCATCCAAAATAATAATGGAATATGCTAATTCCGTTAGTGTTTTGAGCGGAATATTCTCATTCCGTTAGTATTTTTAGATGTAATGAGTATATTCCGTTAATATTTTGGATGGAATGATAATATTCCGTTAAGATTTTGAATGAAAAAATATAGAGTGACTTGATTGAGACAAATAACAAAGTTGAGGAACTAAAAAAGGACAAATTAAAGTTGAGTGACCAATTCATGACAAATAACAAAGTTTGGTGACCTCCAGCGAAATTTACTCTTAAATATAGAAACCAACGAGCATTAATTAAAAGTCGTATGTAGTATTTTATATCAAATGTTAAATTAGAGGAAATTTCAAAAGCAGTAATTTGAAGAGAATATGATCTCTATATTAAATGCTACATGTATTTTGACTATTTTGTTCTTAAATAAATCAATGACTTAGATTTTCGATAATAATATAGAACACTGTAAGAAAATTCACAAAAATAACATAGCAAAACTACTCACAAAAAAAAAAAAAACTATCTATCTAAGCCTATACACTTTTCTCAACAGTCAACAAGATAGGAGTAGATCTGATGGACATCGGACCTACTTTTAAATTCAATTAGCTCTAACACTATACGATTACCACTAAGATTTGTGTGCACAGAAATTGAAACAAATATGCACGGATTTTAATTAGTTTGCACGAATCTTAATAAATAATTTTTTTTTGAAGAAGTGAGAATTCCACCTATTTTATTAGAAACATAATATGTTCTTACAAAAATAGTGAGATATGTCACTAATAAAAACATCAAATGAACCTATTCTCCATCTTAATAAATGATTACTACTAGGTTCTAATCGGACATACTCTGAATTCACAGTTAACATATTTTATTTTCAGGAATTGCCACAATCTTACGCAGTATTAATTGTTTTGAAGTCAACATAGTATTGCTTCTTTTAATATAAAATTTGTTACAATCAACGTGTTATCTCTCCCAAAAATCTTGAAGAGAACAACATTACTGTTTTTAAATTCACTACACACTAATAAGTCTCGCACGTACTTCTTGGTCAAGTTTAGTTGCCTATTTTGTACTCATATTTTTTATTCATATATGTTTTTCAAAGAGAGAAAAGCCACTTTGAAAATAGCTGATCCAATGGTTTTACTGTTTGGTTAAACCACCGTTGAATCAGCGATTTTCAAAGTGTTTTAATAAATAGTAAAAAAATTCCAAAAAATATAAAATTTGGTTTCCAAGCACATTTTAATATAGATATCATATCTAACGGTTTGGATTGACTTTTTGGACTTCAAAATTGAAAAATGAATCGGTTGTATTTCGGCTGAAATACAACCGAAAGTATATTAGTCACTATATATATATATATATATATATACATACATACATACATATGAGGATTCTAATACCTCATATTTTTCATACCTCATTTTTTATATTTTGGTTTTCAAAGTTCAAACTATCGATCTGAACCGCTCAACATGATATCAATACTAAAATATGTCTGGGAAGAAATTTTATAATTTTTGGAAACTTTTCACTTTTTGTAGATAAGTTAAAAATCATTGTTATCGAACGGTACAAAAATTCTATAGCAAGGGAAGGCACGAGAACGTGCTAATTGGACGAATGTAAAATTTGATATTTAATATATTTTTATATAAATATCATGTTTTACATTTAGAATTGAATTTTTGACATTTAAAAATAAAAATATGAATTCATAACGCAGATTGATCCATAATATACATATTAATTACCTGGCCTTATTGTCAATCCTGTATGTTGTTTTTTCATTGCAAACAATTTTGTAATTGAAAATCAATTTTGATTAGTATCATTTCATAAAAATCTACATCTTTATCCATCAATTTGTGTTGTTACCTTTTCTGATAATTATAAGAAAAATAGTATAAAATGGAATTGATGTTATTTTGACAAAAAAAAACCCCAACAATTTTTATTCTAAATCTAAAAGTTTATCTTTAAAGAAAAAAGAAGTTTGCAAAGTTGCATTAAAATATTCGGTCCATGTTATGTTTTTGACTAGGTTGAACAGATGACAGATACATCTACCAGTTCCATATATTCTTTAAAAATTTAATAAAATGATCAAATTAAAACAGCTCAGATTATTTTATTTGACCAAGCTTCTCCTTGTAATTATCGCCAAGAATAATTTTATTTGACTAAGTTGATTGTGACAAATGAACATCAAATTTTATTGTCCCAACACAAGCTACTTTTAAGGCGGAATATTTACTATATTTGGTCACTAATTATTTAACAGATTATTAATAATTTAAAAAGATAAAAACCGTAATGTAAAAAATTAAAAATAATTAATTTGGCGTAGCCCCCTTTTTAGGTGTTTGATCAATATAAAAAAGTCAGGCCAATAGTTTATTTATACATAATTTTCTTTTCTTTCTATAGATTATGATCAATATCTATTGAGATTTTGATAAAAAAAAATGGAATTATAAAAGTTTTATAATCATCTTATTTTCAGAGATTGTCCCATCAACATCAAATGTGCAACTTTTAGATTTCAAATATCCAAAAATAAAAAAGTCATCTATAAATTCATTTTCAAAGTCCAATCAATACTAAACAACAAAATATATTGATACAAATGGAAATTAATATGTACACATATTTTATTTAGTACTGTTTCTATCCAAAGGCCGAAATTATTATTAATCAAATTTCACATAATAAACTCGTTTTCTAAAAATTTCCACAAATAATCAATTTGTTGGATTATTGGAAATTTCCTTTTCGCTGGATAATCTAGTAATTATGGAATTTCCGCTGGATTATCCAGCGAAAAAAGAGTTTTCGCTGAATAATTAAATGGAAATAATTACTTAATTCTGCCAATAAATATGAGATTATCTCTCTCTTCTCTCTCACAATCCATTCTGCAGCTCAAGAGAATATGAGATAATCTCAAACCTTCTTCATCCTTCAGTCCCCTCTACAATATGGAAATTCTGGCACAAACATGGGGTGCTTACTTCGAGTCCAAAGGCAACCAATATGACTGGTCTCGATACGATGGTCCGAGAATAAACCCAAAGCGGAGACGACACAACTGCATACTGATAAAAATGGACCGAATGCTAGGTCGGAAACTCGGACATCAAGTTCATCGTGAAACCATTGATAATAATTCGACAGATATTGATTTAATTATTTCTATGTACTAATTTTATTTATTTCTTGATTTAATCATTATTTTTATATTCTTTACTTGTAATATAGAGCAAGCTGTAAAAAAAAAGCAGAAACATGAACATCTTTCTCAAGAGGAGTAGCTGAAGAGGATCTTCTTCAAACAAACACCAATATTGATGTTTTTTAATTTTTATGTTGTTATAATTTTAATTTGTAGTGACAACTAAATTTTATGCTTAGGACTTTAATTTATGATATTCATTATTAGTGGTTTAATTAATGTCTTGTTTGCTGGAAAAAACTTAATTTTGTTTGTAATTCAATCGTCAGCGATTCAATCTTCAATATATTCAAATATTCAAATATTCAAACAATTAACAAATAAAACTTAACATAATATATTCAAACAATTAAAAATCTAAACAAATAAATCTATAGAAGAAAAAAACTCCAAAACCACTGGATTATCCAGCGGAAAGGAAATTTTCAAATCCGCTGGATAATTCAACAGATTGGTTGTTTGTAAAATTTTCCAGAAAACGAGTGTATTATGTAAAATTTGATTATTTTTTTGGTTAATAATAAAGTTTCGGATCAAGCAGTCAGTGCAAAATTATTTTTTTTGTAAGGCTTTCCAAACCCAAAAACAGTTATAAACACCTTATTTTTTTTTTCTTTTCTATTTCATGTATTTGGCATTAAATCACAAGCAACATATGTTGCATTATTTTTCAGTGGCAAATGATCAATATTACAATGCAGGCCAGATACATTTTTTTTTATAATTTCAAATCATATAAATCTTCATATTTTTTTATATCCAGTATGAATATCCAACATAAGATTATCAGCATTGTTGCCAAGGGAGATCAACATTTTGAAAATAAAAAAATAATACCAATCTGAAGAAAAATAGAAATGATCACATATCGAAAATATTATTCAATTTAAAAATTGAAAAAGACATAAATACATACATACATACATATATATATATATATGAGTAGAACTAGGGTGCTCCTAAGTTCACCCAACCTCTTGTGAACTTGACTCTAAAATATATTTGATCGACTTTAAATGATGAATCCAAACCGTTGAAATCATTCTATCTAATGATTGATGCGTCTACATGTGAAAATTTTAAAGTTTCGAATTAATTTAATATAGAGTCAAGTGGTCAAAGGAGTCCAAAAAATGAATGCATTAAAATTAATTTATAAACCTTAAACTTTTGACCACTTGACTCTATATTAAATTAATTCGAAACTTTAAAATTTTCACATGTAGACGCATCACTTATTAGGTAGAAGGGTTTCAACAGTTTGGATTCATCGTTTAAAGTCGATTCAATATATTTTAGAGTCTAGTTCACAAGAGGTTTGGTGAACTTAGGAGCACCCTAGTTCTACTCTTCAAAGTCCAAATGGTCAATCCAAATAGACAGGTGTTTAATGTATATTAAAATGTGCTTGAAGACCAAATTTTCTATTTTTTAGATTTTTTTTTACTATTTATTAGGATAGTTTGAAAATCGTTATTTTTCAATGGTGCAGAATTTTAATAAAAAAACAATTTTCAAACCATCTTAATAAATAGTAAAAAAATTTCAAAAAATGTTGAATTTGGTCTCCAAGCACATTTTAATATAGATTAAATATCTGTTAGTTTGGATCGATCGTTTGGACTTTGAAAATCGGAGAACCGAATCATTTGTTCCTGAGACTAGCAACAAACGTTTTGAACTTAGCCAACCCCCCCCCCCCCCCCCCCCCCCCCCCCCCCCCCCTCTCTCTCTCTCTCTCTATATATATTTAAAAAAAAGTTCGTCTGAAGCACAGATCCAGCATTTGCTAGCATGCATGACGTATTAAAATCACAATGCCTCGATCTTTATCCGATGAGCGTGATTGGTGGCAACAATTAGACGAACCAAAATATAAGCAACATATTTTTAATTAAATGAGATGCATCCCTAATTTCCTGTTACTTTTTGTTTCTACAAACATAAATATAACTTAGCATTGGATCATCTAAGGTAACTTAATTTTTGAGTGTGTTCAAATTGGAACGGACAAATTGACATTGCCCAGATTCCACTGTTCTGATTCTCTTGTAATCGTTTAGTCTCTGACATGTTATATAGGATCAGAGGTGGATCTATTTAGATTTAATATGACGATCTAACCCCATTTAATTTTAAATTTTATTGTATTTATGTTTATTTTTTTATATAATTTAGCATAAAATATCATGATACGGTAACATTGATTTTTATTTTTTGGGTAATTTTTTTTTATATAATTGACCTCTATAGTTCGAATTTTTTTATATAATTGATCTTATATGTGTTTGATCCCCATTGTTCGAAAGTTTGGCTCCACCTCTGTATATGATGCTTTAATAACATTTGAGAACATTCATGTACTTATACAAAACATACAGGCTCTAGCAGTGGCTGTTTTATAGTCAAAATTAAACTGCAACTGAGTGACAAATCCGTAACTGTTTACAGTCTTAAGTATTTTTTCATCATACAAGTTCCGATTAAGGTGATTCAAAGTTCTGTGAAAAGCTGACAACAAGCTCTACAACTTCATATGAAATATTGTTGCAGAATTAGAACGAAAACTTGTCAAAATGGCGTGACAATCAAATGACAACTTTTGAAGATTTATGTCATTAATTAAATTAGGTGTGAGTTTTGAGTGTGTTTTTAATATGGTCAAAAGTGTGTTTGAATTCTGTTTATTTGTTGGTTTCTAGGAGAGTCATTTTATATATTCATTTTTCCATAATTTCTTTAATTTCTTGACTTTGTAGCAAATGAATTCGAAACTTTCAAAATTTCGTATGTATATGCATCACTCATGCATGAAGTACATGGATTTCAACAGTTTGGATTCGTCGTTTGAAACCGATCTGATATACTTTTGGAATTGTGCTTACCAAACTCTCTTGGTGAGCATATCACACCCTAGTTTTGCGCTCTCTCTCGTCAATCTTTTTTTATACCCTACCTAATAAATTTACAAAAAGAATTTTTCTATCCATATTCGTTTTATTAAATACAGTACAGATCGGATAAATAAATAAAAGGATGCCATTTACACGCCTAACACACATCCTTTGAACTTTATGTGATGTCCATCCTGTGTAAAACATGTATTCGTCTTTTCAGAAACTTACTTCTAGAAGACAGAAGGAATGGGCAAAGCAAAAGTAGATTAAAAATTCAAGATAAACACTCCATCAGGATATATTTAGCTTTTGACTACAACTGATTATCCTAAGTCATACTCCACTAGAATCTAAAGAGTATAATACTTCTACGTGATGATTGTTTAATCAAATTTTGTCATTTATACTTCTCTTTTGCAGATTGCATATATATGTCCATATCAGTCCTTCCTTTTGGACTTCCAATTTCTTAAAAAGAGAATTCAGTCATAGTTACTTTTCTTTTTAGTTTTGAAAATTTAATTAATCTAGTCAGGAGTATTTGTGTTTGAATTTGTCTTCTAAGTAAGATTTATGCTTTAGTGTTCTCAATGGAACCTTCAATTGGATAAGTGAACTCAGAACATCCAATGCCATGAAAAACTTAGGAATCTTGTAAGTTTGAAATTCGTAATAAAGAGGAGGGTTCAAATGCTTCATAATTATGTGCTCCAACATGCTTCACATTTTTTTTTTATCTCTGTTTTCAATGTCCGAACAATTAATTTGAACTGCTCAATGGAGACCAAATTTTATATTTTTATGCTATTTTTTTTTACATATATACAATATCATTTTTTCGAATGGTCCATAATCTCATTAAAACAATGATTTTGTATCTGTCTAAAAATAATAGTAAACAAATTCTAAAAAAATATAAAATTTGGTCTCCAAGTATATATTATTATGAAGATAATGTTGAGCGATTCGGATTACTGTTTAGATTTTGAAAACGAAGATAAAAGATATGAAGTATATTGGAGCGCAAAATCATAGTGCATTTGAACCCGGTGTAAATTATTATTTGAATGTGAGATAAGATTGAATTATTATTTTTGTAAACAAATCTTTAATTGCGACGTCGGAAGTCAATTTCTCCTCGTCCTGCTAATATTTTACTACTTTTTTTCCAAAAAAAGAGAGCATAATTTATTCCGGACTCCCATCCTGCTTTCCTGCTTATGGAAACTAATGGCTAGAAACCTGCCCGGTTCCGTGTGAAGTTGCCGCCATCCTTTTATTTTTGTTACAAGTCTAATATAACCTTTTATGGAACGGGTCATATAACATCTTGGACATGACAGACATCTGAAAGACTATCCGAAAGTCGGTGCTGAGCTACAACACGTGAGGAGAACTTATCCGAAATCGTTTTTAAACCGCAAGATTATAGATTATCAAGATTGTTATAACCAAGGTTCTAAATAGCGTTTATCGCGTCATCAAGAGAAGGCTACAAAAAAAGCTATAGCGGATAGCGTAATTATAGCAGAAGCTATGCCACATAGTATTTTTTTATTTTTACAAAAATTATATTATATATTTGTACTAAGTATCAACATAATTTAAAGTCTCGTATAACAATAAATAACACCAAATTGATTAAAAACTATAATATTCGTATTGGACCAATATAAAGTCCAAATTACGGTTCAAAATATTCTAATTTGGGAAGGTCGCAAATTTAGAATTTTTACAATTTGAGCGACAAGAGTTTTTTCTCGACAACAACAACCAATCTTTCAATTGATTTTGATTTGAGCTTTTATTTTACTTTTTAATTTAAGTTAACTGCCCAAAAAAAATTCACCGTTAAAGCCTAATTGAGTTTTTTTTATTAAATCCCATATAAAAATGCCCAAAAAAAATCCATATTTCATAGCGCGTGCTATTTGCGCTACACGCTAAGCACTATAGCGGACCGCTATTACCGCTATAGCGGCCGTAGCTCAATTAGCGCATTTTAATGTCATAGCGTAGCGTTTAGGCTTCAAAAACGGTATAGCGGCGCTCTAGCGCCGCTATAGCACGCTATTTAGAACACTGGTTATAACTAATATTAACATATATAATTTTTTTTCTGTTAAATGATAAAAGAAAATGATACTTTTTTCTTCTCTTTCTTTATTAGTCAAAGAAAATAATTATTTCTTGTCAAAAAAATAAAAAAATATATGAAGAAAATTTTCTATCCATCACCTGTCCTCTGAGAAAGTACACTATATTCTAGTCTTTTAATTTATTTCTAGTCACTAACTTGTAATATAATCTAAATATATGATTTGTCATGCTCTGACAAACTTTTTTATCATCTAATTAAGGTCAAATATATGTGTAGTTAAGTATATGGTGTATTATATTTATTTTTCAACACAACATGTGAGAATAGCTGTTTGTTAGAAAACAGTTAAAATAACCATTGTCAAGTACTGAAGTATCTTAAAATTCTTTTCGGTATAGTTTCTCAATTATATATAAGCAATTATGCCTTATATATTATAATTTCTTTATCATGATCGCATATAAAAATATAAAAAGTAAATAAGTTAATATAATACAAAAAAAGGAGAATGAAGCGCTCAGGCAGACCCAATTGCATGCCACACTAAGTTGCATAAAAGGCAATATAGGAAGTAGAGAAGGAATTAAATACGTGACACGCTGTGACGTGACGTGACAAACACGCTGTGGTTTGATCATATGACGTGATCAATTTTTTTTTCACGTGACGTGATCAAAATGGTATCGGATGGTCACGTCACGGCGTGACTATCGGATGGTCACGTCACGCGTAGTCACGCCGTGACGTGATCACACGTGACGTGACGTGTTGTGACGTAAATTAGTCACATTAATTTTTTATATTTTAATTTAAATTGTTGAAAATTTAGAAAAAAAAATAAAAAATATGAATTTTTTTAAAATAAGTAAATAATGTTGCAAATATTATTATTATTTTTAGGAAAGACTGTTGGGCATCTAATATTACTTTCAAAATTCAAATTACAAACCTTCATTATACTAAACTAGAGAAACTAAACATCAGTACTGCATAAGTACCAGTATTACTGAACCTACATTGAAAGAAAAATATGATTACTTTATACATACCAAAAAAGTTGGATACTCTATGTTTTATACCCTGACGCGATATGATGTGACTGGTTCGCATGATGTGACGTGACGTGTAATTTTCGTTCGAATGCGGTCACGTCACGCAAATGATCACGTCACGTAATCGACATACGTGACGTGACGTGATGTGTCACCCCGTGACAAATTTTCTTTTCTAATTAGAAAGTGGAACTGCCAATCAGGGTAATCCAATTATTTTACATTTTTTTTTCATCAAAATCCAGTAGGCACCAATTATTTTACAATTGATGATAGGCAGGTAGCTTCTATTGGTGCTTCTATTGGTGAAACAGGCTGATTTGAAATGTCCCAATAATTGATCATATTGCAAAACAGTGATCAATTGGAAAATGTCATTTCCATACTTATGCATCATTCTCTAGCCCCAACACAAATTACCAATTTTTTTTATTAATATCCAATATTAAATAAAAAATGTCAAATATATCTATAACTAATTAGGGTATTTGAACCATCTCTATAATTTTATTAAAACTATTACTAGTTAGTCCTTTCTTGTTTTTTTGTTTGTTTGTTTTTATTATTTAAAATCACGTCCATTCTTGGATTCGCTTTCTAGATGGTTCGGCGGCACAGGTTTGTCAAATTCAAATGCAATTCTCCTTTTCTTGTTGATGAATCCACCTATCCAAGTTTTATTTTATAAGGAAACAAACAAAAATTAAGGAAACAAATTGCCCAACTATTAAAGTATAGTAACTTGTTTTGACTCTATTCCATGGACCCCACACCCCCCCTATTCCATGATGTAATACAAAAAGTTCCTAATTTACCCTTGACCTCTTAATTTAAAAGCTTTCAATCTTTTTCTCACCATAACAGAGCAACAGAGCTCATTTTCTCTCCCAAAAGTCCCAAGTCCTAACCTCATCTCTTCTCTTCTCTTCTCTTCCTTCCATCTCATCCTCAAACAGATGTCACCATCTAATACAGAAATCAAGAGCGATACCTACGGCGAAGTAGACACACCGGCTGAGTCCTATCGGCTCCCATTTGAAGCAGAAATTGATTGGATCGGTGTGCACCAGGTCTACGAACGAGATGACTCGGTGAAAGAAACCACAAACCCTAAGTCTCATAGTCATCTTCATAACTCAAAGAATGTTGGGTCTAACTCGCAAAGGTTCTCGGGTAACCTGAAGCCGGGGATCATTGGTCTCCCTGGAAATATACAAAATTCAGGCATATTGGGGCACAGCGCAAGACGGCCTTCATGTGTTCGAATGATTCCACAAAAGGTTTGTTAAACTATAATTATAATCTTTGGTTGCCTTCCTTGAGCCATAACTTGTTGTGCAACTGAGTTCTGTTTCTAATTGAACCAGAGTACCAGACAAGCAATAAATAAAATTTATCTATGATTTCACCTCAAGTAAATACAAATCATATTGGCTGCAGATATAGTCGTATAATTATTGTTTTTATCGCCACTATTACATCAATTTTTTTGGGTACGACGAAAAACAAAGTAAACTTACCAGCACCACTAATATCCTTCTGAATTTTGATGTGGAAAATTCAGAATTTGCAAAATCCTAACATGTTCCAATTTCATGTGCACAATCAGAATAGCAGCGGTGGAAAGCTGTCTGCACTGGAGGCAGAGCCGGGATCACCGAAGGTCTCGTGTATGGGGAAGATTTTGTCAGAGAAACCGAAAGGTTCCAGTCAGCTTCGACGAAAATCAAAAGCTGCCAAGAAATCGCCGGCTAAAACAGAACACAAGGGACCTGGATGCCTTTTTCGAATGGCCAGGATATTGTGTGGCAACAAGAAAAGAGCCATGGATGTTGCAGATGAATCAATACGCCTGGAGAATGGAGGTGATTTCTCGGCGAGTGCAAGGATATCTTTTGAGAGAGATGTTGATGCAAAGGAAACAGTCATTATAGAAAATGAAAGGGATACCCCGGTACCGGTACCAGTTCCGGGAATTGGTGGAATCAAGAGGTTTGCATCGGGGAGGAAAGTAGAGTGGAATTTTGAGGCGGAGACCGATAATTTCAATGAAGTGAAGGAAGGAAAATCATTAGAGAAGGATGCTGAGGACAATGAAAAAGATACTCCAGTTCCTGTGTTTGTTCTAGGACTCGGCGGATTGAAGAGGTTTGCATCAGGGAGAAAAGTTGATTGGAATTACGAAACGGAGACTGATGAAGGAAACTTTGTGAAAGAAGAGTCGAACGGAAATAACAAACTTGAAAATGATGATGTAAAGAAAAGATATAGTTTAGAAAAGGAAAATGATACTTGTGTCACTGTACCAGTATTGGGTATAATGAAGAAATTTACATCAGGGAGGAAATTGGATTGGAACTTTGAATTGGAGGATGGAGGATGCATGGCGAAAGAAGAGGCGAAAGAAATGAAAACTTCGAAAAAGAATGATGATGTGAAGGAAAAGGATCCATTGGTGGCTGTGTCAGTACCGGAAATTGGCGCAATGAAGAGGTTTGCATCAGGAAGGAAGGTAGATTGGGACTTCGAGACGGAGGCTCAAAATACAACAGAGGTGAAAGAAATGAAAAGTTTGAAAAAAGATGATGATGCCAAGGTAACAAACACCATAAAGAAGGAAAAGGATACTGCGAATACACCGGTGACAGCGACAGCGACACCACCTGGGATTGGTGGAATGAGGAAGTTCAAATCAGGGAGGCACAAGTCTGGCATGAAATGAGGGAAATTTTATCAGGAAAAGAAAAAAACAGGGTAGTATGGTAAGATTGTAAAGTATTAGATTATTCTGATTTTTGCAATTTGTGTGTGTATACTGCAATGCTAGCATGTGTAAATTATGAATTTTGACATGGAGATGTTTGCTTTTAGAAAACAGACAACTCTAATTTTTAGAATTTATTACCTCTCTTACCAGAAATTAAATCAACACAGAGATGAAGTCTGATATTTTTTTGTTGGAGGAAATTAAAACTCCAATTTTGTTCATTGCCCCTTCTCCAACGAAAATTGGAACAGCTTTTAAAAAGAAAATGACACGAATAATATTACCTTTTAAAAACAATTTGTATAGAAATAAGTTCATCACTCAAGTAAATAAATTAATTTTTGGATAACTCAGTATCATACTTTGGAAAGGAAGACATAAATCATGAAAAACCAAAAAATAAACAAAAACATTACAAATAACTCATCAGTCTGGCCAAAAGTACATAATGAATTCCATTATAATTTCAAACTAGAACACAACTACAATTAATGTGATGAGATTTGAAATAATGAATGAAGCCTGATTTGACAGTCCTAGTGCATTCAAATTAATTAGGCTCATTTCTTCTTGGCGTTGATCACCCTGTTGTAGGCTTGCACAATACGGCCATTAAGAGGTTGAATGGGACGGGCGTTTGGTACACCCCCGTATGAGGCCCTCAACTTTTTACCTTGATCAACGCTCATGGTCCTTACCTACACAATTTCAAATTAAAGGAACCTACATTATTATATATACACACATAGAAACTTAATTAGTAAGACATGCCAACTATATATCTAATGTTCATGGTCCTTATCTACACAATTTCAAATTAAAGGAAGCTCGATTTTTTATATATATATATATATATATATATAAACTTAATTAGTAAGACATGCTAACTATATATCAGATGCAAACACAGGAGCTTATATACCTCTCATCATATATTTTTATTAGTGATTTAGTAGGATGTCAGAATAATATCTTATATGTTTGCTGACAGACTATATTAATGAGAAATAATTTAGTATTTTAGTAAAAAGTATTTTAGAACGTATCATTTATAGGATTATTTTTCTAGAAATTTATGTTGCCACAAATTAAGTCATTTGTACTCTATATAAGAATGAAGTAAAAAATCCAATTAAGTTTCCTCATAAAATTTTTATCTCTTGTTTCTAGCCTCTTTTCTTGGAAACCCTAACAATTACATATATATATATGTAATGAAATTACCTCGCTCAAGATGTTCCAGAGGATGTTCTCAGTGCACGGTGGGGTAGTGAGGGAACCGACATAGCGGTAATACTTGGAAGTAGTGACTTTCAGTGAACGAGAGTGAATAAGCCCGGCTGAGATGCGTGCCTCCTGCTGCTCACTGCACGACTCCGACGAAATTTGAGACAACTTGTCATCAATCTATATATGCATCCATGTCAATTGAACAAATTTATGTCACTATAACTTGAATACTTGGTGATGAAATTTAAGTAATACTTTCATCAATGTACATATCACATATGTTGTATATATGTACCTGGTAGAGGAAATGGTCGGCATCTCCAAAGTTGTACAGGATTGACACTATCGCCACCTGGCGGTCCGTGCTCTCATGCACCAAATGGACCTCAGCCGCGAAACTATTTTTCGAAAAAAATGATAAGAATTCATAAAGTATATATATATATATATTAATTTCTCATCAATGTTTTAATAACAATTAGCAGTCCGTAGTTGAGGTATCAACAAATTAAGGCTGTAGCTAGCGGATGGCAAGTTTAATTTGCTATATATATATAAAGAGGAGGGATCCAATTACACTATTTTTTTGGTGAAACTGGGAAAAATGGATGCTTGCCATTTGCCAAGCATCACTTTATAAATCTTAAGAGAATTTTGATCCGAAATAATAAAATATAATAAGATACTAGCAGAATTATCTTAAATTTATTAAATATCAAAGATGTCATGTCATCAATTTTTTATACATAACAAACAAAATGAATTTAAAGAAAATAGAGTTTGTTGTTGCATATGTGATGCATGCGGTTGCAATTTAATTACAGCTGAATACCTTTTACCATCAATAGTGTGTTCAGAAGGAAAATGCCAACGCAATTGCTTCAAGGCGTATTTCTTGCCATCAATAACAGCTGAACCAGCCTCACTTGTGTAAACTAGCTACATATTTAAACAACAATTGCATCTGTATCAATGATATATATGATTAATTCCACCCCTCTATCAAAACTTTTAACAGTTCTAGATACGTACACAAGTAGTATTGGTGTTCTATGAATGATCTTAATTTCAGGTACATTATAAAGAGGAAGGTTTCTTGTTCAACTTCTGATTTATAGCACAATGGAAGCTAACAAGCTCAATTACCTTTGCAAGCTAAGCATAAGGAACAGGGCGGAGCCAGACCTACAGATTATGAGAGTTATACATATGAAATTTTTATGCTGCGAATGATGGTCAATTTGACAGTTTCATAGTATTTTCTACTAAATTATATAGAAATTTACTAATAAACACAAATTTTTTGAAAATAAATAAGGGTCAATTGGCCCTCATTTATTATAGGTGGCTCCACCTCTGATAAGAAAGAAATGCATGATTTTTACATACCCCGATGTTATGGCCATTGTTAATGAGGGTTGCGTTGGCGGCAATATAGTCTCTTTTGAGACTTTCTATCGAGGAATTGAATGAAGTTGCATTGGTCTGAATGTTGATCGGAGATTGTTGTTTCCCCTTTCCGCATATTTCAAATGACGAGGTCAGATTGCCCCAATTTTTAGGACCCAACTGCGTTTTATCGTCGTTGTTGAACTTCACATATCCTTCGACATTGCATTTTGAGAGAAATATATTAATTGTTAGATATTTCACATATCTAATAGTTATATTAGTATTGTATAATCACAAGACAATAAGGAATAAAAATCATTCATGTATACCAGATGAATAAGGATGATCAAGGTCAAGAGCACAAGAGAGAGTCAAGAGATATGATGATATGATTGCAAGCGTGAAGAAGACATTGTTGGAAGTCATTTCTTGTCTTGTTCTCGTATCTTAATCTCTTTTCGAGGCCGTATCTATCTGTTAATGGCTATGTATATGGACCTAGAAAGAAGATTGAATGGTCATCAGTTGTTCATCAAGCCAAATTTAGACAGGGTATCAACTGTCAAAATTGTGTCAGCTGTTCAATGGCCAGGTTATATATATTCTCTTTCTTAAAAATAGCTAAATATGGGAGGTTGAGTCTTTGCTCTTTGCTCTATCTGTTGCATCTAATTAATGTTCCTAGCTAATTAATATAGGAGGTTGAGTTGGGTGGTATACTGGTAACAAATTTGTTTTGTATTTTTTTCATGGCAGTAGCATAAAATAGGTGCGATGAGCTTTTTTCCAAGGTAACATAGTTCCACTGAAAATGTATATTGCATGAATTCACAAAAATATGCAGATAACTACCGAAGGATGGGACTCTTGACAATGTCCAAATCTGATAATCTTGACAGTGAAATATGAGCCATTGGATTTAGAATTAATACAATATACATTAGGCCCATAAGACCATTTGGCAATGTAGAGCTGAGGCCTCATTGGACAGGATAAACATTAGGCCTATCAAGCTCCTATCTTTTAAATAATTTAAATTATTTTGGAGGCCCAAAAGTTATGGATTTAAGGAGCACCAAACGATAGTGCTCTCAAAGCAACCACCTCCATATATAATTACTGTACTTTTGTTGTACGAGTACGAATGATAAAATGGGCTGAAACAGAAAAATCACATAATTGCAAAGATAAGTGTACGAGTTTTATAGATGAATATTAGACTTGGTGAACTTGGGAATTATAAGTATGAATATTTCATCAACTTCAGAGTTATCATCCACAAGATCTAGATTAACCCTTTTTTTATATAGTTTATAAAAATAAATTCTTTTAGAGAAATATTTCATTCAGCATGTCTAGAGTTACTAAATGGCCATCCCGACAGACAGTGCCGGAGCCACTCCAAATTAATGGGGGTCAATTGACTCCTATTTTTTTTTTTTTCAAATTTTTTGTACTTATACCCTTTTTTTTTATATATAATTTAGAGTAAATTTATCCCAATTTGTAGTAAAATTTATTTATATGATTGACCTCCATTAATGTTTGACCCCCTATAACTTAAAAGTCTGGCTCCGCCTCTGCCGACAGATACATACTAGGATATTCATTAGTCAATTCAGTTTAAACAGATTTAAAAATAGACTAAGCAAGTATGCATAAATACAAGTCAATTAAACAAATATATTAATTTATCAGCCAAATAATAAAAATTAACTACGTAAACTGAAGTTTATTTCAATTAATTTAGTTAAACCAAATTAGTATGAAAATTCAATTCAATAAAAAATGAAATGGATGTTAACTTGCTAATTTACGTATTAATAAATATCATATTAAAATAATAACATAATATATATATTCTAATATTTCATTGTACGTATTTAGTAGCTTCATGCAGTTTATTTGTCCTTTAATTGTCAAGCCAAAGTTGTAAAACGATAACCAATTCTTCATTATATTATAAAACAAATTGAACAAAATATACTAAACAATCGAACTAAGCATTCTAACCAAAATAAATTTGATTTTATTAAAATCGAATTAACCAAACAACTTTAACACTCTAACCATAAAAAACTTTAACACACTCAAGATCCATACATGTTTGTAATTGTAGTTCAAGTAGTTTGTACTCTTACTAATAATGACTGACATTGCTTAATTATGAATGTGTAGCTCAAGTTTTTTTATTACTAATTAAATTAGCTCCCCAACGTTATATAAATATAAAATATAGACCTCGTAAACTTTTTCTAATTAAAAAAAAGGTAGTTAATATTTTTTTAATAGATGTTTTGATATTTTAAGTAAAGGTTGGAGATTAGCAAAGATATATGGGTTTCGAATCTGTAACTTCTCACTTGGGTACATTTGGATCGTGCAAGAATTAGTACAAGAATACTGATTTTGGGCTTAGTGGTTGAGAATAGTGCTAACCCGAGTGGTTTGAAAATAGTGCTAACTTTAGACTATTCCGCTTAGTAAAAATATCGGTTTGATTGTATGTTTGAAATAGCGAAGGAGTATATGAATTAAATAAAGATTAAACTAATCTAAATTGAAAGTAATATTATTTTACATTTAAACTAATATTTTTAATACTAATTTAATATTTAAATTAATATTATATTATATTATATTTAATCTAATATTTTATTTACTATTAATTTACTATTTGAAATAATATTATATTTATTTAATACCAATCTAATAATTAAACTAATATTATATTGCATTCAACACTTAACATTTACAATAATATTATGTTACATTAAATTTTAATAATATTATATTATATTTAATCTAACATGTTATTTAATATTAATCTAATTTAATATTATATTTATTTAATACTAATTTAATATTTAAATTAAAAAATATATTATTTAATACTAATCTAATCTAATATTATATTTAATACTACTTTAATATTTAAACTAATATTATATTAAATTTAATATTATATTATATTTTATCTAATATTTTATTTAATACTAATCTAATTTAATATTATATTTATTTAATACTAAGATAATATTTAAACTAATATTATATTATATTATATTTTATATTTAAATGAGTAAAAGGTGATATTTAATCAAAAAATATTTAATATTAATCAAATTTGATATAATAACTCTAATTGAGAGGAATCAAATATTTTATTAATATCACTATTCTCCTACCTCTATTCTTGCTAACCCACCATTTTTATGGCCGGATTAGTGGAATAGAGCTATTTTTGAACTAATCCAATTTGCAAATTTATGTTTGGATCACCAAGGTTTGAGAATAGTAGAGCTAATCTTGGGTTAGCTCTATTCTTAGGTGATCCAAACGCACTAAGAGTATGTTTGGTTGCAATGAGTATATGCTCTTTTTGAGAACAAGCTATTTGATGTATGGTTGAATTAGAATAGCAAGAATATATAGAAAATCAAACTTGCTTATCCTATGAGAACAAGCTATTCTCACAAAAAACTAAAACAAACTATTCTAATAAAACAAACGTCAATTTTACTATTCTAACTATTCTAATATTACAACTAAACATACTCTTAAAGTTCATAGCAAGTAGTCCAAAAGGAAGAGAGCTAATAAAGCGAACGCTAGAAAGTGTCGAAAGGGAAATAAAATCTTGAACCGCAACTCTCCGTGTACTGTTTTTTCAAGCCATAGAATGAGACGTGCATGCGCATGGGAGCTATGTAATTAGAGGCTTTTTCATGGTAGTCTTTACGGCGGTGCCGCCCCACTACAACTTGCTCCATTCAAGTTGAAGCTAGCATAACCATCCATTCACTACCGGACATACAATCCATCGATCCTTCTATATATTGGTTACTGTTAAGTGGTAACGTACTGACTGTTGCGTACGTAACATATTAAATCATCCATCAACATGCATGAGATCAAAATAGGTTGACTAGCTAGCCACTTGGACTGATGAGCCTCAAGATTAAATTCAGTTTGATATTCTATCAAAGTCATTCGATATGCGTCAAGATTCGATTCGAGTGATTTGATCCAAATAAATCACAAAGTTTCATTGTATCTACAATCTTAATATGGATCAAACGACTGTAATTATATATCGAATCAAATTTACTCCCATATCCATCAGACCATCTAACCATCGGAGTTCAAAATAGGTTGACTAGCTATAGACGTGTAATTGATGGGTCTCATATTAAATTCGGTCTGATGTCCGATCAAAGTCATTCGATATGCATCAAGATTCGAAAGATTTGATACTAATAAATTACAAAGTTGTATCTACAATCTTAATGGATGGAACGACTATAATTATATATATCGAATCAAATTTACTCCCATATCCATCTGGCCATGGGAGATGCAACTTGATCAAGACATGTGGAGTGGGAAATACATCTGCTGTGATCCAAAGGAATTGCAGGAATTTTGTTATTCTAAATTCAACTTCTTATTTTTTAGAATGCACGAATCTCAAGAGAAATTTTTTTATGTACAAAATTTCAAAACAAATGAAAAGTTGAATTTGGAATAACAAGATTTCTACAATTTCTTTGAATCGCAACAGATTTATGTCCTTTGAAGTTGGCCTTCTCTGAATCAGAAATATTTTCTTTTATATATCGATCTGGATTTCATAAAAAAAATATAATATCTGTTTTCGAAAATTAATAACTTCATGCCTTAATTCTGAATGCATATGCATATGTTTAGAAATTAGATGTGTTAACGTTGACTAATTAATTATTATAAGTTTTTTTTTATGAGATTATAAGTTTGTCTGAGAGTTACAGACGCATAGACAATTTACAATTATATAGAATATATATTTTTGAAGTCCAAAGCCAATGCGCGCGTGTAGCTTGTGAATATAAATTTATATTCTGAAAATAGAGATACATTGTTGTTACTTTTTGGTTCTTACAAACAGTTCGCAATAAGAAATATCATGATTTTTTTTCAATATAATATTGATGAAGGAGGAAACGTTGCTTTCTCTAGTGATCATTGTTACTTTTAATTAGGACCTTTCATTTGTTATTCGTGAAACGGTTCAAATACTTTCTTATTACCATCAGATACTTTTTCTTCAATTTATTGTCGGAAGGTTAAAAGAGTAATTGCACGCCGATCTCCGTCTCTCTCATGAGATTTTCTTCTCTTTCTCAATGCAATTTCAGACCTAAATCCTCTCACGCGATCTCCCATGACATCCCTTGCTGCCCTTGTCTTCACTTCGTTCCACTCGAGCAATCTTTCGCTCCAATTGCTTTAATTCACTTGAAAAAGAGTAACAAGATGTGTAGAAATTAGGATAAAGTTTCTTTCCATGCTGCTTTTCTGTCAATATATAACAATTTTCATGTCTTGAAAAACAATCTCCCATAATCTGACATCAAATATGAGAAAATATCGTGAAATGAGACAAGATTGGCATTGATGTGGCCAACCGTGCGGCTGAGGCAACCCGCACAAAATGAGAAATCAGCAGAATTTGCTAAGGAGTTGAGATTTTGTGCGGCTAGAGAGGAAACCGCACAAAATGATATTTTTGGGTTCGTGTGGCCGATTGTGCGGCTAGAGGAATACGCACAAAATAGAATTTTTGGGTTTGTGCGGCCGCACAAAATTCTTTTACAGACCATAGAAGTCTCTAGAAATTTTGGAGAATTCTTAATTTTCTTATGAGTTTCTTGTGCAACTACATCTTTTCTCCGTGCGGCTTGTGGTGTGGCCAGGTCAACCTGTACCAACCTGTACCAGCCTATATTCATGTAATTAAAACAAGGAAAATGCAGTAACTTGGTTCTTTGGTGCATTCTATACTAAACTAAGCTAAAATACAAGGAATTTGGTACAGTTTAAGATATAAACTAGGGATGAAAACGGTATGGATAATATCTGATTAGTACTTGATCAGTATTCAAAAACTTAGATGTGGATATCCGATATCCGAATATCCGTGTGGATAAGGATACTGATATGATTTTAAGTTTCAATTATCCGTATCTGAATAGTAGATATATACCACATATTTTAATATATATTATGAAAATTTATGTTATTCACCATTATAATTAGATAAATATTATGAACTTTAATATTTTCATATTATTTTAATAAATATCCGATCTGATATGGATCCGTATCTGTATCCATCTGATATGTATGATATCCGCTTTGTATCCGTATCGAGAAAATAAAAAAGAAATATAAATATAATTTAATCACTATCCGCTCTATTTTTACTTCTAGATAAAACTCTAACTAAAAGTATATATAAGTGAGAATTATCACATCCACTCATATCTCCGTTGATTTTTCACATTATGTTGCTGTTGATATGATAATTATGAAAATTAATGGGATTGGACCATTAACTCGGTCCCATGAAAACATGATTTTATCGAGAAAAAGTAACCAATCTTATGTTTGATAATTTTAATATTTTTGTTTAATTTTTTTTTTAAATTACAATGAATGCCCCTTATTTTAGTCAACAAGAGATCATTAAGAGTTGATGATGGACAAATCCCTTTCCCCGCAAGCAAAAGTAACATTTTTCCTTTTTCTTTGTCTCAAAGAAGCATGCGTGCTGATTTTATTAATGGACAGCAAGTGAACCCCACCAAAGCACTACCCATTACGCACCTCTTTTTGTCCCCCCCGTCAAATCTTCATAGAACTTGATGAGTGAATCATGATAATATATATATCATGATTTGATTCATAATACGGTTTAATATTTTTATTTTTAAAATTTTAATAGTCGATCCGAACAGTTCAAAATAATATTCATATGAATATATACTTATAAACTGAATTTTAAAATGTTTAGAATTTTTTTACTATTTTTTAAGATAAGTAGAAAATTATTATTTTTTTATGGTCCAGAATTTTCAGATCAAGTGATTTTCTATCTATCTTAAAAAATAGTAAAAAATTCTAACAAAATTAAAATTCGGTTTGCTACTATATGTTCATATGGGATTATATTGAACGGTTCGAATCGGTCATTAGAATTTTTAAAAACAAAAATATTAATCTGTATTACAGACCAACTCATGATATGCATAGTACTATGGACTCACTCCCCCTTGATTCATGCCTTCTGGAATGTTAAGTGGTTGTATTAATTTCTTGTGTTCATTTCATGTACCAAGTTGTGAATAAATATTTTGTATTATATAGGATATAAGCTGCTGTGTACACTTGTGCTGCAATAATTAGTTGTATTATACTTGTACCTTCATACAGCCCTAATTTATATAAATTGAATGAGTGTTTGCAGATAAATAGGCGAATAATTGCACTGTAATTTGATTTTACTAAATTGTCAAACAATATGCAATTAATTCTATTTGTATTATTATTTGTGAAATTTCAAACCTTTTTGTTTGGTTTTAAAAATATTGGTCTTTTAGGATATTATTTATATTGCAACAACAATAAATTATTTCGAATAATGATTGTAATATATGTCAAGATATCGTCAATTTTAAACTTCACCAACCTATGTGAATTACGGGTTATTATTATTATGGTTACTATAACATATATATTTTATTTTGATCTCATCTTAATTAGTACCTTCTCTAATTAATACAGAGGGTTTCAATACCTCATTTTTGTATACTTCATCATATCTCATATTTATATCTTCGTTTCTAAAGTTCAAACTGTTGATCTGAACCACTCAACATGATATTCATAATAAAATATGCTTGGAGATGAAATTTTATATTTTTTGAAGTTTTTTTTATTATTTTTTAAGATAAGTACAAAATTATTGTTTCTGGATCGTTCAAAAACAATGATTTCTACCCATCTTAAAAAATAGTAAAAAAGTTTCATCCCAATCATATTTTAGTATGGATATCATATTGAACGGTTTGGATTGACAATTTAGACTATGAAAACGTAAATATAGAATATGAGATATGATGAGATATGAAAAGCATGAGGTATTGAAACTGTAATTAAGTGGATATAACTAAATTGTAATTTGTGTGGTTATTATTATATGATTTAGATAGTTTATTAAATATTTTATTCCAATTTGTCAGATCTTTTTCGATATTATCAAATATATTGATCTATATTACGGGAAAATATGACTAAACTGTAATCAATTTAGGGGCCAATATAATTAAGCGGGTATGACTAAACTGTAATCAATTTTCTACCCATCTTTTATTGTATTGTTTAGATCAATTTTCTTTTTTATTATCTTGAAAGTAAATATATTGATCTATATTACGGGCCAATATGCCTGCTACGATACTATGCATAGCACATATTGGAGTAATATTTATAAGAATGAGGTCAACTAACCTCTATTTTTTATTTTTGTACTTAGTTATAATTTTCTATATATTTTAGAGTAAAATGTTATGGTATTATAAAATTGATTTTTATTCTCTATCAAAAACTTATATATAATTGATCTTTATAGTTCAAAGTCTCTGCCCTGATGTAATTCTAATATTATTTTATTTGTTGAGTGACTTAAGGGGCAAACTGAAAGAAAAAGAATGAGGTCAACTAACCTCTATTTTTTATTTTTGTACTTAGTTATAATTTTCTTTATATTTTAGAGTAAAATGTTATGGTATTATAAAATTGATTTTTATTCTCTATCAAAAAATTATATATAATTGATCTTTATAGTTCAAAGTCTCCGCCCTGATGTAATTCTAATATTATTTTATTTGTTGAGTGACTTACCAGAAATTTAACTTTCTTCTCGTGCTATCATGTGCTTGTGATAAAGTTGTAACATCTTTTACTTGTTTTCCAATGGACAAAGATCGGGTGGACCCTTGGCAGCCGTCAATGCATGCACACAACAAAGTGATCCATTTAATATGTAAATTAAAGATCCGGGAATTTTCTATTGTGGGAATAGTAAAACAGAACTTGGGAACCGGAAGGCCGGGGCAAAGCCACATAGAAATTGCGCTAGAAATTGAGAGGTGACAGCCACTTTGTAAAATATGGCGTACTCAATACTGCCTTTGAGGAACAAACATTCGATTCAAAGATGCTAAAAGAACAAATATGGAAAAAAGTGATATTTAAGTTGTCAGGCGTACTTTCTGTTGTTACATTGTAGTCCTAATTTAACATAATTTTTTGAGATCCGAAATTGCTGAAATCCCGAATCCAGAAAACAGTACTGTGAAACTTTTGCAATTCGGAATCCAGCTATCGAATAGTTTCGAGATACGTGTACAGAAAAACCAGTTTTTTTGAGATGCATTCTTGAAAAAAGTTCGAGGTCTGAATTCGTAGAGATTTCAGAGTAGTTCACTGAATTCAAAATTTGAGCAATTTTAGGGCTGTTCGGCCACTGCACTGTTCCCGTGGGAAAACAAAAAATTCTCATGTGAACAGTACTTTTCAGTTCAATTCCTGTGCCTATGTCCGCGGGCCCTTACGTTCAATTTTTTTAGGCTCATATCAGTGCAACCTGCAACAATTTCCCCCCTTTTTTGGAAGAAAAACATGGGAATTTTCCCCTTTTTATATAGCACAATTGAAATGATCGTTTGCAATCCGTCAAAATGGACAGGGCGAGCTAAACCAATCATTTTTGCATTAAAAAAATGATACTAAACTGAAATAGAATTGTAAACCTCTCTTGAAATTAATATACACACACACATATGTATACATATAGGTATGTATGTATGTGTACATCTATGTATACATTTATATATATGTGTATATATACATATGTGTGTGTATATATATATGTATATGTATATGTATATATGTGTCTGTATATGTGTGTATACACACATATATACATGCGCTTATACCAACAACAAATATAATCAAAAATAAATTAAGCCCATTGGTACATTAATATCTAATTATATGCTAGTCTTTCTTTCTAAATTGTGAATACTCGTTACAAATATTACCAATAATTGATATCTTTATTAGTTTCTTGGTTACGCAAGACAATCATTTCATATAAATAATAGTCATATATTATTAGCTAGAATGCTAGATAGATAAGAGCAATGGAACAAAACTTTCCTCTTGACGCGGTAATTTAATGATAATTAAAGGAAAATAGGTTGCAACATTCTTTTCAAGCTAGCTTTAGCAACATGCAAGCTGAAACCAATCGCAATCCTTGGTGCTTGGCTTATCATTTTGTGATTGGTTGGTGCAAAGCACTAAGTGCGTGCTAATGGGGAAGTCCTCATCGCCAATAAACATCCACTTCTTTTCATTGTTACCTTTTTATCTGTCTCTTATTTTTATCAGTAGTCCCATCACAATTTTTATTTACCATAAGATGTTGATGGGTTTCTCTTTTATAAGTTTTGTTTAACTAAATATTATAGATCAAACTAGTGCGAGAGAATAACATGTTTTTTAGCTAAAGGCATTGAAACACTATATATATGTTAGGTAAATGCAAACTAAATTAACTTCTTTTTTGTCTTTGGTAATATATATGTTTTATTTTAGGTTAATAATTGGTCGTGATTGGAGATAGAAGTAGAAGACTTAATCAAAAGCATACTTCTTTTTAGTGTACCTTTTTTCATTGAAATAATAATAAAAACATAATATTGGAAAATGAGGACGGATTCAAAGTCACAATCAATTTATTGCCATAAAATTCCACAACTTTAATTTATTATTAAATTTTAAAATTTAATAATCAAATATCAAATTCAAACTGTTTATCTTGTTTTTATCTCACGAAACCTGTATTCGCATAATTCTTATAATATTTAGAGTCCATTTTATACTAATCAAGATATCAAAAAGTAGCTCTATATCATAATTAATTAGATTTAGTTATTCTAAAATAATTTGATTTTGTTTTAGAATATGCAACTTCTCACATAAAGAAGCCACTAGATCAAAATTTGGTTCTAAAAAAAAAAAAATCTGATTTTATATGAATTGAACTTTTGAAAATATATACAAAATTTTGCTTGATTAATTGCATAAAATGAACAATATTTCCTTAATGATTTGAATTCACTTTTGATTTAAAATTTTGATATCTTGTGACACCAAAAACTTGAGACATGAAAACTCTTCTCTTTAAAAATTTCTGAGTGATAAAAAATAACAATTTGTTCAAGCATTCTTGCAAAAGAGGATGCACTACATAAAGTGCCAGTTGACCAAGTCAACGAATCAAAGCAGGATTCATGGGACCCACCAACAAAGCATGATTTATGTGTTCTCCACTTGGTATTTTTGTAATTAAACTCTATAATAGATGGCATTTCACAAACCCTTTCTTTTTAAGTATCCATTAGCAACCCTCCTCTCCTCCACTTTGCTATCTTCAATAAAACTACACCTCTTGGAAAAGCTTTGTGTTTTGCTTCCATGGGAAATTGTTTAGTTGTTCAAACAACAAGATCAGAAGTGATTAAAATCATGAGAATGGATGGCAAAATGCTCACATATGAATCACCTGTAAAGGTTTACCAAGTTCTTGAAGGGTTTCCGGGTCACATAATATCCGACCCGTTATCCATGCCCCAGCAGCTTGGTCTGATGTCTGACATGGTATCAGGGCGCGCGTACTACATACTTCCAGTAGAAAAGAAGATCGAGACGGCGGGATTCGATGATGAAAGTGTTGTTAGAGTAAAGTTGGTTATAACCAAGAAGGAATTGAAAGCGATGCTAACAAAAGAAGAGGTATCGTTAGATGATATGGTTTCTCTATTCCAAGGAAGTCATGATCAAAGAAAGGAACTTGATGAAGAGAGTGTAAGAGGATGGAGGCCTTCTCTAGAAAGCATACCTGAAGGATGCTAGCTAGTCATAATTAAATTTGAAGGTTTAGTTAGGTTAGCAATATACATGTATGTAATATATATATAATTATATATAAAGTTCTAAGAATTTGAGGGGCAAGACAACATAATTAGTTCTCTCTCTCTCTCTCTCTCTCTCTCTTTCTGTCTTTTTTTCTTCTTTTTTCTTTTCCCTTTGTGATAAAAAGAAACTGAACTTCAGATTAATATTACTTTATAATATTTAATTTCTTTCTTTTCATTTTATGTTTTTTTTTTTTTCTGAAGAACTCCAAAGAATCTTCATATATATTCCAGGTTCAGGTTCTGACCGTTTATTAAAACAAACAAAATCATACTATATATACCTATCCAATATATACATACATACATATATATATATATATATAGCATTCAATTATTCATAAGTTCCTGAAATCATGAAACCTTTAAAGTCTATGCGTTTTTATTTTCCAACTAATTGCAAGCTTATTCAAATTGTGGTAATAGTTTAATTTGAAAAAAAAAATCGAGATAGTATGTAGCTAGGTCTTATAAATGTTTACAACAAAAATTACAAAAAAATTCATTTTCTATTAGAAAATTTAAAAAGGATTTCTTCTGAGTACGAACTTTCATAAATTTAATTTTCGAAAATGATGGGAAGAATGTTGCGAATAAGTTGTAGTTTACTAATAGAGACAGAGATTCCCCTCACTTTACAGTTTGAAATTTACTCTAAGTCGGTTTGGAATTCGGACTAGTGCAAGAGGCAGCATTATTGGGCTTTGAGATTCGTGGCGAGTTAATAAAAACGGTCCATATCCACTAACACTACTACAGAATATCCTGATTGCACACGGACAAATCCAAAGAGCTACACGGATTTCCTGCAGTGTAGGATGTTAGAGTGTAGGAATGTGCTACTTTTTGCAAACGGATATTTATCCGTGTGCAATTGTCATAAATCTTACACGGATATACCATAATAGCCGTGTACAAATCTCGCTCGAGCTACACGGCTTTTTAAATAAAAACCGTGTACAAATGACTTTCCTACACGGATATTTAATTAAATATCCGTGTAGCTCTATAACATTCCTACACGGATATTTAATTAAATATCCGTGTACAAATTACTTTCCTACACGGATATTTAATTAAATATCCGTGTACAAATGATTTTTTTTCTTTGTTTTTTTTTTCTTTTTGGCTAGCCTCCATATTTGCTAGCCATTAAAATATGCATTTTTTTTAAAAAAACCAGATTCTCAAAATGTAATTTCTAAATTGCACTAATTAAACTATATATACACTAATTAATTTATACAAATCCATATTGTTCATTACAAAATTATGTATAAGAAAACCTTGCCCACATATCTCTGATTTCGTCGATTTCCTCGCTGGAGTAAGGGTTCTCTGTCAATGCATACTACAATTATAAATTGGTGATTAGTAACGAGAAAATGTAGATGCAAGATTTATTATTGATATTATAAAATGAAAAATTAATATGAATTACATCTCTGATTTCGTCTTCCATGTGTCCGAAATGCTCACCCAAATGTGACATGATTCTACAAAAAAATAATATGATTAATTTCAAACTTTCAATACTTCATTTTTGCATTTTTGCATTTTTGTATTTTTGCATTTTGGTCCAAATTCAAATAAACAAATACACTAATTATAAGTACCTTTGCAATGGAGATAGCAAGGGAGGATCCCAACAATGGTGGTTCAAAACCCTACCAAAACGGCGGATCAGTCAAGCTAGGTTTTTTAAAATGTTCAAATCGGAAATGTCCAAAGAAGGAGGAAATAGAGAGAGAATAGAGATTGTTTTTATTACCAAGGGAGGCCGACAAGCACCAGGGAGAGGCGGCGCAGAGGGAGCAGTGGCGGAACAGTCAAAGGGTTTTTCAAAATTAGAGAAGGGAGGGAAGAGTCGGATACTTTGAAATTTTTTTACAAAATTAGAGTAGAGGAGGAGAGAGAGTGATCAAAACGGCGTTGGAAGAGAAGAATTTTAAGTCAGTATAACCCTAAATGACCTTTCTTACACGTATAATTACCTATAAATCCGTGTAGCTCTCTCAACATATATACACGACTGTTTAAATAAAAAATCGTGTACAAATGACTTTCCTACACGGATATTTAATTAAATATCCGTGTACAAATGACTTTCCTACACGGATATTTAATTAAATATCCGTGTAGCTCTCTAACATTTCTACACGGATATTTAACTAAATATCCGTGTACAAATGACTTTCCTACACGGATATTTAATTAAATATCCGTGTAGCTCTCTAACATTCCTACACGGATATTTAATTAAATATCCGTGTAGGAAGGGTGATTCTCACACGGTTTTTTTCCCACATTGTTTTTTAATAAAAAATCCGTGGAGAATTCTCAGAGATATCGTTGATCATTGGAAAAATCGTATTTGGTACACGGTTTTATTTAAAACAGAGAAAATCCGTGTACAACCGCAGTGTAGGAAGCACCTTTTTGTAGTAGTGTAATTGTAAAATATTCTCTTTTCAGATACTTAGGGGATATGAATTCAAGAGACAGAAGGAGTGAGATTTTTTTTTATAAAATGTAAATTAAAAATAAAAATAAAAAAGCAGGTTGATTTTTTTTTAAAATTACAAAAATTATCAAAACTAAAATAAAAATTCGGTTACTCCTTTGCCACACCCTCCCACCAACGACCACACCACAAATTTCAATAAAACTTCAAATTTAATCAAATTTAATGGTCAGTTATGGTGTTAAATATTCAAAATATGTGGGGTAACCGAATTTTTTAATTGATTATGATGATTATATTAATAAAATTTGAGGGTAACCAAAATTAAATAAAAATTCTCATGTGCGTAACCGAAAATAATTTTTGGTGCTTCTATAAAGCAATGCAATTTCCCACACCAAAATGTTACAAACGTGTGTGTGACCGAAAATTAAAACCGGTAACCCATCAAAATTAATAAAAACTTCTAAATTTGATTAAATGTGGTAATTTGTTGTGTGGATGGGTACGTCTTGGAAGTTGGAGCAAGGGTAACTGAATTTTTTTTCCAGTTATTCTATGGGGTAACCGAAATTTTTTTCTCGGCTTTTATAGTTTTTCAAAATTTAAGAATAATCAACTCGTTTATTGATTTTCCTTTTTTTTAATTACGTTTAATAAAAAAAATTCCGAAAGGGTGTCTGCGCGCAGAGTACAATTCTCAAATTACATTACACAAGAGCAGACGGGCATTGCTAACAAAGCCCAAGTTATCCTTCATGGGCTTTGAACTGGACTGGGCTCAATAAATCGGGGGAAAGCTTTCAAAATTAAAAACAAAAATAGAAATAAGGGTTAACACTTAACAGGAGGAATTCGCATCCTCAGAGATATCTCAAACTTTTGAGTTTTTTTTTTGGGATATCTCAACCGTTCAAATACATTTTGCACGAATCTCAAAGCATAATCATACTAGCCTTGCGCTATCCCCGAATACACGTCAATCACGCAAAAAATTGAGATATTCTAACAGGAGTGTTGTCTAGATAGGTTGTGGATCTGGCATTCCCAGCTAAATCCGGATTATTCTTTTAACCTGATACGAATTTTAAAAAAGACTCATATATCTTTTATAGATACTGAATTGAGTTTGATCCGGTTAAAATTAATCCGTATCATTCTTTAGATATTGTACGGTACCCCTCTAATACCTGAGGGGATACGAATCCGTCCCACTCGAAGTAAGGAAAGAGAAAAATGTTTCTATTTTCTCTGTTTTTACAATGCATCATCTTGCTTAATCCTGCCATATTCATGCCAGATCTAAATGGATCAGATTGGTCTTACTGTTAAACGTTTTTGTTTTCTATTCGATGAATCAGTGTACTAGTGATTTTAAATTGTAAATAGAACGAAAATCATAACACAAAGGGGAGTGCTATCCTGAGAGCAATTATTCTAATTTTGAGAACTAAGATAAATTTTTGTTCTTAAATACCCAATTTATCCTTCCTCTTTAAATGAATTGTTTGATTAAGGGATCCACTTCGTCTCTCTCACCTAATTAATAATAAAACTAATGACATGAAAGTTCCTTCCAATAGAAAAATAAATCCTTCCTTCTGTGAATTCTATATCCCTAAAAATGATGTGTCTCGTAGATATATAGCCGTCATTTTTATTTATATTCAACATTAAATAGAAATTACTAAATATGCCCACGAAAGATAGATTTTATTAAATCTACCCAAACTGGCTAATTATTAGCCGGTCCTTAATTTTTAATAGGAACTGGCTAATAATTAGCCGGTCCTTAACTTTTTTTTTGGAAAAAATTATAATTTTTTTATTATTAAAATATTAGAAATATTCTTTTTGTTTCTTTGAAATTAGATAGAATGCTATATAATTTGATTTATTAGAAAGACTGCAACAAATAATCCGGATCAATATTTTTCATATCAGATTTTTCGCGGCTGCAAAAAAAATTAAAATATTTCTTTTTGTGTTATTGGAAAAAATAAATAAAAATTCTTTGAAGCTTATTTATTGATCTGGGTTCAAAAGTCACTTCTAGGTTAATATATAAAATATTTGAATTTTTCTATTTTCCAAAAAATAAAAACTTTATCCGCAACTGTGTCAGAAGTTTTTAAAACTATGTTCTCTTTTTTTTTTTAAATTGAGATTATTTTTTAATTTTTTATTAAAATATTAGAAATTTTTTATATGTTTTTTTGAAATTGGATAGAATAATATATTAATTTATTTGAAAGACTGAAACAAATAATCCGGATCAATATTTTTCAGACTGGACTTTTAGCGGCTGTAAGAAAAATTGAAATGTTTATTTGTGTGTTATTGAAAAAAATAAAAATGAAAAATATTATTAAGTTGGGTACAAAAATTTAATGGTCTGAAAAATACTTAATAAATAGTAAAAATAATTTAAAAAAATATAAAATTTGATCTGCAAGTACATTTTAAAATATTTATCATGTTAAATGGTTTGGATCGATTGTTTAGACTTTGAAAACTTTGAAAATGTAAGATCTAATCTGGTGTCACCAAAAAATAATGTAAGTGGATCGACATATAAGTCATCGCCATATCTGTATCATATCGACAAAAAATACTCGTACCCGTACTAGTGCAATATAGTGTGATTGCAAGTTGCTTTATATTTTCTAGCCATCCAACCAAGTTTATGAATTTGACTCTTGATAAAATACAAAATAAGCATCCAAAAAATACTAAATTTAACGTGGATGGATCATCATAAAAAATAACATTATTATCTGTTTGAAACTTTGAATTTAACGTTTAAATTGTAAATTTTAAAACAGAACAGTGATTGTGACATCTAGTAGCACCAAATCCCTCCTAGTTTAACAGAATTTATGTGCAATCACAATACTCATGGACTAATGGTACCAAAAACAGAAGAACACCCAGCTTCTTGGCTTACAAGACCTTCAGCTCTATAGTTGAAGGGATCTTGTCAGAAAAAATACTGGACAATTTTGCCCTTCTAGCATCCAGATGCACCGCAACCTTCCCCACATCAACTTTTTCCCACTTATCATCTCCTATACAAACATGCTTCTGGGTATCAATAACCCGGGACTTTTTGAAGGTTTGATCTCCATCATTTTATCAAAAACAAAATTACTGAACATAATTGTTTCTTATAATAGTTACACTCACACAGAAACAAAAATAAAAAATAAAGAAAGATACAACAACAACACTCAGTAGAGGTTCTAAAACTATTGCATAATTAGTTTTTCCTTGCACATTTTGTATCATTATTATCCTAAAATCATCTTCCAAGCTCATTTTGCTTTATAATTGCTAAACTATACGTCCTACCTTGTCATTCTAAATTTTATTACAGTCAATCAGCATGTGGAATAACACAATAGAATTACGATAATCTACATTGTTGATCTCATCGTATATTCCAACACAAGCTGCGAAAACAAAGACAACTCATCTTCCAACAATAGAGTTGGTTTATTATGTTCCACAACAACACCTGTTTATAATAAATTAAAAAAATTGTTTAGAATTCACAGAAAGTATCGAACAAAAGATAATGCACATCATTTTTGTAAATATACCAATGCAAAACAAAATTGCAAAACAACGAACAAGAATCTTTAGCTTGAAATATAACCTAAAACCCTGATTTAAATAAACATTATTTCCTAAGAAAATGGTCCAAAAAGAAAACAAAATATAATTGAGGGAACACTTACCATTATCAAGTAGGAGCACCATATCGCTATCGAGCACGGAGGTGATTCGATGTGCAATAGTTATCACAGTCGAATCTGAGAACTGCTGCCTCAAAGTCTTTTGAATCATGCTATCTGTTGCTGTATCGACTGAAGCTGTTGCTTCATCAAGAACCAAAATTTTCCTCTTTTTCAGAATCACACGCCCAAGGCAAACCAGCTGACGCTGGCCCACACTCCAGTTCTCTCCGCTCTCTGCCACTGCAAATAGAGGGTTGCTAAGATTGTTGCAAAATTTAGACATGCTGAATAATTCAGTTTTAATTAGGTCCCTCGTTAATTTGATTGAATTGTTATAAGAATATGTTATCTTGAGTTTATAATTAAGGGATATTTGTTTCCCAGGCTTTATGAAGGCCTCAAATATTGCATGCTGTTACAAGTTATTGGAGAATGCTGGCGCTGGGTGCAAAAATATAAATTAATAAGATTGTAAAAAATAAATAGTTGTGATGTCCTCAAGTAGGAGACCCTCTCTGTTTGAATTTTTGGTATATTCTTGTATTAATTTTTGGATAAATAAGCCTTGACGGTTAAGAGGAAAATTAATTGTAAAGAGATGAAAATTACAACCCTAATTTGTGTACTTAAACCTCTGGCCACAGCAGGTCCAGTCTGCCATTATTGGATAGTTTTGATAGTTTCCTTTATTAAATTATTCTCTAAGATATAAAGTAAATAGATATCTGTTATAGATTCATGCTTGAAACTGCTACTAGACAGTAACATGCCCATTCTCCTCCTATCATCAGCCCATATGCATTTTTTATTTTTATTTCTACTTAACCCATTATCTAACTCAATTCGGCTCTACTTGATTAGTATAACAAAAACAACAACAAGCAAATAGGATGCAAACCTGGAGAATCAAGCTTCAATTCCTTCTTCCGGACTTCATCTCCAAGCTGGCAACAATTCAAAGCCTACACCAAAGAGATAAAAGACTAAAATCAATCATTAAATTATTGGGTGTCAAAACTTCCTATGTATTCTTCTTTTATAAAAAATTAAACATATTTACTTTTCAAAATAGATACAAAAAAGATTAAAAAGTGGAAAGTGTATATTATTTTTTCTTTTGGGAAATTCTGAGAAGTATGCTTTCAAGAATTGAAAGCTATTGAAAATTTTAAATTATATACCTCCCAAATCTGAGCATCAGTATACTCCTCAAGAGGGTCAAGGTTGTTTCTAATTGTTCCTTCAAACATGGTGGGGTCTTGTGGTATGATGCTCAACCTGGACCGTAGATCATGTAATCCGATGGTACATATGTCTATATTATCTATTAGTATGTGTCCTACAGAGGGATCAACTATGCGAAATAGGGCCTGGATCAAAGTTGACTTGCCACTTCCTGTTCTCCCAACGATACCTGTTTTCATGCCACCAGGAAAGGTGCATGTGAGACCTCGGAGTACAAATGGAAGTTGTGGTGCGTATCGAACCTGTTAAAAAAAATATGAGAAGGATCCTTAGAATTGCCTCATGTATGCTAAGAAGGCTAGATCACTTTCAGATTGGATTGAAGCTACATAATTAAAATTTCATGTCCTGATCATTACAATAGGACATTTTGGGGTCTCACTCAGGTTCAAGTCAAATTCATTTTTTGACACATTCAGGTAAGATAATTTTGTTTGGGTTTTCTTTGTTTCTGTTTTGGAGTCATTTTGGCCAAGAGGATTGATTGGTCCTGGTCATTCACTTTGAAAACTTTTGAGGTCAAATTACTAACTTTGGAGTCTCTAATACAAAAGTTACATGAGAGACAAACAAACTTTTCTTTAAACCTAAGGATTTAATTAGCCACAACACATGCAAGCCTTACAGAACTTATTTTTTCTAAGCATTATGTTCAGGATTAATCACATCCAATAGTAATATAAGAATGGGAAAAAGAATTAAGTGTACCTGTAGGTTTTGGATCATAATGTCTCCTTGTGCTGGCCAGGATTGATCCAATGACAAATATTTTGGAGTAGAAAGTGGAGGTTCGCTAGGAATATTTGTGTATTGCAATATTCTCTCAACAGATATTATCTCATTTTCTAGATTGCACAAATTCCAAACAGCACATGTTAGTAGCATGTTCAAACTAAGCCCGTAAGTCACTGCAAGACCCGCAAGCCCTGTATTCAAGAAGAAAATTTAAAAGCAATGTAAATTTCAAATAATAAATTTGTTGCAATTTTAAATAAGACCAATGAACCATCTTTACTTTTAAGTCTTACGGAAATGAAAGGAAGAACGTAAGGACTAATGGAAAGGAAAAGCATCATTTAATTATTTGAGAATGCAGAGGGCTCTCATATTATAAAACAATTGGACTAATTAAAAATTCTTGTCACAAATCTGCAGCTATCCTAAATTTCAACTACACTTTGTGAATATATTTACAAAATGGCCTACCTGGATTAATCACACCAGCTGGTATAGTCACTACGAACACCAAAGAAAAGGCAAAGGTGAGAGACGAGATCATGTCAAGTCGAAAACAGAGCCACTCCATGGCACCGACATTGTAGAATTTGGGCCGGGAATAATCATCTATCAATTTTCTGTTTCTCCCCTTGAAACCTGATTCTTTGCCAAAACATCTAATCGTGGTAGAACCTGCCAGAGACTCGGCAAAATGTTGTATTATTGGAGCCTTGCACACTCCTACTAGCCTTGCCAGTTCTCTTGCCGTTTCTATGTAATATCTCTGTTTAAAACAGCAAGTTATATGAGCAATGAATTGTAAGAGCAACAATGAAATTCAAAATCCCTCTACTACCGTAGATTTGCAGAACACGCCAACACTATTCATCATAAGCATGTTAGTTAATTTTTTTTATCAAGAAATCTAAATTAATCACTTGTTGTACTGAACAGCGGTACTGTATTGTCTACCTATATAACCAAACCCTTAAATTTTCCAAAATTGCATACTTATGAAGCATATTTAAAAGCTAAGCTTGGATTTAGAACAGCAGCTTTTCTCATGTACTAATAATGAGGTCACAAGAAGGAAGTTTTATATATTGAATAGTAAGAATTTTAAAAATTTCCCACAAGAAAAATAAAGGTACCTGGTACCAAAGGCACAAGGCAATCATAGGAACAAACACAACAAACACTTGCCATGCAACTTGTGACATGACGGCTATGATACCAATAAGTTGTATCAATGTAAAGGCATAATCACTGATCTGGTACGGTATGCTTGTATCAACCTCACTCTGATCTGTTGAGGCCTGTAAGAATTAATTAAAATAATTCAATATTATGCCCTTCTTACGACACACTAATGAAATTTTATAGGATATATATGGATAAGAGAGACCATTGTGTTTTGTTGATATAACTAACTGATTGCAAAAAAAAAAAAAATTAAATAATGCATGACTTACCCGATTGAGGATCCGACCACTTGGAGTAGAATCGAAAAATGACATAGGCGCACGAAATATACTCAAGTGCATCTTGTCAAATAAAATGGTTGCAGTTTTGTAGCCTGCCGTAACAAGGAGCAAAGCCCTTGCTAGTATGAACAGAGAGCTGCCAAGTGCCAGTGCCACAAATACATATATAAGCATCATGCTACTGACAGGTGGGGCCACATCCTCTGACACAGGGGCAGCCCAAGCCATCCAGTAATTACTTGCTATTTGAAGGACTTGGAAGCAAATTTGTGCAAGGAGGATTAATGGCACCAGTGCCCCATTGTATGCCAATGTGATGTACTTCCAATAGATCCAAAATCCAACCTTCCCTTTCTCTCTTTCTTCTTCTGTTACAAGTTGTCCCTTTGGTATGTTTGGGTTTGCTTCTTCTGTCGATGTGTCATTCTGGGTTTTCTTG
Source organism: Carex arenaria (assembly GCA_964058825.1). Taxonomy (NCBI): domain Eukaryota; kingdom Viridiplantae; phylum Streptophyta; class Magnoliopsida; order Poales; family Cyperaceae; genus Carex; species Carex arenaria. The sequence continues at coordinate 341,779 of CAXKVW010000344.1, read as the reverse complement.
TTCTTAATTTCCTGATTGGAACTGGAGTCATCTTCCGTGCGGGAAATGGAGTCAAGTGCTGACAAGGCATCCTTGTGTGCAGAGACAAGTTCCATAAACTCCTTGCCAGATTCAAGTATTTCCTTGTATTTGCCTGCTTGTGCTACTTTTCCTTCTTTCATTACCTTTAAAGAAAAATTAAATTAGTTCAGTGCACATTCAAGGGAATGTGACAAAGAAAGAAAATAGAACCAAAAACTTACCAAGATGAGATCAGCAGCTGGTAGGAATTCAACTTGGTGTGTGACATAAATCACAGTCTTAGATGCTAGAAGCCTCAATAAGCATTCCTACAAAAATATCTATTTAGTTTAGTTCAAAGAACAGTTATAAATTAAGAAGAAAAGAAAACCAACCAAAGTTGCCCTAAACCAACCCCATAAGCATTCTACACTGATTATTTGAGGATTGTTCGGTTGATTGTTGGGTCATCTTTGAACTTCTTGCACATCCAAACTGAGAAAAAAAAATTAACTAAAAAGATTACCTTAAAGAGGTGTGACCCAGTATGTGCATCGACAGCACTAAAGGGATCGTCGAAAAGGAAAATATCGGCATCCTGATACAGTGCCCGAGCTATCTGGATTCTTTGTTTCTGGCCACCGCTTAAATTAATCCCTCTCTCTCCAATAATTGTCTGATCTCCATGTGGCAAAATCTCCAAATCCTTATTCAAGCTACATGCCTCAAGCACCTTATCGTACCGGTCCCTATGCATTTCCTTACCAAACAGAATATTATCCTGAATCTTGCCACTTTGTATCCATGGTGACTGGCTTACATAAGCAGTTGAACCACACAACTTCACCCCCCCAGATAATTTCGGCATTTCGCCGAGTATGCATGACAACAAACTTGACTTACCCGACCCCACTATACCACACACTGCAACCTTCATGCCTGACATCACCCTAAAGTTCAAATCTGTTAATGTTGGTTCCTCACTCCCCAAATCCCATGAAAATGTACCACTCTGTACTTCAACTGCCACATCAGAACTCCCTTTGGGAACTCTATGTACCACATTATCTGGCAAATCCTCTAAACACAAGAAAGAACTTATACGATTTAGGGAAACTTTAATTTGAATTATCATGGAAATGGTATCAGGCAGGCAATATATTGGCTCTTGCAACACCCTAAATGTAGCCAAGGCCGAAAGCACTTTACCACTAGAAAGCGGTATACCTAAAAGAATGCACGTCCCGAAAGTGACGACAGCCACAAAAGTCGGTGTTCCCCAGAAGAGAAACGTCACACCAGCTTTAGCGTACAGGAATTTTTTGATCCAGCTAGCCTCGTTTTTCCTTTGATTGATAATTTTTTGAAGAAATTTCATCTCCCAACCCTGGAATTTTAGAATTCTCATGTTGCGCAGCACTTCTGACAATGCCTTCATGCGGACGTCTTTAGCCTCCATCATTTTCTCTTGAAATTTCTCTTGCACATGGCTGACTAGTAAATTGACCAGCATTAGCACAATTGTTGCAGCTAGAGCTGATACTGAGGCAAGACCGATGCAGGAGTACAGTACGATCAGAGCAAGGGCAATTTGTATCGGTACTAACCAGAATTCATGCATGTACAAGCTGAAGAGGCTGACTAGGTCGGCATCTACACTCATTATGTTTATCATCTCACCGCTGGTATGGCTCTGTCTTGACTGGCTGGAGAGAGTGAGCCCCTTTTGATATATCGTACCCACTAGAGCTGCTCTTGTCCGTACCCTAGCTTGCTCCATCCGAAAGGACCAATGCCTCATGGAGAGGCATTCAATAATTTTACCAATGATAAATGTCAGTACCAACAAGTAACCTTTTTTTGATGATCGTTGGGTACCATTTAGGTACTGCACAAAATACTCAATCAGATATGGCCCAATATAGGCCGAGATATTGTACACCAATGCATAGATACCTGTTAAAACAACTTGTCCCCAACATGTGAAAACCAAAGCTTTTGCGAGTTTAAAGGGTGTCACTTTACCATTAGCACCAATTTGTGATTCTAGCTTGGTTTTGAAGATAGGTAAGACACTATTGATTGAATCTCTCTCATCTACCATTGGTATGTCTTCCTGGTCCAATGTTTTTCTGTAGCCGAGAGAAAGCAAGGGACCAATCCAAGAGAATGTAAAAACGCTAAAGAACCCAGCATTGGTGAACAGAGAGGCATTTTTGGAACTACTGCTGGTACTGTTACCAGTACCAATGCTGTTACAGGAATCATTTATGAGGGGTTCCTGGAGATGAGAATCATCACCTTCATTAACTTCATTTCTTCGATTACCGTAGAAACCAGCATAGCTAAGCAATAACCTACAATTTAATGTTTAAATGGTTCATATGAAAAATATCATTACTTGTACTCAGGATATCCTTGCATATCATAATTGGTAATTAATATAAATATTTATTTATGGTAATTTAAGATGTTTTCTTTAACCATTTATATGATTTAGAAAAATAATGAATACATATACTTTGATTTGCAAAACCCACTCAATTTATATTACGGGTCTAATTTGCTGATTAGAACTTATCCGCCATCCAACAGTTTGCTTAATATATAAAAATAGAAGAATTGATCTTCATGAAATAAATTAAGTTTATTATAATTAATTAGTGAACAGGATGATTTTTACAAATGTACATGTGGGACAATATAAAGTAACAAAATATAAGACATCGTAACAATTAAATAATTTTCAGAAAGTATATAATTATTAGAAATCTTATCAAATAAATAAATTAATATAACCTAAAGATATTATATCAAATAATAAATATAAGAATCTTATCAAATAAATAAATTAATATAACCTAAAGATATTATATCAAATAATAAATATAAGAATCTTATCAAATAGATAATCTTCAGAAAAATGTAGTTAATGGAATCTTTATCAAAATCTAAAATATAAGAGATTGTTTAAATCTACCTACTAAGCATAAATTAGATATAGAATTGGGGTACCTTATTAATTTCTGAACTTGATTGTGACAAGGAAGGTGCGGTCTGAGATCTCCCATGGGGGTTATGAATGAAAGAGAGATTAAAATATAGATTTTCTTTTTACTTTCTGTTAAGGAGGCGAGAGAGAGAGAGAGTACTAGGAGCGGTTTTGTAAATACGGTTTGCTAATTAGGGAATATAGACGCTATTTATGGGTGGTTATTTTGGAGAGTTCTCGTTTTAATTTGAGTAATTAATGATATAAATTATGGGCTGCCGAAATTAACATACTAAATTGGGCCTTGTATTTTTGGGTAACATATAAATTATAAATATATACTATTTTAATTACTGATGCAGTTTCGGACTACAACAATTTCTATTCAAGATACATATAATTTTAATTATACTACAAACATAAATAATAATTATTAAATATATATAATTTTGTTTTTCAAGGTGTCACATTCTTCCTTCCTTCAAGAATAATTTTGTTCTTAAAATTCAAACATTAAATTGTAGAGATTAAACATATTCTATTCTGATGGATAACGCCCATCAGAAAATACAAGAGAGAAAAAATAATTTTTTATTAAAGTGAAGTCCAAACAAAGTAATCTTCAATGAGAAAGTGACAGATTGGCATTGTGCTAGGCTTCACATTGAGCATCTCAAAGAAAACAGGGTTAAAATCTTTGGCATCACAGTGGCAAATTGCAAGTGCATTGACATTTCTCCCATTATTCCCTTCAAAGGGAATGGCATATCCTGAATTTAGATTTGGTGTGGCAATAGAACACCGCTTGAGGCGATACCACCGGGTGACACAGCACAGATTTCTCTTGTCGTAATTCAACTACCGGAGAACCGACTTTGTAGAAGATCTTTGTTGTTTTAGATTGTCTATTGCCAAGTACTGTTGACAGAACTTTTAGGTTCCCGGTGCCAAGTTCAGAGATGGTATTGTCGATCATGGATTCGAGAGATGTGGAACAAAATTGTTTTGCACCTTTGTTGGGATCTAGAGCCTCACAATGAGATAGGCTATTATGTATTTGTTTGGCTTCTTTAGAGCCCGGTTCAATAGAATAACGATTCAGAAATTGAGACAGATTCTTGGAAAGAAACGGCATTGCTTCGGCCTCTGTACGAGGGATGAAGGCATTACCAACAATGCTTCGCTCAAGGTTAATTGTTTCATTAATATTAGCTCCTGGGTATATATCCTTTGGCTGGAAGAACAAATTTAGGATATGATTAGATATTCTTCTGCTGCTTCTCCATGTTACTGGGTACTCAATCCAGTCAAATTTCTCCTTTTGCCCTATTTTTGATCCATGAATGAAAAGTGAGAAATATACTCAATATTAATTAAAAGTGAACAAATTGTTATCTCTATGTATAGCCAACATATAATAGGTTGTATTTTGTAGCTAAGACACCAACAATGAATGATAACATATTGTTAGGTTCTATCATAATAAATTTGAGATAAACAAAAAAACTTTATTTATCATGTACCAAAACTTTATACTATATAATACATAACGAATATTGTTCTGATGATTTTTCTATAACTTTGGCCTAACTAAACTTATATTTATATAAATAAGTAAATAACATGATAATTGTCATTGCAATTTATTTTGTTAGGACCAGGCATATATAGTCTTGAACCTTTATAGTGTAACAGTCAGATGTGGTACTGATAATTAACCAAAGCTCTCCAAAATCAAACTTGTTCTGATAATTGTCATTGCATTTTGTTTGTTTTAGGACCAGGCATAGTCTTAAACCTCTTATAGTGTAACAATCGGATGTGGTACTGATAATTAACCAAAGTTCTTCAAAATCAAACCTTTATATATAGCTAAATGATGACCATAGTTAGGATGAATGTTATATCTTTTTCTTAATTTATATATGCTAAAGAAAAGAGAAGAACAGAGAACCTGGATGAATTAGGTTGTGAAGTACTTCCGACATAGAGGTGTTCGGCAGGTTGGAGTACCAATAAGCCTCCATTGGTGAATAAACATTGCTCACTTGATCAGTTTTCACATTCGTAGATAAACACGTGATCTGCAGAGTACGTACGTACATATAGAACGACAAAAAAAAATTGCAAATTAAAGTAGTATATATAGCAGAAAACTGTTATACACATAGTATTGTCAATCTTTTGCACTACCTGGGTTTGGGTTTAGTTGGTAGACTGGAGAGAGAAATTAAGTAGAAATATATATTAGTAAAAAATGAACAGCTCTTTAAAAATGACTCTGAGAAGGGTAGCCAATTCACTAATTAAGGAGCTCCCTTAAACTTATCTTATCTAAAGAGTGCTTAATTAACTGTCCAGCTAAATTAAGAAAGATTAAGCTAAAGAAAATCTAAGGAAGTCAGCTACAGCCTACTTAATTTATGATGAGGATAAATATCATAATGGTATCATAGGAGAAAAGAAATGCAAGAGTTTGCCTTCAAGACAGAGCCTGAAGTAATGTTTAGAGAGATGTGAAAAAATTAAGAAAAAAAAACTAAGGATCGACATGCTAATGTAATGTTTGTTCTATGTAAATGGAAAAATATATATATATATATAGAGAGAGAGTGAGAGAGTTGGGCTATTATGCATTGCAATGTATATGCCTTCTTGTACATTGCACTATAAATCGTGGTATTCAAAGTCCAAATAGCCGATCCAAACTGTTCAATTTGTTATCCATATTAATATGTGTTTGGAGACCAAATTTTACATTTTTTGAAAAAATTTTACTACTTTTTTAGATTTATTGAAAATCACTGTTTTTTTATGGCCCAGATTTGTCTGAAAACAGCGATTTTCAATAAATCTAAAAAAATAGTAAAAATTTTCTAAAAAAATGTAAAATTTGGTCTCCAAACACACATTAATATGGAGAACAAGTTGAACGGTTTGGATCGGCTGTTTGGACTTTGAATTCGACGATTTATAATCCAATGTACAAAAGAGCTTATACATTGCAATGTACCGTAGCCCATCTCTCTCTCTATATATATATATTTACTCAAAAAAATAGAACTTACCAGCAAACAAATGAGGAGGCCATAACGCGTCATTATTGCAAGTATGGTTTTTGAAGCTTAGAAATACACTTTGTTAATTTTTTTCATTTTCTCCAATATCTTACAATCCACTAAGCAAGAACAAAATTTTATTCATAATTAAGAGGGCATTGGGTTTTTGATGACCTGGTTTTCTTTGCTTCTTAAAATATAGCAGTGCTTATAAAGAATTTTTCATTTGTGAAGTCAGGCCACATGCAAAAAGCATGCAATTACTACCTCAATAATCACACTTTATGGGATGCAAAACTAAATCAACGGATCACACTTTTTTTTCTCCCTTTGGTCATCTTTGTTATTATTATTTGCTCATTTTCTTTTTAAGTATTCCATTAATTAATTTATAAATTTAAGTTTAATTAGCTTTTGTAATTACGTAGTTTTAAATATATAGTTCAACTAGCATGTGAATATCAGACACAAAAGGTTGACTTAGTAGAAATCATGTATATAACAAAAAAAATTAATATCAACAAAAAGAAAATAGCTAAATAGAAATGTGAATATAATTAGCAAATCAGAGATAAAACTTCAAGTACGGATTAATAAGGCCAAATATCACTGATTTATAATATATAGATTATTAAAAAGAGATAAGAATATATAAAGTAGATTTCTTGAAAACTAAATTAAAATTGTTACATAATTAAAGATAAATTCACATCTTCAATTTATATATATTATAGTTAAATGAACAAAAAAAAAAAGAAGTAATTACTGGATCTTTCAATGTAGGATCCGCTATTGAAGAATCCAAATGTAAGGCCCAATTAGACGGCCCAAGAAAATCTCTCTTCTAATCATCAATCACAGTTCAAATTAGCCCTTCATTCCTATCCGAAAATTCGGGTGATAACTAAAAATTTCTGGACCACCGGATCAGTGATTTTCAAAGTGGCTTAATAAATAGTAAAAAAATTCAAAAAAATGTAAAATTTAGTCTCCAAGCACATTTCAATATGGATATCACATCTAACGGTTCGGATTGACTATTTGAACTTTAAAAATAGAGATATAAACGCAAATTAAAACACTCACTTTAATTTGCAAGGCATGATAGCCTTATTCACATATATATTTAAACTCTTTTAAGTGACACCCTAACTGGGCCCTTAATCTACTTGTGCAAGAAACTGATCAGCCTGAGGTAATTTACTCACTAACACATCCATCTGGTACAAACTATTTTGGTGCCATTACTTCTAGATCTGAACCAGTGTCGCTTTTCAGAGCCTTGGTTTTCACTAGTGTTTGTTTTTAATTCACGCAGCAAGATCTGACCTATGTGTGTACAACAAGAGAGGTCCGAATCAAGGAGCCCATGAGCTCAAACCTGAATATAAGAGAGCCATTCAGGATACCAAGGACAATGTCTAATTCAACTAGTGGCTCTCTTTTTTATTATTTTTTTATGGTTAGTGGTTAAAATTACCACTAACAAATATATTGATAAGAAAAGTTATAAAATCTTAAGTTCTATCACCTCATATAACATAAAAATAAATATTTATATTTATACTCAATTTTAAAATTTATTTTCAATCTCGCTTCACGACCGGATCCGCTTGTTCGATCGCCGCTGCGCTTCGATAATGATCGGAACTAGTCACCGTCGTGCTCCAATCGAGATTAAACTCTACACTCCAAGCTACAACATTACTGCATTCTCGACTGACCTAATTGCCCAAATCTTCCCTATTTTTTTGCTCTTTTCTATCGCTCATCCGGATGGCGGCTGACCGTTCGGATTCTTAATACACTCTTTTTTTTTAAACTAAAAAAAGAAAGTTAATTTCTGATACTTATTGTGTGAATTGTAATAACTGAAATTTCTGGAAATGCAATTAGCTTGGTCAGATTCTTGGGTTGGCATGAATGCTAGCTTATGCGCAAATTTGATTATTAGTGGTTTGTTTTGTTCTGGAAACCAAACAGGAAAAACAACCATACGAGTTAACCTTTGTAAATTAAGAGTGCATTTTGATCCTAGGTATTTTAGGATGAGATGCAGATACTATTAAATAAAAAACCTTCAAAAGGTCTTGAATAGCTTGTCATAGAATTCAAAGATTCAAGCCAAGCAAAATTTAAAGAAAAAACACAATCAAGAATTTCAACATAGCATCAAACACATGAATTGCGGTTGGATAACAAGTGTGTGCTATCCGTATATTTTAAACTGCCCATACTATAGCAACTGTCGAGTTTAAATCTCCAGCATGTTTGGACAAATGTTTTTGTTTGGGCTAGTGTTTCGATAATTGATCAATTTATGGTGTAGAGTTTACACAATTGGCCAGTTTAGGCTACTGTCAAGTATAGATCTGTAGGTACTCATGATTAACATCATTCCATCTTAATTTCAATTTTGTTTCCTGTCCCCATATCATTTTTCACAACATAAGTTACATAACTGTGATGCACACCATACCTTACTTTTCTTTTATTAGTAATACAATTGCAATTATGTTTTAAACTTTTCTACTTAATATTTATGTACGAGTTCATGTGTAGCATCAATCTTTCAGTGTTATGGCTCTACACCTCAAACTCTAAAATATGATCTACATTAAATTTTATGTTTTCATAAGATTTTTTTTTACTAAACAAACATGGTGATTATATGAAAGAAGATGCTCTTGGTGTGTCATGCTTTTGTTTTGTGATTACATGACATTCGCATGAGGTAACCTGATTGTATTAAAATTTATTTTGCCAGTAAGATTCATATTTAATTCCTAGGATGTGATATTTACTAGAAATGAAAAATAATTATAGTAAATATAAAATGATTAAGTTGAGATATTGAAGAAAGCTAAACATTATTTGAAATTGTAATGTTTCTGTACTTACATTTTTTAGTAATAATTAATATTCAAATAACATTTGTGGCAAAATATTTTTGGGTAGAAAACATGTGTCTCTTGCGTAATCAATTTCTCTATAATATGTTATTATTTCCTTAATTAATGAAATACGTCAAATTATTTTAAAATTAACATCTTTCCCATAATCATTTCCCCAAGTCAAGAATCAAAGAATTTTTTTTTTTGAAACTAACTGAAATTAAATTTTTTAGTCGCCCAGTTGAGAATTTCATTATGAGTTATTTAAATGTGTCAGTGCTACATTCTACGTTGACTGACATGATTATTTAAATTTTTTGAACTTGTTATCCAACCGCAATTCATGTGTTTGATGCTATGTTGAAATTCTTGATTGTGTTTTTTCTTTAAATTTTGCTATGTTGAAATTCACTTGTTATCCCACCCATCATCTGATGGTGCATTGCCATTGCATGACCGTGATAGATGTCTCATTAATTAGGATATCCACAGTTTTCGACTTGTTGGAGAAGAGTCTCCTATTCCTCTCTTTCCAAATCGTCCACGCCCCTGCCGCCCAGACGACCCTTTGTTGCCTCCTCATTTGCCGGGAAAGATTCGGTAGGTGTAGCCACATGTCACTAGCCTGTTGGGCAGTTCCCGCTCTGATGTTATGTTGGGTGCACAGCCCTCTCCAGAATCTCCTAGAGTAGCTGCAATTCCAAATTAGATGATCCCTTGTTTCCATTTCGTCATTATGACAAAGTTGGCACCCAAACGGTACCATGCACCCTCGCACCATCAGTATTTCCTGCATCAGAATTTTATTCTCTAGCATCAACCAGATAAATACTTGGACTTTCAGTGGCACCTTTAATTTCCAAAGTATTTCATGGTGCGGTGACACCACCCCCGTATTGTGCATCATGGTGTATGCCAATTTACATGTGTATAGTTCTGTCGAAGACCATCGCCACCTCCAGCTCTGCTGGCTAGTATCCCGAGTGACTGAAACATTGAAGAATTGCTGTAGGTCGGCCAGGTCCTTGAGGAAGTAGGACGATGTTGCGATTGTGCCCAACTGTGAAGGGTCATTGATGCTATACAGTCCTTGCAACGTGGCAGCCCATAACCCGCTCGGGCTATTGTCAACCTAAAAATATCCTTGTTAATATATTTCTAGGGTTCTATACTAGAGGTCATGGATTCGAAACCCAGATGGGAGAAATCCTTTGTTATAATAACAAAGGTATTAAATAGTTGGGTGGTTTGACCTCCAACCTTTACTCAAAAAAAATATATATATATTTCTAGGGTTGAGGATATAACAACGTTAACAATGTAAAGAAATGTAAAGAGTAATTTTACATCCTTTTCTCTTCCAACTTTTTTTTTTTTAATCCCCTTGTATGCTAAACTATTTTTATTTTTATACTTCCAGAAAAAAAAAAAAACTATATGTTGAGGGATCCCAGACTCTTTTAAGATTTCTAAATTCTGAAAATTTACATTACAGGACAGTTTTTTCTTTTTATTTCTAACAAAACGATACAATTAGTTCTGAGTAGGGCTGTAAGACTCTTACCACACTTATTAACCTATGCACCCATCTGATCACTCTGGTTGATCTGACTCATTTGAACTCTCGTCATCTTTTACCTGTAAATTGTAATTCTCTGGATACCATTTTATAGTTTCTTTCTCAAAAAATATATCCTTGATCAACACAAAACCGGAGAAAGCAGTGGTTTGCCAGAGAAGAAAGCATCCAAATTGGCTATCACCAACTCGAGCACGCCTTTAAATGATTCAGGAGTTGTGACCGCTCTGTGATCCGATAACACCACATTCTCCATTTGAAATAACTCCTTTGGCACATCCGGTTCATTTACAAACACATCTAGACCAGCCCCACCTATCACTCCTTCCTTCAAGCATCTACCATAAGAGTTTTACAGGTAAGCCATATTATTAATTATTAAACAAATATTTATAAATTGGGTAATTATCTTACCTCACAAGCTCTGGTTCATCAATCAGGGCTCCACGACAAACATTGATGACAATGCCATCTTTGCCTAATGCTACCATCACATCTCGGCTGATGATGTTGCGGGTCTCGGCTGTCAGTGCACATGAGAGCACCAAAACATCATTCTCACGTGCTAGGTCAAGTACACTAGAGAAATGTTTGTATGAGAGGAAGTTAGGTTTTGGTGCTCTAGAGAAGTAGGAGATGGGGCAACCAAATGCCATTAGCCTTTTTGCCACATGAGATCCAATGCTCCCTAACCCGACTATACCGACCCGTTTCCCACTGACCTAGCATTTAAATATAGAAAACATGAGTTATAGAACTCAAGTTCTTTTGGTTTCATGTCAGTATGAGTATGGTGTTTGATACACAGGGCACCTATGAAATGGTCAAGCAAAGTGATGAAATACGTGCTGGATTTGTATTGTATGGTATACGGACTACGGCTCAAACTCAACTATTACGGCCCAGATGATGAATAACTAAACGAATGCATATTTTCTTTTTCTTTCTTTGGATGCCAACTCACTGTGTGTGTGGTCAAAGTCTTTTGACTTGGGGAACGTTTCAACTTGAATTAAAATTTGTACTGACAAAGGTTATTTTAAGTCAGACATCCATGGTCCATGGAGGCTCCAAGGATGAGACACAGGTTACCGAGTCTAGAATTCATATCCTCTGACATACGGACATCCATGTCATTCCTTCAAGTTTAAACAAGTATTAACAAAGATATAAAACCCTGGATCCAAGCGGGAGGTCCCCTTTCCCCATCCACAACCCGTTTTTCACAAACCAATCCGCCATGGTAACCTTCCTCAACACGTCAACCAACAAGCCGACCGCGAAATCAGCCGCATCAGGCGTGAACGTTTCCCCGGCGTTAGTGACTGTGACGCCTCTCTTTCGACATGCATCAAGGTCTATGTGATTGACGCCGGCTGAGATGGCGGCAACCAGGCCAAGAGAACTAGGGAGCTGGTCCAGGAGGGATGAATCGACGGTCACTATCGGGGCCAGGATGAGGAGGGCCTTGATTTGAGAGCAATGGGTGGAGAGGAAGCGGCGATTCACTGGCTGTAACGAGGTCAAATTTTTGGGAGAGCGCTGTTTCCAAGGGGCTATTTCCATTGATGGGTTGGAGTAGGAGTACTTTGGGTTTTTCATTAATTCTAAATCCATCGCCTTTTAAATTTATAATTCCTATTTCTTTGCCAATTTCATTCTCTAGCATCTGGCTGGTTGAAGCGGCTTGAGATAACTCTATAAGAACACGAGCTTTAACAATCTTTGATTCTTATATAGAGAGTTTTTGGCCTTCATGCTGCCACATGTGAAGAAACTTGTGCTTATAAGTTATAACTTAAAGCTCCTGTACATTTGAAAAGAGATAAATTAAAATTACCCTTCATTATTTGCTGCCCTTTGATCCAAATCTCCCCTTGAGAGCACCTGTTACCGGGTCTACAATCTTTGCTTCAGATCCAATGTAGTTTGTCCCTTCTTTACCATCTGTTCTAAAATAGCCCCTTGTTGCTTCACAGTCACCCGTGTGAAATTATGATTTTAAGGTAAACAATACAAAGATAAATGATCTTTTAAGCCACGACATTGAAATTTTTTGTTCTGGTGAAGTGTTAGTATTGACTATTAAAAATCATGGCAATGAGCTGCTGATTACTGGATTTCCATAAAAGATTATATTGTTTCCTCCATTTTGTATTCTTCTTTAGTCTGTTCAAATTGTACATCGATTGAAAAGGAGAACATTTTTTTGTGGGAAAATGTGAGTCAGGCTCCCATTTAATTTCATTGAATCAGCTATATCAGTTTTGTAACAAAATTAAAAAGGCAAAACAACACTCAAAGAGAACAAAATCATCTGCTGGCTAATTCAGTTTTATTACATGAAAGTGAAATCATGTAATAAAATTAAAACGTGACAAAGAGAACAAACTTAGATGAAATTAAACTAAACTAAATCATCTGTTGACTTGAGCATCTGGTATGATTCTGCACATCTTCCCTGATCAGCCTGCTGATACAATAATCTTTACCAGTAGTCGTACAAGGACGGTTTTTCGTTTTGCCATTGACAACATCTTTTGATTATTCAGTTGAATCTTTCCTGATATGCCACTTCCTCATTTCCTAAATATCATTATTGTACTGTTTTTGGATACATTTGATATATTATAGAGTTAGTATGGACAAATATGTGAGTTTCTATAATTTAAAAGGATAAATACGGTATTACAAACTTTTGAGGGAAAAATACATAATATTGAAGATTTTGAGAGTGATACATGAAATTTCCCTATTATATACTGTTTGATAGGGGGGAAATGAGAGAATAAGAAAAAGAAAAACACCTATTCTCATGAATAAGACTTATCAATTTATTCCTTTATTTCATTGTCGAACTTAGTCTAATTGGATGTGAGGTAACTTTTGTTAGGATGATGATAAAGGAAAGAAAAAAAAAACAGAAAAAAAGAGGTAACTGGTAAGAAAATAAAACGAAACAGTTATCATCTTTTTTTTTTTTTGTTCGATTATTATTATTTTTTTTGCTTCATTATATTTAAGAACTATAAAAATGATTCCCTTTAAAAGATTAAAAGTTTAACAAAATAATCCCATTAAATTTAATCTCCTATTAAACAACCAATCAAACAAGAAGTTTACATAGTTTTTTTTTACTCTCTCCTATTCCTTTGTTCAAAAGTCAAAACAAGATTTCAGGAAGGCGCATGTCCTTTTTTGTGCTCGTGGGAGTTCTTCAAATATATATAAAATGAAGTAAACAACAAATACATACTTTCTTCATTTTAACATGAACAATCATCAATTAGATTAACCTATAGCAACTGATATACAATACCTAACCATAATTGACATACATCCTTATACATCATTACAAAGGGATATCAAAAACAACATTTTTTAATGATGCTTTATGAAAAATCACATTAACTCATAAGTCATAATCAGATTATTCAGTTCTAATGTAGAAAAGAAAAACTAGTCCAACTTTTACTCGTATAATAACAAATCACATTATCTCACAAGTCATAACTAGATTATTCAGTTCTAATGTAGACCAGAAAAGCTAATCCAACTTTTACTCTTATAATAAAATTAATCAGCCATCACTGGTGTTATCAATGGCTTACCTGAAAAAAAAGCTTCAAAATTTGCAATACAAATTTGGATAAGATCTGACAAGGCCTCAGGAGTAAACACAGCCTGGTGTGGCGTTAGCACAACATTCTCCATTTCGAACATCTCCTTTGGTACATTAGGTTCGTTCTCAAACACATCAAGCCCAACCCCTTTAATCTCTCCTTGTACCAATGATCGGACCAGCTCGGGCTCATCAATATGGGCCCCACGCCCTATATTTATGATAATGCCTTCCTTGCCGAGGGCTTGCAGAACTTGCTTGTTTATGATGTGGTGAGTTTCTTTGGTTAGCGAGCAAGACACAACTAAGATATCAGATTCAGTGGCCAGGTCAATGATATTGGCGATATACTTGTAATTGGCAGTTTGCTTTTGTTTTCTTGAAAAATACAATATTTTGCAACCAAATGCCTTGAGTCTCTTGGCAATTGCAGATCCAATGCTACCCAGTCCTACAATTCCAACCCGTTTACCTCCTAGCTGGAAATTTAAAGAACCATTATTATAATTATGCATTTCAACCTTTCAAGCAACCATTATTATAATCAGAACATGCGGGCTTTCTCAATAATATAAAAAATCGAGATAAAACTCAATTTCAATAAATTCACAATTTTGACTTAAATTGTTCTTCAAATAAGAATCAATTGTTAGTAGAAGAAAAAGAAGAATCTACTACTCGATGATCATACCCTAGATCCAAGTGGGTAGTTCCCTCTTACTGGCCACAACCTCTTTCTCACATACCAATCGGATGTAGTGATTTTTCGCAAAACATCAATTAACAACCCAACTGCATGATCAGCAACATCAGTAGAATAGATCTGTCCTGCATTCGCTACCTGTACTCCTCTTCTCCTACACTCCTCCAAGTCAATATGATTCACCCCAGCATTGGCAGAGATCACACACCTCACTGAGGGGTATTGGTCTAGGAGAACCGAGTCCACGCAATATAGCGCACTGTAGTCGAGCATGGCGCAGGCTGACACTGAGAGAGGAGATGAAGTTGGGATGAGATGGAATTTGGTAGAGAAAGCGGCAGAGAAGTCGGCAGAGGGTTGACTAAGGAAAACAACCAAGGGAAGATCTGGTGGTACAGATCCCTCGATTGGTTCCATGGTATTCTTTTCAGAGTGAAGATTGTGAGTACTGAGTACAGCCTTTAACTCCTAAATTTAACCAGAACTAATTTCAGTACTATGCAAATTTATTTTGCTGCTTCGTACCACAAGTGCCAATTTTCCATCAAGGACTAATCAATGTTATTTAATTTCCACATTATTAGAATTTAGAAGGCATGACAAAATAAATACACAGGAAAACTATGTGTGAGTTACCACAATTTTGCAAATGATTCTGTGAACAAAACCAAATGTTGTATCATAGAAAGAAAATAACACAATGCCACAATCTTGAAAGTGATCAATCACGCTCTTGGTTGTTTTTCCAACTATTGGAGTTCAAATTCCAAAAAAATCAGAGAAGAACTTACCTGGCGACACTGGAGATCGTTGAGAGAGCACCGTGACGGGCAGGAGAGGCTTGGAGGCACGAGGCGCGAGGGGCAGCAGGTGTTGGAGGAGAGAGGCGTACAGGAAGGAGGGGCTGGAGGCGAGATGAAGGGGTGCGGTGCTGCGCCGAGAGAGAGAGGAGAGGAGCGGGAGAGGAAATGCGATTTAGAGAAGTGGCGTGAGAGAGAGAGAGGGGATCGGATTTTGGGGATGGTTTAACTTACTGGAGGTGTCCAGTATTTTGAATCCAACAAATTTTTTTTTGAATGAGATCAATCTGATCTGCACGAATTTTGAAGCAGATCCAATGGTGTTAAATGCAAATTAAAAGGCCCCTTTTAATTTACAAAACATGATAGTCTATCTCCTGCCATTTTTATTCATGTCCAAACTTTCATAGAATTCGCCAACTCTGCCCACCAAAATCTGGAAAATTTTATTTCTACCCAAGCCAGCCATTATATAGCCAATTTTCATTCTATATCATCTCTTAAAATTAATTATTTTTCAGGAAAAAAGAAAAAAAAAATCATGAAACCCCATTTTAAATATATATGTGTGTAGGTTGGCTAATATCAAAATGTTTGTTCATAAGCTGTGAAACTAACGCTTCGTTTTTTACATTTTCAAAGTCTACAAAGTTAATCCAAACCGTTCAACATTCAATCTGTATTAAAATGTACTTGGAGAACAAAATTTTCAATTTTTTTACTATTTATTAAGTCGATTTTAAAATCATTGAGATGATAATATTGAGATTATTTAAAAAAAATTAATATTGAGATGATAATTTAAAAATTTTCGATTCCATCTGCTATCATTACATATTATACATTCAAATCTTATTGCAGTAATATTGCATTGTCATTCAGCTACAACAGTTTCTATTTTAAAATTTTCTATTCCATGGTGCCCGAACACGTACAATATTAAAAGTTGTACCTATACAATATATTGCGCTTTCATATATTAATGTTATTCGACTTATTTCCCATGAATAACAAAGTTGCATCATAGAAACTTTATAAACCATCTCATATATATATGCACAGAGAAAACAAAGTACACCTCGTACAAGAGCATAACACAGAGAAATTTTTTTAAAACGGCCACTCCACATAGAACAAAAAAAAATTAAGCAATCAACAAAAAAAAACATACTACCTATATAATTCAACCCAACATATATTCCTACTACCCATCTAAATTTTTACATTACTCATTATGGTTGGTGTTAGACGAGTTGAGTAGGATTAAATTTCAATTTTCCGCCAAAGAAGAGATGTTCAACAACAAAAAATCCCAAAGAGAATATACCGTACACTACCATGATAATATACTTAGAATGGCAAATGAACTGAGAACAACAGAAAGAAGAGAAAATTGCTTCCGAAGCAAGTCGATGAACTGTTCTTCTTTCGGTGACGATAGCTGTTGCCGCCACCAGCAGCAGCAGCTGCCCCCGCAGCTGTAACACCACCCGGAATAGTGCTGCTGCTAGAATCCCCACCATTATCATGACCTGAAACTCCGTGGCCACCACTGAAACTGTGGCCCCCTCCGGATACACCATGGCCTCCTCCGCCACCTTTTAGCACTCTTCTAATATTGTCTGTGATATTATGAATCCCTTCTGGGCATTCTTTCTTCCCTGCACTTGGGAACAAATCTGTCACTTGATTTCAAAAATTTGTTTGATTTTTTTCTTTTTGTAAATCCCGTTTCAAATATAAAGTTTCATCAAAGCAGCAAGTGCATGGTCTGCCAAATATTTAAAGATCTTTTATTTAAATGTACGAGTGAGACTATGGTACTACGCATAATGCAGATTGGTCCGTACTATGAATTAATATTTTTGTTTTCAAAATTCTAACGATCAACCCGAACCATTCAACATGGTCGAAATAAATTTTATAACTACATATTCATATGGAGATCATATTGAACACATCTGATCAATCGTTAGAACTTTCAAACCGAAAATTTGAGTTCATAGCATGAACCAATATGCTCTATGCATATATAGTACCATAGCCTCACTCTAAAAGTACATATGAAAAACAAGTTTTAATTGCAATCAGGTATGAGGAATAATTTAATATGGATTATTCCACTATAATTAGACATAACAATCAATGTTTTAGAAGTAAGGGGGTAATGCCTTCCAAATCCTAAAATATTATCCAGTATATCTTGCAAAATGAATTATAAACCTCAATTTCATGATATTCACACAATAGCTTTCCTTTCCCTTTCCATGGACTTAAAGAAATAGCCTTTTGTTTTTTGGAGAGGATAAGAGGGGTGGTGCCTTTGAGCCAACGCTAATGGAAATAAATAAAGTTTTATTCTGATGTTCCGAGGAAAACAAGTGAAAGAGACAAGTGAGCTACTAACCTTTGATAATGGTATCCAGGGATGAGGAGAGATGAAAAAAGCATAAGCAAATAGCTATAATTAAAATGGTAGCAAATTTGTACCTCGCCATGTCTCTTCTCTTTGTAATTGAGAAAACTTGTATTAATTTATTGCAACTTTACAGAAGAAAGAGATCAATGTTGTGAAGATAAGAATGATTCCAGAGAAGTCCATCTCCATCTTGCAAAGCAAAAAAGCAAATTAAAGAAGCTACTTTCCCAAATTAAAAGATGCGTGGCCTTTGCTTTTTCTATTGTTGTCTGAATTTTTGCTCCAATTTAAGAGTGAATTTATTGCATGGAAGATTCCCAAAATAAGAGACGCGTGGGCCGTGGCCTTTGGTTTTTCTGTTGTTGTTGCATTTTTCCTCCAATTTAAGAATGAATTTATTGCAATTAAAGAAAGCAATTTTACATCTACATACGCAAAATCTCGAACATGAATTAATTGAGAGTAGGTTCGATGGGTTCAATCACCGTCCAATATGTTTTAAGATTCGTGTGCAATACTTTAATTTTTGTGCGTCTCTGTTTCAATTTTTGTGTGCACATATCTTAAGATAGATCAAACGGTTACGAATCTCATTGAACATAAAAATAGATTCAATAGGTATCAGACCTACTCCGTTCTCCTCGAACATATCAGTTGCGACTTTAACAAAGAAAGGAATTCACGTACTGATATAAAATATTGAAAGAAATTCATGCATGCATGTACAAATTTTATAAAGTGTTTCTAAAAAAAAAAGAAAGAAATGTAAGCCCATAAAATGAAAGGAATTTCATGTTTGCCCCTTAATTAGAAATTTCTTGAGTTTGTTGTGCATCCGCATCGGCGAAAATTGAATGAAATTAACTAAAATTGTAATAAAAATAATTTAAATTAATTTAATTTTGATTTCAGTGACGACATAGATGTACTTATTGTGCTATGCCGTGACTAGTTACATGTCATGATCAAAATCGTAGGATATATTTATGATACACGAATAATTATGTTTTGTCACAATTAATCACAAGTATTTAAGTCATGTTTAACTATTTTTTTAAATTTTAATTTGCTTAAAGAAGATAAAATAAATAAATGACAAATATGTGAAAAAATTGTAAAGGAAAAGAAAGCAATATTGTAAAAAAATTATGTTTAAAAAATAATTTATTTTCTAAAACTTGAATTGTTGTTTGCAATACATAACGGCATTGATTTTATGTTATTTTGATCATGTGCCGTGTTGTGTCTCATGTCCCGTGTTGTGTCTTGTTGTAATCAAGTTAGTTCGTTTGTCGTATCGTATGGTGTCATTTTTTTTTTCTAAAAGTGATCACGACACGTGAATGAAAATGGCACACAACGCATGCATGACACATAATCAACACGCATGACAGGTTGTGCCACTTTGCTGTTTTTACATCCTCAAGCGACGTTGTAGTCGTGAAATTAATATAAATACTTTAGCAACCATGCCAGCGTTCTATCTCCGTCTATCGCCCTGTTCCGTCTTGAGAGAGATAAACCAGATGGCAAGAGAGAGGGACACCACCTCTTCCGATGGGCCAATCTTGAATGAACCGGTACCCATCCTCTTCCTGTCACGGTGCTCCGATTTGCTACCTCCATGTTCAACAATATTGTACTTTTGATTTGATAAACTCAACACAAGTTAGAGAGATTGCGGACAAACTACTAAAATTTTGCTATTTATTGTTATTGTAAGCCGTTCCTTTGAAAAAAAAAAAAAAACAGAGAGATAAGTATATTATAGAAATCAATAGATGAGTATATTGTGCATTTGTATGTTGTAGGAGAACAAAATGCAAGTTGATTTCAGTACTTATTGGTACATTTTTTTTGTGCCATTAATTAAGTCTAATCTCATTTTGGAAAATAAATCTGCGGTAATTCTTGGGGAATTACAGGATCTTGTAATTTCGATTTCAACTGTTGGTCTTTCTCAAGATGTGTGTATAAAAAATTACTTTTACGAGAACATTTTCGAGATCCACACACAAAAAAATGTGAACGGTTGATCTCGGAATTTTAGGATCCTGTAATTCCTCTCGAAATTACTGCAGATTCGGACTCCTCATTTTGTGCCAATTTATGAAGTTGCTGTAACGGAAAATAGAAGTTGGAAATGAAAGGCAACGGAAATGGAAACGAGAAAAAGATGAGAGAACATAATCGATTTATTTGTCAGCATGGCTTTCTTCCTTTTTTTTTAAAAATAATCATTTTGTTTAGTAAAACACTCATAAACTTCAACGATTTAAAAAGAAATTGTGACGTTATATTTGCAATCGAAAATATAAAGATTATGTCAATGATATTATGATTAACTGTGATAAGAAGCTTAATATACATTTTCTAAAATTTTTCCAAATTATTTCTGTAGTCTTCAATAGAATCACTTTCAAACTACGGAGATCAAATGTGAATGAAAATCAAATCAAACATGTAAAATTTTCATATTAAAAATGATACTCAATTTTACAATATTAACATGTTATTCTAAATTATATAGTAAAACTTATCTAAATACAAAAAAAAAAAAATAGAAAATTTGTCTCAAGAACTAAATGGAAAATTTAATTTAATTAAATAAGAGGTACTTCCATAACAAGGAAGGCACCTTGCAAACAGCAAACTCACTCGTTTCATACATAAGTGTTCCTTTGAATACGGGCCCATAACCACTTTGCATGGGCCCAAAAAGACCCGTTATAGATCCATTAAGTTAAATCGGTACAAATACAATGAAGTCCCAGCCGTTTAATTAGCAGGTTTAAATCACATCACCAGGTTTAATAGGAGGACAATCCATACAATCACAAATCCAAAATTTAAAAACATGAATAAGTATAATTGCAAATTTTGAAACAACTTGTTAAAAATAATCAACACGCAATTAACAGGCCAAAAGTGCAGCAAATCCTAAGAGGAAGGTGGAAAAAAGAAGAGCCAATGAGGGATTGCCACGTGAAGTGGTAGCTGCACTCCTCTTCTTCTTCTTTTTGCCTTTTTTAGATACTGATTTCTTCTTTGAATTCTCATCAGTTGATTTGAGAATTGCGCGCCTCATTGATTCATGTCCATCATTATCAATTTGGGTAAAGTTTGTTGCCAAATTGATTTCTTTGTCTACAATAAGTCATAGCATCAAATTTAATATTAAAATTTTGAATAAATTGAGAGAAACCAAAACGTGAAAACTCTTGAGAAGAAGAAAAGCTGGACCTGATTCATTAATGGCGTGAGCGGATTGAAGAGACCTGACATGGGCCTGAGTTGCACCAAAAAGGGTGAAGAAGAGGAGGAGAAATGAGAACAACAGAAGAAAGATACAATTTCTATTGACCTCCATTTAATATTTTCCGACTCTAATTCCTAAAAAGCTGTGCAAAATATTCAAGTTATTTGCTTTGTTTAGGTGGCTTTCGGTGTTATCGAATTGAAGTCTTTTAAGTTGCTGTAATTTGAAAGATTCATTTTGTAACGTGTCCCCGACGACATGGATATATTTGGAGAATATATTGAGCATGAAGGCAAGAATATATTTTTTTGTTAAATTGGAAACATAGGGCTGACAATAACCTGAAGCAAATAAATAAATGGGGACCTGACTGCTAAGCATGCCACATCACGGTAACAATATTCGCATTTTTGAAAAAGGAGAGGCAGCACAGTTGGCTAGGAAAAAGTCCTAGGATTGTTGTACCCAAAGATCGAGAGTTTGATTCCCTCTCACGACTTCGCAGTCTCTGCAAAGATTTTAAAAAAAAAAAACAATATTCGCATTTTATTATTCGCAAATAAAATGTTTGACAGAACTTTTGCCGAGTAATTTGCAAATAAAACGAGAAAAAAACTCGAATCACGAATTATTTGCGATAAAAAAATGCCAAAAAATTTGTTTTTTTTTCTTTTTTTTGAGAATTTTTTTTTTGCTTCCTTGTTTTACCAAATTCCCGAATTATACCCAAATCATAAATTTTTAACCATGCCGAACAAAACCCGAACTATTGATTTGTCACCATGTGCCACATTGCCACGAAAATAAATATGTTGTTATTCCTTGGGAATTAATAACATGAACCTGTTATTCCGATTTCAACTGTTGGTCTTTGTTGAGATTCATGCCACAATTTGAACGGTTGGGATTCCATTGCCACTGCTGCTAGACGTATAGCTGGGACCTCATTTTTATATTGTTTTGAATTATTTTTTTGGAACGGATCACCTCTCACTGTGAGCAAAAAAATTCTGCTCTTAAAGTCATTGACATGTGGGTTCGTGTCAGTGATTTTAGAAGCAAGAATTTTTTGTCCACACAGGAGTAGGAGATTCAGTTCTCTCAAATAATGTCAGTACAATATTATGAGTACATCCTGTTTTATCTCTAATAAATAAATCTACCCTGTATATTTTTTTAGACTAAAGTTGAGACCCTATAGTAAGGGACAATTTAATTAACGCATAAACATCTGTATAATCACTTTTGATTAATCGGATTTGTCAAGGATTTCAATTTGATGCGTAATAGTCGGAATGTCAGATTGTGATGCTTTTAATTCATAACCAATCATCATAGCTTAATAATCATTAAACTCGTACCTTCTTTTAGGTGATTGTGTTTGCAGGTTTGGAGGATTTTCATTTAAAAAATATCATATTTATTCTCTTAATGTAGATGTACTGATCCGTTAATGGTTATGATTGAAAGATGAAATTTTCGATTGAATATTAGCCCTCCAATAAAAAAGTCAGCCTTATTTTTATTATTTGCATCTTTTTTTATATTTGTTTACATGTAGAAGTCTAAATTTATTTAAACGCGTACTCGCCACATATGCTTACCGCATGCAAATTTTATCATCTTTCTGATTGCCCATGATTTCTTTTCTTTTTTTTTAAATGTCATTTAAGTATTTTTTTTTTTTGATTGATTGATAATTGATTGGTTATGTCTTCATTTCTTTCTATTTTGTATATCATTTAAGAAATATTTTTTGTCATTTCATATGTTATTTTGTATAAGATTTTTATGAAAATATGTTAAAAAAAAAAAAAAAAAAACGTCAATTTTCAGTTTTCAAACGAGTTGCTCTTGAGGTCTCGTGCAACCAAGTTGTTTTTTTAATTTTCGAAGTCCAAAACGTTGATCTAAACGTTAGATGTAATCTCTATATTAAAATGTGCTTGGAGATCAAATTTTACATTTTTTGGAAATTTTTTACTATTTATTAAGCTACTTTGAAAAACACTGATCCAACGGTGGTATCATTTTTTCTTTGATTGATAATTTTTTGAAGAAATTTCATCTCCCAACCCTGGAATTTTAGAATTCACATGTTGCGTAGCACTTCTGACCAGTGTTGTAAATAACGGTATGCGGTTGTCGGACGGACGGAGTACCGCCAAGCGATTAATCGGTATGCGGCCGATTAATCGGAATTATGCGGACAATTTAACGTTTTTATTAAATTTATGTATATATATCATAATTTGTTAAAAATTATTTATTTAACTCATTAAACTTATCAAATAAACTTAATTTAAGTTAGTTTTATTATTATAACATGACACTATGCTTATTTCTTCGTAACACGTAAGCATTTTGCATGTGTAAGTAACACATTTATTTAATGAAAAATAAATTTGAGAATAAAGTTTTTTTCAAATACTAATAACATATTATTTGAAAGAAATAAAACATTACAACATAAAATCATGAAATTTAATTTATGATAATAACATAATTTCATAAATAATTATATTTGTAAGTAAAAAAAATATATGGTATATAAATAATAGAAGAATTAATCAATTTCAAAGTAAGTAAGAAAAAAAAACATTTATAAAAAATATTGGATGAATATCCAAACACAAATAAAACTACAATACATGATTTATAAACCTTATTATCACACACTATTATAGAAAAAAAAACAATGTGAAAAAAAAAATTCACTGGAATAAACGGAAAAAAATGAAATAAACGGCCGATTAATGGGAAAAACGGCCAATTAATCTTTTTTTTCCGCCAACAGGCATCCGTTAAGCGTATTCGGAACGGTTTGGCCGCCGTTTCCGATTAAACGGCCGTTAAGCTCGTTATTTACAACACTGCTTCTGACAAAGCCTTCATGCGGACATCTTTAGCCTACAATTTAATGTTTAAATGGTTCATATGAAAAATATCATTACTTGTACTCAGGATATCCTTGCATATCATAATTGGTAATTAACATAAATATTTATTTATGGTAATTTAAGATGTTTTCTTTAATCATTTATATGATTTAGAAAAATAATGAATACATATACTTTGATTTGCAAAACCCACTCAATTTATATTACGGGTCTAATTTGCCGATTATAACTTATCCATCATCCAACAGTTTGCTTAATATAATAAAAAAAAAATAGAAGAATTGATCTTCATGAAATAAATTAAGTTTATTGCAATTAATTATTGAACAAATAAATAAATATAACCTAAAGATATTATATCAAATAATAAATATAAGAATCTTATCAAATAGATAATCTTCAGAAAAATATATCTGAGATCTCCCATGGGGGTTATGAATGAAAGAGAGATTAAAATTTAGATTTTCTTTTTACTTTCTGCGAAGGAGGCGAGAGAGAGAGAGAGTACTAGGAGCGGTTTTGCAAAGACGATTTGCTAATTAGGGAATAGACGCTATTTACGGGGTGGTTATTTTGGAGAGTTATCGTTTTAATTTGAGTAATTAATGATATAAATTATGGGCTGCCGAAATTAACATACTAAATTGGACCTTGTATTTTTGGGTAACATATAAATTATAAATATATACTATTTTAATTACTGATGTAATTTCAGACTACAACAATTTCTATTCAAGATGCATATTTTACATAAAGCATATAATTTTAATTAAACTACAAACATAAATAATAATTACTAAATATATATAAATATTTTTTTTTCAAGGTGTCCCATTCTTCCCTCCAAGAAGAATTTTGTTCTGAAACATTAAATTGTAGAGATTAAACATATTCTATTCTGATGGATAACGCCCAAACAAAGTGACAGATTGGCATTGTGCTAGGCTTCATATTGAGCATCTCAAAGAAAACAGGGTTAAAATATTTGGCATCATAGTGGCAAATTGCAAGTGCATTAACCTTTCTCCCATTATTCCCTTCAAAGGGAATGGCATATCCTGAATTTAGATTCGGTGTGGCAATAGAACACTGCTTGAGGCGATACCACCGGGTGACACAGCACGGATTTCTCTTGTGGTAATTTGCCAAGTACTGTTGACATAACTTTTAGGTTCCCGGTTCCAAGTTCAGAGATGGTATTGTTGATCATGGATTCGAGAGATGTGGAACAAAATTGTTTTGCACCTTTGTTGGGATCTAGAGCCTCACAATGAGATAGGCTATTATGTATTTGTTTGGCTTCTTTAGAGCCCGGTTCGATAGAATAACGATTCAGAAATTGAGACAGATTCTTGGAAAGAAACGGCATTGCTTCGGCTTCGGTACGAGGGATGAAGGCATTACCAACAATGCTTCGGTCAAGGTTAATTGTTTCATTAATATTAGCTCCTGGGTATATACCCTTTGGCTGGAAGGACAAATTTAGGATATGATTAGATATTCTTCTGCTGCTTCTCCATGTTACTGGGTACTCAATCCACTCAAATTTCTCCTTTTGCCCTATTTTTGATCCATGAATGAAAAGTGAGAAATATACTCAATATTAATTAAAAGTGAAAATTTTGTTATCTCTATATATAGCCAACATATAATAGGTTGTATTTTGTAGCTAACACACCAATAATGAATGATAACACATTGCTAAGTTCTGTCATAATAAATTTGTGATTAAAAAAACAAACAAACAAACAAACTTTATTTATCATGTTTAACAAGAAACGTGCATCCGTACACTAAACAAATATACTAATTACTAAATGTACCCAAACTTTATACTATATAATACAAAACGAATATTGTTCTGATGATTTTTCTATAACTTTGGCCTAACTAAACTTATATTTATATAAATAAGTAAATAACATGATAATTGTCATTGCAATTTTTTTTTGTTAGGACCAGGCATATATATATAGTCTTGAACCTTTATAGTGTAACAGTCAGATGTGGTACTGATAATTAACCAAAGCTCTCCAAAATCAAACTTGTTCTGATAATTGTCATTGCATTTTGTTTGTTTTAGGACTAGGCATAGTCTTGAACCTTTTATAGTGTAACAATCGGATGTGATACTGATAATTAACCAAAATTCTTCAAAATCAAACCTTTTATATATAGCTAAATGATGAAAATTTATATATGCTAAAGAAAAGAGAAGAACGGAGAACCTGGATGAATTAGGTTGTGAAGTACTTCCGGCATAGAGGTGTTCGGCAGGTTGGAGTACCAGTAAGCCTCCATTGGTGAATAAACATTGCTCGCTTGATCAGTTTTCACATTCGTAGATAAACACGTGATCTGCAGAGTACGTACGTACATATAGTACGACAAAAAATTTGCAAATTAAATTAGTATATATAGCAGAAAACTGTTAAACACATAATATTGTCAATCTTTTGCACTACTTGGGTTTGAGTTTAGTTGGTAGACTGGAGAGAGAAATTAAGTAGAAATATATAATAGTAAAAAATGAACAGCTCTTTAAAAATGACTCTGAGAAGGATAGCCAATTAACTAATTAAGAAGCTCCCTTAAACTTATCTTATCTAAAGAGTGCTTAATTAACTGTCCGGCTGAATTAAGAGAGATTTAAGCTAAAGAAAATCTAAGGAAGTCAGCTACAGCCTACTTAATGATGATTGATGAGGATAAAAATCATAATGGTATCATAGGAGAAAAGAAATGCATGCAAGAGTTTGCCTTCAAGACAGAGCTTGAAGTAATGTTAGAGAGGTGTGAAAAAATTAAGAAAAAAAAAAAACTAAGTATCGACATGTTAATGTAATGTTTGTTCTATGTAATTGGAAAATATAAATGATGCAATTGTTTCTCTGCAAAAACAATATATATATATATATATATATATATATATTTACTCAAAAAAATATGACTTACCAGCAAACAAATGAGACCATAACGCATCATTATTGCAAGTTTTGAAGCTTAGAAATACACTTTGTTAATTTTTTTTTAATTTTCTCCAGTATCATATTAATTTACTGTATATCCCTCAAAATTTTATTCATAATTAAGTATATTGGGTTTCTGATGACCTGGTTTTTTTTTGCTTCTTAAAATATAGAATTGCTTATAAAGAATTTTATATGAGTTCTATAATTTCACATATGTGAAGTCATGTCACATGCAAAAAGCATTCAACTACTACCTCAATAATCACACTTTATGGGATGCAAAACTAAATCAACGGATCACACATATTTTTTTTTTTCCTTTGATTATCTTTGTTATTATTATTTGCTCATTTTCTTCAAGTATTCCATTAATTTATAAATTTAAGTTTTATTAACTTTTATAATTACGTAGTTTTAAATATATAGTTCAACTAGCATGTGAATATCAGACACAAAAGGTTGACTTAGTAGAAATCATGTATATAACAAAATAAAATTAATATCAACAAAAAGAAAATAGCTAAATAGAAATGTGAATATAATTAGCAAATCAGAGACATAACTTCAAGTACGGATTAATAAGGCCCAATATCACTGATTTATAATATATAGATTATTAAAAAAGAGATAAGAATATATAAAGTAGATTTCTTGAAAACTAAATTAAAATTGTTACATAATTAAAGATAAATTCACATCTTCAATTTATATATATTATAGTTAAATGAACAAAAAATAATAAGTAATTACTGGATCTTTCAATGTAGGATCCACTATTGAAGAATCCAAATGTAAGGCCCAATTAGACGGCCCAAGAAAATATCTCTTCCAATCATCAATCACAGTTCAAATTTCAAATTCTGGCCTTCATTCCTAAAATTTAAAATTTCCTATAGATTTAATTTTGATTCTACAAGGATTCAGGTTTTAGTTCGAATTATATTATAGGTAACTAAAAGATCTTCCCACAGATGATAAAATCAAATTTATCTTAATTTGTAAGCGACATCTTAATTAGTTCCATAAAATTATTTTAATACACAAAATGTAGGTTGGCATTTAATGATTTACTATATTTATGTATGCTATTGATTTGCTTAATTTCTTCAAGTTAAGATTGTGATCTTAATTAATTAACAAAATGATCATCCAACAAATGACAAATTCAGATTGATCATGCTATCTTGGTTAATTTATCTCATTGTTTAAGCGACATCATAGCTTAATTTAATCAATGATTTATTATATTTTATTATGTAATTGATTTCATTTTTCCTCCAAATCAATAATATATAAATATTTTATGCAACATGTGTCTCTCACATTAGTTAAAGAATACAACAAGTTGCCTACATGTTAGAGGCACTAACTTAATTGCTAGTGGGGAAATGAATTAAAACGTTGACTCATGAATTTCATTTGTCTATATATATAAGGAAGGATGATTGTCTACTATTTGACATAAATTAAATTGTAAGAAATGGCTTCATGGAAGATGACATTCTGTGTGTTGTTTATCGTCCTCCTTGGTTTAGCATTTCAGCTGAGGGAAATTGGTGCTACAACAGATGTTGGAGCAAGACGTTCACTTAAACAACTTGCTGCTAATCATGGTGATCTGGGTGGCCGCGTATTTGCTAGACGTGCACTTCTGGAAGAGAAAAAACCAGACATTAAGGCTATAATTGAAAAGCTTATGAAAGCGGCCAAAAAAGACGGGACTGGAGGCCACTAAACTTTTTTTTCATTTGTTCCGATCAAGTTACTTAATTTCTAACTTTTCTGTCTAAAATGTTGACGGAATATTCTCATTCCGTTAGTATTTTGGATGGGATGAGCATATTCTGTTAATTGTTGCTCTTTTATTGCGTCAAAAAGAAATTTTCAATCCTCTGTTG
This sequence comes from Carex arenaria, assembly GCA_964058825.1. Lineage (NCBI taxonomy): Eukaryota > Viridiplantae > Streptophyta > Magnoliopsida > Poales > Cyperaceae > Carex > Carex arenaria. The sequence continues at coordinate 312,682 of CAXKVW010000344.1, read as the reverse complement.
TGACTTCAGTTGTCAATAGTTTTACACAATGTTATAAAATGTGGTTTCTATGCGGTATACTGAAGGTCACTGCATATCGCATATACGGTATGCGACCGCATATGCGGATTTTTATGCAGATTTATATATGCATATTTTCAAATAATAATTCATATATATATAAACCAGTATACGGTAATATGCGGTATGCGGTAATATGCGGTACTATGCGGCCGAATATGCGGTATAAAATATACGGCCGAATATGCAGTAGTAATATGCGGCCGAATATGCGGTCGAATATGCAGAACCAAATATATTGACCGCATACATATTTCTATGCGGATTGTGACCGCATACGCATACGTGACCGCATAAACCGCATTTTATTACACTGGTTTTACACAAGTTAAGAAAATAAAAATTCCGATCGAAGAAAAGCATTAAATTGCTTTTTGTGGAATTGGAAGGATAAAGAGGCTTTGTTAATGGTCTACCGTCTACATGCATTATACATATGATATAATGATATGGAGCTGGCCTTAATTAGCTAATAACATGACAGGTGTGCACACTACACCGTGTGGGCTTGTGAGTAGGGATGGCAATGGGCCTAGCCTACGGGTATTTTGTCAAGCCCAGGCCTGGCCTGCCCGTAAAAAATTAATGGCCCGCCTGCCCGGCCCAGTCTGACGGGCCTGAAAATCTAGGCCCGGCCTGCCCAACGGGCTGTTCCTCCAGGCCCGGCCTGTCCGCTATTTTGCCTACAAAAATCAGAAAATCAGAAAACAGAAAATTAGAAATCAGAAAATTAGAAAATCAGAAAACCAGAAACCAGAAAACTAGAAAACAGAAAATCAGAAATCAGAAAATCAGAAAACCAGAAAACCAGAAAACCAGAAAAACAGAAACCAGAAAACCAGAAACCAAAAAACCAGAAAACAGAAAATCAGAAATCAGAAAACCAGAAACCAGAAAACCAGAAACCAGAAAACCAGAAAACCAGAAAACAGAAAACAGAAAATCAGAAATCAGAAAATCAGAAAACCAGAAAACCAGAAAACCAGAAAACCAGAAAACCAGAAAAACAGAAACCAGAAAACCAGAAACCAGAAACCAGAAAACCAGAAAACCAGAAAATCAGAAAACAGAAAATCAGAAATCAGAAAATCAGATAAGCCCAACGGGCTGCCTGTGGGCTTCGACTTAAGCCCAGGCCCGGCCTGGCCCGGCTTTAGGCCCGTCCTGGCCTGCCCATCACATTGCCGGGCCGACCGGGCTTTTTTGCCATCCCTACTTGTGAGTGACAAGTGGATCACAAAGTTAATGTCAGATGTTTTAGTGACTCGCTATACCTAAGTAATATTTTCTGTAGATTTCACAAAATATCCGAATTAAGCGGCAACTTTTGAATCTTATTAATTAAAGGCTAGAAAGACTGAACGAATTCGGCAAATATATATATGGGCAATGAACATTTGAATTGAATGCATATATTCCTTATCTCCACCATCCACCACTACATATTTCCGAAAATATATTTTACTTGTTGGGCCTGGGGTCCTTTAATTTAATTTGCTGCCAATTAAAGTCCATTTGTTGTTTTATTTTAATTTTGTGGGCAAAAGGAAAATGCCATATATATTAGGCATTCATTGAATTGGAAGAAAGATATAATGTACAACAGTTTACATGACTTTTTTCAGAATTGGCTAATATACAATCGATTGTTCCTTACTTGATTGCTTATCTTACTAAAATTAGGAAATCCCGTACTCTTTCGTGACTGGTGAAAGTTTTGGCAAAGATCCCAACTGATGAGCTCCCATGCAACCAAGTCGTTTTCCGATTTTCAAAGTCAACGGTCAATCCAAACGTTAGATGTGATCTCTATATTAAAATGTGCTTAGAGACCAAATTTTACATTTTTTTTTAAATTTTTTTGCTATTTATTAAGCTACTTTGAAAATCGCTAATCCAATAGTGACTTAAGCAAAAAATAAAAACAGAAGCCACCGTTGGATCAACATTCAAAGTGACTTAATAAATAACAAACAAATTCTAAAAAATATAAAATTTGGTCTCCAAGCACATTTTAATATAGAGATCACATCTAATGGTTTGGATCGACTTTTTGAACTTCGAAAATTGAAAAACGACTTGGTTGCACGGGAGCTCAGAAACAATCGATTGTATATTAGCCAACCCCTCTCTCTCTCTCTCTCTCTCTATATATATATATATATATATATTGCCAATAATGGAGGCACTATTCGTGAGGAATTCTGTCGGTATATCCTCACAGATACTACCGTCGCTAATAGAAAAAGCGCATTTCTGTCGGTATACCCTCGCGGATAGTTACTATTTACCATCGCTGATACTTTCACATTTTTGTAGTAATATTAATTATATATACACACAATTAACATGCACCAGCATTAGGGGTGAAAACGGGTCAGATATTATCCGTTCAGATCTAGATCCGTATTCGGATTTTTACGGATTCAGATATTCGGATACGGATAATTTGCGGAAACGGATACGAATACGGATATTATTATTCGGATACAAATACTAATTCGATATCAATTTCAGAATCGGATACGGATATGGATTCGGATAATTATCCGTATCCGAATATTTAGTCTTTTCGGATATCTGTTTTTTTGGGTTTTCTATTTTGTTGTTTTTCGGCATACTGGGCTTGTTTGGCCATGGGGTAAACTTGAAGAGGTCTGACAGGGTTCATCCTTTATGCTAAATTTGTACTCTTTTAAATGTGTGTCAAGGCTTGCTACCGTGATTCCAGTATGCACGATATCTTTGATCGATATTCTAAGTGAGTAAATTGATATGCTAAGATGATTGATGTACTAATTTTTACTTCTTTTTTTAACTGGAAAAGATGAAAAAATAATTTGTTATATAATATATTAATTTTGTTGTAATATTCGAATTAGGAATTCTATTGATATCCGTATTCGTATTTGTATTCGACTAATATCCGATCCATATTTGTATCCGATTAATATCCGATCCGTATTCGTATCGGATTAATGTCCAATTCGTATCCGTATCCGAAAAAAAAATATGGATACAAATATGATTTTATCACTATCCGATATGTATTCGATCCGTTTTCATCCCTAACCAGCATGCATATAACCCCCATTTGAAGTACGTACGTAATGTGCCCCACCATATGCATCAGGATGCACAAAACAAATATCCAAGACTCAGGAACTACCACTTTGATCTTAGCCACTCTCTCTCTATGTATATCTATATATATCATTTAAAAAATATTATTTACATGTAGATGTCATTTAAAAATATTACTTGTCATTTAGCATAATTATTTTTTTATAAAAATATGTCATGTTATATGAGATTTTTTTTTTATTCTCTTATAATATATTCATGTTACAACGCACAAACACAATACTAGTATTAATATACATAACACATAATGAATTTATATTTATATAACTAGCTAATAAATATAAAAAATCCGGATCCTAAGTCCTCAACAAAAATTCCAGCTACTACAGGCTATCATTTGGATTGGGAAGGGAGTAACATGCTTGCTCAAAACCTTTTTCAATTTTCATCAATCATATTTGTTGTTGTAACTTGTAACTAATATATATATTTTTTTATTTCCTTTATTGCTGTAAATATATACAGTATCAGAACTTTAATTTCTCAGCTTTGTCCTAAGAAAAAAGTTATCTTCCTTTTACTTGTTGTAAAATATGGATTACTATGTCTTCAATCAAGGTTCTAAATAGCACGCTATAGCAACGCTATAGTGTTTTCGGACCATAAAAACTATGGCGCTATAGCAGCGCAATATGGACATAGCGCTGTTTTTTTAGCTGTTCTACTATGAAGCGATAAACGCTATTTAAACCTTAATTTGGTCTCCTTATTTTAATAATATTAAGAATTATGACATATCGCATCTTTAAATTTTGAAAAATAACTTATCGCCATATCCGTATCCGTATCATATCCACAAAATACTCATACCCGTATCAGTGCTATATAGTGTGATTGCAAGTTGCTTTATAATTTCTAGCCATCCAACCAACTTTATGATTTTGACTCTTGATTAAATACAAAATAATCTTTCAAAAAATACTAAATTTCACATGTATGGATGATCATAAAAAATAACAATATTATCAGTTTGAATATAACGTTTAAATTGTAAATTTTAAAACAGAACAGTGATTGTGACATCTAGTAGCACCAAATCCCTCCTAGTTTAACAGAATATGTGTGTAATCACAATACTCATGGTACCAGAAACAGAAAAACACCCAGCTTACAAGACCTTCAGCTCTACAGTTGGAGGGATCTTGTCAGAAAAAATGCTGGACAATTTTGCCCTTCTAGCATCCAGATGCACCGCAACCTTCTCCAGATCAACTTTTTCCCACTGATCATCTCCTATATAAACATGCTTATGGGTATCAATAACCAGGGACTTAAGGTTGGGGGCATTTTTGACCAATAACATTGCAAGTTCAATATGGCCTGGGTCAGTTCTGAACCCTCCAATTTGAATTGAATGGAGGCTTTCAAGGAGAAAGTCTTCGGCCGAGATTTTCTGTAGTTTCTTACTCTGTGGCTTGCCAGCTGCATCTATCTGTGACCAGAAACAAATTTACATTAGTTACATAGATGAAACTTCATTAAACAGTCTCAGCTAAACTACAGGAACACTGGTAACCCAGGAAAGTCCAAAGAATACAAATTAAAAAGGATACACTAAGAGTTGTTTTTTCTATTGAAGTGCAAGAAAAAAGTAAATTTGATACTTACTTCAAAGTGAATCTTTTCTACATTTGGCACGTATTTAAAGAGAGAAGCGACGTCAAGAAAGCTCACAGATGGAGTTGTTTTGATATGCAGAATCAACTTCTTCAAATGAGAAAATGTGTCATGGTAATATGGAGCACACGGCAGCTGGAAATGAAAAGGAATTTGGAAGGAATACAAAAATTAGATTTTGAAATTTTAACAATTGCATATTTTCTGTCTAAGCATCAATTATGAAACATATAAAAATGATCAATATAATAGTGGTTGTTTGCAATAGACCTATCAAGTATCAACTTCTAAAAATGCCTTAAAAAAAAAATTCATTTCAAAGATTATAATTTAGAAGATTTACTTTACGGACCCAAATTTCTTCATACATGAAATGATTGCCTCAAATTATTTTGCTAACATTTTTCAACAAGAAGAACATTCAACATACCTCAAAAGGAGCCTTCAGGGAGAGAAACAAGGTCTCAAGACTACTATAAAGATCACTTATAGGTCCTGTCAGAACAGTATCCAAAGACGCAGAGGGGCTTATTTTAGAACAAAATACCGAAACCCTAGATAGTCTCAGTACCCCTTCAAATTTAACGTCTGAGTAATACCAGTCATAGGGATAGTATTCAAATGTTTGAAGATTTGAATCTGAAATAGTGACATCAAAGTCTCTATCACAATCAACCCGCAAGTACCGCAATTCGTCAGATGTGTGTGAAATTGTCAGTTCTTGAAACCCGGTACAGGAATTGAGCCTCAGCCAAGTTAATCTGCTGCAACATGAGAGGAGGTTTGCGACATCATCATTTGACAACTTGACCCACTTAAGATATAGGGATCGAAGAGAGCTTAACCCGTAGGAATTTGAAGGAACCTTAAACGAGCATTTGGTTAGGCTTATCTGCCTCAAATACGGTACCTTACCGGTTACAGTACCGATGAAGTACCAGTATGGGAACTTGTAGATCTTGCCGGATGGTGCCTGTAGATACTCAGTGAAATTCAGTACTATTTCTCTGGCACCTGCTTCTATGGCAAACTTGACCCATTCATCTATAGAGCTTGCATGCTCTGAATTAAGTGAGAAATGAACTTTAAAAAACTCGATTTCTTTCCCATGGTAGTGATTGAGCAAATCATTAGCCCTCTGCACAAATTGTTTAGCACGTTTTTCGAGGAAGCCAGGCTGGTATGTCTTGTCAGAGAGAGAAAGGGCATGTGGGTCTTGCTGGAGAAGTGACAGGGAAGTGAGAGAAATTAAAGGTAAGCATCTCCAAAACTTCTTTGAGATTTCAGATGTGGAAACGATCGCGAGATTGGGGGTTGATAGGATTAGGATGTTATGCAAAGCATTGTCTGGTAGTTCCGAGATGCGGTCTTTTGCCTAAAACATGAAACAAAAACACACACGAACAATTAAAAAATATTTCTATTTGGATTAAACAATTAAAAAAAGGACTAAAGATAATTACAAATTTACTACATTACATTTATGGTACCAGTTATGCATTTCTGAAACACTATGCTGGACTGCTGGTCTCATTTCTCTTCTTTTGCTGGACCTTTAGCGGCATTGATGTTTATTTTTCTTATAGAGTATGGCTTGATTGCAATAAAATATCAAGTTCATAACATCAAGATGGTACTGTACCAGTTTAGCTCTTATTGTCAGGTCCTTAACCGTACCAGTCTACCCATTACCACAATTACGATGCACAACCATTAACGAATCAACAGTCAGGCTTATCAGCTGAACTAGAACTCATTGCTCTAACTCTAGCATCAAAAGAAACACACAAGGATTGATGCCGTTTGCTTGATACAAGACCAGTAATCCATTGATAATTACCGGCATGAAACAGCCACGCAATCCTTGTATGAGCCACAATGAATACTATTATAATAATAAAACTAATCTAATGGGGAGGGGGGGTGGACAAGTATCCTCTTAGGTATTGGATGGTGGGGCCCACTACTTTAAGGCTTCAGATTAACTCAAAAACAGTGCCAGTATTATTTGTGCTTTGAATTCATGCAAAGTTAAAGAATGGTCCGGATCCACTAATTTTAAGAGATTCCCTTTTACGGTTATTACCTCGCAATAGTAGAAAGGCTTGAGACTTTTATCTTTACCCATCGCTGCTGTAACACAATCTGGTAAAAGAAAATATGTCAATTATACTATCTCCTCAACAGTCAATTGTGTAATGATCCAGAATTCAAATTTTTTGTATTGCTGTCTGCACATATATAAGATTATGCCAAGAGTTCTTGTTATGTGACCATAGCTGTGTATGATCGCTTGCAATCAGACATGATGATGAATTTAATTATGATCACTTGCTATCATAATCTTAGACATCATCTAATGAATTTATGTAAACAATAACTATTTTTTCTCAAAGGATAATGTACAGGAAAATATTGCTACAATTGACATGCATATTGTAATATCAGGTAGGGCATCCATAAAATCAAAGAAATAAGATTCGTCAAAACAATAATTAAAGAATAAAAAAGACTACAAACAAGTAACCCTAAAAAAATGAACTCATAAAATAAGATTTTACCAAGTAGTATATTATTATATAAAAAAAAATCTTATACAGTAAGTTGATAAAGCATCATATATCATGCTAATTAGTACATATTGAATTTAAGTTTTAAAGAAAGGTCAAAGCCTAGCGGCTAAAAGAAAATGGTTAACACTAAACAAAAAAAAAAGTTTACAACGGTACCTTTTATGTGAAATCACGAGAAGAGAAATGAGATTTGTTGAAGAGGAGAAATAAGAAAGGCAAGAAGGAGAGCGATAGGAGCACCTTATATATATATATATATATGTAAATTAGGTGCTATTTTCTGAAGAATGACTTAAATTTAAGCAGCAAAAATAAAAGCTTAATCCTGAGCCATTTATAGAAAGGAAACATATATAAACATAGGTCTAAAAGAAACAGAGGCATTTAATGGACAATTTTATTATTGACTATTCTATTAATAAAAAAATACTGAATTCAAGCAGCGTAGATGTTAATTAAAAAACATTACCAAATTTGAACTTTATAATTTTTTATATTTTAACTAAACTGTATCTTGTTACTCCGGACCCCCTATTAAACTTTCTAGTTTCTATGGTATAAAAGTTGGTACTAGACAATGGAACTGAATCACCTGTCCGCCTGTGGATTTTGATACGTAGATCCAGAGTGGATTTTGACATTTAAATATTGGATATAGTTTTGCCTCAAAACTCATCCCGGACCAACGTGTCAATGACTTGCAACTCTAATTTTTTTTCTTAGATAGAAAATTGAGGCGTTTATCGTTCGACTTTTTTTTAATATTCATAAAGAAGTATGTCCGAATTTTGTACTTGTAACCTTCCACCACATGACAAATGTTGTTTTTTTTATCACTATATCAAAGGAGATTCTTCTCACAACACTAATTTTATTGCAGTTTTTCCTGAGTTTATGGATTGATAACAGAGACATAAATTCTAGCTCCACAATGAAGGCTTAAATTCAAATTTGAATTATTGAACAGGGATTAATTAGTTAGAATTACAAGACAGCTCTCCCAAAATAGTTCAGCATTATTGAGTGCTTGTCTTGTAATGTTTAACTCTCTTTTTCTTTTTCTTTTGACAAAAATGGGGTGAACCCCATCAGTTTCATTCAGAAACTAAAATCATTATCTTACAAAAGGTGGTACTAAGCTAGTGCCACATAGCAACTAAAATCCATAAGCAATACTAAACAAAACAGAGAACTACCACAAAATAAAGCGACAATCTAGAGTAAGTAACAGCAAGAGCAGTACAGTGTGTTGAATGGAGTTACAAACCAAAACAGTGAGACAATCATAATACACACAGTTAACTAGTCTTAGTAGAAGTAGACCGATTGTAGCAACTGTCATAGGAGGAATCAGAGTCAGAGTTGCATCAATGGCATGTATTTCTGCCAAGTCACTGAGGAAGTCCAGATCTGAATCCTCTAGTCCACATCCAGGGTTTGATCCCCAAATGGAGCTTTTCATTTCCTGGGTACTATCGGTAATCGTATCTAGGGGTGTTCATCGGTTCAGTCAGTCCAAACCGAATTAAAATAGACAAATCAAAGTATTATTTGGTTGTCAAAAATTCAACTAAGTAGCATTATCCTTGAAAACTAATTTATCTCTGGTCATCATAAGGTAGCGACTCTTAACTAATTCAAGTAATATTTGGTCTTTTAAAAGTATATATATGCATCTAATAATCATAAATCTAAAATTGTCTTATTGTGAGATGCAATCCAATTCCATAAAAAAAATTGTAAAAAAACGAGTAACAAATAAATGGTCTATTGATTCAAGTACCCCACACAAGGGGGAGCTAATAACTTCCTGTCACCCTCTCTCTTTTAAGTAAATTGACCTTGGTAAGAATTTTTTTTTTTAATGTTCAAATCTTTTTTTTTTGTAAGATCAGATGGTCAGTAGCCATCTTGACAATTTTGTATTAATAGAAAAGAAGTCTTTACATCCTACACATTCACTTAACTAATTAATGTAATGTATAACTCTTTTTGAGATCTTCGCAGAGGCTGTGAAATAGTGAGTGGGGCTCAAACACTCGACCTTTGAATAGCCACAGTCTTAAGAAATTTTTTCCTAGCCAACTGTGTTACTGCCCCATCTAAATAATATTTAACTGTTATAGATATCTTTTTTTAATAGATATTATCGGGCGACAGAATTTAGATATCAAGAAATAAGAAAGTCGGATGCATTTGGTTGGAGCAAAAATAGAGCTAACTCAATAATAGCACTATTCTTTTGAGCTAATTCACATTTGAATCAAGAGCTACAAATTATTCTTTATTTACTTTTTTTAATTAGTTCACTATTCTATTAACCCAACAAAAATTGAGTTAGCTACTATTCTCAATTTTAAATTAGCTCTATTATTTGACTATTCTTTGTTTCATCCAAGTGCACCTACATGTTTTGTATTTCCATCTTTTTATTTAAATGAAGGACATACTCGTGAAATGTTGCATCATATATCACAAAGTGGCAAATCGGCTTGCTTTATCAAAATCGATTTTGCTAAAGCTTTTGATTCGGTAAGTTGGATGTATCTCAGGGATCTTATGTCAGCAAGGGGGTTCCCGTTAAAATGGGTTACTTGGATTGACCATTGATTAAGCACGGCATCATCTCGAGTGATAATGAATGGAGGGGAGTCTAATTTTCTTATGCATAAGAAAGGATTGCGCCAAGGGGACCCACTTTCTCCAATGTTGTTCAACCTTGCAGTAGATGTCTTACAGAAGATGGTTGAGGTGGTTAATGGCTCTGTTCAGTCTAAAATATCCAGAAAGCTTCGAAAGGCGATAATTATCCATCAATATGCCGATGACACGGTATTCATTTGTAACACGGACACCACCACGTTAGTGTCTCTCAAAATTATTTTGCGGCTATTGACGGTGGTTTCTGATCTTGCAATTAATTTTGATAAGAGTTCATGGATACCAATAAATATAACTTCAGATCCTATTATATCGGCAATTCTTGGATGCTCCCAAAGTGATTTTCCCATTATCTACTTAGGTTTGCCTCTAACCTTGGCTCAGCCGAACAAATCTTTATTTCTGCCTTTGATTGAGAAAGTAGAGTCAATGTGGGTCATTAACAGATTGAATAGAATTCAAAGAAGACTTTTATGGGGACACTCGGATGCCAGACAGGGAATTTCACTACTCAACTGCTACGAGGTATGCTTACCGAAAAAGAATGGGGGTATGGGAGGCGTAAACCTAGGAATCAGTCTCTTCTTCTTCGATGGTGGTGGCGCCTTTATAGATTTCCTGAATCACTGTGGGCACAAACCGCAAAGGCGATGCGCTCAATTAATGGGGGTCAACAAAGTCACAGAATTTGGATGTTAAGAGGCTCATTTTTCTGGAATCATTTTATAAGACTAAGGGTACTATTTGATTGGAGTACTGAATGGAGAGTGGGTTCGAGTAAGGATATCTCCTACTGGTTCGACTCATGGACTTACCCAACGATGTCGTCAGTTTTTGCTCCATTAGCTGCCAATCGGAATTGGTCACTGGAAATAGCAGCACTAAATGGCCTACCTCTTAATAACACTCTCCTAGTCCCAGCAATTGATCAAATCATATGGAAATGGAGCACTAACAAGGAATATACAGCTCACTCATTCTATGAGATGGTAAGTAGTGGAGGTAAAACACAGTGGCAATTTTATTTTATCTGGAGCCTCAAAATGCCACCATCAGTCAAGGTCTTGGTGTTTCTTTTTTTGAAAGAAAGACTTCTAACTCGAGATGTTTTAAATAGTAGAGGCTTTCAGTGTGATATGCGCTGTGAAATTTGTGACACAGGTTCGATGGAGTCGGCAATGCACATCTTTTTTGAATGCAGGTATGCAACTGACTTTTGGAGGAGGCTGCTTGCTTTACTGGGTTACAGTGTTCTGCATAAAGGATCATCGGTACAAAGCACAGTCTCAAGTTCTAAACAATGTTGTAAAGGGAGGGTACCAACGCATAAATGGGGTCCTTTCTTTTTCTCTGCAGTTTGGATGCTGTGGAAGGAGCGAAATAATAAAAAATTTGAAAGGAAGATGACAAATCCAAGATGGGCAGCGGAAAAATGCATGAAGGAGGCATTTATGTGGCTTCAATATTGTTGATACATTTTAATTGTTGTTGTTGTTTTTAATTTCTGCACTAACTGATAGCTGCTATCAGTTTCTCAAAAAAAAAAAAAGAATTTTGTCTTTGAAGCTTTCACGTGTTATCTTTCCTAGCTAACGCTGTCAATAAATAATGATGTAAATGTTGGAGATGTATATATTTGATATGCATACTGGTACAATACTGGTGCAGAACATATTAAAATAAAACTGCGTTTTTTTTTCAGAAAATGTCCTTGGGTAAATACAAGTGCGTTTAGTTGAGACAAAGAACAATGCGTTTTTTTTTCTAGTTAACGTTTATTTCAAACTACTACTTTGCATTTAATTGTATATGAATTAGCAAATAAAAAATATTTTGTCTCTGTGGATTAACATGCTATTTTACTAACCCAATTAAAAGTTAAATTAGTGACTATTTTCAATTTCAAGTTAGCTCATTGTTCTCCCTAACCCAAGTTTTCATCTAAATGTTTTTAGACTTTTTTTTTAAAACAAAATGTTTTTGGACTCCTTTACACAATAACCCGTATCCTCTATCAACTAAAGACCTTAAATTACAGCAATTTAATATCCTCTCCATATCAACTCCATATGAATTCTATACTCGTTAACATAATTTTATTTGCCTAAAAATAGAATATTAGATATCCCCTTCTAAAAATAGGATCTTATATATTTGTATAATTATATACATATTTACACAAGTATACATATATTAATAAAAAAAATTTGAGCAAAGATACCCACATCCATGAAAACATAGCTTACTATTTGTATTAGAGGCTTGCAAAACTCAATTTTCCATTAACCTTATTGCTGTTCCCTAGTTTAAGTATCACATAGAGCATAAAGAACACATTCAGACAAACACCTGGAGCCGAATTTGAATTTCAACTCACAAAGACGAACAACAGTAACAATATAATTCTCAACAACAGATTCTTGAACAAGGTTAACCATTATAAAGTTTCAACTGCTCACAGTACTAATTTCACAACAAAAGAGTACAACCCATAAATAAAACTAAACACTCAAGAAAGTTCTTAGAACAAAACTACCCATACATAACTGAGGTCCATCAAAATTACTGGAGCAGTTTACATAGTACAACATAATTTACTTGATCTTCTTCTTGGGCCTCAACTAAAGAAAACAAAAGGATAATAATTAGTTTATGTTCACCACTTCTAGCAAATACTAGAAATCAGATATAACAATAACAAAATTGACAATGAGAAATAATACCTGGTTGCTGTGGCCACACTTCTTCTTGCGGCAGTTGACAGCACGAGGATGGAGACGAGCATAGCACCTGCACGCAGTTCAAAGTAATTGTAAAATATAAGCAATCTTCGACTCACAAGAACTCAAAATTATACAGTTAATAAATCAAAATTATTCAGCAACATTTTGGAACTTATATTATCAAGCAAACAAAGTTGTTAAGACCAGTATGCACCAGCTAAAATTGGGACCCTATCTTAATAACAGTCATAATAATATTTTTGTTATCATCTAAACATTTGTAAATGCTTAGTTGTGGTTTCATTCAATAAAACTTTCAAACATAATGGCTTAATTAAAGGTTGCAACTTATCAGAATATATCCCTCAAAAGAACATCACAATACTGTCAATTACAACAACAAGACAAGATATACTTGAATCACAACAAGACAAGATATACTTGAATCAGATAATTTGGTCAGTGATGATTACCAAGTTTGTTTAATGCAACAACAGACATTTAAAAGGAAGTGCTAATGTGAATAAAGGTGAGAAACTTACTTGCGGCATATCATCTTGTCCTGGTTGAATTTCCTGGCAAGAGCCATGAGAGAAGGCTCAATGATTCCACCCCTCAGCCTCAGCACCAAGTGTAGAGTTGACTCTGTATTTTAAATTATTCACAATATCAATCATACTTGAATTGCAATGAACCATAACACATCGGTGGTGCACATAACCATACTTTTGACTCAAAAAAGAAAAGCTGTATAAACTCGCTGGCACTGCCCATTCTATAAAATATTCTTTATTCTTGGTTCCAGTCAGTGTTGTTGAATTCTTCACTCAAAATTGTTATCCTCTATAAGGACTGACATTAAGAAAAACAAGTGGAAACTTCAATTTTAAAATTGTTTCGCATTTTTCAAAGCATCACATACTGCCTGATTTTTTCTGAATTGTCAAACAACCCAAAATATTTCTAAACAAAAGAAAAACTGAATTTGCTTGAAATATAAAGGATCACTATGCAATTATAAGCAAACTTGTATAAAAAAAATCTGACAAAAATACCCTTCTGGATGTTGTAATCAGCGAGAGTCCTTCCATCCTCGAGCTGCTTTCCGGCAAAAATCAGCCTCTGCTGGTCCGGTGGAATGCCTAGAATTCCAATTAAATTATTCAATTACACTGTTTATTTGCTGGTCATGCATACTGTAATTCAATATTCAAATATATATATCTGAGAATGCAATTCATCAAAACAAAACAAGGAGCATGCGTTCTGAATCAATCCTAATTCCAGCTTAAAAAAGAATATGTTCAATTAAATTGCTCAATTACACTGTTAATTTGCTGGTAATGCATACTGTAATTCAATATTCAAATATATATATATATATATATATATATATATATATATATATATATATATATATATATAGCTGAGAATACACTTTATCAAAACAAAACAATGAGCAAGCGTTCGTAATCAAGCTTAATTCCATCTTGAAAAAATAATATGGTCATTTAAATTAGCAAGGTTTATAATACCCACTCCAACAATTAAAATAAAGAACAGAAATTGGAACAATCCCGTCAAATACAAGCAATTGATCAAGATGATCAAACAGTGGACTTGCAACTACACATCAAATTTTCAAATTCAAAGAAGATGCAGAATAATTTTGAAAATCGCAATAAAAAATACCTTCTTTGTCCTGAATCTTAGCTTTGACATTGTCGATCGTATCACTGCTCTCGACCTCGAGCGTGATAGTCTTCCCAGTCAAAGTTTTCACGAAGATCTGCATCTCGCCTCTCTTTCCCTCTCTATCCCTTTTGTGCGGCGGCGCTGACAGAAGAGAGAATTGATGAAAAAACCCTAGCTCCGAGTTGTTAATATATATAGATAGGAGAAATTTTGGCGATGTGCCCTGGAAGAGACTTGTAATGACATTTTTGCCCTTCTTTGTTTGGAAAACTTTATTTTCCAAATATTATATAGATTCAAATATATAAAAAGTTATTTTTGTTTGTAATACTTTTGAGTTTTGATTGACCAAATCCGCCACTAAATCCGAGAATTTGTAGCCCCAAATATTGTTCTATAACTGTAAAATATTATGGGGAAAAGTTGGTTAGAAAATAAATTAACAATTGATTTATCACAATTGGTAATTGGATATAATCATATAAATATGGAGGCCTCAAAAACATTTTATTTGTTATATACAGTTTTCATGCAAAAATTTAATTCATGCACTATTTTGTGTTTTTTTTTAATTTAATTTAAGAAATGCACTACATCGCTTGTATATTTTAAGAACTCATTTTTTTTTCTTTTTGAATTTTTTTATTTTGTAAATTTTATCAAAAAAATTATTTAGTTAAAATTGAAGAATAATAAAGAACTCAATTGGAAAGACGACATACACGTAGAATTTTAGCAGGCTAAGTACCTTTTAGCAAAAATATTGTCGTGATTAGAAATGTAAATTTGTGTTGTATTATGACATACGTACCGTGATGTGTGAGATAATAATGTGTTAGCTATGAAGTGACTACAGTGACAATATATACGTTTAATTTGCGTTATATTCGTTTTTATGACGTTTTTGAACCGAACTCCATTTAAAACACAAAAAAAAAACATATAATATGTTTTATATGCAAATAAAACATGGATCACGAATTATTCGCGAGAAAAGCGCGGCAATTTTTTTATTTTTTTATGTTTTCTTTGGATTTTTTTTTGCTTCCTTGTTGTACCAAATTATTTCCGAATTATGTACCCGAATCACGAATTTTTTACCCCGCCGAACCGAACCCGAACTAGAACTATTCGTTTGTCAGAGAGTGACTTGTTTTTCTCATATTATTTTCACTCGGAATTCAAAGTAGGTCTGATGCCCATCGGACCTACTTTGGTTTGATGGGTGAAAAGACTGTTCAATTGCATCAAGATCCGTGCTAAGTGCATTAAAAGCCGTGCAACTATGTTTCAATTTCCGTGCGCACTAATTTTAATACTAATCATACGGTTCTATTGAACCTAAAAGTAGGTCCGATGGGCATCAGACGACCTACTCCTATCTATTTCACTCGTTACATAGTAAATTACAGAAAAATCTACACTGAAAATCTGGTTGCATTGTTTAGTAAGCTGGTGCATAATAGAGCGAAGTTTAATGTGGGCTAAAATGGATACTATGAAAGACACTAGACATTTTATTGGGCCTTGTAAGTTGTAACGTATAATTATTGATAAAAAAAGCTCAAATAAACTAAAACAGGAAAGGGCAAAAAAAAATGACAGCTGTGGGATTTGAACCCACGCCCTTTCGGACCAGAGCCTAAATCTGGCGCCTTAGACCACTCGGCCAAACTGTCTTGATATGTACAGTTATATAATTTTTATATAATTACTTAATATTATACTTGTTATTTTATAAAACATATCCGAACGGAGAAGAATAGGTAGATAATTTTTAGGAATTCTTCCAATGGTAACTTATTAATGTTGCTAAAGAATTTGCTAATTATACTGAACCTACGGTTCTGCCACTCTATATTGTTTTTCCTAACTTTACTGCTTTTCTTTTTCTTTTCTAAATCTAGGGGTTTTTTTTTGTCATTGCTATTATCTGTTTCTTTTTAGATGCTTTACATTTTTTCCTAACAAAATTATGTAATGAAATTTGTGTATTGAATACCAGGTCATTTGTTATATTATCAGCTATATATGATAATAAACTAATGTGTACTAATTAATTAAATTATGTAAGGTGCAAAATAATAATAATAATTTAATTTAATTTAATTTGATGAGGGATCACTTTGCAATCATTTTTCTTGACAATTTTGACAACCTTTAAAAATAAAATTCAAATTTGAAATACAACATTAGTGTCGAACTAGAGTGCTCCTAGGAGTACCAAGTTCTTTTGTACTCTTAACTCTAAAATCTATCGGATTAACTTCGAACGACAAATCCAAACTATTGAAATCCTTGTACCTTACGAGTGATGCTTCTACATATGAAAATTTTAAAGTAGAAGGATTTCAACGGTTTGAATTCGTCATTTGAAGTTAATCCGATAGATTTTAGAGTTAAGAGTACAAAGGGGCTTGGTACTCCCAAAAGCACCCTAGTTCTACTCACAACATTATATGAATAATGTATATTACACATATCATGTTTATATAACATTTTAGCGGTACAAAATTAATAGTTCTTGATACCTCAACAAATGAAATTTGATTGTTAGTCAATTTATGTCTAAATAATAAAGAATACATCTATAATTGTAGTTTTAAATTTCAGTAATATTTTTGAAAATATAGAGTGAATGAACCATAAAATTAATTGTATATTGAAATTACGAGTTGTGCTAAAATTAATTGTATATTGAAATATAAAGTGAATGTACCACATGACCGACCATTTATGAGTTAAAATTTATTTTATTTTTCATATCCAAACGAGTCGATAAACGTATTAATGATATTTACATATCAAAGTCTAGAAAAACATCAATTTTTTCTATTTTAAAATTATTTTATTATTTTTCTTGGCTTCAAAAAGGTACCACATTTGATATGCAAATATTAATGTTTTTTTTTTATCATATTAGAGTCATCCTATAAAAATCAGAAAAATAGTTTTAAAATTTATAGAGTAAAAGTTGATACTGTACAATGATTTTGATATGTATATTTTATTAAGATGTTTGGTCGACCATTCAACATGAAATATAAAATTAGATACAGTATATTGATCGATATGCTAACATTAGTATATTAGCAAAATTTCTTAAAATTACAGTATACAAGTTCAGCGTTTTTTAGGTAAAACACGAATTACAAATTATTTGTGATAAAAACGCGAATTTTTTTCTCTTCTTTTAAGGTTTGTTTTTTTTTGGAAATTTTTTTTTTGTTTTCTTATTATACCGAATCATTCTTGAATTATACCCGAATTACTAATTTTTGACTCCGTTGAACTAAATCCAAACTATTGATTTGTCACTATGCTCCTGTCTAGTACCAGAAAGCTTGGTACAGAACTACGCACAAAGGAAATCCAATAAGAAACATGAATATATATTATCTTCCTTACAGTACTGGGAATATTTTGTGTTTAAATTCATCTAACAAAGTTCAGTACACTAATTTAGTCAGTGCACTTCTCTGTTTGTGTTAGTCAAGTGATACCAGTAATCTATTACTGTTACCTACTGGTTTCATTCTGGTATTGATATGTACCAAACCTATGCGTGCATCAAATATGTAGTATTTTCTTGTTTGAGTTATCAGAAGGTATGAAGACACATATAAGCATGAAGGCAACTATTTTAAATTGAGTTTAGTGTTGCTCTTGATCTTACGTTTTAGTGTTCAATGACACAATTGAGGATAATTCAAGTCTAATTTGGGTTTGAAAATAAGGAGAAAACTGTCCTTTAATTTTTTATTAATATTAATTTTTAATTTTAATTTGATTAATTTATGAAATTAGATATTAAAAAAAATTAATGGATTTAGATAGAGAATTAGTTAATCTGCAACAACGGTTCGGCAACAAAGGATTTAATTTGACTGTTCAGCCAAAAAGGATTAAGTCTCTTTAAAGCTTAATTTGTTTCATTTAACTTCCTTAGCTACTTAATTCTACTGAATACCGGTTTTTTAGCCCGGATTAAGATCACCGTTTTTAATCTCCTTTTGTCCGGATCTTAATCCTCTGTCTGGATCTTAATGCACTTCTAACTCTTCCTTTAGCTTTCTTAATTTACATCCATGGATTAAGACAATCGAAAATCGATTCCTTAGCACTCTTGAGCTCTTAATCCTCCACTCTTAATCCCTTAATCTCTTGTTTTCGGGCTCACTTAGAAAGAAATATCTAAATATGATGGGTTATGGCCATATCGGTATATATGTAAATGAGATAAATATGATACAGAGTCTATGGTGCTATGCATATCACAGGTTGATTCATAATAAATGTCAATATTTCTTTTTTTTTAAAATTTTAATAGTCGATCCGAACCATTCAACATGATCACCATATGAATATCTACTTGCAGATCAAATTTTATATTTTTTAGAATTATTTTACTATTTTTTAAGATAGGTAGAAAATCACTTGATTTGAAAATTCTGGACCATCCAAAAAGAGTGATTTTCTATCCATCTTAAAAAAATAGTACAAAAAATCTAAAAAAATATAAAATTTGATCCGCAAGTATATATTCATTTAAAAATCATTTGAACAGTTTGGATCGACTGTTAGAATTTTAAAAACGAAAATATTGATCCGTATTACGGACTAAATAGTGATATGCATAGTACCATGGACTCACTCCCGTGATTTTTATTATTATCTAATATTAAATAAAAAAATGTCAAAATTGTCCAGAGATGCTAGAAAATTATAAAAATATCCAAACTGCCAATTATTGGCCGGTTCTTGCTTTTTTTTAAGAGACAGTTGGTATATTAATTGTCGAGTTTATATTAAGACATGAAATAAAGTATATTAATGCTCCAACAAATTCGATATGTGTCTTTCTGTTATAATGCATCTATATTAATTTTAGAAAATACGGAAAATATAGAAAATATTAAAATATTAATCTGAGTTATTGATCCTAGTTCAAAAGTCACTTCTAAATAAATATAGAAAATATTGTGGTATTTCTATTTTTAAAATAAAAATTGAATATAACTTTTTGTTAGTGTAATCATTCATTAATTTTTTTTTTCAAAATAGCTACTAGAAGAACCACAATATTTGGGAGGTCCACCATAATTTTTTTTTAGAGAGATGTTTAATGTGCATAGAATGAGATATATTGTATAGATATTGTATAGAATCCAACTCAAGTACCAAGAAAATATACTCTTCACAAATTTTCTTTTTATTTTAAAGCCATTTTGTGTCATATTTCATAATCATAAAAAATAGTAAAAAATAGTATTCTACAAGTTCATTATATAACCAATTTACTGAGCTACTTAGATCGAAAAATATGAATGAAAATCTTAATCGAAAACTTAAACTCAAGTTTGGAGGCTCTTCTCTTAGTTTTTTTGGCAATTTTGAATTTCAAAAAACAACATAACGTATTTTCGCAAGCTTTTCGAAAAATAGTTATTTACTGAAATCGAGCACTCAAGTGTCATTTTATGGCTGTTTGAAGTTTCATCATTATTTTATGCTTTCTCAATGAAAAAATCATCTCTCTTGCTTTATTTCTTGTCATAACCTCGTCTGTTTACGAGAGATGTCTTAGATAAATACATGTATAACATAAATATGCTTTAGAAATAAGATAAATGATTTAAAAAATTAATACAAAAACATTATAACAAAAAAATAAATATCAAATTTGTTAGAATATTAATGTGCTTTATTTAATGTTTTAATATAAACTCGACAATTAATATATAAACTCTCTTAAAAAAAAAAAAAAAAAAAAACCGGCCAATGACAGTTTGGATATTTTTATAATTTTTCAGCATTTGTAGACAATTTTGATATTTTTTATTTAACGTTGGATATTGATAAAAAATCACGGGACTCACTCTGATAGAGAAATATCTAAATATGATGGGTGTTGAGTTTATCCAATTCCCAACTACTTGTCGCCACGTAGCAGACTTTCCTCCGAAGAAATTTCAGGAATATTTTACTATATGCGACTGTTCATATTCAGCCGTCAAATCGAAATCAAACGGCTGACAACGAGAGAACAGCTAACTATCTGACTATCTGTGCAGTAGTTTATTTATAAAGGGACCCACATATCTCGTATAATTTCCGCGTATCTATTATTGAACAGCGAGTAGTAGGTTGAAATTTTCGGTGGATTTTTGTCCAATGCGCTTTGGACAAAATCTCATCCAAAGTCATCTGTAAACCGTCCGATCTGTTTTAAAATTTACACGAATGGCTTAGATTTACGAAACCATTCAGAGTTATTTATTTTTAGATATGTTGGCACGAATCTTAGAGAAAATCAAACAGTAAGAATCGGCTTTGGATGATATTTTGTCCAAATCCTTTGGACAAAATCCAATTCCTTAAATTTTACTTAGAGAATCAAACCTAAATTAATTCCATATTGAATTAAGCCCACGACTCTCCCATTTCCCAATATTCAGTCTCTATTCTTTTCTCCTCCCCTCTCCTACCCTTCTCATGTGGATTAGCCACGCCATCATCGCCGGGACGCAGCACTGACCTCCGTCCGGTGGTGGCACCGAATGGAAACCCTCAGTCCCCACCGCCGCACGTCCAGTTCGGACCGCTACCTCATTCTCTTCTCCCCTCCACCAGCCTCTCCCAAACCCGATTCGATTCTGAGCAAACCCGCATCCGAAGACTCTCCTGAGCTTCAAGAAGACGATATCTTCTCCACCAATAATGGGTCTGGATCCGATTCGTCTATGCTTTTGGGAGGAGCGCGTAGCTCCAATAATATCGGCGTGTCCGTTACGGCAGCCTCCCGCCGCCTCGTCAACCTTCCTGATCCCCCATCTGGCATTCTCTCGTTGCTACACGATACCAAACAGCCAATAGCTTCGTCGACTGCTAGTTCTCTCCATCGGAAGGCCACGATCGCTTCTGCCACGTCAGCATCAACGGCGCGCATGATCCCTGCACCGAAGCCGAAGGTGAAGGACGAGTATGCGATGCCGCACCAGTCGGCTCCGCTGAATATCCCGGTGGGCCCGCCCAGGAAGCCACGTAGCGGGATCTGGTTTGACGAGGCTGGGGATGGGGACGACTATACAGACATGTCAGAGATGCTTCCACCGCACGAAATCGTGGCGAGAAGAATGGGAAATACTCCTCTCACTGCTTCTTCTTGCCTAGAAGGCGTTGGTAGAACGCTCAAAGGCAGAGACTTGAGGAGGGTGCGCAATGCAGTTTGGAGACAAACAGGGTTTCTTGATTGATTTGATTGATCAGCTAATTAACCAGCGATCGAAATGGGAGTCGAGAGGTGATTTTATTTCTCTGTTTACCTCTCTCTTTATTTTGGGGGTATTTTTATTTTCATCCTTTCCTTTTCTTTCTTTTCGTTTTCTTTTACATTGGAGAAGGAAGAAAATTATGAGATGTTGTAAACAATGAGAGCTACTAATAAGGAATTAATTAATCGTGCACTCAATTGATTCCTAGTTGTGACATGAATTTGTTTCAATGGTTGCTATCTTTTTTCTTAGCAAATCTTTATACTTCCAAATGGTGAGTTTTTTCAACCTGCCACTTTTAATTTATGTGCCATAAGCCATTGAAAGATTATCATTTGCTGTTGTACTTGTACTGCCATATTTCGGTACTGGTCGGCCTGCCAAATATTTGAGGGCATGAGTGAGATTGTAGAAGAATTTCACAAGCATAAAAACTAGCACCACAAAATACTGGTATCTTTGCTGTGGGTTTTGTACCAGCTATTCGCTATTGTTAGTCATTGATATAGTTGATTTCCTAATTAATCATAATTTGAAACAGAATCAACTGTTCTTTTCATTACATGAGACCTTTTATCTGGTTTGATTTATTTTTGTATCAAACAAGAAAAAAAACAAAGATGCTTGTAACTGGCATTTGAAATGTCAGTTATTAACTGGTTAGTTTAATTTCTGATGTTGGAGTGCAGATCATATTCTTAAATGCATACAAGAAAGAATTGTCCTTTATCACTTTTGTTTCCTTTTGGTGGCACTGGGAGGGGTGAGGAGCCAAATCTGACTTACTGGTATAACTAAATATTTTTAGTATGCATTTGCTATGTTCTATTGTCTGTTTTTATTAGATAATCCTGAAGTTGTATTATTTTTTAGGTTTAATTTGCAAATTGTGCATACTTGTATCTAGGAATCTTCTGTGAAACTTAGACCTGGATCGGTATTTGTGATGTTAATAAATTTATTTCTTAGTATGCATTTGATAGAACTGAAAGTTGTATTATTTATAAGTGTAATTTGTAAATTGTGCATACTTGTTTGAATACTATTGTATCTAGGAATCTTATGTGAAACTTAGACCTGGATATATCCGTATTTGTGATTTTTATTTCTTATTTAATGCATAGCAGTAAATCTATTCATGAACTGCAAAAAATGAGGATATAATTTTTAACATGTTAAAGTTGCAATTGCTATTTGAAAAGTTGGCTGACATGAAATATGGAAATTTTTTACTTGGGTTGTCACTTGTTAATATCCTGTGTGGGTATTATAGTTTTTAGTTTTACTGATATTTGAATTTCGTTGTTGGTTCCATCTAAGGTTGTCTTGCACACATGGTAACACCTTGGGCTATACATACTGGTAAAAATTTCTGGGACCAACGAAATTATCTTTTTGGGTTACTAGAATAATAATATTTTTGTACATACCACATCTTTGTGTTGGTGGTATCTCTTGAGATTGGTATTGAGGTCAAAATTCCGATTCTATTTAGCAAATCATTTACAATTTTTCATCTATCTAACGTGCTGAGATTTCTTCTGTACTTCAGAACCCATTTATTTCATTTTTTTTAGTTTTCTGCTGTAACCTGTAAGACAGTTTTTCTGGTATTTTAGGTGAATAGCATGCGTTTTTTGAACTCAGGCATGTTATATTGGTCGTTTCCATGGATTAGGCTTGTTGATTAAGATAGTGTAGTTGGGTAGGGGGAAATTTTATTTTCCCAGTTGTATCTCTGGGCACATGTTTGTGCCCGTGCAAGTGTGTTTTGGATCTTTTGGGACCATTCGGCAAATTAAATCTTAATCTGCGTTAAGGAGTTCAAGTTTAGTTGTCTTAATCTGTAAATCAGATCTTTGCTAAAGAAAGCTAAAGGAGAAGATCTTAGTCTTTGCTAAGGAGCTGGTGTTTGAAAAAATTAAACAACTAAAAAAACTAAAGGAAGTAAAAGGAAGCTTAAGGAGACTTAATCTGCTAGCATAATCATTCAACTCTTTTTAGGCTCATATAACCGGCTCTGCTCAATCAGAAATAGCTCTATACTGCGTGATACACTGATAAATAAACTAGTTCAACACCATTACAGATCTGCTACTAAGGAAAGCATTATTTGGACCAGTTAGGTGTTTTTGTGTGTGTTATTAGGATCCGAATCTGCTGCAATTCTTCACTGTGAACAGTGTTTCAAAAATCTCTTTTTTTTTTTTTTTTTTTCAAATTCAACTGTTGAATTATTTTGAGATTCATGTATAGAAAAATAAGCTATTTCAAGAAACGTGCACAGATAACATTAGATGACTAGATTTGGAAAAGCAAGAATTTTAGAAACACTATTTTTCAGTTTTTGATCGCAGCAGACGTGAATCTGTGTTATTAAACTTGCAATTATCCTCTTTTCTTTAAATATTCTGCTTTGCTGCTGCTGCTGAAATGTTTCTTTATTTTTTTCTTGACAGTAATACAAAGTAGCAAATATTGTTCAATAATTCAATTCAGTCGAGCACTCAACTACGCCATGAGTCACGACAAATAGGCTTTTTCAGTGATACTGTTAGGCCTAGTTCATGTGTCCGACAAATTTAGAAATTTACTTGGGCCCCGGTTTCTTTAGGCAGTCTCCTTCTATTGGAGATAAGATCATAAAATTACGATTATATATTTCTTTTTTCTTTTTCTTTTTACTAGCCGTTTGATGCTGAAGCACCGATTATATTTTTTTGGGAGATAGCCATCGGACCTTAAAAATTAGCTATAACACCGTAAGATTAACATCAAAATCTGTGCGCACAGCAATTAAAACAGACATATACATATTTTAATGTAGTTCGCACGAATCTTAATGCAGATCGGATAGTCATTACACTCTTCAAACCAAAGTAAGTACTCTCAATTCATTTTTTTTAGCCCTCTATTGAGATGATCTCTTAGGATGTTAATGAGTACAATACAGATAATGAGGTGGAAGCAATTTAATATCCGTATTCATTAAGTTAACGAAAAAAAAAATTATTCGTACATGTCTTATCAAATAAGTCGGATAATAAACAGATAATGAGGTGCTATTGAAATATCTATTTGTGCTTCTAGTATAATATATTCAAAGCAAAAAAATAAATGAAAAAAAATTAAGGATAATGATATGGAGTCATGAAATAATTAATTTTGTATGTCTCTAAAATGATGAATTAATGAACATAAGTAATGTCTTATGAAAATTTGAAATAGCACAAAGTCATAAAAGCTTTTAAGCTGTTTCATGAGAATTTGAATCAACAATTAGAAAATAAATTAAAAAATTCAATTTAGAGCTAGGGCTGCAAACGAGTCGAACCGAATCGAACTTACCCATAGTTTAAATTTGGTTTGAATTAATTTCGAACTTAGTTTGGTTTGAATTAATTTCGAATCGAATTTTGTACGAACTCAATTTCAAATCTTTTACGAATTTTTTTACGATAAGGAAGAGTGATCGTAGTCGCCGAGAGTGAGAGGTAAAAGTTGTTTAGGATTTCAGAACTGAGAGCAAAGGTAACGACTTACGAGTTATGACTTATGACTGGACAGTTTTATATTTTAACTTTTAAGTTATCAGCGAACATAAGCCATCTGTGGAAATCAACGGTTCATGTTACTTTGAGATTCGAACTAGAATAGTTTGCGAACCTATTTCGAACGAACCAGGTCTAGTTTGAGTTTGGTTTGAAATAATTTTGAATTATTTCGAATCGAATTTTTTACGAACTTTTTCGAATCAAACTCGAATCGGATCACGAACTACGAATATTTTATGCAGCCCTATTTAGAGCTATATCATAAATATTCAATAACTGCATGCCTATTTTTTTTTTAATGTGGGCTCAACATATAGTCCCTTATTATGTATTTAGAAAAAAATAAATATTTTTTCAATTCTTTAAATACATAAACTCAGTCATTTTGACTGAATTCATGCATTCAGAAATAAAACATAAATTGCCTAAAATCAAAATAGTTATGTTAAAGATTTGAAAATATGATTGATAGTGCTAATGGATTTTTCTGGTATTAAATTGCCCAAAACTCAGGCAAACACCACACCTCCAACAGCAATTCTGAAAAGTGACAAGTGCAAGAATACAAAAAATCCAAAGAGGGACCATGCATACTGATAGCGCAATTTCTGATTTGTACTGGAACATTCACAGAAACAAGCAAGGACGCTTATGACAATCAAGGATGAAGTTTTGTGGCAATTACGATTCCTAACAGCAGGAACAATGAGCAAAAAGGAAGACTGACCACAGAAATTTACCAGTTCCATTTTATTTAACATATTTTCATTTTGCTATTTAACTTATTTACCAGTTCCATGTAGTTACAATATGCATAATAGGAAACAAATCTGCTGAAATTCTCGGAGATTTCAGTAACTCTGAAATTCTCAATTTAACCGTCTACATGTTTCGAGATTCATGCATAAAAACTGTCAGTTTTGAAATTTGTCTATAAGAAAATTTAGATGGTTGGATTTAAAATTTCAGGGTCTCTAAAATCTCCAAGAATTTCAGCAGATTAGATTCCTGCATAATAGTATATTTGGGAAAGGAATTACAAAAAGATAAAAAAAAAAGTTGCATTCCAGATTTTATCAATTGACTGGTGGGTCAAGTAGTTGACCTCTTGACCAACAGTTCGACCAATTAGGAGTACTAACAACTGCTCTGAAATTTTCTTGTTGGCCATGTTTGGTTCTGGAGTAAGAGGTGAAGTAAACCCCTTACTCCACGCTTAAGGAGGTGAAGTAAACTCCTTACTCCACGCTTAAGGAGTCAAACGAGGAGTAAAATATGAGGAGTAAGGTGGAGTAAGAAGTGAGCTAATCCGGATTAAGTTACTTCACCTCTCTAGGTGGATTAACTTACTCCACACTTAATCCACCTGCAGGGCCCACTATCATAGACTTGAGCTCATTTTCCAATATCTTACTCTTTCATATGGATTAATTTAATCCATGATATAAACTACCAAACAAGATGTAAAATATGAGGAGTAAGGTGGAGTAAGCAATTTAATCCTCATTAACTTTACTCCACAACCAAACATGACCGTTGAGTCTAGGTAGAGTTGCTAATTCTATATAAAGTCAAGTCAATTGCAGATACAGCCAAACCCGATTTTTTTTAATATCCAACGTTAAATAAAAATTATCAAATATATCCATTTTTGCTGGATATTTTTAAAAATGTCCAGACTGTCCAAACTTTGACTAGTCCGTATTTTTATTCCAACTGGTCATTTGTTGACTGGTCCAGCAATTTTTTTGTGTGTGAAATAGTTGATAGATAAATTAGTTTAATTTAGTATAATGTAGCATAATTTAGCACAATTTAGTATAATTGGCATAATTTAGCATATTTTAGTATAATTAACATAATTTAGCATATTTTAACCTATTATAGCATAATTAGCATAATTTAGCATATTTTAGTATAATTAGTATATTTTAGCATAATTTAGTATAATTAACATTATTTAGCATTATTTAGCATATTTTAGTGTATTTTAGTATATTTTAGTATAATTAGCATAATTTAGATTCAGTATAATTAGCATAATTTAGCATATTTTAGTGTAATTAGCATATTTTAGTGTAATTAGCATAATTTAGCATAATTAGTATAATTTAGAATAATTTAGCATAATTTAGTATAATTTAGTATATTTTAGCATAATTTAGTAAAATGTTAATCTATCAAAATGTTAAACTAAATTATGCTAATTGTGCTAATTATACATCAAAACGTTAATCTATCAACTATTCACAAAAATAAGATACCGGACTGGCCAAAGTTTGGGTAGTCTGGGCATTTTTAAAAATATCCAGCAAAAGTGAATATATTTGATAATTTTTATTTAATGTTGGATATCAAAATAAAAACTAACGTAAATGAGCATGTATGTTCTTCAGAGATCAAGGCAATATATATATAAAGACTTGACTAGTACTGGTCTTTAAAATATTTCCATCATCAAACTATTAATTTGTAATTAGCATATACTAATTGTTCATACATCAATCAAGTATACACTTTTTACAAACCCATGAACGTAATTAAGATCCTGTCATACAATTCAAAACCAACTCAAATTCAAATCAAGTCATCGAGGAAATTCCAGTCGAATGTTTCCTCAACACGAGAAGAGCTTCGATCGGAACTGGTTCTCTCGACTAACTGCAATGGATTTGCTTCAGAAGTAGATGCTTCAAGAAAATTATGGCTGTAATCTTTATTTGCATTGATTGGCCGGCGATCAAACGATTGTAGAGTTGCCGTTCGGATGTACACCCGACACAAGCTGAACTCATGTCTTAGTTGCACACACTGAATTAGGAATAAACAGAAAGAAAAAAATGTCATTCTGAGATGTTTGTGCCTGATAATTAGTCAGTTCTTATGAATGCGCTTAATTATATATATATCTGACAAAGTTAACTAGTATCCTACAAAGCTAGAAACATATATGATCTTAATATCAGAAATTTTTAATACCGTTGGAGTCATAGCTGGTACACGATGCACACCGTTCTGTAGCGCCTTGTACTCGTTCATCTTCCATTTTGTTTTGACACCAGCAGGGGCTTTCCCTTGGTAGAACACCAATGTTCTCTTCACCGCTATAACTTTGTTGCTTGATGAGAAAACATACGTAGGTGACCCGGTCCCCTTCCAGTATCCGTACGAAGTTGTGCGGGTTGGCCTCCCGCCTTGTACCTCCCTTTGTTGTCTCGGGCAGAAGAAAAACCATTGCTCTTGATCTGTCTTGTTCGCCACTCCTGCCACCGCTGCATGATCAATAAGCAACTAATTATGTTGGAGATATTGACAGTAAATTGTTGCTCCCGTCGATTGAATTTATTAATAATTTATAGTGAACATATTATGTGAATATTTTTAACAATTACACGTATAATTGGGGATAAATAGAGCAATTCTCTCACTGTTTCATGTACACAATGTCATCATTAATTAAAGAAAATGAGCATAACCTAATCAAGTTACTAATAATTTTCTACTTGGAAGTACTTATCTTTGAAGATATCAGTGAATGTTGTACAGAAACAAATGCTGGCCCAAAGCAAGGATTGAAATGCAGGTGGTACCAAACAATTTTCCATATAATATAATTCAAACAGAAAATAAGATAGGATTAAAAAAAAAACTGAAAGCAAGGATTCATGTAGAAAAAGATGAAGGAACTAACACTGAAGATCACTTGGATGGTAGGTACAGACATCAAGCACTGGTATAAGCCTTTCGATATCTGATCGCGTATGATCCAATTTGTGTTGAAGGTAAAACAGTATAAGCTCTTCCTCTGTTGGATAGAACCTATAACCAGGCATGCTTACGAAGTTCATTTTGTTTTCCAGATCAGAAAGTTTAACTAGTAGCTATATATATATATGTGAAGTAAATGTGACAATCAATCAATAATTCCTAGAGCCACCTAACGGTCTATGCAGTGATATGATGCAAGTATCCTTGATCGCAATTTTGGGAAACCACCGCAATATGAGATGCATTTGGAAATTTATACAGGGAAGAGCCGCGTTGTTCGTACTCGTTAATTTACGAGAAATTCTAGTCAAGAGAGAGAAAGAGACAGAGACGGAGACAAAAGACTAGACCCCATGTGAACACAAAACGGAATGTATGATACTATGAACTATGAATTAGTCATACATCCATGCTTAAAAATCAAATTGATTTTTTTTTTTCAAGTCTCAAAGAGGGAAAATAAAAATAAAAATAAAAATAAAAATAAAAACAAAAACAAAAACAAAAATAAGACAATCATGGTGGGCATGGAAATAATACATCTGCGGTGATTCCAATAGATTAACAGGTCCTGTTATTTCGATCTCAACAATTCAAAATTTTCCATGCTAAAAAAAATTCATATACGAATCTCAACAAAGTTAAATGGTTGAGATTGGAATCACAGAACCCTGTTCTTCTATTGGAATCACAGCAGATTTATTTCCTGTGGGCATAGGCATTTGCTAGATGATTTGACAAATTTGTAGTTATTTATACTTACCTTTTATATTTATATTATTATTTTCATGTTTTCATGCCCGTGACAATTTAGGGGGAGTTTTTGTCCAAAAGGGCTGTGGACAAAATCTCATCCGAAGTCAGTTGTAAACCGTCCGATCTGTGTTAAAATTTATACGGATAGTTTAGATTTACAGAGCCATTCAGAGTTATTAAGTTATATATATGTTGGCACGAATTTTAAAGCAGATCAAACGGTAAGGCCCGGCTTTAGATGAGATTCTGTTCAAAGCCCTTTGGACAATTTAACGTGTTATTGTACTTAATTCCATCAATAAATTAAATGATTCAAACCGCAGGATTTTGAGCTTATTCCCTGTCACTTTATGTTTTTTTTTTTTTAAAACAAAATCATACCAAGTATAAATATAATTAGAAATTTTGAATTGAATAACTTTTATTAATTTCGATAATGATATGTGTGTAAAAGGAATATTGATTAGGAATCCTTATATACATTGTCACTTGTCCCTATATATAGATTTTTCTACCAGTATTTAATACTGATAAGGCCATTGACTCTCAGTCTCGTTCCACAAATGACAAATTAAACCTGTGCAATTGAGGATCGATCGATGCTTTCTCCATGACAACGCGTTTGATCTGCAAGCGACCACATGTGGAGATCAGGAGACCTAAGGGCCCGAATTCGTATCCTCTGCATTAACTCATGTTATATATCTCTATTTTAAAAGTTCAAATTATCGATCCGAACCGTTCAACATGATATTCATACTAAAATATGTTTAGAGATGAAATTTTATAATTTTTGCAATTTTTTTACTATTTTTTAAGATAGGTACAAAATCACTATATCTGGACTGTTCAAAAAACAATAATTTTGTACTTATCTTAAAAAATAGTAAAAAAATTACAAAAATTATAAAATTTCATCCCTAAGCATATTTTAGCATCAATACCATGTTGAATGATCCGGATCGATAGTTTGAACTTTGAAAATAGAGATATATAACATAAGGTATGAGAAGATGAGGCATTGGAACCCTCCTCACACACACACACACACACACACACACACACTAGCATTGTGCCCGTGCGTTGCAACGGAAATATATTATAAAATTGAATATAATATGAAGATATCTTTTTATTTGACATTCACACAAAATAAAAAAATATATTAAATGAAAACAAAAGGCACACACGAAAAAACATAAATTCAAATAATAAATAACAATAAAAGAAATAACAAATAGGAAAAAATGGATCAAATATAACATGAAAAAAGTTCTTGAATTATCATTGTCAGTGTGATCCTTTTTGATATAGACAATCTTATCGTCCACACAAAATTAATTTATACATAATCTTATCGTTTTCCCTTAAACTTGAATGGACAATCTGTTAAACAGCTTATAGTTGTTCTTCTTTTTTGATATGTTGAAACATTGTGTTGGTCTCGATAATAACCACCTTGTCACACCCCAAATCTGATTTTAGGATATAATGAGTTTATACCTGGATTGACATTGGTACCGGATCAGCAAAGACTCTGACAAGCACTGGAATTCTTTTTAGCGTACAACATTGTTTGGATAAAATTAATTCGTAAGATCTTAAATTATCAGTTACACACGTGTCAGTAAATATGTCATAAGGCATAGGTATGATAGAAATGACATGAATTTGAGATAAAATGCTCTCAGATGAAAAAATAAACATAAATTCGCAGATGTATCAGAACCTCCAATCAGATTAGATCGGAAAACTTCATGTACATAAGTAGAGTAAAATTACGTGAATCGGATAAATTGAATATAATTCTGATGTTATTATTGGGTAAGATCGGATCTTCTACGGTTAAAGCGAATATCAAACAAACCAGAGCAAGAATTGATCTCATATAACAGAGATTTAAGTAACTGAGATGAAAATTAGAAAGAGAAACGAAAAAGGAGACGAAAGGAACCTTCGATCAGGCTTGTGACAGTGCTTCATAAGGCGTATATATGATCTCCTTGGCGAACTCTCTCAGCGGATCCACCGTTGAATCTACCACATCCATTGTCCTTGATGCCTTGGTGGAGTTGGAGAGAAAAATTAAGGAAGAAGCGGGTTTAGTCAAGTGTTCTGTTTAAAGAGGAAGGGTAAACGGGATATTTAGAAACAAAATATTCTCTAGCTCTCAAAATCAGAATAGTTGATACATCTCGAGTACAAATAACAATAATAAAATCCCTTGAAAGTACAATAGGCTTCAAATCCACCAGGCTTTAATACTGGAGTTTAGAGAAGAAAATTTGCCACGGCGTGATTAATTACGTTACAGAACGTCATGTTACGTTAATGTCACGTCATGTTACGTGTGTCGATTATGTGACGTGACTCGCGTGTTGCGTGACGTGATCATTCGCGTAACGTGACCGCATTTCAGTGAAAAATACACGTCACATCACGTCACGCGAACCAATCACGTCACGTGATCACATCACGTCACATCACAGTATGAAACATAGAGTATCTAACTTTTTTTTGTATGTATGGAGTATTCATATTTTTATTTTAGTGTAAGTTTAGTGATACTAGTACTGATGTAGTACTGATTTTTATTTTTTTTTAGTTTAGTCTAATGAATATTTGTAATTAAAATTTTTAAAGTAATGTCAGATGCAACATTTTCTAAAAAAATAATCTTTACAATATTATTTACTTATTTTAGAATTTTTCATATTTTTTTTCTAAATTTTCAACAATTTAAATTAAAATATAAAAAAATTGACATGACTAATTTACGTTACGACACGTCACGTCACGTATGGTCACGGCGTGACTACGCGTGACGTGACCATTCACATGACGTGACCATCCTCCACCATTTTGGTCACATCACGTCATGTGAAAAAAAAAGTTGATCACATCACGTGACCAAATCACGGCGTGTTTATCACGTCACGTCATCAGTGATGAGGCTAGGATTTGGATTCAAATAAATTAATGGGTTCAGATTCGAGTTCGGATTCAAGACATAATTCAAAAAAAAAACAAGAAATATATCAAAAGTTTCCACTAAGTCAAAAGTTTATAACAAATATTCTTTTACATATAAAAAAACAAGAAATATATTAAAGCTACAAAATCAAGTCAATGGAGGAAGTATTGTTCTACGGTTCTTCATATTTTGAAATCGTTGCATAATTTTTTCATCATCTACCTTATCAAACAATTAATTCTCAACATAAGTGATCAAACAATCATTCAAGAATTGATCTCCCATTGAATTCCTTACTAGGTTTTTCACATAATTCATCGCCGAAAATACCCTTTCAACACTAGCCGTAGCCACCAGCAATATCAATGTAAATTTCACTAATTTGTAAACCAACGATAAACAATGTGCCTCCTCTTTTCCACCATTTTTTGAGAAAGTTCGACTATGCCCTTTAACTCTAAAAAGTCATCATCACTTCGCATTTCCATGTGATAATTCTCCAATTGACCATCTAGGACAACAAGTTCATATTATTGAAATCAGAGGATAGAATCGTGTTAATTGAACCAACCTATCTTTATTAAATAATTAAAATGAGTTACTTGGGTCTAAGCTAGACCCTATTTGTTGTGATTCTTGTGAAAATGAATCAATTGGAAATTTAGGTCCCGTCTTGTAGTATCTCTCCATTCTATATTAACAAAATTAAGAGATCAGAGATAATTTCTTTATATAGTTGTTTCCTTTATATGATTGATATTTCTCTACTGTTACTATTACAGGATATAAATGACATGCCACCTGACCCAAGTCGGGCAATACCAAAATGAAACTAAAAAATAGATGAAATTGATGTTAAATTTCATAATAAACTATAACATAATTAAGAAGTAATTTTGTACAGCACAACACCGGTACTGTAATGCTCCAAATTTATAACTAGTAATGCTCCACACGTCTCTCTTTTTCGGTTAAAAAAATGATATCATAGCATCAAATTTGGCAATCATTTCTGAACGTCTTTGATATTTCTGATGCAATGGTCAGAGATATGCCCTTATCAGACTTAAAATATGACTTCTAATTTATACCCAATTTCAATTTTGTATGCGAGACATAACCAGATTACCATAATCGACCAAAAGAACAAAAAAAAAATTGCACCTTGATTGAAGATTGGCGGCTAGCCATATTCACCTTAAAATTCAGTACTTTGGAAACTAAAAATTGAACTAATTTAGAAGCCAACATGCAGAGGCGGAAGGCGGACGCGGACGCAAGCGGAGGCGCGTCGCGTGATCTTCCCTTCTCGCGTAGCGTAGCCGCTTTTCGTCATATGATTTTTTGTCTGATGATTTATATCCAATTTCAATTTTCGTCTGATGATTTTTCTGCGGAGGCGGAGGCTGCTCCTTTGGTTTTATTAACCTATGTTTCTTTTGAGTTATGGGCTGTCTAAAATGGGGCTCTACGCCATATAAAATTGGGCTGTCCGATAATTAAGACTTTTGAGTTATGGGCTGTCTAAAAGTCCGGTCCAAAAAAAAAATCCAAGGGTAGGCAAGTGCCTATCCCTAGTACACTATAGACTCGCCAGTGTACGTCATAGCGTGTCACGTATTTCCTTCTCTACTGGAGTTCCATCTCGATCGACAATTTTTAGTAAACCGGACAAACATGTCTAATAAACCGTCATTTGAATTAAAGTAATGTTTTTGTTTTTAATCCTCAAACAGAGGAGGGTTCCAATGCACCCAAAATTCTATGCTCCCATTTGCACCCAATTCTTTATCTTCATTTTCAAAGTCCGAACAGTCGATCCGAACGATCAACATGACCTTCATAATAAAATATGCTTGGAGACCAAATTTTATATTTTTTAGAATTTTTTTACTATTTTTTAAGATAGGTACAAAATCACTTTATCTGATGGTCTAGAATATCCTTAAAACAATGATTTTATACATATCTTAAAAAATAGTAAACAAAATCTAAAAAATATAAAATTTGGTCTCCAGGCATATTTTATTATGAAGATCATGTTGAGCGGTTCGGATCGACAATTCAGACTTTGAAAATGAAGATGAAAGAGATAAAAGATTGGGTGCAAATGGGAGCATAGAATTTTGAGTGCATTGGAACCCTCCTCAAACAGAAAATAGAATATAATTATATCTCCGTCAAAACTAAAAAAACTTCTTGTTTTCTTTTCTTTATTTCATTACAATAATCTTAATTAGAATTCACTTAATTAAACATGAAGACAATGATGAATTAAGTAAATTTAGCTAAGATTATTTCAATCCCTAACTTATCGTCAAATAATACTTAAAATGCAAAAAAAAAAAAAAATTGTTAGATATTCACTTTATTTTCAATTGTATTTCATTTTTTTTTAAATCACTGTACACCCAATATGAAATCCCAATGATATTATTATTTTTGTCTAAAATACTCACTGATTTCTGTTCATTAAAAAAAATAAAAAAATTAGGAGTATACAAATTGAGGATGAATATTCTTTCCTGTTATTTTCGTTATAAAATATTAAGGAGTGGCTGTGACCTTCTATCTTGTTTGTGGGGCTTTCATGTTTTTCTTTCATGGTATATTCATCATTATTGATCAAAGCAATTGTGGAGTGGCTGAGACCTATCCTGTTTGTGGGGCTTTCAGTTAGGGGCAAATGACACACTTTAGTTCTAAATGCTGTAAATATATGTTCTGGTGCTATAACGGGCCTCATTGCCTTGTTTCTTTGTGGTAATATATCTTCATATTGTATGGAGAAGGTAACAAAGCCATTAAGACTGGGCCGAATCCAAGTTTTGGGCCGGGCCTTAAGTCCTTTCTTCCTTCTTCCATTTCTCTCTGTGGACTGGTGCCTCCTCAGACTGTTTTGAAAAGAAAAAATTTACGCATTTGTGATAAAAAAACAGAAGGTTTACTCTCAATAATGAAAATCAAGAGGATAAAAAAAATATATAGGTGTTCTTCATGGAAACACCCACACACACTTTACTAAATTTTTTTATCAGGAGGATGTAAATAAGTAGGTTACTCATTAAAAGGAAAATCAAGGTACGTATAGTGTACATATCTTCCCAAATGATCAATATTTTTTTTTACACTTTGTCACGTCATGTTCACGTGTTGTGCTATGTTGTGACATAATCACAAGCCGTATCATAATGTATCCAATAACAACATAACGTTTTAATATCATGTCACATCATACTCATGTGTTTTCTCATGTTATAACTGAACCATGTTGTACCATGACATACTGAGTCACAATGTGACCTTTTGATATCCCTAAAATCAGCTCTAAATTTTTTTTTTGCTCTTGGACTTTTGAGTTGGGAGTGGATAAAGAGCATTGCCATTGTATATGAAGTTGCTGATTAACAAACGGTACGTGTTGAATCACTTCTTCCATATTTTTATTTTATAGGGGGGCCTTTTGAACTTTTCCACATTCCGTTGCTTCCAGGAAAGAGCCATTACGGAAATATAAAATTTATGTACATATCACCGAGATTTTTTTAAATATAGCTGGGACCTAGAGAAGGAACTACATACACACCGTGACGTGACGTGACAAACATGCTGTGATTTGGTCACATAACGTGACGTGATTAACTTTTTTTTTTCACGTGACGTGACGTGACCAAAATGGAAGTAGATTGTCACGTCACGCGTAGTCACGCCGTGACCATACGTGACATGACGTGACGTGTCGTGACGTAAATTAGTCATGTCAATTTTTTATATTTTAATTTAAATTGTTAAAAAATTTGAAAAAAAATATAAAAATTCTTAAATAAGTAAATAATGTTGCAAATATTATTATTATTTTTAGAAAAAGCTGTTGACATTACTTTAAAAATTCAAATTACAAATATTCATTAGATTAAACTAGAGAAAATAAAAATCAGTACTACATGAGTACCAGTATCGCTGAACCTATACTAAAAGAAAAATCTGAATACTCCATACATACAAAAAAAGTTGGATACTTTGTGTTTCATAACGTGACGTGACGTGTAATTTTCGCTCAAATGCAGTCACGTCACGCGAATAATCACGTCATGCGACACGCGAGTCACGTCACGTAATCGACACAAGTGACGTTGACGTGACATGACGTTTCGTGACGTGACTAGTCACGCCGTGACAAATTTCTTTCTCTAGACCTCATGGTTGATTGGATCCGAATTTGCTACGATCCTTCACTTGTGAACAACATTTTAAAATTCTTGCTTTTTCAAATTCAACTGTTAAATTATTTTGAGATTCGTGCACAGAAAAATAAATAATTTTGAGATACATATATAGAAAATATTGGACGGCTAGATTAAAAAAAAAACAATAATTTTAAAAACATTGTTTTTAAACTTTAGATGGCAACAAATTTATTTCCTGATTAATCTGGCCCATCGGAACACGTATCCTCTGCATTAACTCAAAAAATAATTTTTTGAGTTAATGAATTTCAACCAAGAGTGAGGAGAGGCTATTATGGGCATACAATCTGCTTTATGATTCGTGCAACTAGATCTGTACTAATATTAAAAAATTCCTGTATTAAAATTAAACGGCCAAATTAATTTCGTTTAAAATCAGATGGCTGAGATATATTAACTTAAAAGATTAATGCAGAGGATACGTGTTCGCCCCATTGGCACAATTTAGTCTGCGAGAGTTAAAAGACTTTGGAAAACACAGCTGATGCGCGTGCAGAGATATCGAGAAATGAGAACATGGTGCTACATTAAATACATAGTAGCACTACTAAGTTCCTCGAAAAAAAAAACAGAGAACATGGTGCCACATGCTGACATGCAGCCCAAAAATAAAATTTCTTTTATCAGACATAAAAGTAAAGACTAATACCGGAATATTTTAGTTTCGGATGAACCTAAAATCTTTGATTGATACACACACTATGCAAAAGCTTTGATAATAATTTTTTGGTTAAATTTTGCTGGAATTCTTTAAACTTTGTTATTTGTTACAAATTAATTATTTAAGTTTGATTTGTTTATTTCTAGTCACTTAACTTCGTCATTTGTTCCAATCAAGTCACTCTATATTTTTTTTATTCAAAATCTAAACAGAATATTCTCATTCAGTCCAAAATATTAAAGGAATATACTCATTCTATCCAAATAAATTAACGGAATAAGCATATTCCGTTAACATTTTAGATGTAAAAGTATAGAGTGATTTCATTAGAACAAATAATAAAATTGAGTGACTAAAAAAAACAAATTAAACTTGAGTGACTAATTCGTGACAACTGACAAAGTTCAGTGACCTCTAGTGAAATTTACTCTATTTTTTTTAACGAATTTTTAGTATATATCTAACTTTAAGATATTTCTCACTTGAAAAAAAATATAAATTAAGACGAACAATTAAAATTGTAGATGTATCTTCAAATATGTAGATGCTGTGTTTATTGAATTTAAATCAATTTGAAATTTCATGAATCATTCATCTTTACTAATTATTAAAACTACATTTAAAATTTTAAAGTATATGATGGAACACTCAACATCTTTCAAATCGATCCAAATTTCATCAAGCACAATAAAAACAATTGGGATATACGTAAGATAAACATTAGATGTACGTACCAAATAAAGTTCGATGGCTTCATATATATAATTTAATTTTCTATTTGAATTATGCTTGTCATACACACACACACACACACACACACACACACACACATTTTTAGCGTACCATAAGGATCACATCTCTCAAATCATTCCAGTGTAAGAACAATATCTGAATCTTTAAACTTTCACATGGAGAATAATGCCTGAATCATTATATTAGACTAATTTTTCCAATTAAATAAAATATTAAATTATGGTAACTTCATATATGTAGGATTATTGATTGTCCAATTACGAAGACTAGGTCAATTTTTTATAAGTTTCGCAGAGGCTGTGAAATCGTGAGTGAGGTTCGAATTCTCGACCTTTAGGTAACTACATTCTTAAAACATTTTTTTCCTGACCAACTGTGGTACCGTTCCATCTCAAAACAAGATTAATTTCATGAGTATGATTTTAACAAAATATAATAAAAACGCCAAAAAAAACATACAGACGAGAGAAATTTAATATAAATTTAATATGAAAAGTAAAGCGTCCACTAAATACTAAGGTTGCGTTTGGATGGTGCAAGAATAGAGCTATTCTTGAATTAGCTCCACTGTTCTTATTCTTGAGTCATCCAAACATAAATTGGAAAATTGGATTAGCTCAAGAATAGCTCTATTCTACTCATCCAAAGAAATGGTGGAATAGCAAAAATAGAGCTAGTAGGATTAGTGATATTAATAAAAAAATAATTTTCATTCCTCTCAATTAGAATTAGTTTAAATATTAAAATAATATTAAATAAAATATTTGATTAGTATTAAATAAATATAATATTAATTTAAATAATATATTAGTATTGAATAAATATAATATCAAATATTAATATTAAATAAAATTTTAGATTAAATATAATATTAATGTAATATAATATTAATTTAAATATTAGATTAGTATCAAATAAATATAATATCATATTAGATTAGTATTAAATAAAATATTATATTAAATACAATATAATATAAATGTTGAATGTAATATAATATTAGTTTAAATATTGATTAGTTGATAGGACCATGTTATACAGGCCCTAAATTTCCTGGGCTTCACAAATAACATTTGGGATTAGGACCATGCAGTTGGCAGGCCAGCCCAGAATATGAAAACATCAAGCCCATATAAAGTGTAAGCTCTGTTATAGGCGGAATAACCATCTTACACGAGATAACCGCACCGGGCGAGATAACCATATCACGCGCGGGATAACTGCGCCCTTGATCTCCATAACCGCTTCCACGTTCTCCGAAAGAACCGCGGATGGACGGTTAGAGATCAGAGTATAAAAAGCCTTAGATTCCCTGAGAAGGGGATCGCAATTTTCCATCCACACAGACTACGCTAAGAGAGATATCGATAGGGAAGAGTAGAATATCTCAGTTCCTTCGCCCATTCCGGAATTAAGTCGGCTTGCTGTTCAAAAGAAGTCGACTCCTCGACACCTCGGCCTATCGACCGAGATAGAACGAGACCTTAGTCCCTTGAATCTTTTCACAGCATACGGGCTATTCAGATAGCACGTATCAACCACCGTGGGGCCACCCAGGCTCACAAAGGACGGAACTAGATGGATCCCGCACGAACATACACAGCCTCACCTCCGGGTGTCGAGATCACCCCTCCGGGTCGGAGCCTCCAAACCAACTTTGTCTTAGAACAAATAGCTTACCCAACCGGAACCATAGGAGAGACGACATCGGCCGCTCTCCCTCAGCCACCAAGAGTCAGCCAGATAAATTCAAGCGTACCACTTCGCCCTACAGTATCCTTACCTAACTCCGTTCCCCTGCGACCATCTGCTCCTGTGGGCGTACCACAATCTGCCACAATAGGGAGAATGCCCACATCGACATTGATTCAGCAGCCACAGATTTATCCGCAATATCTGGGGGGAATGTATCCTTACCTCCCTTACCCCC
This sequence comes from Carex arenaria, assembly GCA_964058825.1. Taxonomy (NCBI): domain Eukaryota; kingdom Viridiplantae; phylum Streptophyta; class Magnoliopsida; order Poales; family Cyperaceae; genus Carex; species Carex arenaria. The sequence goes on along the minus strand of CAXKVW010000344.1, from coordinate 272,292 downwards.
ATTATCCTCCGACGGGACCCCCCTTCACATACAACACCCTACATGGGCCGTACACCCCAGGGGCCCCAGGCTTTTACTACGATTCAGCCCCCATGCCCTCTTTCCCGCCAATGTCTATCACTCCGAGACACCCCGGTGGAAACAGGCCCCCCTTGGGACAGCGAACCGCCCCCCTGGCAACGATACCGGCTAAACCTCGGATACAGGAACGCCCTGTCGAACAAGGTCAGGTAATCTCGCTGAGAAATTTGGATCCCGAGTTCGCCCAAGTCAGCACCAGGCGCACAGACGAGGAACAGAGAAGAAACCCCGAGGATCACGGGGAAGACCAGTACAATCGGGTTAACCATCCCGAAGACCCTCCTAAGGAAGGACAAGGAGAAAGCCATGTTATCGCACATCAAAACGAATCTCCCTGTCAAGAATTGTTAAGAAATAACAAGGCCCAGGAGGGTCCCGGAGATGAAGCATCCGTGCAACAGTACACGCGAGAGAAGAGGTCCCGCCGCGACAGGCCACCATCTCGACGCGAAAAAGCCGATGACCGGCATGAAAGAAGGCAGGAGAAAGAAGGCAGGAGAAAAATTCCCCTAGTCCTCACAGAGGAGTCAGCCTAGCACGCGTGGAGGAATTGATCCAAGCACATTTGGCCGAGGTGACGAGTAGGGAGAATAATGCCAGAACCCGACCGCTGGGTGTGGAAGACGGTCCTTTAACAGCCGACATATATCGCACACCTATGACGGACTTTCGTTATCCCACCACCCTTCCGAACTTTAAGGGAAGCGGGGATAACCAGGATTCGCACAATTTCATTTATGGATTCCAAGAGCGCCTCCGTCTCCTAGGAGCATCCGACGCCATAATGTGTCGTATATTTACCACCTGCTTGACAGGCGAGGCGTGGGATTGGTACATGGCATTGCCCAGGGGATCCATTGCGAGGTTCTCCGACATCGATAAGGCTTTTCTCGAGCGATATACATTCATCAAGCCACTACCTGCCACTTGCGAAACACTTCTCGACATTGTACAAGGACCTCATGAACGAACGGGAACCTTCGTGAACAGGTTCATCGAAGCTTCACGAAAAATTCCTGACTTGAAAGAAGAGTTCGCCTTAGCGGCCATCAAGAGAGGACTTCGAAAAGGGGGACCAGGAACGTTGCGCTACGAGGCGCACATGAAAAAGATGACTACTCTGTGCAATTTTGTAACATTTGCAGAGGGATATATCCGCGCGGAGGATGACAACAGGAGCCCCAAGAGACCAAGATCCCGGTCCCCACGAAGGACGGACAAAGCATGGCAGCCGAAAGCGAATCATCAGAAAGGACAATATTCATCTCGCAAAGCCGACCGTTCTCAGAACAAGGGACGTGACGGACAGGAAGAATATCGGCCTTGGTTCGACCGATATGCACCCTTTACCAAACCCAGATATGAGATGTACCAGATAGTGAAGGATGTGTTCGATCTGCCGTCACCATTGCGAAAGGAAATATTCGAGGTAAAAGACCTAAGCAAAAAAGGTTTGTTTCATGGTTTTGAAGGACATTCGACAGGAGAATGTCTCCAATTAAAAGATATACTGGAAAAACTGGCGCGCCAGGGGAAGTTGACAGATTACATCAAACCCGAGTTCTATGAGAAATGGAGGTGGCAATATAATGGACGCAACCGGGAGTTCAAGAAGGACATCCCCTACAAAAGGGCCCCCAATAGGGAGCGACAAATGGACAATCAACAGCGAGAGCCAGAGAAAACCGAGATACCGCAGGAACACCGGCAACAGAGTCCTGTGATACACGTGATAAGTGGAGGGATCGGCGATATAATTACTCCCATACGAAAGGGTACGAAACCTTATCCTACTGTTTTGAATGTGGAAGCCTCATCCAACAAAAAACGGCCCAGAACGGACGAAGTTATATCTTTTTCCGAAAAGGACTTAAGGGACATCACAGGACCACATGACGATCCCATCGTCCTCACCCTAAAGATCGGCAAACACAGAGTTCGACGAGTGCTTGTGGACACAGGCAGTTCCGCCGACATACTTTATCTTTCAGCATTTCAGAAAATGGAGATGGAACTGGCTGATCTACAGAAAATTGCATCACCATTGGTGAGCTTTACAGGTGATACCCTCCGACCTCATGGCATCACACAACTCAAGGTAACATTCGACACCTCCCCAAGAACGGTGGAAGTCGTGGTAGATTTTTTGGTGGTCAGCGCACCATCGGGATACAATGCCATCCTAGGGAGGCGGACTCTCAACCAGATTGGTGCGGTCATTTCATCCCCTTGCCTAAAGATTAAGTTTTACACAGACCATGGGGTGGGGGAAGAATCTGGACAACAAAAAATTGCCCGTGAATGCTACCTTACCTCACTTCGTGGACATGACGGTTCCGTGAATAATGTCGAAACCTTAGGCGATAAGGTGCGATCAGAGAAGTCGACATTAAAATCAAGTCCGGGATTCATGCCTCCAGACACCCCTCTTGCTCTAGATCCTACCGACAAAGCAGCATCTCAGGAAGCCCTCGAACCAACAGATGAAGTCGAGCAAATTAATTTAGGAGAGGGAAAGACCCTGAACATTGGAAAGGCCATTCAGGGGAAGGCAAGGGATGAATTGATCAGCTTTCTCCAAGAACATCAGTCGGTGTTTGCTTGGACAGCCGCCGATATGCCAGGTATCCCGAGAGCACTAGCGGAGCACAAGCTTCATGTAAAATCGGGAGTCAAGCCCATACGTCAAAAGAAGAGAAATATGGGAGGCGAAAGGCAACAGGCGGTAACCCAGGAGGTGACGAAATTGTTAGCAGCCGGGTTTATCCGCCATGTCGAATGCCCAGAATGGGTGGCAAATCCCGTGCTGGTAAAAAAGTCTAATGGTGACTGGAGAATGTGTATTGATTACACAGATCTTAACAAAGCATGTCCGATGGACCCTTTCCCGTTACCAAAAATTGACCAATTGGTTGACTCCACCTCAGGACATGCTTACCTCAGCTTCATGGACGCTTTCTCGGGATACAACCAGATCAGGATGTTCCCAGATGATGAGGAAAAAACGACATTCACTACTCACTCGGGCCTATACTGCTACCGCGTGATGCCCTTTGGATTAAAAAATGCGGGAGCCACGTTCCAGAGAATGGTCAACAAAGTCTTCCAAGAGCAAATTGGTAGGAATGTCGAAGCATATGTTGATGATTTGTTGGTAAAAAGCATGACGGACAACGGACATGTAGAAGACTTGAGGGAGACATTCGCAACCCTCAACAAAGCAGATATGAAGCTGAATCCTAAGAAAAACTTTTTTGGATTAACAGGCGGAAAATTCTTAGGGTTCATGGTATCTATGAGAGGAATCGAAATCCACCCCTCTAAATCACAAGCGATCCTCGACATGAAGCCGCCAAAGAATTTGAAACAATTACAATCTCTGACTGGGCGACTCGCGGCGTTGAATAGGTTCATCGCGCGATCGGGAGATGTGTGTTTCCCCTTTTTCAAGGCTATGCGTAAATCAGCACACTTTGAATGGACGAAAGAATGCGCGGCGGCCTTCGAAAAAATTAAGGAGTATCTCGTCAACCCTCCTTGCTTGAGCAGGCCTATAGCAGGCGACACTTTGGTCATGTACTTAGCAACAACTGGGCATGCAGTCAGTGCGGTCCTTGTGAAAGAAGATGGACGAGATCAAAAGCCAATATATTGTCTCTCACGTACTCCGAGATGCCGAAACCCGATACACTCAGATCGAAAAGGCAGCCTATGCCCTGATAGTGGCAGCACGGAAACTCCGACCTTATTTCTAATCTCATCCCATCAAGGTATATACCGGTGTTCCATTGAAGAAGGCCTTTGCAAATTTTGATTCTTCCGGACGTTTATTATCATGGGCCCTCGAGATATCGGAGTTCGATATCACCTTCCACCCGCAAAGTGCACAAAAGTCACAAATATTTGCCGATTTCATAGCCGAATATTCGGGCATACCAGCTGGAACCGAAGGGAGGTAGACGTTATATGTCGACGGCGCGTCCTCGTTGCACGAAGCAGGAGCTGGAGTATCACTGACGACCACAAGGAGAAATTCTGAATTATGCCCTTCACTTCCAATTTCCCGTCACCAACAATACTGCTGAATATGAAGCCATGATAGCAGGTTTAAAATTAGCAAAAGGAGTAGGAGCTCAAGAGGTAGCTCTACATAGTGATTCAGAGCTAGCTGTCAGGCAGATCAATGACGAATGTCGTGTGATAGATGACAAATTGAAAATATATCACGACAAGATACGATTGATGACAGAATAGTTCCATAAGGTTGACATCCGGCATGTGCCTCGTAGTAAGAATAGCCAGGCCGATGCCCTATCTAAACTTGGCGCTACGGGGAATCTCGATAAAGAAAAACCCGTGATTGTGATGGACGTTCCTGAATCTAGCCTCGACAATTCTACTAGCGAGATGATGGCCATTGACGACATGAGTGGTACTTGGTTCACGTCCATGTGGAATTACCTGAACATTGGCACTCTACCAGAAAACCAACTCGAAGCACGGCGCCTTAAGAAAATAGCACCATTATACTCCATCTTCAACGGTCAATTGTATAAGAGAGGGTACCTCCGCCCGTGGCTGAAGTGCATACGGGAAGATGTTGCCCACAGAATGCTCAACGAAGTCCATGATGGAATATGTGGTAGTCACCAGGGTGCTAAGACACTTGCCAAGCGAGTTCTCAGAGCAGGTTTTTATTGGCCTACCATGCAACAGGATGCCGTTGATTTCGTTAAAAGGTGCGAGAAATGTCAATTTCACAGCAAATTGAGCAACATCCCGCCGTACAATCAAATCTCGATATCTGGAGCATGGCCGTTCGACTTATGGGGCATCGACATTGTTGGCCCATTCCCTCCAGCAGTCCACCAGCGTAGATGGATTATTGTTGCCGTAGAATATTTCACGAAATGGGTGGAAGCCGAACCATTGGCAACGATCACAGCAAAGGCTGCAGAGAAATTCATATGGCGCAACATCATATGCCGATTTGGACTCCCCCATGCACTCATATCCGACAATGGCACCCAATTCAATGCCGCTTCCACTATCGCCTTCCTGGAACGTTTGGGGGTGAAAAATAATTTCACATCGGTCAGCCATCCCGCCAGTAACGGCTTGGCAGAAGTTACAAACAGGACGATACTAGAAGGATTGAAGAGGAAGGTTCGGGACAACAGGAAGAATTGGCCCGACATGCTAGATGAGATACTGTGGGCATATCGCACCACGCAAAGGGAGGCGACACAACATTCTCCGTATTCCCTGGTTTATGGGATGGAAGCCGTTACACCTTTAGAATTGATCGACCCGTCACTGAGAGTGTTGACTTACTCATCTACCACAAATGAGGAAGAAAGAAATACCGACTTAGAGCTCATCACCGAAATAAGGAACAAAGCGAAAGTGCGCGTCATGGAATACCAGCGAAGGGTAAAAAGAGCGTTTGACAGACATGTCGCACCCCGCAGTTTCCTGCCAGGAGATCTAGTCCTTAGAAAAATAGAGGCTACTGGAAAGCATGTCAACAAGCTAGAACCCAATTGGGATGGTCCGTATCGTGTCACTGCGACACGAGGACATGGAGCCTATGAGCTTGAAGACCGTGATGGCATGACATTGCCACGTCCATGGAATGCGTGCCATTTACGAAAATTTTATGTTTAACTTTGTTTTGCATGTAATCCTAGTGGTTTCTAAGTTTTAATTATGTAATGTTGCGAGGACAATACTAACTCGCTTGCTTAATATATTATGTTCTTATAATATTTCCATATTCTACTAACCTGACTTATATACGGGACAACACCCAGTACTCATGTCGCGACAGCGACGTCATTCTCCAAAATTAGTAGATAGTTGACACAACATCTACATATCATCACGGGGACAACACACAAACTAACAAAGCCCAACAGGGACCCACTCACTCATATTGTGATAACAATAAGCTGATATAACAATTCTATCACACGCCGATAGGCGACATGCATCTCGATAGTTTACAATAATGAGAAAATGCCAACCACTATGTCAACAGACATTACGAACCAAAACACAAGCATCCATGAGTTGCATTACTAAACATTAAGAAATAGTTTTTACGACATCAATCAAAAGAGCAAATTGCAAAACATTGTTAAGTACAACTTGTTCATCCAATTTTCTGTTTAACCAACAACTTGGGGAACTACGAATATCACACCTTCATTTTGTTAGACCCCCACATCCCGGGGACATTAAAATCTAAAAATAAATTGTTTCCAATTTTCCCCCACATCCCGGGGGCAATAGGAATATCACAAAAAAAAAAAGAGAAGCGAGGTGAGGAACTGGTGACATCATTGCAGCCCGTTCATACACCATCAATCAAAATTCCTGTCTGGAACAAGAAGTAACTACGGTTAATAAACCATCAGGTAATTTTGGAAATTTTTAATAAACAAAGTTTACCTTAAGAAGAAGGCGGAATGGCGCCAGGAGTAGGAGAAGGCACTTTTTCGGAATTTGCCCTTTCTCCACTACCGTCTGTCTCCTCTTCGATTTCTTCTTCCCCCTCTGCTTCTTCTGTTTCTTCCTCCTCTTCAGGTTTGGGCGGAGGCAAAGGTATATCGGCCGGCCAACTGGAGACATCAGTCCATACGTGTGGAAGCCCGATATTCTCCTCAGTAGCCAACTGCACCCTCTCAAAGTTTACCTTTTTTCCTTTAGGATCCTTCAAGACATCCCGCTCTGGATCCCAAGTATACCCACTCAACGCCATAACACCAGCCTCCTCCTCGGGAACTGCGGCATATCCGATATGCTCCGGGGTAAACGGAAAAGACCTACCGAGATCCTTCAACTGCTCATATATCGAATATCTCAACAGTTGCACCGATGCTTGAGAAGCCGCACACCTGAATGATCGACTTCCAAGAAAGTTCGCGGTACTTTCTTTAAGAAGCCGTGAAATCTCGGCGTTCTTGGCCTCCAATTCTGCATTTTTGGTGGCCAAGTCGGCATCCCGGGCGGCTAGGAGAGCATCCTTTTTGGTAATCTCGGCGTTCTTCACCTCCAACCGAGCTTCTAAATCCAATACTTTCTTCTTGCCAGCCGCTATATTAAGGTCATCGACCTTTTTCCACTTCTTCATCGCCTCCACTTGCTATGCCAATGATTGGGATCCCATCTCTACCATCTCGCACTTCTTTTTATATCCCAGCGCTTGCTTAAAGAAATAATTTCGCTCCAGCAACGCCTTTTGTACGGCACCAGGGTCGACATCAGAGAAGTTCACCCCAGATTTACCCTCATCATACACATCCTTAAAATGCCCTACCGCCACACCAATGTCGTGTAGAGCACTCATTACGTTACCCAGCACGACATCAGGATGATTGGCCAAGCTTGCCTTTTGTTGAGGAGTAGCCGTGGCCCGATAGATCTCTCGAGCATACTGGGCCCGGTCGAAAGCAGAACCTTCCCCCTTTTGCATCACACCGTGTTTGGGAATATGAGCAACGAAACCGTCGGGATCTCCTTTAGGAAACTCGTTTCTCCAAATCACGCCGACGTCCTTGTCGGGATTGACTAGCTTGATTTGTTCAGCCAAAGCTTCTTCATCCAACAGAACGACGTCGTCACTTGGGGTAGACGAAGCTTCTGCTCCCTGTGTAAGGGCCAACACAGCAGGAGGAGGAGACGGAAGCCTGGTTGATCCCGCAGGAGAAGATGACGGTGGGATGATCTCGCCCTGAGGGACATGTTCAAGCTGAGGCTCAGGGATAGTTGCCTGATTACCCTCAATAGCCTCCTCTTTCTTTCTTCTCCTTTTCTTCTTTTCTTCAGTACTAGTTTGAGACTGTAGTGCTTTTGCCTTTTTGGCCTTTGTCTTCCCTTCCAACTCTGAAGAAGACTTCCTCTTCCCTGTGGTAGTCCCGTCTTTTCCTTTTCCTCTACCGAGATCTGAGGAAGGGTTGGTAGATGTCGCTCCTTCTGAAGTTATTTTGAGAGAGGATGTCTCGCTAGGAGCCTTCTTCTTTTGCCTCTTGCAATGCGTAATGGCAAACGGAAGGATCTTGGTAGTGTCATGGGCCACCGTGAATTTGCCTTTTCCTACAATAATAGTAACAAGAGCAATGAGGTCAGTATTAAACATTCTCGATATCAATGATATTGAATGAAATAAATACGTTATGACAGAAAAGCACTGACTTAGAACTAAATCTTTGATTGTCCTTATGATTCTGTCATCAGAAGGATTGCCCTTCCTGCGCCTAACGATATCCCTCACTCTAGCCCAATGCCTGACTAACAAGGGTCCTTTTTTCAAAGGGCGCCACTTAGATCTGACCCGTTCCAGGGAATCTACCTCATGCGGGTTCTCGACATACACCCAACGCAGCTTCCAGTCTTGCACCTTTTTCATACGGGAGTTATCCTCCATATGAAATAGGCCCTCCCATTCTGGGGACCGACTGGTCTTTTGTCGAAATGCGAGATGTTCCCCGGAAACAAAATAAGGAGAATAGAACTCACAAAAAACCGGCAATGTCGGTTTCCAGTTGCTTAATGCCGGGATTTGTATAAAAAGTTGTTGGAAACTAGTAATATGACACCATGACGGCGGTGTGAGTTGCCCAGGTGCTAGATCCAATAAACGGAGAAGAGACCGTTCAAATTTGGTAAGAGGCAGCTGAAGACCACAAGTAGGGAACACAGTATATAGACAAGACCCTTTCCTATGATGATGGGCCCTATCATCAATATCGGGCAACGTGATGCGGATTTGATCCTCTCCATCGTCATACCCGAACACGAATTGTTCGAGAAAATCATCAGATACGTTGGAGGACGAAGTCAGCTTGGGTTTGGTATCTTGGGATTCTACGAAAATCCCGCTATATACCTCATATTCCCTATCATCAGAGTCAGAATCATAACCATAAAACGGTATACCCGGATTACTTTGGCCATCTCCGCTACTCTCGCTATCTTCCTCCTCCTGCACTTCATCCCCAATGTCCCTAAGGATAGCCTCTTCCTCTTCATCTCGAACTACATCCCTTCCCCTCAACATCCGTTTTGGAATAGATTCGGATGAAGATGTCGGCGGAGCCTTCATTAAGCCTTTCCCTACACCTGGAGGCTTGGAAGTATCACCAACATCAGAAACTCCAACTTCATGTTCCCCCATGTCTGCTAATGAAGTAACAAACATGACGGCGACATATCAGAACTAGATGTCGCGATGCAGAACCAACATTACAGTTTAAAGAGAAGACTAGCATGTCGTAGTATAGACCGGTATGTCGTAACGGCATTTGAAATTGGGGAACTGGAGATTGGGTCTATTCCTACTAAGTTTTATACAAACTAACGACATACTCCGAGAAATTAATTACGACATGCAGAACTGACTTTACGTTATGTACAAGTACAAGACATTAGAAAAGTTACCCGACATTATGATCTCGGAGGAAGGTTGAAGATGCTTCTCTTGCTGCGCCAAAATTTTTTTCGGTTATTTGCTCTCTTCACTCCTGCTCACTAGCAACGCGATAATAGAATGACAGAAATGTGTGGGGAGCAATGGGTATTTATAGGCCCTCGGGATACTCCAACGTTAAGCCGGCTCGACTCCCAAAAAAGACACGTGGCGCTCCTTGGTTGATACATTCACATGTCCCATAGGCATTTCCCGCCATTTTTCCTCCGCGGCGTTTCATCCTTGCATCAAGGCCGTTGATAATAGGATGGAGGGTTCAGATGTCGGCTCGGAAGTCGAAGCAGTCGCTTTATTTTTTGTTATAATAGTACACATCTGGTAGAATAGGGAAGGAGTCCAATATTGACCTTGTTTCCACATATTTTTCCTCATTCCGACATGAGTACTTCTAGTTTTAAAAGTGATGCCACCTCCAAACCCAAAACTCCTAAACCCGGTATCGTACTCGTTCATGTCGAACTCTCCAAATCTGAAAACAAACCTGATCCACTCGAGTGGAATAAATGTCCTGTTTGTTGGCAGAGAGGATGGGCTCGCCAAATGTTTATATGTGATGGATGCGAAGAATCTTTTCATCCCAAATGTGTTACAACACAAATGCCGGCTAGCTACAGGGATGAACGATATACAGAGTTCTTATGCCCGGGTTGCACTGTAAGAAAGGACGACATAGCTGATTATTTAGATTGAAATAGGATTTATTTTAGTGTTTTTGATCATGTCGACCTTTATCGTTATCGATTGATGTTATATCGACATTATTATCTATAATTGTTTTGTGGTGATCCCGACTTATTATTATCTCAATCCACGTCATTTCCCAGCATGTATACATTACATAAGTCTTATGACCATTCCTTATATGGAACACTTCCCTATAATAGCATCAAATATACAGTTGGCAAATGGCAAATAGCATTTATGTACATCCTGATCCTTTATCTATAAATACAACCTTATGTTCTTCTATTCACACATTTCTCTCGCTTCAGTCTTCTTTTTCAAAAAATCCGTGATGCCTTTCAAACGTTTAGCCTGCAAAAAGAAGACCCTGCAATCCGAGATTGGGGAAACCTCTAACCCCCAATCTGCACCGCAAACCCCGCACCATACGCGTCGCGTTATCACTCAGGAACAACAAACCCTCCTGCTACGCACCTTCTCTCAAGAAACTATCGACTTCATGCTGGAACATGAAATGGTGCGAATAGGAGACTTCATAGATGACGCCCTTCGTTTAACTCCGGCATCTCCAACTCCACCAATTCCTGTGCCCGAAGGATGGCGGAGCCCTGGTGAGATACCAGCGCTCTGTCTTCTTTGCAACAAGGTCGGAGAAAGACAAATCATGGCTCAATGTGGGAAATGCTCTTATTGGTTCCACAAGCTTTGCATCCCGACCCTTGCTTCTTCCCCCAACCAGGGAATATGTCCCAATGATGGTACGACAATCCCGATGGTCAAATCGAAGCCTTGAAATATGATCCATATCGCTTGTCATGTCGAAGTAATGGAATCCCTTTCTGGGACAGGACGTTCCCCTATATTATTACCTTATGTCGTTAAATTTATAAGACCATTTATTATTATTGATGTCGACTGTTATTTCATTTTAAGACATGTCGCTTGTGATAATTCTTTACCATCTCTTTATATTGTGTCTCGCATGTGTTACATAAAATAGAGGGACATATTGAAAAACGCCTCGATATATACATACCCCTCCAATACAATTCAAAAAAAAAAAAAAAAAAACACGTTCTCCGATAAGAACGTTAATTGGTCGGTTGGAGGAACCGCATTTATGAAGGTACTTCAGTCATCTATAAATACTCCGATCCAAAGGTAACAACCAAAAAATTCTTAATTTTCTTCCTCTTTCTTCCCGCCTTTTAAACAAAAAACCACAGCACGAGAGCAATATTGCTAAACGAGATGGTATCCTATCCTCGCCATTGGGAGAAACTAATCCTTTGTCACACGACATTGGAGACTTCCATAAAGATCCAATAGCTATGTCCATTTCTCGTAATAGGGTATGACTGACTTATGTTTGTATCTCACTCTATCAGATGACCGGCAGTCATATAATGGACATAATCCTGTTATATCCTATTACGGGTAATGAACCGAGATATTGGATAAGCCGATGAATAATATAATACGTATGTTAACTCATTGTCTCAAAATTTTCATTTTATTTGACTAAGTTATGTATATGTTGAAATAGTACTAAACTATTGTGTACTGTTTTACTTATCCTGCTCCCGACATGTACAAGTCGAAAGCATCGACATGATGCATTCCGACTTCGGGGGCTAATGATAGGACCATGTTATACAGGCCCTAAATTTCCTGGGCTTCACAAATAACATTTGGGATTAGGACCATGCAGTTGGCAGGCCAGCCCAGAATATGAAAACATCAAGCCCATATAAAGTGTAAGCCCTGTTATAGGCGGAATAACCATCTTACACGAGATAACCGCACCGGGCGAGATAACCATATCACGCGCGGGATAACTGCGCCCATGATCTCCATAACCGCTTCCACGTTCTCCGAAAGAACCGCGGATGGACGGTTAGAGATCAGAGTATAAAAAGCCTTAGATTCCCTGAGAAGGGGATCGCAATTTTCCATCCACACAGACTACGCTAAGAGAGATATCGATAGGGAAGAGTAGAATATCTCAGTTCCTTCGCCCATTCCGGAATTAAGTCGGCTTGCTGTTCAAAAGAAGTCGACTCCCCGACACCTCGGCCTATCGACCGAGATAGGACGAGACCTTAGCCCCTTGAATCTTTTCACAGCATACGGGCTATTCAGATAGCACGTATCATTAGTATTATATCTAATATTAGATTAGATTAGTATTAAATAAAATATTAGTTTAAAATATTAAATGTAATATAATATTAATTTATATATTAGATTAGTATTAAATAAATATAATATTAATTTAAAATTTTAATGTAATATAATGTTAGCTTAAATATTATATTAGTTTTAAATAAATAAAATATCAGATTAAATTAGTATTAAATAAATATAATATCAGATTAGATTAGTATTAATAAATATAATATCATATTAGATTAGAATTAAATATAATATACTATCAGTTTAAATAATAAATGTAATATAATATTAGTTTAAATATTAAATGTAATAAAATATTAGTTTAAATATTAAATTAGTATTAAATAAATATAATATCATATTAGATTAGTATTAAATAAAATATTATTCATTATTTTATTCATTCCCTTCATCGCTATTCCAAATATACAATCCAAACGACATTTTTACTAATTCGAATAGTTCAAAGTTAGCACTATTCTCAAACCATTCGGATTATCACTATTCTCAACCACTAATCCAAAAATTGCTATTCTTGCACTAATCCTTGCACGATCCAAACGCACCCTAATGCATTTAAATATAATTGAAGCATGAAGTATACAGATTGCATCTAAAGCATTAATTTAGATTGAATAATAAAATATAGGCTAAACGCTAAAAGAATATATAAACTGGATATTAAATTAAGCAAATAGGCTAAATCACAAGTTATTTAAACTGAATCCAAAAACACGCCAATATCATTTAATCGGTCCCTACATTTGTACCAGACTTCGAGTTCCTCATATGTGGCCCCCTCACACACACACACAAAATCTAATGCCAAAATCCTAACACCACAGCAACTGCAAAAAGCGCCAAAAGGTAAGCATTTCCTCCTGGCAATATATCCTCACCATAAGCTGCTGATCTGACACATAGAGAGAAACAACAAATTACAAAACTAATCCACATTTGTACCTAAACTTAGTCATGAGCGGATTCATAATTTTCATCAGAAGATAAAAAAATAGCGAAACAGATTTAAATAACTAATCAAATTCAAATCAATTAACTAATCACATACTAGATAAAAAAAAACAATGCTCTAACTTCTAATTCATTGTTGTATGTAAAACCATTTATCAATTAATGCACACTTGATAGCTCCTCCCAAGCTTTTTTAAATAAAAAAAGCTTCTAATTTTCAATGCTCTAAATTTAGGAGGGAGTCAAATTATTTTCTGAGAAGGACAAAATTTCGTGAGTATGAATGTCTTCTACAAAATTTCAAAATCTAGGAGGGGCTCATGCGCTCACTTGAGTCCACCTCTGCTTAATACATACATGAACTTTAAAATCCAAACTAGACCATGAAAGAAAAACAAAAGGGAAGTTGGACTTGAGATTCTACTGGAACCCAATCTCTATGGATCTGATGCCTATTGTACCGAGGCAATTAATCGCCATAACTCATTGCAAAAGGAATCTACTATTGGTTTCTCTAGGCACTAATACAAATCATACAAAACTTATACTATAACATTTGAAACTGGTACATAAACATATAGGACGTACCTCTTTTTCCTCCTGGATCGATAAATCCCAGCCATTAACGGTGGCAAAACTCCAAACAGAAAACAATTTGCATAAACACCAGCAAAATCCAAAGCCTTAGAAAAAGCAGTACCACTCAAACCCGCAATGAGAACTGGTACAAGAAGCACGGCCCACATGACATGCAAATTCCTCATTTCTCCAACCAAACCTTCATCATTTTTCGTATGAAACCACCGGCGTACCAAAAGTACAGTATCTCTCAACTGTTTTGGAAAACTGACAGCATAGCCTATCAGACTTGTACCAAGAGCCGTGAATGCAAACCCTTGTACGGCAGGTAAAGCGGAAGAATTTACTGAAAGTATCAAATTAATGGGATCATATGACATGGAGGGATTTACTGCATTGCCTTTCCCAGCTAGTACCAGAATAACTGCATTCCAAGAGAGAACCATGGCTAATGGAACTGATCCTCCTATCAGGATAGCCTTCCTCGCATCGTAAACCGTGTCACCGGCTATTTTACAGATGAATGGTGTGATGACATGAAATCCAAGGGTCAAGACCGTTACCGGTATGGCCGGTACGATTGATTGTGGCCTCCATGAAGCAAATTTGAGAGAGGTTAGAAGACTGTTGCGCCCGACCGAGATGCCGAATGCAACAAGGGTACTAATTGACACTAGCATTAAGCCGCACAGAAAGCGGTTGGTTTGGTCAGTGGCCCCAAAAGGGAAATATGCAATTAAGGTACCGACAAAAACTGGGAATATTGCATTAGCCAAGATGGGATTCAACAAAGGGAATTGCTTAAAGACAAGTGAGCCTATTCCGGATACACAAGCAATCATTAAAGAGAAGCTTAATAATGCATAAACAATAGCAACGAATGTCCCAAATCTTGCACCTAAGGTGTTCGATGCAATGCCTGTGAATGAAACTTCTTCCAGGTTAGATTCTTCCATGGTTGCAAAGGTTAGTTCTGCCACTAGTATAATAGAAGAGATTACATATGCCCATGAGATGAAGATGGTCAGAGTAGATGGTACGATTCCGGACTTGATGGTACAAGCCGGCAAGCCGAGCATACCCGGCCCCACGGCCGTACCGACAATCAAACCAACAGCTGCCCAGAAGTTCTTGTCGGGCTTCACAACTCCGGCATTGTCAGGTTCTTCAATAATTATGTCTAGTTCTTGATTGGAGGCTCTGTTTGGTGAAAGAGAAATGGGTTTGTAATTTCTGTGCCGGATAGAAAGAAATCTGTCGGTACTATGTAAAGAGGCATGGTTGGTATTGACTAATAGAGATTGTTTTAGAGGTGATGATTTTTTTCTCTGTTGGAGGTAAAGAGGGGGGAGACGGAGAAGCTTGGGTTGGTTATATAACGGTGGTAGCATATTTTTTGGAGGGAGGTGTAAAGAGAGAAAGTGCCTTATAATTTCAAAACTGTTAGAGAAGTTTAATTTGTGATTTAGCAATTATAAACAGATCCCATTATTGATTAGGATGTGTTAGTTTTAATCAAGTCAGTGGTCAGTACTACTCAGTAGGCCCCCGTCAGAATAATCATATTCATGAATGAACATTAGTACAAATCAACAGCCACAAAAGTGAAAGACTACTTGGTAAACAGTACCAATCAAATCAACAATCTCACTATACTGTTATATCATAGTCCTAGTCTCATATCCGATTAATTAGTACAAAGTCAAAAGTTAACACTTACTCCAAAAATTGAGGGACTGCTCTTGTATAGAGTGCTTGGTAAATGTTTCCTGGTGATCAGATACGGATCGAGGGGGTGACCAGCGGGGCCGAGCGCTTCACTCCTCTCCCCCATGGCCCCATCCTATTGTTTCTCAAGTAACTTCCTTAAAATTAGGACCTTTTATTATACCATATCTGGTTTGGAAAATCTATCGGCAGCCCACGAACCGATTATTGAGCGATTTCCCAATCCGATTGGCCGAGTTACGCCGATTCTTCTTCTAGTTCCTTCTAGTTTGTTCGTGACTTGAGTCACTGATATTCAGATTCGATTTGTTTTGTAGTGTGATGTAGGTAGGTTTCGCTAATTAAGAGGAAGCAGATGGATCATGGATTCATGGATCGGGTCTATCGGGTGGAACCCGGAACCCGATGGTAATAAATAGGCTGCTGAGGAAAAGACCAATTTTTGGGCCGGCTATTGAGAGTTTATCACATAAATAAACAAAATAATTATTAATTTTATAATATTATCATTTTTTTAAAATTTTCATAGTATCAACGACATGTTTATAGGTTTTCTTTTTTTTTAAATTTTATTGGCTTAATTTGGAAATTATTGTCAAGATTATTAAGACAACTCTTTAGTAAAAAAAAAAACTATTTATCCGCATGTACACCCCTTACGTTTTTATACCTTAATTGGGTCTCCTCATTTTAATTCCATAATAATAAAATTTGTCAATTTAAAATACCAAAACACATCTTAAGATGTAATCCAATTTACGGTCTCTTTACGGTCCATTCATTGTATATGTGGTTTGAAGAATTCTGTTTACACTACTCTATGGAAAACAAGAATTCCTCTTAAGATTAAAATATTTTATGGCTTGTTAAGGAAAATAAAGTTTTAACCAAGGCTAACCTTGCTAATAGAGGCTGGCAAGGTGATCTTACCTGTCCATTTTGTAATTCTATTGAGACAACTGACCATTTGTTTGTCACTTGTCCTTTGGCTCATTCGATTTGGTCACGGATAGCAAATTTCAATAATTTTACTTTTAATTGTGACACTGTTTTAGACCTTTGGCTTTTAGATGCTTGGATCCCTCTTAAAGATCGTAAGTTAATAGAACTTATTAGGGCTGCTACAATCTGGATTATCTGGTTAGCTAGGAATAAGGTGTGTTTTGATAGTTCAACCGTACCTACCTGTAAATCCTTAGGTTCTCAAATAATTGTTCTTACTTCTTTTTGGTGCAAGGCAAACATGGATGAATCTTTTTGAAAATTAACTTTGATTTTGCCTATGGATGTTACACATTTAAATCAGGCAGACATAATACAGGATTATCATTCTGTCGGATTCCGATACACAGGAAGGGAAAAACAACCAATGGGAATCCGAGGACAATCCAGCACTTGGACTAGAGGGATCTGATTTATCAGATTATCTTCGATATAGGGCTGAGATTGATGCTGTTGATGCTACTTATTTCGATATGGACTCCACTGCTGATTCTAGTTCTTCTACTTTTACTTAGTTTTCTATTTCTATTGGCTGATATACTGTTATGTTTTTTTTTTTTAGTTTATGCTATATGTTTGCTTTTATGTTTTTAGTCATCCCATTGTTGTTTTCCGACTCATGGGATTAGTTCTTTAATTGTTCTTTTTTTATGTTGTTAGTTGTTTTGTATGAACTATTTTGTTTCTATGGAAACAGGTGGGCACTCTCCACTTTTGTCAAAAAAAAGATGTAATCCAATTTATTTTTCTATATGCGAGAAGAAATTGATGGAATTTTGATAGATGATAAAGAGATAAGGTTTGGTCCAATTGGCTTTGGACCGGACACCGCCCAAAACCTTTAAAAATTATACGACTAAAGTTCAAACAGTCGATCCGAACCATTCAACATGATTTTTATATTAAAATGTGTTTAGAGACCAATATTTTTTTAGATACGTACAAAATCACTGTTTTTGGACCGTTCAGAAATAGTGATGTTGTACGTATCTAAAAAATTAGTAAAAAATTTCCAAAAAATATAAATTTTGGTCTTTAAACACATTTTAATATGAAAATTATGTTGAGCAGTTCAGATCGACCTTTCGGACTTTAATCATAAGATTTTTAGAGGCTTTGGACGGTGTTTGATCCAAAGCCATTTGGACCAAATCTTATTCCGATGATAAAACCATCAAAATCCAGCGCTTAATTAGAAATTGTTCCCACCAACCAATATTTACGGATCTATTAAAGCACACCAAGATGTAGGAGTGTTCATCGGTTCGGTTCCGTCCAAACTGAATTAAAATAGGTAAATTAAAGTTTAATTTGGTTTTCAAAAATCAAACTGAACCGAACCAAAATATAATCAAACCGAATAAGAACCGAGCCGAAATAGAATATTAATCACAAAAATAAATATTTTTTTGCTAATTCTTTTAATTTTTAAAAAACGAATTAAAATTTTTGTTTTGTTTGGGTTAACTGGTTTTAAACCGATCAAGCAATATTGTTTTTTTCGTAACTTTGTAACTTTTAAATATTTGGTTTCAACGGGAGATGAGTTTACAAATTTCGATCGATTTAGTCTAACAAATTGTATAATTTCTAACCTATCGAACTGAATTATTAAACTGGATTTAACCAGAAAATCCGAACCATTTAAATTGAACTATCTTGGTTCAGTTTAAAACGATTAAACTGGAGCCGATGAACACCAGAGTTTTTTTTTTTTTTTTTTTTTTTTTTTTTGCTTTTAAGCCCGTAGGCACACTTCATTGAGGCAATAAAATTCTTACAACAAGTGACTTCTTGTTAACAGCAACCATACCATATCTTTACAGTTCAATTATTTTTTTACTTCTAAATTTATTTATTATTAAAACATGTAAATTAAAGACACGGTACATGTATAAAAAATATAAACATCAGAACTGTGCGAATTCATATCCTTTACATTAACATGCCGCTTCAGATTCTAACTCTTCCATTTTTAAATAACTGCTAACTACTTTTTAGAAATTAAGATCTCTAAATTTCTAACTCTCACATTCCTAAAATTAATTTTAGAGTTTCTATTAAGTCACGTCGACAATAAATTAAAAAAAGAATTAATCTGAGTCAATCATTTGGTTTGCATGGAGTTCAGAAACAGTTTCACAATATGAAATTTTACTACATAGTTTCTAAATAAGAAACTCTCCAACATTTATGAAACTAAATTAGAAAGATTAGAAACTCTAATAGTTTCAGAGATATAGATGTTCTCAATCCATTCGATACGTATTAGCACTAATTTTAAAGAAATCCGTGCATGATAGCTGTGGACCGGATTGATCCAAGTTCTGATCCAAAGATCTGAACCTAAACTTGAACTGTGCGTTAAAAGATTTTATATTCCAGGAGCATTTGACTGTGCGCTTGTTGGATTTGCCGAGAAAATTTATGAAACACAAATTCCAGGGGTACTGGGCACTGGGGTCTGGGGGGTGCAAACGGGTTGGATATTTTCTGACCATATCCGAATCTAAAAATTAAATACGAATATTTGATATTTGAAAATTCATGCGGATACAAATACGGTTTTAAATTTTAATTATCTGTATTCAAATAATAAATATATATTATGAAAGAATTTATATTATTCATAAATATAAAAACCAGATATCTGTATTCGTATCTATTTAATATCCAATCCATATTCATATCTGTCTAATATCATATCTGTATCCATATCCGAAAAATAAAAAAATATGGATATGATTTTATCACTATCCAATCCGTATCCGATCCATTTGCACCCCTACTGGGTACTTGTTGTCTTTGCTGATCAAAATTTCAAAAACAACTAGGTGTTTCATGTTGCGGCTACGCCGCAACCGTGATTTTCCATAAATGTTGGTGTACATGGATGTCGGCTTATTATTGTTGTTGTTGTAGTAATTGAAATCACATATATGAACATTTTCCGTAAGAGCCCAAATACGTACAGTAGCACGAATTGAAGACTTTGTAGTCAGCACATGTCAATTCATGACTTGTATCACAAAAGGTGAACAACATGCATCCATTGTTCAACAGACTAAGATTTCCATTAATTACAAATTACATGTAATTTGAATTTAGTTGGAGCAGAGATATAAGAACTCGTGTGAGTTATTTCTTAACGTTAGTGAGCATTTTTACAGTGATAGGTTTGAGCATTTTTACCCTAGCTCATAAGCCTATAAAAGACACCCTAAAGCCAGTGCCAATGACAATCGACAACATATATACATACACCAAAATTCCAAGCAAAAGGCATTGTTAGCTTGAAAGCCATTTTCATTTAGTTCATATAGTTCACATAAGCTTAGGGCTTGTCCTTCTTTTCTGCAAATCCATTAGGTATATAAGATAGCATATGTAAGGCTTTGAATGCCATATGATGTATTAATTTACTTGGTGAATAAAGTTTCTTTGAAAATTTTGCATTTTGCTTCTTCTTTATTATTTCTTGTGCTCTCCTATTGATTTCCTTCTCTTCTGTGTTTTATTCTTATATTTTGTCAGTTTGAAGTCCTAAGAAGAGAGCCTTGTGCATTGGCACAAGGCTTGATGACCCAAGCTTCTCCTCTCCCCTCTTCTCTTTACTGTTTTCAAAACAAACAAATATATATATGTATAATGCGATGAAAATATAAAAAAAAGGATAGGTTGACATATAGTTTGGATCTTCTTTAATCATTAAATAAAGAATATAATAATATTTTGTTATAGTTTTTCTTTTTTCCTTCTTTTCTTTCTCCTTTTCTGATTTTTCTGAGTTCTTTTGATTTTTCTTTAAAATTCTTTCTTTAATTCCTGATAAAATGATGAAAGTGATGAGAATATAAGAATTGAGCTAGATAGCTTCCTTTTATATCCAAATTATGAAGTCATCTGGTGTAAGGAAATAAAGAAATCATAAAACAATGAAATATAATAAGATGGAGATAGTGAGGTTGAGCCAGCTGGCTTATCTCACTGTTCCTTAATTAAAATGGACTTATATGCACTTAATGAAAGCTTGGCCCCTAATGCAAAGCTATGTTCAAGCTATATGTACTAGATTACATGATGCAAGAAGGGTAAAGTAAGTTAATGTGCATATAGTGAAAGATTGAATGTAGAGATATGAATAGACAACAGTATATACTATACTGTCTTCAAG
This sequence comes from Carex arenaria, assembly GCA_964058825.1. Classification (NCBI taxonomy): domain Eukaryota; kingdom Viridiplantae; phylum Streptophyta; class Magnoliopsida; order Poales; family Cyperaceae; genus Carex; species Carex arenaria. The sequence goes on along the minus strand of CAXKVW010000344.1, from coordinate 251,407 downwards.
TTATTCATACTCTTAATATAATGAAATCTTGATGATCATGTCCAATTCTTAGTGAAAAGAGCATTAAGAATATAATTCTCTGAAAACTAGGGGCTTACCTGCTAATTTTAATCTTAATTATGTCTAACCATGTTCAAGATTTGATGAATGTTGCTTTCTTGGAGCTTTGATCTCATTTGTATATTAGTTCATATCAAAACAGTGGCTTTAAAGCCTCAAAATCATGTTGTGACCTCAACCAGACCTTTGACAATGGCCAATGCCTCTTAGAATGGTTAATAATATGCCAATACACTTAAACTCAGCAGCCAAGTACCAAGCATAGGCCCCTGGTACAGTGTTGCACATTGAAATGCACTGAAATGCCCTTCTGAATGAATCTGTCAATACAGAACGATACAGGAACCAAAATGTAAAAATAATTTCACAATCAGATAAAGGACTCAAAAACATGCAAGTTCAAGACAAATTCCACATTTTTCTGATTTTATTTCGATTTTTAATAAATTTCCAAAGTTGGACAATTGAAAATGGAACTGTGCTGAAATGTTTACAAAGGGCTGTGCTGGCCTCATTGTCCTTTTGAGACCTTTACCAGGGTCAAATGGTAAAATAAATCACATATTCATAAACTACATTCTAATCTGATGAGAATAGACATAAAGTTTGTCCCATTTGGATTTATCTACAGTTCTGAATTTAAATTCAAAGTTAATTCAAATTAAATGAAAAATATAATAACAGCATGGACAACAATGCCCTTGCCAGGAAATTAAATAAAATATATAAGCAAAATTCATGAAATTATAAAAAGGGGTCTACTGGATGACTCATAGCAAACCATATCTTGATGAATTATACAATATACATACATCCACTCATTACATTTTGAAATTAAAATTAAAAAATTAGAAATATACAAAATGACTTAGATGCATACTTGATCCTAAACTCAAGGCTATGAATTAAACTATGTCCGATATCAAAGTTTGACACCAATTATACTCAAATGAAGCTATTTCTTGATGCAATATCACCCTGAGACAGCTCTAATGCCAACCGGTACCGAGTCAGCGGCTCCTTCAAAGAGGATTATGCCCAAACCCGTTCAAACTCCAAATTAATACTCCCATAAGATTCCCATGTTCAATGTGATGTCAAATAGCCTACCAATCAAAAGGAGATTATAATGGATTGATGAGAACCAAGATGCAATGCTATCGGTACCGATATATCAAGCCCATGTTGCAAACTGCCGCCTTGACGGTTGCCGGCAGCCGACAATGCCATCATGGCACTCTTGAAGGTAAGGCGATGCTGACTGCACCTCCCCAGGGCCTGCCATGGCCAGAGGTCTCGCCGGAGTCATGAACCCTAATCGGGACTGGAGGCTCCGGTTCAAAGTCGAAGTCATCAGGCTCACACGAATATTGATGCAATATAAACTCTGTGATGAAGGCGCTAAGGAGAAAGTTTAAAACAGATGCACTAATCCTAAAACCTAAATCCAATCCGAAGGCCGGGGTTTAAATTTGATTTAACGGAACCCGACGTGTGGACCCCACATGTCATTAAATGACCTGGGCCGTGTAGCACGAATTTTGATGCAAGTCTTTGCTAAAGCCCAAGCCCATATGTCAATATTGTCCTTGCAACTGTTTAATCTCAATTCTGAAAACTTATTACATGGGCAGTGTAGGACTTGTTACATGGACCTTTAGAATAAAATAATTAAAACATATTTTTCAAAACTTGTTATAAGGGTAAGCTCTTGCAACTGTTTAGTTTCAATTTTGAAAACTTATTACATGAGTATGAGATGAGGTTTTTGCATAAGCATTCATTAAAATATACCATCTGACATCACTGGATGCGTCACAGATTACTTCCAAAACTTTTATATGAGCATATAAGAGACAATTGCATGGGTCAACATCAAAACTTTTACATGAGTTACTTTTACCATGAGACACCATGTACCCATGCAATAGATTTAATTGTGTTAGAGACAGGCATTTCTATTGCATAAGCCCTTCACACTCATGTAACAGCTCAGTGCTACCCATGTAAGAAGTCGAAATTCTAGTAGTGATACATCAATTAAGTACACTTTTTATAAACCCATGAACATAATTAAGATCTTGTCATACAATTCAAAACCAACTCAAATTCAAATCAAGTCATCGAGGAAATTCCAGTCGAATGTTTCCTCAACACGAGAAGAGCTTCGATCGAAACTGGTTCTCTCGACTAACTGCAATGGATTTGCTTCAGAAGTAGATGCTTCAAGAAAATTTTGGCTGTAATCTTTATTTGTACAGATTGGTCGGCGATCAAATGATTGCAGAGTTGCCGTTCGGATGTACACCCGACACAAGCTGAACTCATGTCTTAGTTGCACGCACTGAATAAGGAATAAACAGAAAAAAAAAATGTCATTCTGAGATGTTTGTGCCTCATAATTAGTCAGTTCTTATGAATGCGCTTAATTATATATATCTGACAAAGTTAATTGGTATCCTACAAAGCTAGAAACATATATGATCTTAATATCATAAATTTTTAATACCGTTGGAGTCATAGCTGGTACACGATGCACACCGTTCTGAAGCGCCTTGTACTCGTTCATCTTCCATTTTGTTTTGACACCAGCAGGGGCTTTCCCTTGGTAGAACACCAATGTTCTCTTCACAGCTATAACTTTGTTGCTTGATGAGAAAACATACGTAGGCGACCCGGTCCCCTTCCAGTATCCGTACAAAGTTGTGCGGGTTGGCCTCCCGCCTTGTACCTCCCTTTGTTGTCTTGGGCAGAAGAAAAACCATTGCTCTTTATCTGTCTTGTTCGCCACTCCTGCCACCGCTGCATCATCAATAAGCAACTAATTATGTTGGAGATATTGACAGTAAATTGTTGCTCCCGTCGATTGAAGTGTAAATGGTTAATTAACTAATTTATAGTGAACATACTAAGTGAATATTTTTCACAATTACATGTATAATTGGGAATAAATTGAGCAATTCTCTCACTGTTTCATGTACACAATGTCATCATTAATTAAGGAAAATGAGCATAACTTAATCAAGTTATTTATAATTTTCTACTTGGAAGTTATCTTTGAAGCTAGATATCAGTGAATGTTGTACAGAAACAATATATTGCTGGCCCAAAGCAAGGATTGAAATTCAGAGGGTACCAGAAAATTTTCCATATAATATAATTCAACAGAAAATAAGATAGGATAAAAAAAACAAAACAAAAAAAAACTGAAAGCAAGGATTCATGTAGAAAAAGATGAAGGAACTAACAGTGAAGATCACTTGGATGGTAGCTACAGACATCAAGCACTGGTATAAGCCTCTCGATATCTGATCGCGTATGATCCAATTTGTGCTGAAGGTAAAACAGTATAAGCTCTTCCTCTGTTGGATAGAACCTATAACCCGGCATGCTTACCAAGTTCATTTTGTTTTCCAGATCAGAAAGTTTAACTAGTAGCTATATATATGTGTGAAGTAAAAATTAATGTGCCAATCAATCAATAATTCCTAGAGCCACCTAACGATCTATGCAGTGATATGATGCATGTATATATCCTCGATCGCAATTTTGGGGAACCACCGCAATATGAGATGATGCATTTGTAAATTTATACAGTGAAGAGCCGCGTAGTTCGTACTCGTTAATTTACAAGAAATTCTAGTCAAGAAAGAGAGAGACAGACAAAGACTAGACCCCATGTGAACACAGAACGGAATGTGTGAACCATGAATTAGTCATACGTCCGTACTTAAAAAACAAATTGATTTTTTTTCAAGTCAAGTCTCAAAGAGGGAAAATACAAATAAAATAAAAAATAAAAATAAAAACAAAAACAAAAGTAAGACAATCATTGTGGGCACGGAAATAAATCTGCTGTGATTCTAATGGAATAACAGGTCCTGTTATTTCGATCTTAACAATTCAAAAAATTTCATGCTCCAATCTCAATAATTTTTTTTTATACACGAAACTCAACAAAGTACAATGGTTGAGATTGGAATCACAGGACACTATTATTCCATTGGAATCACAGCAGATTTATTTCCTGTGGGCATAGGCATTTGCTAGATGATTTGACAAATTTGTAGTTATTTATACTTACCTTTTATATTTAGGGAGCAACTTTGGTCCGATGACTATTAGACTCAAACTGGGTCCGATGGGTTCCATAACCGTTTGATTTATTTTAAGATCTGTGCGCACGTATATTAAAGCGAACTCGCACGGATATTAAAGCGATATGCACAGATCTTAAAGCATATCAGACGGTTATAGAACCCATCGAACCTAGTTTGAGTATGATGGGCATCGGACCCAAGCTGCTCCCTTACTAGCTTTGGACAGAATGAGATTCTGTCCAAAGCCCTTTGGACAGAATCTCGATCATCTAAAGCCGGGCCTTACTGTTTGATCAACTTTAAGATTCGTGCCAACATATATATAACTTAATAACTCTGAATGACTCCGTAAATCTAAACTATCCGTATAAATTTTAACACAGAATGACAATTCAAAATTTCTAATTATATTTATATGTGGTATGATTTTGTTTAAAAAAAAGAAAAACATAAAGTGACAAGGGAAGCTCAAAATCCTGCAGTTTGAATAATTTAATTTATTGATGGAATTAAGTACAATAACACGTTAAATTGTCCAAACGGCTTTGGACAGAATCTTGATCATCTAAAGCCGGACCTTACCGTTTGATCAACTATCCGTATAAGTTATATATATATTGACACAAATCTTAAAGTTGATCAAACGGTAAGGCCCGGCTTTAGATGATCGAGATTCTGTCCAAAGCCGTTTGGACAATTTAACGTGTTATTGTACTTAATTCCATCAATAAATTAAATTATTCAAACCGCAGGATTTTGAGCTTCCCTTGTCACTTTATGTTTTTCTTTTTTTAAACAATCTTTTTTAAACAAAATCATACCACGTATAAATATAATTAGAAATTTTGAATTGAATAACTTTTATTAATTTCGATAATGATATGTGTGTAAAAGGAATCTTTATATGCATTGTCACTTGTCCATATATATAGATTTTTCTACCATTATGTTTATACTGATAAGGCCATTGACTCTTAGTCTCATTCCACAAATGACAAATTAATCCTGTGCAATTGAGGATTCGAGCTTTCTCCATGATAACGCGTTTGATCTGCAGGGAAACACAGGTGGAGATCAGGAGACCTAAGGGCCCGAATTCGTATCCTCTGCATTAACTTAAAGAAATAATCTTTTGAGTTAAATGCATCTCTACTGTCCAATTAGCTTTAAGATTTGTGCTGATAAGATTTGCACTAAGAAAACAGAGTGGGCCCGATGTCCATCGGATCTAGCTACTTGTAGGTTCAACGAGCTCCATGACCGTCCGATCCATCTTAAGATTTGTGCGAACGAAAAATGAAGTAAATCCGCAAAAAATTTAAAGCATTGCACACGAATCTTAAAATAAATTGAACGGTGATTGAACCCGTTGAACCAAAGTAGGTCCGATGGACATCTACTCTCAAGTCTTGCACTAAAATTAAATGGCCAAATACTCTATAGGCGGATGTCGGATTGACTCTATTTAAAATCAAACAGATATATTGCCAATCGGACCTACTCTCAAGTCGTGCACTAATATTAAATGCCCCCCTACTCTATAAGCAGATGTCGGATTGACTCTGTTTAAAATCAAACAGATATATTAACTTCAAAGATGTTCTTTTGAGTTAATGCAGACGATGCGGACTCATAAAACTAGGGGTGTCAGTCAATATTTAAATAATTAGTCTTACTCGCATACTTTTCCCTTACTCTTTAAGTATTAGTCTTACACTCTTACCTTAATCATACTCTACACGTCAAGATAATGGGTCACAAAATAAATAATGAGTAATTATCGATATATTGATAGCTTATATAATTTAAAAATATATATATACAAAGATAATGTTCTCCATATGAGAGGTCACACGTTCAAAATCTGAATGAGAAAATTATTTGTGGATATTAAATAGTTTGATGGTTTGACATTCAACCTTTACTAAAAAAAATTAGTAAAAATATAACAAAAAAAATAAATATATTAAACACTATGTATGTAATGTCATAAAATATAAATATTATATTTATTGATCCCATTATTTTAAAAAAATAAATAAAATGATAAAAATATATGAATCAATTTTGTCATAAATTACTAAATAAAATTTATATAAATGCTACATAAATCAATTTTTATCTAAATTACTAAATAAAAAATATAATCAATCTAATAATAATAATAATAATAATAATAATTATATATAGTTATAAGTATAGATAAAAGTTATCATATATAATTTTATATTTATCAATTACTCTATAAGATAACTAGGACGAAATTACTCCTGACCAGATATATTTTACTTGATAATCTAACATAATTTTTTTACATATATTCATACCTATTAAGTTAACGAAAAACAATTCTATCCATATCCACCTTATCACTTACGATATAGGTCGGATTATGGATAAAAAAAAAAAAAGAGTTTATGGACACTCTCAAATACAACTTAAACCTTTTTGTACCAATTCTACTACTTTGTATTTTAATAAAATAACATATATGCTTGTATTTGAGCAGGAAGCGAATTGAACTAAAGAGTGCCGAAATTTTTATAAATATACAAAACCAGAAATTAATTTAACAATCTATACATTTTTTTAACAGAATTCGAAAACTATCTATACCGATGACAAAATAATCGGTTACAGAGTCCAAAACCGATGACCTGCTCATCGGTTTTAGAAAGCTTGAATCGATGACATTTCCATCGGTTTTAGTCCAACACGATTTTTGATGCTTTCTGCACACTTTTTGAAACAACGAACGACTCAGATTAAAACAACGAATGACTCAGATTAAAATACTGTTTGTAATCATTACACCCAATTTCTCAAATTTAAAACCGATGACATATCCATCGGTTTTGAATTAAAATAATTTTTCATTTATTTTTTTTATTTAATTAGAAAATGTTATAGTTTATTTATTTATTTTATTAAAATATTAGAAATATTTTTATATTTTTTTAAAATTAGATAGAATATCATATAATTTGATTTATTAGAAAGACTTAAACAAATAGCCCGGATCAATATTTTTCAGATCAGATTTTTCATGGCTGTAAGAAAAATTAAATTATTTCTTTGTGTGTTATTAGAAAAAAAATAAAAATGCTTTGAATCTGAATTATTGATCCCGGTTCAAAAGTCACTTCTAGATAAATACAGAAAATATTATGGTGTTTCTATTTTTGAAAAAATAAAAATTTTCAAAAGTTTAAAATACTTTTTGATTTTGAGTAATGATTACATGTAACATGAAAAGTTTTTGAAAATTTTTATTTTTTCAAAAATAGAAAGACCATAATATTTTATGTATTTACCTAGAAGTGACTTTTGAACATGGATCAATAATTCAGATTCAAAGCATTTTTATTTTTTTATAATAACACACAAAAAAATATTTTAATTTTTCTTACAGCCATGAAAAATCCGATCTGAAAAATATTGATCCGGGTTATTTGTTTAAGTCTTTCTAATAAATCAAATTATATGGTATTCTATCTAATTTTAAAAAATATATAAAAATATTTATAATATTTTAATAAAATAAATAAATAAATTATAACATTTTCTAATTAAAAAAAATTAAAAATTATTTTAATTCAAAACCGATGGATATATCCATCGGTTTCAAATTTGAGAAATTGGGTGTAATGATTACAAACAGTATTTTAATCTGAGTCATTCGTTGTTTCAAAAAGTGTGCAGAAAGCATCAAAACCGTGTTGGACTAAAACCGATGGAAATGTCATCGGTTCAAGCTTTCTGAAACCGATGAGCAGGTCATCGGTTTTGGACTCTGTAACCGATTATTTTGTCATCGGTATAGACAGTTTTTGAATTCTGTTAAAAAAATGTATAGATTGTTAAATTAATTTATGATTTTGTATATTTATATAAATTTCGGTAAAGAGTGTATTAGGGGTCCTTCCCACAAAATTATTTTAAAATTCCATATGTATTTCAACTATCTATAGATTAGATTTGTCCCTATATATAGATTAGACTTGTGTCTTACGAAAATCATTAAGTCTATCATGTATATCTAATCCATTCATTTTGGTCATGATCAAGTTCAACCGAACTAAATATATATATATATTTATTGTCGAAAAATTGACTGCAATCAATTGTTGCAGAATGATTACTCGTCAAATTTAATTTCGACCATATATATACAATTCTAAATAGATGGTCAAAATTGATCTGCGATTATCCTAAACTGTCTATATGTATACTTATAAATAGTGATTTAACGCAACAAGTGTTGGGGACTTGGGATACGTAGTAGCGTTGCAACATTAAAAGTTATATAGATTTCTTTTGTTTTGCAGAATGTTTTTATTTATAGAAATATTATTACAATGATATATATATATATATATATATATATGGTTTTAGATGGATTGCGGTTGAATTTTGATTTAATTGAAAGAATCAAATTCAAAATTAGGTGTTATTTTAAGACACCGAATTGTCAATTCAGATTCTTAATTTGGAAATTACTGAAGTTAATGTCCTAGAGCAAATGTTGGTGCATATTTTGTTTATATATTGGTTGATCAACTTGTTTCTTGAGTTTGACATTACTTATATATAGTATCTAGAATAAGATTCTAAATTGTGATACACTATCTCGTAACAAGTAATTTGGAGATCAAATTTTATATTTTTCAAAGTTTACTATTTGATTAGATAAGTACAAAATCACTATTTTTTTTTTATGGTACAAAATCAGTGATTTTGCATCTATCTAAAAAAGAGTAAATTTTTTTAAAAAAATGTAAAATTTGGTCTCCAAGTACATTTTAATATGAGGATCATGTTAAGCAATTCAGATTGTCTGTTTGAACTTTGAAAATAAATATAAGAATGTGAAATATGAATGGAGCACAAAATCAACATGATATTTTTTTACCATACTCTTTTGTAAAAGAAAAAATTATGTTTGTCTTGGGTTTCATTTTGATGCGTGGTGATGATGTTTTTCGCATGAAAACTTGAAACCTGGGTTAATTAATTAGTAGTGTTTATGGGGGGCTATCTGACAATATTTTGAATAGTAGATTAGGAAGTTTGTAAGTTAACTATTTCATGTTAATGAAATTGACAAACTTACCTTTTTTTTAAAAAAAAAATGCTAAACTATAAAGATTGATTTTTAGTTTGGTCACCATAATGTAATTTGTTTCTGTAAAATTCTAGACTTAGATTTCCATTTGTTTGTCATATATATATGTTGAACCAGATCACCTGCCTTTGTGGGCAGGAAATTTCAGTTTTTAAAGTCCTTGTCGGATGAGTTCAGATTGAGTTTTGACATTTAAATATTGAATATAATTTTATAGGGAGTGACTAATAGTCCCCCCATTCTATCCCCTAAATGTCCCCCTAACTAACTTATCCATAAACCTAACTAACTTATCCATAAAGTATGATGGGAACCACTAACTAACTTGGATAAACAATAACTACTTTGGAGACCACTTAAATTTGAAAAAATTTACAACTAGCGTAAACATGTATGAACACTTATGCACGCAAGTATTCTTAGATAATATATCAAGTATTCATACCTAAATTATCAAGTATTTAAACAAAAAACTGGACATCAACTTTCTTTTATCTCTAGTCACACACCCATCCTTTACATATTTTTAGAAGTGGATTTTTTTTTTCCGTTTAATCTCGTCAATATTTCTAACAATCTATGAGAAATTTTATAAATCTAAAACCACAAATATTTTCTACGTAATTTTCTCTTTCAAATGAGATCCATGATGAAGTACTTTCGGGTTCTTTATTGTTCAAGTACTCATACCTCGACATACAAGTATTCATACTAAATTTAGAAAGTATTCATACTAAAAATATATAAAGTACTCATTCTATAACTTTGAATGTATCATTATTAGTAAATATAGAAACTACAAAGTATTCATACTAAAACATGTAAATATTCACACTAAAACATTACATGTATACATATACTTATCAGCAAATATTCAACATATAACATATTCAAACTACAAAGTTACTATAAAATATTCAAACTACAAAGTATTCATACTAAAACATATAAAATATTCATACTAGAACTTTGAAATATTCATACTTACGCATTGAAGTGTAAATTTTTATGTTGTAAAATATTCCTGAGAAATTCCTAAATGATTTACACCTCGTCGAACAAGTATTTACATCTCATAATGCAAGTATTCATACCTTAAATATAAAATATATTTCTAAAAAAATTGTGCACAAGTACAAATGCCTATGCACGCAATTATTAATATATAAGATATCAAGTATTCATAACTAAGATATCAAGTATTTTTAATAAAAATATTAACATCAACTATTCATACTTACACATTGAAGTGTGAATTGTTATGTTGTAAAATAACTTTAATTAGTTAATTTGTTTGATGCTTGAACATATTGATATATACTGAGAAAAGTATTTATACTTATACGATGCACAAGTACGAATGCATATGCACGCAAGTATTAATATATAATATATCAAGTATTCATACCTAATATATCAAGTATTTCTAATAAAAATATTAACATCAAGTATTCATACCTAAACATTAAAGTTTTAGTAAAAATATTAATATCTAAAATTTTAAGTATTCATACTTACGCATTGAAGTATGAATTGTTATGGTGATAAATCAGTTAATCTATTTGGTGCTAAATGTATTGATAGGTACTGGAGAAAGTATTCATACCTATAACTAAAGTATGAATGGATTTGATGCTTGAAGTATGAATTGAAAAGATTATAGTCCAGCAATTATACAGATCAAAATTTTCTTGAGATTCGTGTGAATCAATTTAGCATTCTCTGCATGAACGCACCGTTTGTGTTTAGATACAGACCGTCTGATCATAATCCGGACCACTCAGGTAATGCATGAGATCTTTAATATCTGTGCAAATATAATGTAAGTATTCACACTATAAGATTGAAAGTATTCACACTACAAGGTATGAATACTTGCTCGACGAGGTATGAATACTTGCAGGTCGAGGTATGAGTACTTGAACGACGAAGAACCCGAAAGTACTTCATCATGGATCTCATTTGAAAGAGAAAATTACGTAGAAAATATTCGTGGTTTTAGATTTGCAAAATTCCTCACGGATTGTTAGAAATATTGATTAGATTAAACGGAGAAAAAAAAACCCACTTCTAAAAATATGTAAAAGATGGGTGTGTGACTATGGAAAAAAGAAATTTTATGTCCAGTTTTTTGTTTAAATACTTAATATCTTAGGTATGAATACTTGATATATTATATAGGAATACTTGCGCGCATAAGTGTTCATACATGTGCACAATAGTTGTAATTTTTTTTCAAATTTAAGTGGTCCCTCAAGTAATTAATGTTTCTCTTAGTTAGTTAGTGATCCACATTGTACTTTTTTATGGATAAGTTAGTTAGGGGGACATTTAGGGGACTAAATGGAGGGGGACAAAATCTTTACTCAATTTTATATCGGATTCACTCTGGACTCAGCTGACAATGACTTCAGATACATGAATTTCCTGTGTCCACAGGAGGCAGGAGATTCGGTTCCCATATATGTAAGCAATCTCTTGAGGCACACTATTATGAATAGTCATAATAATGCTTATGTAACTTGCATACTCAGTTATTCCTACAATTATGAATAGCTATGGCCTTATGAATGGACAAGTCAAAATTGAATGTTGAAATTAAAATATTAATGCGGGTAAAGCCCGTGTCGTTGGATATGCAATTAATTAGCCCCAATTATTAGTTTCTTCTTTCAAAGAACGAGTCAATAATGCAAAACCCAAATTCAACCCGCGTGCGGTGGGTTTAATTTTCTCTAGTCTCTGTCCCTAATATAATGCAACATTACTGTGTTGGACCTAACAAACGAACTTTTACCACGAAATTATCTTTCCCTTGAGAAATCTTTCTCATGTTTGTTGACTCAAAATTCAAAAGGGAGAAAATATGGCAAACAACAAACTCTTTTTTTGGTGGGGCCAGATAACTGGATGCAACAATGATCGACTACGTATACAACAGATTTTCCTTGGTTTATTAATACGTCATAAAGCTGCGTAGGGAATTTTAGACAGTACCGAATAGGCAATAGTTTGTTAATGCAAGTATGCAACATAGGATAACATACAAAATAAGAAAAGAGGAAAGATGAAAAGATACTATAAGATAAATATCCATTTTTTTTTCTTTAAAGGTGGTGACTTTAATGACTACTAATAGTTTCATTTATGGAAAGCGTAATTACAATTGGGCAAATGAATTTTATTTCTAAATCTATTATTTTATTTTTCTAAACTACTATAATATTTTAATCTATCTTAATTATTCTAATATCTTAATTCTCATTTCACTCCACAACCGGATTTATTTTTTCGATCATTGCGCACTACGACAATAATTACATCTACTCACTGTCTGTTCTAATTGAGATGTTGATCATTCTAATCCCATCTCAGAGCTATATATGCTATCTTTTTTAGTTCTATCATAAAGATTTTTGTCAACTTTTGACAAAAATTCTGACTATGCCAATCTATATATTATATATGTCATTTCATAACGTGTCACATACCGTTCCGTATCATGTTATGTATTGTTTCAAATCGTGTCATGTGGTGTGCCGTGCGTGTCAAGGATAATTTACATGGCATGTCATGCTATTCTATGACAATATCTGACACTGAGGAATTCAGAGTAGGTCCATGCCCATCGGACCTACTTTGGTTTCGATGGGTGAAAGGATCATTTGATTGCATTAAGATCCATTCTATGTACATTAAAATCCATATAAGTATATTTTAATTTCTGTGCGCATCAATTTTAATGATAATCATACGGTGAAAGAGCTAAGTGAACCTAAAAGTAGGTCCGATGGGCATCGGACCTACTCCTATCTCAACACTGAGATGCCATTATTTTGTTCAGTACTTTATTGCTATTTTCCAGTACAAACTCTGATCTCGGCATCCTTGAAATATACTGTAGCAAAACGTACATTATTTTTTTATATTTTTAGAAACTTCTTTGTTTCTTCGGAGGTGTTTTCCGGGTGAGCCTTCTATAGTGCTACATTAGTCCGTACTTATTTCACTGTTTTGTATATATATATATATATATAGGGAGTACAGACCAGTACATAAAGTGCCAAGTTGCATGTTCTTGAAAGATTCGAAACAATTAATCAAGATAGTGATTTGGACCTACATAGGACATGACCAGTATTCATCAGAAAGGGAAATGTTTACCAATTACCGAATTTGCATCCTCTGAGATATCTCAAACTTTGCATGACTTTTTGTAATATCTCAATCATTCAAATACGTTCTGCACGAATCTCAAAGCACAAATAATAGTGCCCCCTACGTTCCCCCTAATAGGCACTGGACACGTCGGTCACACAAAAATTGAGAATATATCAGAGGATACGCACCCCCAATTACCATAGAGCAAACGGCTCTTGATTAGTCATATATAATTTATACCAACTATTGATTATTCATACGAAAGGGAATGGTGCTCAATATATTTTATGACATGACACTTAACATGCCATGCACACACGGGCAAACATTCGTGTCAATATTGACTTGTCAAAAATATTAATTCTCTGCAGTACAGTTAAAAAGAGAATATTTGATTTCAATACAAATATCAGAATTACAATATTGGAGGTCGAGGTAGATTCAAGATTTTTATCGAAAAAGAACAAAAATATATCGAATCGGATTTAAATAGCTAACTGGATTTAAATCCATTAACTAATTGAATATTCAATAAAAAAAAACACTGCTTTAACTTAAACTTTTTAATGCTCTGACTTGTAATTACTGATGTTCTGACTTATAATTCTAATTACCAATTATAATTCAACAAATTTATTTTAATTTTAATTCTAAATTTAACCTGAATTTGCCAATCAAATATTCGGAGGGGGCAAAAAAATTTCAAAGAGGCAAAGTCAGTCGGAACTGATAGATCTCCACTAAAACTCAAAATTCAAGGAGTCAACTACGTCGGTACAATGTGGGTTCTCCCATCATTGGAGGGTCCTGAAATTATTAGATTGTAGAGGAAAAGTAATACCCTTTTCTTTCTGGTCTCTCCGGTTGACTTGAAATTTCGTCGAAGTTATTCAAAGAAACACCTCCCTGTTGCATCTCTGTTCTTCTTATTTTCCCTGTCGACACTATAAATACATCCTATCCAGGCATTTCTCCTACTACAATACCCACATACCATTTCTCCTCAGAATCGCCACAGTACGTAGATGAACCAATTTACATATATATATATATATATATTGCTTTTGCTTACGAAGCAAGAATAACTAGATTTGAGTTAATGTATGATCATTTTATCTATATAGATTTCTGTCGAAAAGTAACGACGAGCTCAACATGAACACACCTGGTTATAGATTTTACCCAACAGAAGAAGAGCTTCTGATGTTTTATCTTCACCACAAATTGGAAAATACGCGATCAGATATCGAAAGGGTTATCCCGGTACTCGATGTATATAATTACCACCCAAGTGATCTTCAGTGTGAGTTCTTACTTCTTCATCTCAACTGTTCTTTTTTTTTATGTTTCCCAATTTACCAGTTGGTCATATAATAATGCTTTAAGCATGCCAGTCTAAAATCAACTTGTGATGATTTTTTTTTTTTAAATTACATAATGGCGATGATAATCATGTTGATTGTGATCTAGCCAAAGTACGATATATAAGGAGCTTAGCTCTAAGTTGCAATTTGAGATACAAAAAATATCAAGATGAAAAATGTCATATATTTATTATTGGTGGTGAGGGAGAAAATTTCAAGTTATTACAGTTTTTTTTTTTAATTTGAGAAAGGTACCTTTATTGTCTTTTATCAAAAAAGTTATCACAAGTTTTTTTCTTTTTGTCTAGATTAGTTATCACAGTTTTATCAGCATTTTCTGAGAATACTGTTCAATATTTTGTTTTGATTGAAATAATAATACTGTTCAACACATGTTGCCTGTGAATTCCTATTAATTTTAGCATCTCTAGAAACCGTCCCCACCTAGGATTTTTTTTTTTCCCTATAAATCCCAAGGCACCTACATAAGAACCTTCTTGTTATGATTCTCTCTCTGTTTTTTTTTTTCTTTTCTTTTCTGACTCTCTCTCTCTCTATTTTCTTAAACCTTGGTTGCCAAGTGCTCTCTCTCTCTCTCACTAAGAATGTTGGAAGGAGCTACCAATTAAGTTCTCTCTTTCTCTCTCTACACGTCGTATTCCATTAAATTCTTCCATATCTTGTATTTTACTCATAAAAAATTCTTCCATATCTAGTAACTTCAACACTCTTTTTTTTACTGATAAAGACATCCAATGATGGTGCTATTGGCCAACTCTAATAATAGTATCTGGAAACAATCATATCAAATTAATATGTTAAAGTTAAGAAACTTTTCAGTTTAACATCTAACTTATCTTAATTTGTTTTGTATTATGATTTATAAACAATTAACACATTAATTAAGGAATAAGGAGCTTCCCCATTTGCCCAACTTATAAAGTGTTCAAATTTCTGAAATTTACTATGCTAATTCATTTATATGCAGCGGTTGCGGGAGAAGGGAACAGAACAGATCCAGAGCAATGGTTCTTCTTTTGCCCGAGACAGGAGAGAGAGGTGCAAGGCGGGAGGCCGACCCGCATGACCCTTTCTGGGTACTGGAAAGCAACAGGATCGCCTACTTATGTGTTCTCATCGAGCAATAGCATTATCGGTGTGAAGCGAACAATGGTGTTTTACCAGGGCAGAGCCCCCACTGGTACCAAAACCGATTGGAAGATGAACGAGTACAAGGCACTCGAACACAATGTGTGTGGTTTACCAGATCATGTGCCAGTCGTATGAATTTCTCTTTCATAATTATTCGATCAGTTTACAATAATTCAATTCAAAGATACAGAAAAAAATTATAGCCCGTTTATATGATCTTTATATCCATCTAAATTGAATTGCTTTTGTTTTTCTTGCAGCTGAGAAAGGAATTCAGTCTGTGCAGGGTCTATGTTAAAACAGCAACAATGCTATCCTTCGATCGCCGTCCCACCAATCCAATTAGTGATGATAATCGTCAGATCACAAGGGAAGCATCCCCACCTAACACAAATGCATCAAAGCAAACTGAATCTAGCCGTAGATCCTCTTCTGGCGATGAAAGCTCTGATCTTCTTGTTTCTGAGCAAACACTAGACTGGAGTCTCCTTAATGAGCTTGATCTAGATTTAAACTGGTTCTGAAATAATTGCTTGTACAGGTTGTGTTTGTCAGTATAGAAGACGGTTCGGTTATTAAAATCATTTTAGAGCTTCAAAGACTTGACATAGTCCCATTAATCTGTTAGGTTTAGAAGAATGAATTTTCTTGATCATGTTCATTACTTCTTCTTTTTTGAATCCTGTTAGTGGCTACCAGTCCGAAAGAAAAATAAATTCTTTAATTGATGTCTTTGTCGAACATGACATACGATGAGCTTATGGTCAGAATTATGCGCAATTGCACAACACTTCATTAAGGATAAACTGGAAAATTAAGCACGAAGACTCCTCTAGATATCTCTGTCTCGCCTTGATTGTATCAGCATTGTTTTGTGCTAACAACGAGAAATTACGCAGGCTCACAATCTACCAATCTGAGAACAAGCACAGAAAATCCTGCAGGCCCACTATCTACTAATCTGAGCGCAGTAACTCTTGGTTTTGCTATTTATTTTTTTCTGATTTTTCTTATCTACTTTTGTTAAGGGGTTTCAGTTGTAATATTTTAAGTATTGGTACAGATGTGCATGTACTGGTACGAATTAATGTGTAACTGGTTTGAACCTGATTAATGAAATATCACCTACGGGCTTTAAACCCAAAAAAAAAAGGAAATTTATTATTTTTCCTCTGTTTTTATTTTTTTTATTTTTTATAATCAGTGTAAGTTTACAGAAACAATTATGTAACTGGTCTTGTGTGGCAGCTCATTTGATTTTCGAAGGACTAATAGGGCTAGTTGTTGATTCGACTTGTGTGCCAGTAAAAATGACAGAGACATGAACAAACTTTTTTGATTTTAAATAAGACAATCCAAATATCATAAAAAATTAATGATCTCTAAAAAATGTAATTGAAAGCAACACTATATATATATGGTCCCCTAAAGTCCTAAACCATTGTCTGAGCAGTAGAAAACCCCTATATATGATGATGAAGAACATATTATATAGATAATTAAGAAATAATTCAGATGGGCACCATATCCATTTGAACTGTTTTTGCTTGTATATGTAATGGATTCAGCATCACTCAGTTATCTCTGATTATGTAACTAGCTAGTCAGAGAAAAGTTTGTCCACAGAAAAAAAATCTGAGCTAACGGTTAAATCAAAATTATCATTTACATAACCTTACTGAACCAACTAGATTTCTGCAGATAGTTTTTCATAAAATGTTAATTAACCACTCAGCCTAATTCACTGGAAAGAGCGTTAGATGTGTATTTACATGAGGTTGTTCCAGGAAGCAGCACAACCTGCATTTGAACTGTTGTTTTTGCTGACATATTAAATGCATGAAACTAATTAACATGGGTTCTGTGGTCTGATTGGTACTTCTGTATCTGAATCACTGAATGATCTGAATGGTAGTATTGTGAAGTGTAACTGTGGTCTGATTGGTACTTCTGTATCATTTAAATTAGCATGCACTTTGTGAATTTTCCAAATTATTGCCTGTTTATTTTCTAATTAATGGAAGGATTATGTCTTTGTAAAAGCTAAATAGTTATTGTTTTTCTTTTCCGTACCGTTATAAGGTGGATCTTCTCATGTCAGGTGCGCATGCATTTGGCAAGTTCGGTACCGGTATAAGAGAGCAGGCTCTGATTTCATTGTCAGGTGTACATATAAATTTTTACAAGTATCGTGCTCATGCGTTGCAACGGGACGTATTATAAGCAAACAAAAAAATTACTGCTAACTTATAATGTAAAGTCTTAAAAATAAATTTAAAAGTAGGAAAGCATCTAACTACCCACCTATTCAAATTACACGAAATTTTAGATATTCTTCATTTTCTCTCCAAATCAGAAAGATATAATTGTTGGAATAAATTTTCATGGCATTCGGATAGTTAGAAATTAATTAAATAAATCAAGTTGAAATAGAGTTACCCAGATTGTGCGAAGCACTATTCTTAAGCGTATTTTCTAATTTCTGATAGTTTATATTAGTCAAATTTATGAGTGTGATATTAAATTTGATAAAGTAATTTTATAATTGCGAATAGTATATTCTGTTCATTAGAAATTTAAATGATAATTTTTTTGATTGCTTTGAGATACATAAAATAAAATTGTAACATCTATATTAAAGTATAAGCATGAAGGAATTTAAAATATTACTTTCGAATTTTATTCAGAAACTATGAAATTCTATTTTTAGTTTTACTCAGAATTATGTTCTCCTTGATTAATATCAAAAAATAAAAATATTTAATTTAATAATTAAATCAAAAGGCGATACAGAGAGCCACCTTTGTATCTCATTAATCTCTCTTTTAATCTTTCTTTAAAATCCTTTAATTGGACGCACCCCTGTAAGATATACTCTCTAATTTTGGAGATATAAGAGTATCTTCCGATTGCCTCTAGATACATATTCTTCCAGTCGAAACAAAAGTGATTAAGATTACCTTCTATTTCTTTCTATTTGTATCCAAGAAAATAATTTAATTGCAGGAATCAGAAATAACTCTAAGGAAAAATAAGGAAACAAATCGTTAGAGATTATTCAATTTTAATTGTGACAAACTATATAGCGGTATATGTGGCGAGTATGTTTTTAACTAAATTTGGAGTTCTACACATAAGAAAATAAATTATGTGATTGAAGGGCTGATATTAAATATGAAAAATTCATCTTCCAATCTCAGCCGTTGGCGGATCAAAACAACTGCGTGCATAATATAAGAATGGAGATAGGAAGAACAAAAATGGAAAAATTGAAGGGAAGAATATTTCAAAAAATTAATGTTATATATAGGTAATAGTGTGACAAAGAAACATAAACAAGACAAACTTCTATCTGGATAATCTAGCGGAATTATAATGTTACATTGAACCAATTCATGTTATATTATCCAGCTGAAATGTTTTTTTTTTAAATTAATTAAAGCCATGTTAATCTGTTTAATTTGATTATTTTATATGTTATTAATAAAAAAATTTCGGCTCTGCCTCTCCCACAAATCAAACTTAACAATTTCCGTAAGTTCCTAATAAATAATGGCGTTAGTAAAACAAATCTGCCAAATTCAATTTTAATCCTTGCGCATCATGATTGTTCAATTTTAATCCTGCCAAAGTAGAATAAAACACACACACCCTATCAAATTATAATATCATTGTCGAGGTTTCTTTCAAATTTTGATAGTCTTAAGTCAGAACGCGTATCTTATGAGGTAACAGAATATTTCTTTTTGGGATCACAGCCGTCCGATCGAGATCTGAGCCAATTCGGTTCGTGGTGGACTGCACGGAGCCCGCTAATAGTCGTGTGGATTGTCATTGAACAGTCAAGATTCAAACAGAAATATTATGTTACCTCAGCCGATACCAATTCCTAGAGTCATATAAGGATTTGACAGAGTTTGGTTCATCAGACTCTGTGGCATGCATAAACAATCTTCTTCTTTTTCAAAGCATTTATTTCCAAACAAATTGAGGTAGATTAGAAATGAAACCAAACCGAAATCAGCAACACAGCAACTTCTCAGAAGGTCACCCATCCTACTCATGTCCAATTTGTGAAAGTTTCATTTCCATAAAGCAGCTGTTTTTTACCGTTGGATTGCCAAGCCTATCACGAACTCTTCTTTTTTTGACTTGGACAAGCTGTGTAGAAACTACACTGACGAAGTTGGCATGCATAAACAATATATATAAGAAAACTATTTGTTTCACAAAGTTTATATCATCTTTTTTAACATATTTTTTCTCCAACTTCTACACAATGCACACGTTTATTATATTTGTGCTTTATCGTCACTATTTTTTTTTAACCAAATCTTATTATTAGCATCAACATCGCGCATCCATTTCCTGCGCAATTTCCGGGTTCAGGCCAATTTAGTTTCATTTTCATCATATATATATGCGTCTCAGAATAGCCATAGAACTATAAAATTAAGTAGAAAGTCTGCAATATATTAGTGTTAAATGTCCTGCAATCCTAATTTTGTTATGGTCCAACTATCATGAACATTTTGTAAATAGTAGATAAAAAATCTAGTATAATACTATATAATTAAGAACAATAATTTAAATATTAAATGCACAGAAAAAAAAATAGATGGACAAAAATTAAAAAAAATTACACAATAATTAAAGTATGAAAAATCTCAAGTATTGCTGAAATAAATAAATTATCTGCTAGTATTGCGTCCCCCAGAAATTGTTTTTTTATTTTTTTTTTGTTTGTAATGGAGACTGCTTTTATATAGCAACTTTCCTGAAAAATAGCGAATCTTCAATTT
The DNA here is from genome assembly GCA_964058825.1 of Carex arenaria. Taxonomy (NCBI): domain Eukaryota; kingdom Viridiplantae; phylum Streptophyta; class Magnoliopsida; order Poales; family Cyperaceae; genus Carex; species Carex arenaria. The sequence continues at coordinate 230,643 of CAXKVW010000344.1, read as the reverse complement.
TCATATATATCATAATTTCACGATAATGGAAACGTGATAATTTGCCTATGTAGTATAAGCTAAGTATCTCGATTTGATTATTTTATATTTTATTTTTGGAAGAATTTCATATGAATTTGTAATAGTTACTCTTCAATGGGGTGTCAATGGGTACGATACGGGTAGGGTGGAAGCATTTTCATACCCATACTCACTAAGATTGATATTACTCATACCCTACCCTTACTCGATAAGAATTTGTCTTACTATACCCTACCTGTTAAAATTAGTGGGTAACGAAACGGTAGCGGGTGAATAACGAATAATACTAATATAATGGTTTTATTATTTTTACAAATATACCATCAAAACTCATCATGCCATACATATGCAATCATAATTACTAATATAAAAATCAAAATACAAATATACAATCAATTCTAACTAATAATTTTTATAAAGAAAAAAAAAACGAAAAATACAAATACTCTTCTAACAAATTCAATAATGACAGTTAAAAGAAATAATTTGTTAAAAATATTTTGTATATTAGCTAATATTATGTTGTCAATTTTAGATTATAATATCTATATTAAAAAAATTATACAATAAAATTTATGCACTCCTAAGTTCACAAATTTTCCATATAGTATTAATCCTCCATTATTTCAAATAAAAAGTTAAAGGAGTAAACAAGGAGAAGTGAGAGTGAGAGAAAAGAAAGGGAACAATGGAGCCCACAAGGACATTTTGTTAATAATTTGTGAGGAGGGGTATTTTGTTTGTTGGTTTGAAAAAGAAGAATAAATTGTACAATTTCCCAACTTTAACACAACTTTTTTTTTTTATTAAAACTACAGCTTTAGAATTTTAAAGTATATAGACAACTTTGTCCCTACTTTATTGTTGCTATACGGCTATACCTTACCTTATTTTATTATGCAATCAACACTTTCTTTATTTTAATGATTAGATTTCATTTTATTTCCAAAATAAAAACATCTCATTCTAGATGCATTTCTTTCCTAAAAACGGAAGACACAAATTATAACTCATGATTTTTTTAAGATTATTAAATATCATAATTAACAAGATGGAAAATTAATTTACCAATCAACAAAATGAAAACTTATAATAAATTGCAGATTATATTAATTGAAATTATCATGATATATTATAGATAAAATTATCTAAGTATTTAGTTAAATTATATAATTTATAATTAACAATAAGTACTGTCAACATAATTTTCAATCAATTGAGTAGCATAAATAAAAGTAAGAAGTAATTACATCTACAAAAAAATAAGAAGAAAAAAAATCTAAGTGGCATTTGGGACATATAATTTCAAATTTTTGGGTAACATGTTAAATATTTTTTTCTTTGAGTAAAGTTAGAGGTCAAGCCACCAGCTATTTAATACCCTTGTTATAATAACAAAGAATTTCTCTCATCTGAATTTCGAACCCATGAACACCCACATAGAAACTGTGTGTCTTTGCCACTAGACTAAATACTAGTTCTTATTTCTCCTTCTTTTCATAGTATAGTACATGATTTATTTTACCAAAAAAGATAACATGAATGAAGGAAAACAAATTTATAAGTTTGTTATTTAACAAAAGAAATAAATGACAACTTGATTGAGAAACAAAATGAGAGGGTAAAGTTGTCTATTTATTTAAAAATATGAAGCTTGTTGTGTAGATAATACTTTTGTGGTTTGAATATCAGCACCCAAGGAAAAGCCAAACAAAAAACACCAACAGGTTTGTTTACACCAATGACTTTGGCGACTTTATGAATTCACAGACAAGTCTCTTTAACTTGAAAACTTACCGACTAAGTCTTAAAATTTTTGGAATTGATCCAGAACACTCAGAATTTTGTTTAGGAGGTCCAAAAGATCCTGAAAATCACAGAAATACCTCTCAGGCTTTAGATCCTCAAATAAATTCCAGAAAATGTCCAATAAATTCACAAAATTCATATAATTTATTTAAGCCCAACCATGTAAATTTGGAATCGGACTCCGCTGCTTTTCTGAGAGAAAAGCAGGATTTCGATCCCAACCATTCAAAATCGATGAAATCTGTGCATGAAATTTTTTTTTATCGAAATACGTGAATTGTAAATTTTTAATAGTTAGAATCGGAAGAGTAGGATTTTGCTCTTCTCTCAGAAAAGCAAAGCAGCAGAGTCGGATCCGTAAATTTGAGGAGACATTAGGTGTCCGGAGCCCAATATGTTAGTGCGGCGCAATTTGTTTGTCATTTGTGAGAGAGAGAATTACTGAAAACACAACAGTACTAAACCTATTTACTAACAGGTGGGGTCCGGTAAGTTGGTCCCTTCTGTCAGTGTTGTTGGTGTGTACATTAAAAATAATATTTATGCGTCGGATACTCTCCAATTGGAGGAATACATTCTTGGGACGGACGGAATGAAGATGTCTTATTTGGGAGGTTGGATATAGATCGGACGGTTGTAAGAAGGCCGACTGTATCCTAAGGACTTCATCTCAATGTATTCAATTTTCACCATTAGAGTAATAAAAATGAGAGAAATCTTTCTATGTTCCAGTTAAGGAAAACTGGGTACTTACATTTTATTTATTTGTATTTCTTTTGCCGGAAATGATTTATTTTGTATATAATTGCCATTTTGATCAAACAAGCAAGATATTATTTAACTCACACCGTCTGATTATGATCCGATGGCTGGGTTTGGTAAAAAAAATTTAGGCAATTTTCTACTAATAAATATATTTTAAAAATAAATTAACTAATACAAATTGGTACTTCAAATATAATAAAATTTTCAAATATTTAAAAATTGATATGTTACAATTTCAAGATCTATTGGGTTGTCTTTAAAGACAAATTAATTGAGGCAATTAATTTTGGCAACAAAAGTGTTGCACCAGAAGAAATTTTGTGGGCCAGTGGGCTCACAATCATTTCTCTAGCACACAAACGTCCGAAAATTAATTATTGAGTGAGTCTATCGTACTATGCAAATCACGATTAGTTCGTAATACGGATTAATATTTTCATTTTCAAAATTTTAACGGTCGATCCAAACCATTTGAAATGATTTTCATATGAATATGTACTTGCAGACCAAATTTTATATTTTTTACTTTTTTTACTATTTTTTTAATATGAATAGAAAATCACTGTTTTTTTATAGTCCAGAACTTTCATATCAAGTGATTTTCTATTTATATTAAAAAATAGTAAAAAATTCTCAACAATATAAAATTCGGTCTGCAAGTACATATTCATATGGGGATCATGTTGAGCAGTTCGGATTGACCATTAAGATTTTGAAAACAGAAATATTGATCCGTATTACGGATCAACCCATGATATGCGTAGTACCATAGACTCACTCTTAATTAATTATTGATGCTCCCAACCTCTGACATAAACAGTATGCGTCACCTTCCTTGGATTTATATTTTTCTTCTCCACCTTCATTTCGTACTGTCTCCACACAGCGGAATAAGCCAACAGCCACTAAAATACTATCCATGAGGAGAAATTTATCATCATCATTCATTACTGCAGTGATAATTCCTTAAATAATAACCACAAGAATATAAAAATAATGATAATTATTATAGTAACTAATAATTTAGAAAATAAATTAATATAATAATTATTATTATCATAGTAACTAATAATTGTAGAACGGTCCGGATTCAGGTGGGTATTTAACAAAATATATATTTGAGGGTATTTGTGGTTTTTTTTTATTTAATGAAGGATATGAATAAAAATTTCGGATTTACCACAACTTACATGCTCTCAGCCTTTGTTGATAAAATTTGCTGGGCCAATTAAGAGGCCCACAATCATTTCTCAAGCACACAAACATCCGTTAATTAATTTGTTATTGACATGCGAGTAGAACTAGGGTGATCCTAGGAGTACCAATTCTCTTTGTACTCTTAATTCTAAAATTTATCGGATTAACTTCGAACGACAAATCTAAATTGTTGAAATTCTTCTACCTTATGAGTGATGCGTCTACATGTAAAAATTTTAAAGTTTCGAATTAACCACGAATAAAGTCAAATGATCAAAAGGCTTTCAAAAAATGAATGCATTAAAATGAATTTGAAAACTTTCTAATTTTGACCACTTGACTTTATACTAAATTAATTCGAAACTTTAAAATTTTCACATATAGACACATCACTCGTAAGGTAGAAAGATTTTAACGGTTTGAATTCGTCGGTCGAAGTTAATCCAATAGGCTAGGTTTTAGAGTTAAGAGTACAAAGGAGCTTGATACTCCTAGGAGCAACCATAGTTCTACTCTTGATATGCTCCACACAGTTTGCGTCAGCTTCCTTGGTTTATATTTGTCATGCTTTTTCCACACAACGCGGAATAAGCCAACAGCCACTAAAATACTATCCATGAACAAGTTGTATAGATATACATTCCATGTGATGCTGGTCGAGAAAAACAAATTCACTGATCAAACCATTCATCAAACTATCCACTCAATTTGAAGTAGTTCTAAACTGCAACCAGATAAACAACCTCAAGTCATTTAGAAGAATCCAACAGAGCCAAGAGAAAAATTGAAGCCATGAATATAACAGACCAGAAATATTCTTGCACGACCGATCTTGGAGCTGAGATCTTAATGGTTATCACCTCCTCCATCATAGCAATATCAGTACTTTCTATGATGATGTCCTTAAATTACCAAAAAACAACCCTCTTTGTATCTTGGGCTTATGCCCTTTTCCTCCCACTCATGTCCTACGAGTTTTCGCAAGTCAAACAATATAAGCTAGAAGGAAGAGCTCAAGTTATTCTCATCTGGATGGTGCTCATTGAGTCCATCCGTATACGTAATGATCCCCTCTTCACTTGGGGATTAGGAAAGTCGGCTGAGCAATTGGCCCGATTATTATGGGTGGGTTTTCTTGTCTACAGCTATGCTCCTCTAAATGAAATCAGGAAGAATCTCTTCATCCTCTGTATTTATGTTGCTGCTTCTGAAGTCCTGAAGGCGATTATGTTCTACACAGCCAAGAACTCCTATCTAATAGGAAAGAACACCAATTTAATACACAATTACGTGAAGAGAATTATGCTCCAAGATGATCTTTATACAACACCAATCAACAGTTGCGACTACATTGTTATGGGTGAAAAAAATCACGAGATAGATGTTTGTCGTAACGGCTACCTTCTAGGCAAGAAAAAAACTAACTCTGAAGGTGTGCTGACGATTGGTAGAATTTTCCAGTTCAACTTATCTGAAGCGGTTACTTGGGTATATCCTGACTGGCGTGACACATGCCTTTCCCTTGCCCTTGCTAAAATGTTGAGGCGTAGGTTTGCCAAGCTCCCACAAGAAGAGGCCGGATGTAGAAAAGCTCTTGATTTTGTACAAGAAAACCTAATTGATTATATTGGCAGCAATAGAGATATTCAAACAGGCCGCAATCTGAAAAAAAACCCAATTGAGAGGGTATTTAGCATTATCCAAGTAGAGCTAATGTTTGTTTCTGATTTTTTGCACATCAAGGTACCTACTTATAATTATTTTCACTGGTTTAAAATAGTTGATATAATTGGTTATTTCATCGTTTCACGCATTGGGTTTAGTCTTGAATTCCAAATTAATGATTGGAGTTCTCCATGGAATTCTCTTGTGGCACAAGGAGCATTGAATCAATGCTTTTTTCATGTTTTTAGAAAAGGTCAAGCTGTGGCTGAAATTTTTTCTTCTCTTGATCAAGATATCACACAGTTACTGGTTTTTGCATGCACCTACATCCAATACACCGGAGTAGCCACAGCATTTGTTTCCAAACGCTGGTCAAATTTTCATTTTGCTAAAAAGTACATTAAGGACCCTGCCAAGTGGAACAGATCTTACTGCTTACTGGCACAATCTTATTTAAGGAAACTATTTTATTGTCTTGCAAATTGTATAAAGAAGGTGTCACGAAAAGCACGAGGAAAGAATTTTGAGGGACCTAGATTTTATTCCTCTATTCTTGATTTAAAACCGGAGACTATCTTGTTTTGTATAAAAGTTGATGTGTCAATTTTTGCTCGCCTTCCAAAGTGGATCAGAAGAATAATACCAAGATCAACCCCATCTGTATTTCTCAGTACCGATACAAAAGAAGCTATACTAAGATCCTTGAGAAACAATGGTGGTCGACTCACCAATGGAGAGACTTCACTAAAAACCTATGGCATGGAGCATTTGAAATTGGTTTGCCACCCTAATGGGAGTACAACAGAGGTCATTCTTGTTTGGCACATCGCAACAACTCTCTTTCACCAAAATAATGATCCACGTCAAGAACCTACATCCCGAAGAAATAACAATCCCTTTAATAAGGCACAAGTGGTGGCCTTAGAGTTGTCCAGCTATTGCCACTATCTAGTAGAGTACCTTCCTGAACTCTTACCATATGAGGTTGAGTGGACAAAAGGAATGTATGAAACTGTGACAAAAGAGGTATTAATCATTCCTTGGTCCTGTGATAAGAAACATAGGGGAAAATTTCGCTGCAGCTATATACTGCAGGCCATGTGGGTTGAAAGTTCAGTTGTTGGAAAGGGTGCCATGCTTGCCAAAGATCTCTTGAATTGTGCTGATATAGCACAGGTGTGGACAATGTTGGCTGATTTTTGGGTGGAGATGATGTTGTTCATCGCTCCATCCGACAATGTGGATGCTCATGAAAAACTTCTAGAAAGAGGAGAGTTGATTACACAACTATGGGCATTACTTACCCATGCTGGTATTGTTACCAGGCCCAAGTCCACCGAGCATCAGGATAATGAGAGCGAGAGCGAGAGCAATGCAGTTATTGGTGATATGAATGTTTGAATTATTGTCAATGTTATTTGTACGACTTATTTTCCTTTTGGCATATGATAGTTGTATATATGTTGGGTCCTAATATATATGTGCTCTTGCTTTTGAGAAAAAAAATGTTTGTTTTGTGTGCCTATTTATGTAATTATTGTTTTTATCAATAAGTTGCATATCTAAGTTGTTCCTGTACTTATTTCAGTTTCAGACATATGTATAAGTTGTTTTGTTTGAATCATGTTTGTCATGTGTACCATATATCTTACAGCAACGAGACTTCAATATTTCACCACTTTCATAGTAGATGGTTTTGCATATATTCATTATAAATTGTGCAAATTATACGGTGTAAAAGGTTGATTTAGAGCTTATTAAAAATTTATTTTTTTTCAACAGCTATACAATGTGTGTGGTTAAAATGTATCATTGCCTTTGTGCCCTAATTATACCCCCACATTCTTATCTTTGCTTTCAAAGTCCAAACAGCCGATTCATACCGTTCAACATAATTTCCATATTGAAATGTCCAATATTATTTAAAAGGTACAAAATTATTGTTTTAACCATACTCATTCTTTAAATAGAAAACCAAATTCAATATTTTTACTATTTTTTTAAATAAGTACAAAATTCATTATGAATAAGGCTAGCGTGCTACCTATGGCATAGTGACATGCCGTGCTACCTCTTCAAAAACTTATTGAATATGTTTCAATGGCTAATCCAAACCGTTGAAACCAATCTACTACATAAGTGATGCATTTACATGCCAAAATTATAATGTTTTGAATTCATTTGGTATAAAGTCAAGTGGTCAAAAAAATAAAAATTATAAGTTAATTTTAATACATTCATTTTTCATTATTTTTTTTATAGTTTGATCTTATATTAAATGAATGTAAAAATTTGTAAATTTTATATGTAAATACATCACTCGTGAAGTAGATCGGTTTCAACAGTTTGAATTTGTCGTTTAAAATTTACTCAATAGATTTTTAAAAAGGTAGCACGACATGTCACTATGATACAGGTAGCATGCCAGCCTTATTCAATTATTATATCCATCTTAAAAATAGTAAATATATATATATATATAAAATTTTCTCTCCATGCACATTTTAATATGGAGATTATAATCTTTATTTTAATATAGAGATAAGGAGGTGAGGTATGAGTGAGGCATTTGAACACTCACGATTATGTCCGACAAATCAATTAAAGGTTTATGGTCTTCTTCTCCTTATTTCGCCATTCTTCTTTTCTCAGTTTTCTTTTCAATTCACATAATCGCACGGAACTTTAACAAGAGCGGGCGAAACAGATTAAAGGGGCCTGTGCGTCAGTTTAATGGGGGGGGGGGGAGGGATTTCCTTTTTTTATATTGGGCTTGGGCCAATAATTTATTTGTTTCTTTATACTTTGATATAGTGCGACCCCACTTCTTGGCCCATTTCATTTTGTTTTCCTCAACTGATATGTTTAAATCCACATCCGAATTTTTTTTTCCCTTATTATTACTATTATTTTTATTATATCATACTTTTCACGCCTAGTCAAATTTTCTTGAACTCCTAAGAATTATAATTTGTATGGCGGGTTCATGAAATTGATTGTTTCCATTAAAATTTTGTATTGCCGATAGATGACAAAATCCAATTGGTAAAGTGAAGGCATTTTTAATTAAGTTCACAAATTGAATTTTGCATTTTACTTGGACTTTTTTTAATAAAATTATGAAATTAGTTCATATTTAAAGCAGTGAGGGGAAGGAAATGTATACTGTCAACCAATTGTTTTGATGCAAATTTCAAAATGTTTGTACCGTCATCCATTCTTTTATTTAGATGACAAAATATAAAATTATAAAAATTATAAAATTCGATCTGCAAGTATATGAATATGTGAATCATGTTGAACGGTTCAGATTGATCATTAGAATTTTAAAAACAAAAATATTGATTCGAATTATGAACCAATCCGTACTATATATAGTACCATTACCATAGACTCGCTCTTATTTTATTATATACCTATCTTTTATATTTTTTAAGTATAAATTCTAAATTTATTTAGACACATACTGCAATTTTTATTTAAATACTATCTAAACATATTTTTTTGTTTCTTTCACCTAACGCTGCTTAAGTGCTTATAAAACAGGGAGGGCGCCTAATTAAGACGAATTTGTATCCTCTGCATTAACTCAAAAAGAGAATTTTTTGAGTTAATGTATCTGAACCATCCAATCGGCTTTAATATCCATACAAACTAGATTAACACTAATATTAAAAGGCCTCTGTGTTAAAATCAGACGGTCGGATTGGCTCTCTTTAAAATTAGACGACTAATGCAGAGAATACGTGTTTAATTAAGACGCCGTTCCCACTTCCATTAGCACAAGGAAACCAGACCGAAACCTGCTGAATTGGTCTTCATTTTTTTTAAGGGTTCATTATGGGCCTTTGGTCCCGCTCCGACCTTCCTCTTGTCGGCCTTCAACTGGACCCTCACCCAAATGAGCCCATCTATTACATTAGTATTTGGTGATGCTAAGCTCGGCGACCGCATCCTCTGCTGCACTTTTATTGTGCAGCAGGATGCTGCATTTTTGGACGGTCCAGATTTAATCTCAGCCGGTGAGTGCTCGGATAATGAAAGGGGCAGTATTAATTTTGCTTTAAAATTCGTGCCAAAATCTTATTTCATCCGTCCAATCAAAAACGAACAGACCATATTAAAAGTGCAGCATCCTGCTGCACAATAAAAGTGCAGCAAAGGATGCGATTCCGCTAAGCTTGGTTTGACCTCCAATCAGCAAGAGTTTGGATCCTCTGAAGCAACTCAAATTTTGAGTTTAGATCCGGTCCGTCCGATCAAAATCAGATCAATTCGGCTCGAGATGAAATATACGGAGTTCCTTTGATATTTGTGCTAAAGCATATTGTTCATCTTGTAATCTCAAGTCTCAACTACACCTTGCTCATCCACCACCAAAACTTGAAAAATACAAATTTTGTTTGTTAACCAAAATTAATTTTATATATTTTTTGACAAGTATAAATCTTTTGTTTTACATAATTTTTTTAAAGCGAAATTTACCCTAAAATTTAATTAAAACAGGGTATATTGCCAACAAAATTAACACATTAGTTGCAGACAAGACACAAAAATTTTCCTGATAATTATTATTATAACAGTCTTTCAAGTCTTGGTTGATAATTAATATGTTCCAATGCCTACAAGTTTCTCTCAAAAAAAAAATGTTCTCTGCGCAGCCTCTGCGAAGGTTTTAAACATGTTCTTTGCAATACTTTTGAATATTAAAATTTTTATTTTTCATGTTGTCGATCGGGTTGGATTTTGTAGAAGGCATGGTGGTTCTATCTAGTTACCAGTTATACAGAAACTGGTATAGTAGCAGTAGGTAACATTCGAATTTTGTTGAAAAACTTGATTTCTTATCTAATAAAAATTTGTCGCTTATCTATTTTTTCTTAAAAAAAATGCTCTGGCACTTTCAATTTTTCCTAAAACAGACATTGAAATCTATGTTACTCTGATACTCTAAATTGGACTCTGTACTCGATACGGATGCATATCAGATACCATACGTGTACGATACGGTCCCTGTCTGATATTTAATTTAATAATGCAAGTGTTGAATTAACAAAATAATTAAAATAATATATATAGCAACCATATCATATTCAGGATTTTTGAAAATAATCGTATCACTATTCATATCATACCATATCGCATCAGATATGATATTTTTTTTTCTGAAAGTTAGTGGCTTTATATATCCGATATATTACCAGTACGTATCCATATATAACATAGATTTAAACAAAATGCAAGAATTGTTGGGATCCCCTCTCACTGGAAAGGAAAATATTTGCAATGTGAAGATTTCACCCTTTGGAAATAGACAAATAGTATTCGCTCCTTTATTTTCCTGATTGTTTCATCAAATACAGATCTGATTTGAGCAAATATCTCTCTCCCCTGCAAGATATCATTGGCAATTTTAGGAGGAAACCCACGGATTTCATTGAAATTACGGATCAAACAGGAACAGTATTCTAATAACATAAACAACTAAAGGAAGCACAAAAGCTGATTAACCTAACAATTAAGTTCATTTCCTTTTTAACAAATTACAAACTATTACCAATCATCAAACATCAGATATCATTGATAATATATAAAACAAACTACGTCCCAGAAATTAAGAAGACAAAAAGACAATCTAAAAGTTCCTAATTCTATGATGTAAAACTAAAAACTAAAAACAAAAAACAATGAAGTAGGTGCAGTGTTGAATTGACCCTCTTAACTATTGAATCTTTTACCCCCTTGATGAGTAAATGTTAAATTGTTAATAACCCAACCTAAAGTAGCTCTTAGAGCTCCAAGTTAATGTAAACATGAAAACATCCTTGTACACCTCTTACAGCATTGAGTTATAATGAATAGGCATCTCTCCTAGAATCAATTTCTATTGAACTGCTTCGACCTAGCAATCTCCATTCTTCGCCTCCTCGCATTTGTTGCATCTAATAACATATATGGTGCAGGTGCACACCCTTCTTTATATTCATCGTCTGATTGTAGTTGGTTTAGTTTCTGCTCAGGTGTCACTGCTTCATGCCTCGGCTCTGCTGTCTCGTCTTTCGCCATCCCAATACCCAGTGTTAGTGAGCATGATACTTCGGCTGCATTTTTCTGATTACTGTCGGTGCTTCAATGAACATATTGCACTCACTGAAGAGGTACATTGTGTAAAACGAATGGCTGGTTAAGGTTGCTGACATCACCGATTTCATGCATACCGACAAGCCAACAGGAAGGTACATTAATTACCTGGTATGCTCAGAGTCTCTGGCGTTTCTGGTGTCGGTGCAGAGTGTGGTGGTTGGAGTGTCCTTTCTTCTTTTAAAGGAGTTATCTGCATTATCTTCATAAAGAGATGAATTATTCCATATGATAAATTATATTTGAATTCACATTGAGACTGTTTGATGAACTGATGCAATGATTTCTCTCAGAATATTACTAGAGGTGGTATGCCATACTTGGTCTTTGAGTTGCTGGTTCATCTCCTTTTGATTGAAGTACTCCCTTGTGGCATTTTCTTTCTCCTATGAATACAACATATTATTTGTAAGATACAGATAGACTTCAGATAGATTTACACAATAATGTGTTTTGCAATAGCAACTGTTCTCTGGTTTTTGCAATAACAACTGAGACCAAAAAGATAATTTTTTTTTATCTCAGTAACCAATTTTCAAACAGTATTTAATTTGGTATCGATCCATTCTGACAAACTACCTCCTCTGTTGTTGATTCTTGTTTCATAATTGAACTACCTTTTGATGTTCTGATTATGATGCCTGTGGCGTATCAGGAACATCATAAGTCTCTTTATAATCAATATATAGGTTTATGAATACAATCAATGACTAACCTTCTTTAAGATCAAATTTTCAGCCGACAGTGTTGAAACTTTTCTAGCAAGTTCATCACGAAATGCCTAAGGGAAAAGGCATTAGAATAAAGTTGATTATGAACATTTAAAAGATACTAACTATTAGTATTTCAAAGTAAAACTCACTTGTCGGCGAAGAATAGTCTGCCTTGCTGACTCTCGGTTAGCTAAAATCCTACGCAGTCTCTTTGCATCTCTCTCAGCCTAAAGCCATCCAAAAAGAATTAAATACAACGAGACAGAATGATTCTAATAATAACTAATATCAGAAAGGTACCTCATTCAATTTTTTTTGGCCATGTAAAGAGGATATTCCACCCTGGTTAATGGAATTGCTGGGTCTTGTGTTGTCTAGAGACTGATTTTGGCACCTGCTCACTTCTACTTCCTTCGAATTTTCTCGAACTTCTGCTTGAAACTGATGGGGCTCATCTTCCTATGTACAAAGTTTGACAAATATTACTTTTATTATGAACCAAGTAGAGTTAATTAAAAGTGCATGTAATATTTGTACATATCAGTTAATGCAATGAATATAAATTTCAAATTAAGAAAAATATATTTGTTTCCTTTTGTCAGTACAAAATATTTTAAGATTATTCAATCAGTATACAAATAAGGGCTTAATTGACCCTTATTTTTCCTCAAAAAAAATATTTTAAGATTTGTAAATTTTGAAATAGTCTGCCTTTCCAGATCTAATTAACAACACAATATTTATTTACCTTTTACTTAATTGAAAGCATGTGGCATGCATACTGGTCAAAATAAAAATTTCTAGTAACTATTTTTTCTTTATTTTTGGGATTTTCCGACCTTCGAGTTTGTTTAACAAGGATTTAGTTTTTTATCACTCATGCCCATCAGTACTTCTTTATCCATTTTTCTACTGACATTTCAAATATGTAACAAAATTCTCAGCTTTCTAGTTAAATTATCAGTGTGCATTTCAGCCATGATTTTAAAAAAATATTAAATGTTTTTTAAACACATATGCTAAAATACCGATTATTGCATAATTTATGCAGTAGGAATTAAAAAATAAATTAAACATGATATGTTAGATGCTTGGAAATTAGTAATAGTAATACAAGTAGAACTAGGGTGTTCTTAAGCATTCTTAAGCTTATCAAGCCCCTTTGTGAGCTAAACTCAAAAACCTATCGGATTGGCTTTAAATGACACATCCAATCTGTTGAAACCGATCTACTTCACGATTGATGTGTTTACACGTCGAATTTTTAAATTTTCGAACTAATTTAGTATAAAATCAAGCCGTCAAAGAATAATGAAAAATGAATGTATTACAATTAACTTAATTATATATCATCGTTTTTAAATTTGTGATTAAAAAACATTAGTTCGAAAATTGATTTATCATCCATTTCATTTAGCAAAAGAAGCATCGATCAGGCACTTGATCTAACATCCCAATATTTGATGCATTTTTTCAGGTTCCTCTCTTATACTAATTATTTGAAGCCTCAATAATAAATTAAATTATTACTAGCCCATATGAGTTAGTTTTTTCTTTCCTTCCATTTAATATGATTCGGATTCAGAAAGTAAGATAAATAAATAGAGAATTCCTTATGGATCTGTTTAATTTCCAACGCCCTAATATAAATTTACAATGGTGTGTGTATATATATATATAGTTAAAAAATAATTGTGATGTTATGTTTTATAAACTATGGTGGGTACCAAATTTATACTATGGTACATTGTAATACATAAAAAAATGTATTTGTAAGGCACACTGTTAAACATTTGTGAGGTGCATATGATAACCATCACCACGGTCATTCCGGCTCAACAACTAATACGAAGTTTAAGAATGCATCACATTAATTATCTGCCAAAATCCAGTTTGTATTAAGTGTACGTACGAGTAAACACGAACATGGTAGCCTAGCATACAATGCGGTGCGCCCATTAGAGGACAATTAGCCTGATCGATCGAGCAATTGGACCCCTAGCTAGCTAGCATAAACATTACTTAAATCCAATTCAAGACAATGGTGGCATCAAGTTAACTCAAAAACATGAAAGGTCCCAAATATAGCAAGTAGAACACAGAGAGCAAAGTGGTGCATATATATTATGGGGGGGGGGGGGGGGGGGGCAATTTAGTCATTTTTATCTATCAAAAAGAAAAATCTAAACTAAAAATTGATTATATTTATATATACACAACAGAAATTGTGGTAAAAATGGTGAATTAGCCAACTTCTAAATTGATTATTACTATAATACACAGACTATATGTCACTAAAAAGATTAAAAAAAAAAAAAAATGAACAATTAATTACTTGTGAAATCGACGATTGATTGGAGATCGGATATTCAGAACCTGCCAGATTTGCAAGAGCATGAGCCACATTGAGTTCCAGTTCCATTTTCTTTTCTTCCTCATGACCCAATATCGCTGTGATATTTTTCCCCTCCCGATCCATATATATATATATATTTATTTGAATGAGAAAATGAACTTTTTTTCGATGTTGATAGCCCTCAAGTAAATAATTAAGGCAACTGCGTTCTCTGGTTGAAGGTGGAGAGCTAGCGAGAGTTGCCGACTGAAATAGCAGCAACAGGTTCTTTTTTCTAAACCAATGAAGCCACGTTGCCTGGTTCATGTATCTCCACCTGGTGGTGCCTCATAGGAGAGCTTGACACGCGGCATGCATTGCCCATTTGCACTATCATACGCAAAACAACTAGCAAAATAAACTATGGGCCCGCTCTTAACCGGTCCATTGGGCCATATCCTGGGTGCTGACTTGGAGACAACCGTGTCTAACCCACTGACAGCTGTGTTACATATATGGGCTTGGTCTTCTTACCCCGCCGTGATATAATCGAAATAAATGCTCTTAATTGTTCAATAGACTGAGTTTATACATGGAAGGCGTATAATAAAAAAATGAGAAAAACCGCGAGTTTTGATGAATCAATATTAACAAAGCCACCATTAATTTGCAATTTAGCGGATGTGTAGGCTGCATGTTGTCACAAGCTTATGTAGACAGGTGTAATATATACCAAGGGTTACTTTATTTATTTATTTTTCTTTTGATACGCCGAATTGAGGATAATGTACAAGCTTCACGCTGAAGCGGCGAAGGGTTTATCAGATTCTCGGTGGGGCTTGCACAAGAAATTATCAGTAATAATATGTATATAACATCATAAGCGGAGTCACATTTTCAGACTATAGATTAAATATGAATAGAAATGAAGTGTATAAAAAATTTTATTTTGCAAATGAGAATCAATTTGATAGTTTTCTAATATTTTTTACTAAATTATATAGAAATTTACTAATAAATACAAAAATTTACTGCAAAATGGAGTTAATTGACCCCATTAGCACAGTCTGATATTTCAAGTCTATGATCTAAGCTCGTGTTTAGTTGTGGCATAAACAAAAAAAAAAGTTTCATACTCTTCATTAAATAATAAATTCCACAAATATCATCATTTTTCTCTTTAAAATGTCCCAACTGTTCAGATTTTGAACGGTTCTACTGAATATATATATAATTTTTTTTAAAGATATGACGTCTATATAAACAATTATTATGAGTTACTATAGTAGTTATTATTATTATATTAATTTTTGTCTAAAGTATTATATAGTTACTATAATAATTATTATTATTTCTATATTCTTGGGATTATTTTTTAAGGAATGATAACTGCAGTAATGAATGGCGATGATAAATAATGCAGGAAGTGTAACAAATATCATTAAACAACAACACACCACCATCAAGTAGCATTCAACTAATTTGATGTAATTTGATGTATTGATGTATTTTGAATGCGCTGTACTTACTGATAGCCTCTATCAATTTCTCAAAAAAAAGCATCCAACTAACAACAATAACAACTACGGTGATAGTATAATGCTATTAGTATATATTGCAATAACTATTATTGTACTATAAAATAATGATAATAAATTAATAATATGAAAATTTTATGAATATTATTGTAATATTTTAATTATTATCATAATATTTACTGTTATTATTTTTTTATTAAAACATAATTACTGGAAATAATCATAACATAGAAAAAAATTAAAGACTTTCAACCTGAAATATGAAAAAAAAAAATCTTGAACATCTTGTACTATGTTTCATTTTTTTCTGAATTTATTTGATTTTTTAGACTGCAAATTATTTCATTTTTGGATGCAAATATAAGTAGTGAAAAATGAGAATTTATTTCATGTTTTATACCTTGATTATTATAGTAACTAATAATCTGCTATACTTCTTAAATTTAAGTGGATTATGAAAAAAAAATCAAATGTTAACAAGACATACCATTAATCCATTATAGATTGGAAATCATAATAATTTAGACAAGAAATTAATATAATAATAGTTATTATAGTGACTAATGATAATTGTTTATATAGACGTCACATCTTTTAAGAAAAACACTGTAGCTATACTGTTAAATATGAATAATGTCTAATAAAATAGGGTGGTTTTGTTTCCATGAATTGACAGAGTTAAAAGAGAGGAGAAGAGTCTGTTGTTCTAAAAAAAAAATTGAGATTCGGGTTCTGAATTTTTTATAATGGAGTGGAAACTGAAAAGCTCAATCTCTCAGAGACGGATCCGACTCTGCTACTTTTCAAATAGAATAGTAGAATCCTGTTATTTCAAATTTAAGTGTTAAATTTTTATGCACAAATCTCAACACAAATGAACAGTTAGATTTAAAATAACAGAATTCTGATCTCAGATCTCTCAGAGACTCAGAGTTAGTAACGGTGGCTGACGGTGCGGATTCAAATTCAAATTCGGATCCAATAGTCAATACCAGTGACTTAGGCTTTACTCCATTTTGTGGTTAGTGATGGACCTGGTGATCAATTATATTTAATTATTTATAAAGCTGAAAGGCCTACTACGATATTATGGATCCAAAATAGGCCCAGAGCGGTGATAGCAATTGTGTTAGGCAAAATTGTTAAGGAGCTCATTAGATCTGCTAGCCCGTATCAAATTATTAAATACATACCGTTCTTTTACTCTGGCACGAATCATATCCTATATCTAAAATAAATATCGAACTTTTTTTTTATAATTCAATTTAACGGAAAAGAGGAAAAATAATCGATTCGGAATTGAACTTTGTTCATTGAAAATTGCAAGTAAATAAAAAAAATTCAATATTAGACATTAAAAAAACCTAACAGTAATTATAATTTACAAAATATGCCATTTGGGTCGGCCAAAGAAGAGAGATATAATTGGATAGATGGAGTGTAGGGCTACTAACGAGCCGAGTTAGTTCGAGTTATGGACAATTCAAACTCAACTTGAAAGATAATGAGTTGAGTTGACTCGAGTTGAAAATATTGAGCCGAGCTGGCTCGCTAACTCGAACTCAACTCGTGAATAACTCGAGTTGGCTCGTGACTCGTGAGTCAACTCGTTCAAAGTGTTGAAATGTTGAACACTTGAACTAATGATTGTTGTTATGTAATAATATGAGAAGTAAATATTGAATTAACAAATGATCCATAACGATTTAGCAAACTAACAAATTTAACAAAAAAATTCACAACAATTTAACAAAAAAATTAAATGAAATGAGTCCACGGAATTATAATTAATCAAACGAAACGAGTCCACGAGTTGTAACGAGCGAGTTGAGCCCAACTTGAACTCAACTCATGAGTTAAACGAGTTACTCAACTCGAGTCAGACTAACTTGAGTTTTAAATGAACGAGTTGTTAGCGAGTTTGTTACCGAGTTGAGTTTGAGCGGCTCGCGAGTTACGAGCTTTTTGTACAGCCCTAATGGAGTGGTAGTTCACAACAATATTGAAATAAATTATTGTAAAAGAGATAATTTAAGAGCTAAGAATTAGTTGTTTTTAAAGATCATCCCACATCCCATAAAATATTCAATTTTTTAAATATGGATTATATATTAAAATTTTAAAATTCAAGTAGAACTACAGTTTTTAAGCTCATTAGTGACTTAAATTTAAAACTTATATATTGAATTGAATTCAAATGATGAATTTAAACTATTAAAATTGATTTATCATGTATATGAGTTGTGAGTTTATATGTAAAATTTATAAATTTACAAATAAATTAAGTATAAAGTTAAAAAAAAGTTTCTAAGTTAATTTTAAATATTTTTCATTAGAGCTTAAACTAAATTAATTGAAAATTTATAAAAATTTTATGTAACTACATCACTTGAAATAGTTCAATTTTAACAGTATGAATTTATTTTTCCGATAATTTTCAAATTATGCTCACCATGAGGCATAGTAAGATGCAAGCCATCCTAAATTTACTAGTAAAATTCATACAATTTAAGCTTCATTTGATTTTACACAAAATATCGTTCAAGTTTTTTCAATACCTAATTTAAATCATAGACCTCTATAACTTCCCCAACGTCTTACTTTTATGTATAGCAGCATACTAATCAGTAATCATTATGGTGTGCTTGGATGGGTGAAGAATAGTCACTAATTCGGATTAATACTATTTCGAGCTACTATTCTTTATTTGAGTGTGTTTGAATTAGCAAATATAGATTATTCTTTATTTGTCTTTTATGGATTTTCTCACTATTCTACTAATCCAACAAATATTGAATTAGTTATTATTCTTTCTCTATTCCTTGTTTTATTCGAACATCCATATATATGTAACACATTGAAATTTATGAGGCCATATTTAAACCGAATAAGTTGTACATTTGTGCGGAAATAAATCTACTACGATTCCAAAAGGATCGCAAGTTCTCTGCGATTCCAATCACAACCATTTATATATTTTCACATTCGTGCAAAAACTTATTTTTGAGATCGTTGCATTTCATTAAATAATTGACTGAGATTGGAAGGTCCTACGATCCTTTAGAATCACAACAGATTTGCTTCTCATTTGCAGAGATGGAAATAAAAAATTGAAATTTAGAAGACTGAATGAATAAGTATCATGTAATTTTAATTTATAGAGAAACTACAAATAATAAATTTTACAAAAAATAAATACAAAAAGAATAAAAATACAAAAAGTCAATTAATTTATGGGGGATAAAAATTAAATACTTCAAAGAGTAAAAATATAAAAAGTCAATTAATTTATGGGGGAATGCTCAGCACCCTTTCCCATACGGCCATACCCATATATGATGTTCCTTCCGTCCAAGCTCATTTGTGCAACCATAAGGAGCTTTTTTTATAAACCATAATTATAAAAAATAAAGTTACGGTTTTCGGAAGATTACGGCTGGATTTACAAAAACCATAAAAACCGGTTTGGGAAACCGTTTTCAATATCTGAAAACGGATTGGGAAACCGTTTTCGATCAGTTTTCCCCACTACAGCAATTGACGCCACAGAAAATCCAACTGACCAGAAAACGGATTCCCAAACCGTTTTCACGGAGAGAGAAAAAAAAAAAAAAAAAAAACGTAAAACGGTTTGGCAAACCGGTTTCCAACTGGGATTAAAATTGGTCCCAGCTCCAGCTCGTTTTCCTTTATCCCCAAGCCGTTCTCCTCTTCTTCTCTGCCTCCGAACCAAAGAAGTAAGTCTTCTCAATTTTTTTTTTTCCAGCTCTTAATTAGTTATTATTTCTTAATTGAAGCATATATAATTATAGGTTTCTTTGAGAAGAACAACATAAGCTTCAGATCTACTAATTTCATTAGGTATGTAGTTTAATTTTTTTTTTTGGATAATTAATCCGAAATTTCAAATTTTTGTTAGTTTAAATAAGTAATTGTAGTTTAATTTGACCTTTGTATTGTAAATTAAGAGTTTTTGTAGTATATCTCCCATTAATTGATGATGTATTACGAAATTGAGGGTATATTAAGAAATTTGGAGTATATGAATAAATTGTAGAATGATTTAGTATTTTTTAGTGTAATTTAGGCATTTTGTTGATAAAAATCCGAAATATATATATATTTTTTTGGTATAAATAAGTTATTGTAGTTTAATTTTATTTTTTGTAGTATAAATAAATTTTGTAGTGTAAAATTGAGGGCTTTGTAGTTTAATTCATGGTATATAAATGAGATGTATAATTATTTGGTTTTTTTAGTATAATTTAGGTATTTTAGCGTAGTTTTAATAATTGTATAATGATTTAGTAATTTAGGGTTTTGCATATAGTATAAATAAATTGTAGATTGATTTAGTTTTGTTAGTGTTATTTTAGTAACTGTAGAATGATTCACATGTGGAGTATATTACCTCATAAAATTAAATTTAATGAATGTAGAATAATTTTTTTTGGATGTAATTTAGGTTAGTTTTTTCGATGAATTAGAGAATTTAATTTTGTTGTGGAATTTCTTTGAATATTTTTTTTTGTATTGTAGTCTATCAAAATGAATTATGAACAACCGTTACCACCTTTGTTGGTATTGTCTGAAGACCTACACAAAATAAGCATGGCGAGTACGCAGGTATTTGTCATAACTTGGCGATCTTACTTGAAATTTACTTATAAGGTTGAATTAAATTTTGGGGTTTAATTTTTTATGCATGGCAATTATCGTTACAGGACGAGTACGCACTACATACTAGCACTCGTCAATTGGGCATTCCTTACCAGCCTCAGATGAAATCAGGTTTGGTGAATTTAGGCTTGTTTCAGATGAAGGATGTGAATAAATGCTATATTGATAAAGGATTGATCACCGCTCTTGTTGAGAGGTGGAGGCCGGAGACGAATTCATTCCATCTTCCAGTGGGAGAGATGACAGTTACATTAGAAGATGTCAGTTGTTTGTGGGGATTGCCCATTACTGGTAATTTTTTTTCTATTACTAATTTATTTGTTTTTAATTGATATGTTCATCTAACATTTGTATTTACAGGTATGGCTGTAGCTGGATGTACCGATGATAATTGGTCCCAATTAATTGAAGACTGCCTGGGACATGAAGTGTACGATGGCTACGAAAACAGTGATGATGACTTTTTCTTAAAAAAAAAGAAGGAAAGAAAGTGTAAACACCACATGCGTCTAAAATGGTTAAAGAACAGATTTGTTAGGAAATTGACACCGGCCAGTGACCAGTAGACAATTGATCAATACACACGTGCATATTGCATGGACTTGTTCGGGGGTATAATGTTTCCTGATTCGTTTGCAAGCGGTGTCCCAATAATGTACCTGTAGTTCTTAGAGAATTTGGGACCTCGAGATGTTGACTACAATTGGGGAGGTGCCGTGCTTGCTTGCCTGTATCATGAGTTGTCCCGAGCTTGTAGAAAATCTTCTAACTCGATTAATGGTCCGATACTACTACTCCAGATGTGGGCTTGGACTCGGTTTCCTATTGGACGGTCGAGGCCCAAAAATGATTTGCCATTTGGCCAAGGTGACCCAAATGAAAGACTGGCTTTTGGAGCGAAGTGGATTCAACCTCATGAATGGGAGGGTAATCCGCTTAGAGGTACATTTTAATAATAAATATTATTTTCATCTTAATATAGTGTTCATTCAATATTTAACTAGCAACTTTTTACAAATTAGGCACATCGCAATTCCGGAACCAATTTGAGCATTTGAGAGCTAGTGTTGTCAACTGGATGCCGTACATTGAGTACTACCAGCTCGGCATACCTTCGCGCGGGTTGAGAGACTATTCGTTCTTTACATGCAGGTTGTGGTGCATTCATTTCTGGGAGTTAGAAATTCACTGTCCTGAGAGGGTTCTTCGGCAATTCGGCATATTTCAGCCCATTCCTCCTTGTCCTCCAAAACCCTTTCAGGAGCTTGAAGAACTTCGTCTTTATCAGCGAGCGAGCGGTTTGTCCGATGACGAACACTCTGTTGACTGGAGCAACTATTTTAAAGTGTATTACATGACACCACCCATGACTTATTTTGAGCATGTACCGTATGACGATTCTAGGTAAAAAAAAAAAATTTGGCATAAAGATATTCGTGATGAATTATATTTTTTTTTGCATAAAGATATTTTTCTGTTTATTTTATTTGCAGGTACGACGAGTACATGCACTGGTTCTTCCATAATGGCATGCCATATGTATTTCCGAATCAGAACAGTGCAACAATTCTGAGCCAGTCAATGCCAGAACCAGCCGGAGATGTAGGCAACCTGGGATATGTCTCACATGCAATGTCTCAAGCTCGAATTGTAAGTATTTATTTTTTGTAATATATCATTTTATTTTATTACACAAATTAACTTTTAAAATATTATTTTATTGTAGAAATTTCGTGTCACACAATACACCACAAAAGGAATTGCAATGGTAAAGACACCTGGCCAAAAGGCTTACGGACTGCAATTGCTTGAATATAGTCTCGATATTCTACAGGATCTTGGCCAGATTGCACTATTCAGAGCCATGCTCGACCATTCAGGACTTCCATCTGATATTGGACATATTAATATCAACGATGATTATCCAGACCGACGGCCGAGTGATCCAGCTGTCCGGGTCCCTCAAAGAACCGCCGAGGATGTACTGAACGGAGTTTACGACTCCCTTCAGGCAATAATGATAGACGGGCATCATATAGGAGACGATGCGGGATCATCAGGTGCGGGGCCGTCCATAGCAGAGCAGAGAAGACCAACCAGAGAGACCAGACCAACCATAGAGACCAGACCAGCCAGAGAAATTAAACAAACCAAGCGGTTTAGTCACTCAAAATTTTTTGGTTCCAGCAGAGAAGCCCAATCATGAAGTGTGTTTTGTTTGGATTTTGTTATGCATATGTTTTAAAATATCATTTTGTTTGGATTTTGTTATGCATATGTTTTAAAATATCATTTTGTTTGGATTTTGTTATGCATATGTTTTAATTGGACAATTAAGTGTGCTTTGTTTGAAATCATTGATCGTCTGATACAGTCTTACAAATTTTCATAGTCTTACAAACACAGTCTTACAAATGCAAATTTTCGTAGTTTTATGAAATCGTTCATCGTTCTTTACGTCGGAATATTCTGCTAAATAAACTACCAGTTGATCGGCTACCAGAAGGTCGGCTGCCAGATCCTGTACTGCCAGAGGCCTCCGATTGCATAGCAGATTGCAGAACAGATGCTGAAGGTCGGCTACCAGATACACTTCGCCGTGACCTTTGTGTAGCAGATTCGTCCACGTGCATAGCAGATGTAGAAGGTCGGCTACCAGATACGCTTCTTCGTCTTCCACCTGTTAAATGATGACAAGTATATAATTAGGTGTGTGTAAGATTAAAATATTTAAAATATGAAATTCATAATTCTTAACCTGATGTTCTTGTTCTATTGGATCCATCTGGCTCTTGTACTGCACTGCGTGGCCTAATACGAGCATCCATACGGTCCATAGAATTAGGAATTCTCTGATGCTTCCTCCTTCCCTTGTTAATTTTTTCAGGGTCCGGTCTGATTGTAGGTGCTCCCATGTCATATGGCCAATTTCTAATGTTACCAAATCCGTGAAATCCCCCTGACCATGTGTTGACATAGTTTGCAGTGCTATAATAGTGATTTACATATTGTATCGGATTTAGACGTCTCAAACAACACACCGCCAGTACATGGTTGCAAGGAATGCCAGTAAATTGTAGCTTCTGACACTCACAAACAGGCATTCCGCCCCCCCCCCCTCTAAAAATCTAACTTCATATTTCATATCTCCCTTCACTCCCTACAATTAATAAAGCAAAATAATTACAACAATATCATTTATAAATTTTGTACGAAATTTAATAAAATAACTGACATACCGTCTTAACAACTCCGTCGTGATCTATGACCTCATAAGTGTCAGGTCCCAAAGGTATCACTCGGTGCTCCCTCGCTTTGTTAATCCGATGTTCCAAAACAGATAATACATTTTCTG
Source organism: Carex arenaria (assembly GCA_964058825.1). Taxonomy (NCBI): domain Eukaryota; kingdom Viridiplantae; phylum Streptophyta; class Magnoliopsida; order Poales; family Cyperaceae; genus Carex; species Carex arenaria. The sequence continues at coordinate 206,424 of CAXKVW010000344.1, read as the reverse complement.
ATAATTCCATTCCGTTTTGAAGCCATTGTTGGGCAACCTCACCTCTTTTCACAAACCAATCCACAACTTTGTAGAATGTGCGATCCACTATTGTTGATACAGGAAGTTGGCGAACCACACGGAACACACTGTTCAATGATTCTGACCCGTTCGAAGTCATAATACCCCACCTGTTCAGGCCTCCGTCATGACATTGTGCCCACTTATGGAGTTGCAAAGGCTCTTCTACGAGATTTTGCACCATTTTACCACACCACATTACATACTTATGAGTAGTAATACTCCTATCTTTTATCATATCCATACCCTCATTAAACCTCCAAGGTTTCATCTTACCCACAAATTTTATAAAAATATATTTCAACCTTCTGTCCTTACACAGCTTGTAAACATTTGCCGTAATATGATAAGTACATAAACGATGCACCGCTTCACCATTTTCTTTGCACCACCCTAAATCTGGTCGATCAAACACTGAACGGATTGCTCCGTGCTGGTCTGATATAACACATATCCGACCAAGTCCCACCACATCTTCGCGTACAAATTGCATAAACCAGCCCCAATTAGATGAAGTCTCTTCATCTGCAATCCCAAATGCAAGGGAAAATACTTGTTGTTCTGCATCATAAGCACATGCCATAAATAATTTTCCTTTGTACCGGCCGAATAAATGTCCTGCATCTATACTTATAACTGGTCTGAGATATGGCCATGCCTGAATGCATGGACCGAAAACCCATGCCACGCGGGTGAAAATATGGACACCCATACGTGTAGATGGTTCATGCTCGATTCTGTATTTTGTACCTGGGTTAGACCTCTGGATTGCACCAAGCAAAGAAGGTAGCATTTCGTACGCTTTTTCCCAAGTACCAAATAATTCATCCATAGCTAACTCCCTCCCTCTCCAAATCTTCATGTATGAAGGCTCAACCGTTGGGTACGCTTGTTTAACTGAATTGCGACATGCTTTTATTGACATCTCCAGATCCCTATTCAGACTAGGTTTGATTATTTCTGCAATCTTCCTAGCAGTCATCTGACTACTGTCTGCTGTACAAGCAATACTGAAACAATTGTGCTCATATGGGTTTGTTGCAATTGTCCACTTTCCAGTCTCAGTAGTTTTTGCGTATAATCTCCATGGACACCCCTCTGCTTTACATATAACAATATAGCCAGTACGATTCGAATGAGTTTGTTGTATTTGTATGTTATTATCCATGGAAAATCCACCCAGCTTGGATTTAAGTTCGGCTTTTGGCTCGAACATCTGTCCCACTGAAAATAAACCGTCGATTATGGGTGCACGACCAAAAAATGCTTCATCTTTGTATGGCATCGGCACACTATTATTAAATGCCGAACAAGGATGCTGCAATCCCCGATTAATAAAGGGAATAGACGATTGCCACTCTTTTATTACCTCTTCAACTCTAATTTCATCCTCAAATTCAGCCATATCCTCTTCCCCGACAACCGGGCCATCGGGATCAGAGTTTGAGTCTGAGTCAGTATCATTGTTTAGCTGGTCAAAATAATTAGGCAAATCATCTGATACTGGCATTTCAGGGGGGACATCACAATATATAGGTGAATCAGATACCGGTCTGTCTCTACTACTTCCTGGTACACTACCCGGGTATGGGTCATAATTGTTCTGACTAACAACCGGTACTGACTCAATCACTAATTCAAGAAGTTTAAAATTCAATACCAGAGTGGCGTGTTGAAGCACCATCTGCCATACTATTTCGTCGTCTATGTTAAACAATTGGTATTTTTCTATTGAGCCAGGTGGCGCCGTGTTCAAACGCGCCCTAATTGAGAGATCGAACTGGCTCGGGAGCAAATGAGTACCAATATATACATGTCTTCTTAGCTCATCAAGACTAGTTGTGTCAGAAATTGGAAAAGTACAGGTCGGTGCGTCTGAAATTTCACGATGATGGTACACATTTATTAATACTTGAGACATTTCCTGAAAAAAAATTCACAATCAACATAAATATCATTTTTAATTTTACATCCTAAAAAATAATCGGAATTGAAAAAAAAATTACTACGACCTTCAGACGAATGCGGACGAATGCAGAAAATACAATGTAGGCACTGATCTGTAGATCACAATTAACTCTCAAAATTAAAAAAAAATATCAACAACTTTGGAGGAATTTATAATACTCTGAATGAACCTTGAATGAACTCTAGGAGGAAGGAGAAGAAGTTATAATGAACTCTCGGTTTAATTGAAGTTATAGGACCTCTCCACCGACAGAAAAAAAAAAAAATGGAAACGGGATCCCAATCCATTTTCAAGGGAGAACGGATTCCCAGTCCGTTCCACTGCATACCACACAGTCGCCGCACCAATTTTTCACAAAAAAGTCAAAAACGGTCAAAAACGGTTTCCCAATCCGTTTTCAGATATTGAAAACGGTTTCCCAAACCGGTTTTTATGGTTTTTGTAAATCAAGCCGTAATCTTCCGAAAACCGTAACTTTATTTTTTATAATTATGGTTTATAAAAAAAGCTCGACCATAAGGACCCAAATGAACTAGAACTAGACTAGGAGTGGGAGATGATAAGTTGGTCATCCGCTGCACTACACGTGTTCTCAGACCACGTGATCGGCTCGTCGGACGTACGTACAGTCATAATAAACTAAATTACTCGTCCCGTCTGTCACTTCTCTTTCTCTTCTGTTACTTTTCACCGGATACATCCGGTGCACGTACGCTACTTCATCGGCTCGCTTTTGGGCTTATGGTTCGCACAGTGGCACGCTCAGCTCAAGTCGCACCGAATTGATCTCCAGTCTCCAATCAATATTTGCTGCCCGTTTCCCATTTCCACCGCCTCACCGCCTAAATCCAGAAAGTGGCCCAATGGAGAACTCCTATGCGGGACCCACGCAGCAGGTTCTTTTCTCAGGAAACGGCACAGGACACGGCGTAACTTGAGCCTTGTACACTTGCGAATTCGCAAGATATCTCAAACTTTGCGTGACTTTTTGGAATATCTCAATCGTTCAAATACGTTCTGCACGAATCTCAAAGCACAAATAATACTGCCCCCTACGTTATCCCGAGTAGGCACCGGACACGTCGGCCACGTAAAAATTGAGATATCTCAGAGGATACGCACCCCCTCACCGCCTAAATCCAGAAAGTGGCCCAATGGAGAAGGTAGAACTCCTGTGCGGGACCCACGCAGCAGGTTCTTTTCTCAGGACTCGGCGTAACTTGAGCCTTGTACACTTGCTGCATGTTAAATCATGCCCTCTGCAGGCCACGTGGCTCAAGCCCCCTGCGTGGAGCATCAACTACAGAGCTAGAATTTTTGAAAAAATAAAAAGAGAAGGAAAAATGGTTCGCATTTGATGTTGACTACACGCCCGTGGCACCAGATGTGTTTTCTGCAGGGACGACACGTGGTCAAGATTTTATCATTCCTGGAATATAAAATTATATAATAATGAAAAAATTCTTAACTAAATAAAGTAGAAAAAATATATATAGTTATGGGAATGGCTACGGTGCGATAGATAGCACAGAGGACCTCCGTACAATGGCTCAAAATTTGAGTTTTCAAAATTCTAACAGTCGATCCGAACTGTTCAACATTTAATCTATACTAAAATGTACTTGCAAACCAAATTTTACATTTTTTAGAATTTTTTTACTATTTATTAAGTATTTTACAAAACTGCTGTTTTTGAATAATTTTAGATCGCTGAAAACAGTAGTTTTGTAAAATACGTAATAAATGGTAAAAAAATTCTAAAAAATGTAAAATTTGGTTTGCAAGTACATTTTAGTGCAGATTAAATGTTGAACGGTTCGGATCGACCGTTAGAATTTTGAAAACTCAAATTTTGAGCCGTTGCACGGAGGTCCTCTATGCTATCCATAGCACCGTAGCCATTCCCTATAGTTATTACCAATGATTAATTCAAATTTTATTGAAGTTAACAAAATTTAACTTTTGAAGTATCAGAAAATATTAATTGTATTTTGATCAGAGCGAAATTGGAAGCTTTTTATAAAGATGACCGAAAATTAAAATGCACAGTGAGTGAGATTTAAATTCAAGTCCTTTCAACTACAAAATAGATCTAACCCGTAGACTATAAGTAAAATTTTGATTATTATTATTGAGAGAGGCTAGACTATATAGAGAATTTTGAAAAAAAAAAATTAATTAAATTTCAATATAAATAACTAAAATTTTAAAATTATACGGGTGGCTTGGCCACCTTTTCAATGTATTGAGATCCGTCCTGATTTTGATCTCTAATTTCGTACCCATTTTTAAAAGATTTATATATTTAATAATAAAAGAATATTTGTATTCATATTTTTTAAGTAATTGGGAAATTTATATTTATTCACAATGTTTAACGTAAATACTTGTTAATTTCGTAGCCATATTTATTGAAGGAATTGAACATTTATTAGTTTTGACAACAAATATATGTTATTGATATTTAAATAAATATGTAGATTATAATTCAAACATTAACGATTTGTGATATAATGAGAAAATTTCTACAAATATGTATAAAAAATTTAAATGCTTGTTAAATGGTTAAGTTGAACATGTATTTAATATAATTGGAAGTAGCAATATTTCAAAATAATATATGTATTATATTCATATTATATTTTTTTTGCATCTCCACTATTTATTTTATAGTTTGATGTATTATAAGAACAAAAAATACCTTTTTTTATATTGTCCATACAAAATGAAAATTGAATATATACTTTAAAATAACCTACCAATTTTCAATCTATGACCACTTAACTTTATACAAAACAAATGAATACGAAAATTTTCAAATTGTGCATGTACATACATCACTTGTAATTTGTGAAATTGATCAATTTTAACAGTTTGGATTTATTGTTTGAAACCAATGTGATAAATTTTAAATTTAAGCATATAAGCACTTTTTATTATATGGAATCACAAACTTAAAACTGCATTAAATTACTAATATATATTTACTTTAATATTTTTTAATAAAATTTGAAAATTAAATCATTAAAATATTTAATATCGAATTTCAAATATGTGACATTCCAATATAGACGAAAATATTTACTTTGTCACTAAACTAAAAACAGATTCTCTGAATTTAAAATTTTTAAAAATACAAGTACATGTATAAAAGTATCTCAAAATTTTATATATACGTACATATCTTAAAAAATTTAACCTCCTCCGAGCCTCCTTTCGTCTCGGTGCTTCGGTTCTTGCTTGATTATATTTTATTACGGTTCCCCTCCCTCTTCCCTTTAAGCGAGTTCTGAACTCCTGGTGTGTATATAACTTCTCTTTTAATTTCCTGCTCTAGCCTTGGTGAGTTGCCACTTTCAATTAATGGAGTATGTTAACCGGGCTGCGCTGGACCGGTCCGGGTCAGATCTGAAACCCGAAACCGGGATGGTGGAGATGGAGATTGATGCGGCACGAGCGCTAGCAGATATGGCTGTTACGGAACCTGATCTGCAAGAGGTAGCTCGGCATAGGTTCTTTGTTGTTTTTCAATAGTTCATGATATATACATGAGAGAAAAATGATTTGTTGTAATATTAGAAATTAAGTAAGTAAAAGAAGGTATTTGTTTCTTGTAGAAAGAAGTAAAAGATGAAGCTAAGGCGGCTGAGGGTGCAGCGAAAGGAAAAAAACAAGAGAAAACAGAGGAGGTTAAAGTTTGCACTTCAACAAATCAAACTCATCAAGTTGGTCGAAGAGGGAAACAAAATTTGACCGAGGTATGTATGTTTATAGTTCCTCTCCTGCGAATCTGTAACTGGAGACGTCCATGAACCATCTTTTTCCCTGGGACTGGTATTTCAGTTGTCAACTTGTCTAAGTTGTCTTGCTCATGAAATCGTCGGTTTAATACATTCAACGCGAGGGACTCACAATTTCAGTACAAATTAAACAAACTTTCTTTTATTTAAGAAAAGATTGGGGGTTGCTTCTTTCATGCTGTTGAACAGTTTGGATCGACTGTTTCAACTTCGAAAATTTTGAATGAAACAAAGAAATAGAGCAAGTTTGAGAAGAGCAGCAAATCCAACAAAATGTGGGTTAGTAGAATAGTGAGAAAATCTATAAAAGATAAATAAAGAATAATTTATATTTGCTAATTTAAACACATTCAAACGAATAATAGTAACTCGGAATAGTGATTATTCTTCACTCATCCAAACGCACCAGTGTCACAAAAAAAGGCGTAAGTGGATCCCTCCTATTATTTTTACAGATGGTTCAAGTAAAAACCATTTGATACAGCTAAATAAAAGATTTCCATAAATACATGTTTACAACATTCTAAGCAATTGATGCACTAAGTTCAATTTATAAGCCATTAGTCGAAATATGTTAATTAAGTATAATTAATTTAATGTAATAGTTTATTTTCCCGATTTCATACAATGCGCTCGATAGGCAAGATTTATTACTAGTAATTTTTTACAACAATTAATTTTGGTGTTATATAATTCACATTCCTTGTATCGAATACTTAATATATATATATACACACACATGGATAGTACAATACTATTAATGAGGGTAGTAATTAATGCATATATATTTACCAGTGGATTAGCTCGAGTAATACATTATAATAAGATAGGTATCTAGTAAGAGTACGTAGAGGGAATGCAAACATAGAAGTAATTCAATTTTCTTCAGGCTTGCTGCAAAATAGCCTTGAGCTAGCTACCTGTGTATACATATGCTTGTATGAACTATTGTTTGTAATGCTATATATGCAAAATCAAATTTATAGCCTTTACAATGTTGATCTGGTTTCTATAATTTTAGGCAGAGAGAGAAGCTAAGAGATTGTGCCGTATTTTGGCAAACAGAGAATCAGCCAGGCAAACAATTCTTAGGAGACAAGTAAGAAATTTGCATACCATAGTTATGTAATTTCTTACTTGTATTCATGTTTGTGCTTATTATATATTCTAATTTTCTTTAGGCTTTACGTGAGGGGCTTGCACGAGAAGTAGTAGCATTATCATCTGAGAACCAACACATGAAGATGGTATGCATTAGTTTTTCAGATTGTAATTCATTTCTCTTCAGAAAAGTATATAATTAATGTATTTCCTTGTACATGTAGAAGAAGGAAATGGCTTTGCAAGAATACCTCTCTTTGAAAGAGACAAACAGAAAACTGAAGGAACAGGTATAGTTTTCAATATCTAGAAATATATAACACATCGGAACTCGGAAGTATCGACCCCATGGTTGGACATGAGATGTCGGGAATTCCAGGGATGATATCAATTGCAATAATGCATTTTGTTGATGATAAGGGTGAATTGTATCAGTATCGTGTTCTGGTCTTTTAGGACCTAAGAAATGTACATTTTCTGACTGTTTCTTTTCTTTTTTTGGGAAAAGTAGGCAATCACCTACTGTGTTTTATTTATAATGATACATATAGTTTATAATATATATACATGAAGGTGAAAATATAAAGAAAGAAAGAAAGAAACACAATTATTAACCATATCATGCAAGAAAAGAATTTTCAACAACTTTGGTTGGTTATATGTTCAATAAATTGAAACATATATCAAACCGAATCTAATGTGCACTTATAGATCGGTAAACAGTTAAAGTCGACTGATCCCGATCGATGGTTACTGAGGATTGTTTAAAAAAACAATTATGAAAAAAGGGAGCATTGTAGCCTGTAAGTAAGGCAGCTGGTGCATGCCTCAGTTTTTTTTCCGTTAGTTATTATTTTAATCAAATTAGTGGTAAAAACAAATGAAAAATTTAAGCATAAAATATACAATTTTCAATTAAAAAGAGATAACATGTAAATTAATTGTAATGAAAATTTTGAAGTTTCAAATTTATGTATCAGCACTCTTTGGAAAAGGAGATAGGTTTTTCATGTGTTATATACTTATATTGTTGTGTTTTTTTAGTAATGATAAAGATATCAAGAGTCGTTTACTATTTTGGACTCGCTCGATTGATCTCAAAATTGGTTATTCATTAACAATCGATCGAGTTATTGGTTAATGTCAAATGTATTGTGTTTATTAATTTTAATTTGTTTTCTATTTTATTTTATATATTTGTGGTGCATGTTTGTGCTTATTTTGTATCAAGTGTACAACTGTGCATCTTTATGTTAAGCTTGTATATTTGAGGTATATATGTTAACAATTAGAGGGTGGCTTAAGTTCACCTACTAATGAGGACTTATTTAAGTTGGCTATTTGGGTTAATTATGTAAAAAAAAAATGAAAGAAGTGTGAATTATGTGCAAAAGTTTGGTACATAGCTCATTATTTTTTGTACTATTTTGTATAAAATTTGGCCATATAAAAGACTCTCCTGATGGAGAAGCCTGATTACATGCAATAAAAGTTATTTTTTATGTTAATTACTTTGTACTAATTATTTCTTTAAGAGGAATAATTAATGAGGCTTCTTTATCATCTTTTGAACTTTTTGTTAATTTCTTACAGCTTGCTTGGTTAACCATGTCCCATCTAGGGGCACACTATATGTGGGGTCCACGGTCCCCTCGAGTGCAGAATTATATAAAATGCGATCCAAATGCCAGTAGCTCAGATCCTTTTTTTGATTTTTCAAGAAATTCATCACTCAATTCACGGGTTCAGGAGATAACTTCTTGTACTGGTACTGTCGAAGAGAAGCGATTTCTACCTAATGCAGTTGAAACCGAGCTGTCATGCTCTCTTACTCTAGGATTGGATACTGAGAACAAACTGAAAACACCAGCAACCAAAACATCTGATGATCACAAAATTGCCTTGATGGCGGCATGCTCAAAGGAGCCTGATGTAGCTAAGATACCACCTCATGTTAAAGCAGCGGCGGAGGCAAGGAGAAAGAGGCGGGAGATAATCAAGTTGAAGCAAATGTATCGCAAGGAATAATTTTTTTCGGGTCTTTTCCTGATATACTGTCTGCATTTACTGAAGTTTCTTCTTTATTTCTGCTTCTTGTTATCTTTTCTTTTTTCTTTCTTTCTAATTTATCTTTTTTTGGTTCAGGTTTATTGTTATAGGTTCCTATATATATTTCATTTTAGTTTGTAACAATTTAATGTGCATTTGTGTAATAGTCATTTTAGTATGTACATATGTATAATTAATATTGATTTTCTATCTATTTTAAAAAAATTAAAAATGTAATATTTGGGTTGTCATTTCTCAAGGTATTTTTTTATGGAGATTATATTGATGGATTCGGACTGGTTATTTGAACTTTGATAAAGCATGAGCTGTATCAAATAATGATGAATTGAACTGTTAAAATCAATTTACTTTATAGTAATGTATTTACATGTAAATTTTATATTTTTAAATAAAATTAGTATAAAATCAATCGTTCAAATGCATTGAAGTAACTTGTAAAAAAATCATCAAAATTTAACGAGTTTCTGGTTTGGTATTAATTAGATGTGGACACAGGAAATATGATGCATTAATTATACGAATTAATGTCAATGCGTCATATTAATTTTTAGTTGCTACAATATCAATATTTTATAAATTCCTGAATTTTGATGTTTTAAAAACATATGTAAATAATTTATATTTAAAATAATCTGTTAGTTCATATATAAATCTATAATTGTAAAAAAAAAAAAATTATGCATTAAAATTTCTACGCTGTGTTTAGACTTTAGAGTAGTTATATTGAAAATACGTAATTGGAACATGAAGCTAAACTGGAATGCCAAGCAAAACAGCATGAAGCCAAAATGGAACGGCGGCATCTGAGACACATGAAGTGAGCCAAGCTTGGCAGACTGACAGACTGTTAGAGATGTATCTTAGGAATCGTTTTGACCACAGGAAAAAATAGTTATGGTTTTGTTTAGAACTGCTTTGATCACAGTCAAAGACGGTTATGAGTTTATTAGTAGCCGCTTTGACCACATTAAAAAATTGTTAGAAGTTTGTTAGAGTTGTTAGACTTAGTCATTAATGAATATATATGTGCTCATGTTGTACATGTAATAAAATATTTATTGCAATTAATTATTCTCTAAAACTTTCATAGTATCAGAGCTTAGTTAAACTTGAGAAATCGATCTCGGTTCGGAGAGTATAAGACTTGGAGGCAAGAGAGATGAAACTGAGCTGATAAATCTGAGAGCCCATCTGGTTTGTGTTTTTTATTTCAGCTTCAGTCTTGAACATGTTTCTTTCAGTTCTTGAATGTTTTGTTTTTTTTTTCTGGTTTTTGTTATCATATTTTCTTGAATATTTTGGTGTAATGTTACGGGACTTATTGGTTTGGCTTAAGCTGGTTTTAAGAGAAGAGTTTCTGGTAAGAAATTTCTGGTTTAGTTCAAATGCTGGTACTAATTTTTTTTTTTTTTGCGCAATCTGGTTTCAGATCAGGTTATGGACTGAACTCTAGTTTCAAATCAGGGATCGGAGTGGCGTGTTGAAGATTAAAGGTGTGCGACAAGGAGATGAGACTGCGGGGACGGTGCAAAGAGGTCTCCTCTCGATCTGGTCGGTAGCTCGGCAGGCAGGCTGGTGCAAGCCGGAGGCGACTGGTTTGGAATTCGTATCCTCTGCATTAACTCAAATTTTAAGTAAAGATATGGACCGTCTGATTTAAATCTGCACTAATATTAAAGGACCCCGTGCGTTATAGACCGTTCTCATAGTCTGAAAATTAACTCAAACAATTGAGATAAATTTTTCTTAGAACCATGCTTACTATCCAATTGATGTGGCTCGTCAGACAGTGATGGGAGCAGTGTGTATGTTCCTGAATCAATTCGTGATATGAACTAGCTTTTTTTCCCGGTCATTATTTGCCGATGTCTTGAATTTATGCACGGGATCTGTGGATATTGTAATATATCATTTTTACTAGTTGTTTGATATGAGAAACATTTAGATTTCTTATCTTTGTTGAAATTAGTGTTGTAAAAAACGGTGTTAACGGCCGATTAAATGGCCGTTTAATTGGAAACGGCAGCCAAACTATTACGAATTCACTTAACGGATGTCTGTTTGCAGATAAAAACGATTAATCAGCCGTTTTACCATTTAATCGTCCGTTTATTCCCATTTTTTTTCCTTTATTCCCAGTTATTCCAGTGAATATTTATTTTCACATTGTTTTTTTTTTTTCTATGATAGTGTGTGATAATAAGGTTTATAAATCATGTATTGTACTTTTATTTGTACTTGGATATACATCCAATGTTTTTTTCTTCCTACTTACTTTGAAATTGATTAATTCTTCTATTATTTATATACCATATATTTTTCTTACTTATTAATGTAAATTTTTCAATTAATACGACATGTTTATTTATGAAATTAAATTATTATCATAAATTAAATTTAGTGATTTTATGTTGGAATTGATACTCTCTAGTCTGAGCCTTTTATTAAACATTTTCGCAAGTCCTGTGAACTGGTACCATTTCGTACCAGTATTTTCTCGAGTACTGGTATACTGTTAAGAACAACAGGGATCTATTTGAGGAACTTTTAAAGTTTTGAGGTCTGTTTTGTCATGTTAAATGCTTGTGGTAATATATCCTTGTAAGAGGGTTCAATTTGAATGATTTCTTAGGCTGTTTGGACATGTCTATGTTCCTTGTCTTTTCTTTCTGTTGAGTCATAACTTAAGAAATGAAGGTTTGGGCTTCAGAAATAAATCGGCTGTGATCCGAAGAATAAAAACAGTAATTCTAAAATTCCTGCTTTTTAAAATCTAGCAGTTTAACATTTTCAGTGCACGAATCTCGAAATGACTTATATTTCTGTACACGAATCTCAAAACAATTTAACAGTTGGATTTAGAAAAGCATAAATTTTAGAGTACTGTTTACAGGTGAAGAATCGCAGCAGATTTAGATCCTTGAGCTTCAGACTCAAACAAATAAAGGAAACATGAATTAAAAACTGGGCTCAACCCAGTACAGCACCAGTTATCTTTCGAATGTAGTATATTTGCCCTTGAACTCTTTAATTAATGAAAATTTATAACTATATTCATTACAAAAGAAAAAATAGATTTACAAATTTGGACTTTTAAGTGACTCAAAACATCGAACAAAATAAAATGTATAACCAAATCCCAATAAAATATATCGAATTTTTATTGTTATAATTGGCATTGTAATCTGTATTTTTTTTTTGTTCTGTAGTGACTTCAATTGGTATATATGCAGCTGCTCATAGATTTTTGTAACAATGTTGTGGCATATCTGATAATATAAAAAACTGGCGAGCAATGAATAAAAAAAAAGAATTGGTTGCTCAAGTCTGGTAGCAACTAGTTAAAGTGTTTGTCACTTCTGCTTCTTGAGGGGACAGCAAAGGCCACAACCACAATCAGGACAACCACCGGAGCACACAAAAGGGTAATTCAATCTCATACGTTAGTGCCTCGACTCCATTGAGAAAAACACAACGAGGGATTCCAATTGCACAAAATGGGATGAGAGCCAAGCAAATACAAATGAATGCCTTCATCCAAAGTATCGCGTCATTTGTATTTGCCTTCATACAAATGAGAACCAAGCAAACACACCTGTGATTTTTAAAAAAAATTAATTATATATATTAAAATTTTATTGAATTTTATTTTTGTAGAACTTTTTATATAGTCTAGTCCCCTCCATAAAGTATCACGTCTTCTTGTAGCCTAGTTGTTTGAACTTAATTTGTGTTATGAAGAACTTGGATTAAATTACCACCAACCACAAATATTGCATTTTAAATTTTAGTCTCCTATCTAGATTTTCTAGTTTCATCTCTGTTACAACATTTATATGGCTAACACTCTTCGGCTGCCTGGGCCACATCATCCACCTCAGTGATATTTCGAGCATGTTCGGCTGTTACTCTTCGGCTATTACTATTCCCGTGGGAAAAGTTAATTTTTTTTTTCCCACGGGAACAGTGTTTCGGCCATTCAAATTGGACCCGAACTCAAATCCATTCCTGTTTCCGTTTGACAGCCAAACACGCCCTTCATGAGTTGGAGTTGTGTCTGGGTTGTATCTAGGAATTTCATTATAGCATGTAGTTGATTTTATATTACGTCTTATGTAATTGAATTTGTATGACTTAATTTTATTTTTCCTCTTAATTACTGGTAAAATTTGTGTTATTGAATTGTTTTATGCATGTTTATTCTTTTTTATGAATCTGCGTCACCTTTGTTTGATGGTGCAGATGATGATGGTTGATTTTTTTTTTTATTAATGTTATTTGCCTTATGTGTGTTGCACTGCAGGAAATAAATCTGCTGCAATTCTTTGGAATTGCTGGCTCCCTGCTTTTTCATATCAAATCATTCATTTTTTAAAATACACAAATCTCAAAGCAGTTGGTTTTTATTTACGAATCTCAAAACAAATGAATGGTTTGATTTGAATAAGCAGAGACCTGCGATTCCAAACAGATTTATTTCCTGCACTGCATGCTAATAAATGATCTATGAGCTATTTTTAATGTGTTCACGACAACCACTTAACTTCAGTGGAAACAAAATCCATCTTATATATATATGATTACCTCTCTCTCTATTTTTTTTACTTTTTGTTGGTTATAATTTGTTGACTTGATTCAATTTGTAAATTGTTTATTAGTCAATTGTTTACGAGGGATTTGGGGTGTAAACGGAGCAGATTCGGAGCGGATAATGCTAATATCATATCAGTATCCGTTTTTCAACGAGCGGATACGAATACGGATACGGATAGTAAACAGATATCAAAATTGAAAACCATATCCGTCTTAAACGGATACGGAACGGATAATCCACATATACGGATTCGAATACGAATATGGAACGGATAATTGTCGGATATTGAGTAATTCTACTAAATTTCATAATTTTAAATTACCTAAATTGACAAAAATTTAATGGACTTTTTAAGTTTGCACGGTGACAATTATGCATAACTAATTGTTTATTGGTTCAGAGAACTAATCCATTATTCTAATAGATTACATGATTTTCCTACCAAAATTCTTGGACTTAAACAAATATATATATTTTTTTGGAATTTCGCAAGAATAAAATGAATTAGAGCCTGCTGAAGAATTAAATTTCGAATCTGAATATATACGAATATCCGCTCCGTTTGTATCCTCACAGAATTATCTGTATCCGTAAGTAACCGTATCTATTTAATCCGTATCCGTTTACACTCCTACGAGGGATACAATGAAAGCAGTGTTTAAAGTTTAAAAAAGAGATGCGAAATCCAGCACCTCGTACCCGAGAGAGATACGAAATCTGACTTGGATGCAGGTGGAGCGTGAATGCGTGATGCGGTCCCCCAACTCCTCGCCTCGACCTTCCAGATTTTTCATCTCTCCAACAAATCGCTCCTGAACCTGGCTTTCCCATTACAAAGAGGAATCAAGCCGACAAGAGTTTGGGTCCGATTCCCATCAGACTCAAACTGAAATCGATGATTCCTTAGCCGTCCAATCAACTTTAAGTTTGTGTATTATGCTTTAATATCCGTGTCCACGAATTTTAAAGTAGATCTGACGGTTACGGATCTCATCGGACGCAAATTTAAGTGGATATCTTCAATTGAGGAACAGCATGTGCGGTAGTTTCTCCAGAATTCGAAGCCTCTGAGATATCTCAAACTTTGCGTGAATTTAGGGAATATCTTAACCGTTAAAATAGTTTTGCACGAATATCAAAATACAAATAATACTGGCCCCCCGCGCTATCCCCGAATAGGCACCGAACACGTCGGTCACGCAAAAATTGAGCTATCTCAGAGGATACGCACTCAGTTTCTCTATGGCTAATAATTGGGAACCCATTTTTACAGAGCAGTTTTTAGTGCGTACAGAGTTCGAATTTTTGATGGACCAAAATACCCCTACATCAAAGGCAGAAGATTTACTCTGTAAAATTCGAACGCTGATGATCAGAGGTATTTTGGTCCATCAAAAATTCGAACTCTGTACGCACTAAAAACTACTCTGTAAAAATGGGTTCCCTAATAATTGGCTATGCCCGTTTTACATCTATTGTGTTGTGGTACCCATCACTCCAAGAACCAGGCTTAAACATATTACTATGAGCCAAGTAAGGACCCACATGTTAGTAGCATGGATTACGAACAAACCCGCATAGTCGACATATTTTCTCCTCCTCCCCCCATCCCCACTCTCCCTTCCCTCTAGAGCTCACGACTACGCAGCCGCAGGCAGCGAAACCCTTCACAAAACCGCTTCAAATCCGAATAACCCCTAAAAATCGTGAGATCTCCTTCTCCGGATCCAGTCTCCTCTGAGGCCATTTTCTTGAGTCGGTCCTGGTGACTTGGAGGCCATGCCTCACAACGGCGGAAAATTGACTCCTAATCTAGACCAAGGCGGTACCAAGGTACTTAATCTCACCGTGCTCCAGCGGATCGATCCGTCCGTCGAAGATATCCTTATAACCGCCTCTCATGTCACGCTCTACGATTTCAATATCGACCTCAACCAATGGGTATTCGTTAGTTATTTCTATTTATGTTTCTACAAGTTCAATTTGCTGTTTTCAGTCTATTGATCTTATTTGATTGGGGATTTGATGATTTTGCAGAGCCGTAAGGATGTGGAGGGATCGCTGTTTGTCGTGAAGAGGTGAGTTTCTCATTTTTGCTGTTGATTCTGTTGGATAGGTTAGACGGGACTAAATTAGGCTTAGATCAGACGGTTAGATTAAAGTATTTGATATTATCTGTGATGAAGTTTTTCAATTGAGTCTGATCTTTTGCTTCATTGTGCCTATTTCAGAAATACACAGCCTAGGTTCCAGTTTATTGTTATGAACAGGAGAAATACAGGTACCAATTAGTCTTTGTGTTTTTTATTACTTCTATTTCTAAAATCCAATTAGAATTTATTTTCTGCTTTTACTTCAAGACATACCTCAAATTACTGAGTTGAAGGAAAAAAATAATTTATTCATAGCTAATGCTAGGATAAGGTCTTTATGCACCAGTTAGTTCAAAACGGCACTCCATTGAATGTCATTTTTGTCTATTTTGTCATATTATAGTCTGGGGGGATTTGAATGCAAGAGAATTGAAAATATCTTCAATTTTTATTCTGTTGGGTTTTATTTCTAAATAAAAGTGGACTATTATATAACGAGGTTAGCAGGAAATGAATACTGACCATAGTTTGATATTGCTAATAAGATACCATCAGTGGCATTAATTGTTTGGTGCCATCCTGTACCTGATAGCTTTTATTGTGGTTTTTTTGTTCTGAATTTTTTCATATTTGGTCATTGAATTTAATGTTTAATTCAATTTGTATTTGTTTTTTTTTTTTAATAACAGAAAATTTAGTAGAGGACATGTTGGGTGATTTTGAGTATGAGGTGCAACCGCCTTATTTGTTGTACCGAAATGCAACTCAGGAGGTTAATGGCATTTGGTTCTACAACCAAGCCGATTGTGAAGCTGTTGCCAATCTTTTTGGCAGGTACTGCCCTAACAGCCATATTTTAAATTCTGCAGCATAACAAAACTGCATTTTGTTTTTCCATCATTATTAGTTTGGCATACTTTTCGTAAATGTTTATTTAGAAAATGATGATTCATGTCTGACCAGAGAACACACTATGCATTCTGTGGGTATAGTTCTGTCATTTAATTGTCAGACATTGGTATGCTAGCGGTGCGACCTATCAGGCCAGGTAGAAAGGTCTATATGTGCTACTTTTTCGCCCATAAGGCTGGGCCCTATATCTAAATTTTGGCCGTCTAATATAAAATGTGGTAGAGGATCCACATGACTGATGTCTTATAATGGGGTGGTTTTGAATCTGGGTCATTCAGAGTTCAATCCAAAATGTAGGAGACAAATCAGATGGCCCAAACCTCCTGCTATTCCTGCTATTCATGGGGATATGGGATGAAAAGCAGTGGAAATCTGAACAATTAATTTTGGTGGTTCTCATATTGGTCTCTTATTACATATTCATGGTCAACGATTGAAATATGAGTTGTATTAGGCTAAACACTGGTACTTAATTTTAGTCCATTTATGTTGTACCGAACCATTTCCATTTCCATTTATGTTTTTGTGTTTATGTTGGTAACACCCTTAATTTTTTTTCTTCTTGTTGATAGGATATTAAATGCTTACTCCAAGGTTCCTCCAAAGCCGAAAGTCTCCTCAACAAAAAGGTAGCTTTGCATTTTAAGCCCTTCCAAATTGTGTTCCCCTAGTGTATAATATTTCTTATGATATATGAATAGGATTCAAATGCCTCATGTCTTTCATGCCTCATTGTTGCGTCACATTCTTATCTCCATTTTCAAAGTTCAAATAGTCGATCCGAACATCTCAACATGATCTCTCTATTAAAATGTGCATTGAGACCTATACTTTTTTTAAAATTGTTGACTACTTTTTTTAGATAGGTACAAAATCACTATTTTTGGATGGTCCAGAAAGAGTGATTTTGTACCTATTTAAAAAATTATGATTTTTTTAAAAAAAATATAAAATTTGGTCTCCAAGATCATTTTAATATGGAGATCATGAGCGATTCGGATTGATTGTTCAAACTTTGAAAATGAAGATGAAGGATATGAGGCATGAAAGACATGAGTCATTTGAACCCTCCTGATTTATTATGTTGTATATCACTTGGCTATAAATGACCCTGAGTTCCGGAGGAATTTAATATGATGAATTGGATTATAAATCATGAAAATTGCAACATCAGTTTTTAGATTATTTTTTATTTTTCCTACTTTGTAATTATATGCAATAAATGAAAATGTGAGCTTGTGTACTGTTGCTAGGTTAAACTGTTTTTGGCTGTGATATAAATAATGATGTAATTAAATTATACGAATGATAATATTTATATTAGTGATTATATTTTATGAAAATTGCAATTTCATTTCTTACATTACTTTTTCGTTGTTTGTGCATTGTAATTATATTCAATAAAAAGAAAGAGAGATGTGTACTGTTGTTCCTAGATTAAACTCTTTTTGGCCTTGATATAATAATGATATAATTAAATTAAACCAATTATAATGAAAATGTGAGCTTGTGTACTGTTGCTAGGTTAAACTGTTTTTGGCTGTGATATAAATAATGATGTAATTAAATTATACGAATGATAATATTTATATTAGTGATTATATTTCATGAAAATTGCAATTTCATTTCTTACATTACTTTTTCGTTGTTTGTGCATTGTAATTATATTCAATAAAAAGAAAAAGAGATGTGTACTGTTGTTGCTAGATTAAACTCTTTTTGGCCTTGATATAATAATGATATAATTAAATTAAACCAATTATAATAAATATATTTTTAAGATATGGCATTCTAATTCTGTAAGACTTACCATTTTTGAATTCCCCTTGTTTCTTTGTTGATTGACATGTTGAAATTGAATCTATAAATATGAAGTATAATATGATGTAAAAATGACAGTGAATTTGAGGAGTTGGAAGCAGTGCCAAATCCATCTACTATAGAGGGCCCCTTGGAGCCTGCCATGTCGTCATCTACTATAGCACCAGATACCTCTGATGAGGTCCTTGCCAACTTTTTCACGGTATGTTGTGTTTTACTGTCTCCTCTCCATTTATAACTTTTTTAGTTAACAAACAAGTCTTACGTCTGAGAATAGAGAATTTGTTAGTGTTTAAAGAAATTGTTTGGGACTATAGGTTTGGTTGTTGTTGTTAAAGAAATTGTATTTTTCGTTTAATTGAGAAGCCAAACTAATTGTAGTAAGGCACCAGGACTCAGTATTTTCCATCTTGGTATGGGAGCTTCATTCGTTTAACATAATTTTCAGGCAGCCGCTAACATAGGAGGAGCCACTGCCCCAGCTGCACCAGTCTCAATGCGGTCCCATCAACCAGATACCATCCAGCCATCCATCCCCCCTTCAGCTTCTGCCACCCCATCCCACCACCGACCATCCTTCGCCACCCCATCACCCTCTGCTCCTCTAGCGCCCCTCGGTGACAGCCACTCAGCTACGGCTACAGCAAATCTAGTGACCCCTTCATTCTTCCAGCCCACACCTTCCCCTTCCCCTCCATTAGCCATGCCTCCACCGATGGTTTCCTCTTCTGTTGTTGCACCACAACCAGCTGTCCAGCCCACTGGATCTTCTGTTGCGCGACCATATGCGGCGCCACCACTGCTCCAGCCATTTCCTCCCCCGACCCCACCTCCATCTCTTGCACCAGGACCTACAGTTTCAGGCCCTTCAGCTCATGGGTCGGTGATTATTTCCAGAGATAAGGTTCGGGAATCGCTTGTCAGACTTGTTCAGGTATCTGTTCTCTTTTTCATTCTTTTAAAATGTTTTTGTATTAACCAGAAGTTGAAATACCTATTCTGACCCTGTGAAGATAAATATGTTCTCTCACTATGAAGAGATGCCATCTATTAGGAAAAGTATCCATTGCCCTGGTAATTTGGTTGTGCATTTCTTGAATTCTATTCCGTTGTGGGTATTGAGTTGGGTCTCTCACCCATGCGCTTGCAAATGGGAAATTTCATGCATGTATGACGTACATGTAACAACTCGAGTTACACAAAATTCGTCACAATGAATCCCATGCCGTTCTAAATGGCTCGTAAGCTGCTGTTTGGATTGATTGTTTTGTTAATTGTCTTGTTAATTATGTTTGAATTGTTTGTGTTTAGATAAACTCTTACTAGTATATAACTATAACTAAGGAAATTGACTGGCCAAACGAGTTATATACGAGTTGTGAGCCAACTCGAGTTGGTAATGAGCTAAACTCAAGTTGGCTTTACAGATCGTTATTGCCATCCCAACTCGAGTTGACTCGCTCATTAACTAAATGAGCTGAGCACGTGTTGGGGGTAGCTTGCTCAAACTCGGCTCATTTACAGCCCTAATGTACGTGTAAAGTAACACATTTTAAAATGAGTATTTGATTTCATCTATCTCTGGTAATCTTCTTCAATATATACCCAAACTACTATCTTACTATCAGCCTGTATGGCGGTTTGGGTCATTTGAGATTATGGATCATGTATCTCATTAATTTTGGCTCCGAGATTTGGGAATGTGTCAAAGGTCATCTGGGTTGAATTACTGTCTCCAGTTAATTTTGGGTTCAGTTCATTCAGGTTTGGCAAGGGGTGCATTTTGAGGTCTTCAGTATTAATCATTTTGGATAGTTGTCTCAACAGAAGCATTCTGGGCTTCCAGCTCAGTTACCTTGGCGCGGATTATGCCACTTAGGTTTTGATTTTGGTTTTGGTTTCAGTTTTGTTGAGCTTTAGGTCGGGTGAGTTTGGTATGGTTGGGGATACAGTGCTATCTCTACAAATTGTACTTTGACTAGCATGAGTTCTTTTAGTTAAAATTGATTTCTTGCAATCTTGGGGGTTACTAATTATAAAGCTCTCCTTGATGTATAAAATTAGGCTATACATTTATATGGGTGCCTCTCCTTTTTTGCCTTCCATTCCTTGTTTGGGCATGAAATTGATTTCTTGCAAGCTTGGTCGTGTTTGGTGGAAAATATGTTTGGTAGCAGGAGGTGAAGGGGAAGAGAGGTCAGCTAGAAAATGCGAAGAATTGATTCATCTTATTTTGTTGGTTTCTAAATTATTTCCTTCTCTCCATTACACCCCAATTTGGGGAGTAGTAATAACACACAAGCTTTTGGAGGTCAAAGGAGGTTGACAAAGTATACATTAAAATTAACCTCCTAAATTCCAACCAAGCAAAGATAAATAAATCAACTTTTTCCCTGACTCACATTTCTTTTGCGGTACTTCTAAATTATTTCCTTCTCGTGTGAAGCCAGCCAGCTCTATAGAGGTGGTGTAATTTTAGTATTTTTAGAAAGCACAACATTGATTGTGGAGGAACAACTGCATTATTTATTTACTGATTTTGTTTTATTGTGTGACAGAATGACCAATTCATTGACATGGTATACCGGGAGATCGTGAACTCGCATTATCCGTGAAACAATGGTACAAGAAATGTGTCTTTAAAGTCAAGTGAAGAAGTTAGAGCTGCTTTAGAGGAGCCTGTTGTCTCTTTATTTTGTGTGTTTGTTGGATTTGTGTGCTCAAGTACAAGACAAAAAAGAGTTATCTTTTGTATAGCACTCATCAGAGTTGGTGTGATTCCTTTTCGCGTAAATTTCATACTTAAACTGTAGTTATAGCTGTGTTATTATACCTTTGTATGTTATGTCAATTTCAAGTCTTCTTGGTGCTATTTGGTTCTGACAGTTTAAGAACTTTGAGCCTCCATTTCTACTTTGAAAGTTTCATGTAGGCGTTTATTCTTAGTGCAATTTTGTGGATAATCTCCTTGACAGTTTCTGGAACTCACAACTACTTTGGGCGTGGAACCAGACTTTCTGTGGTCAATCGTATAAATCTGTTATGTTGCGAGTGGGGGTTAATATTAGGGTGCTAGTATTTTACTCTAAACTAGTTTAGATACAAAATGTACAAAAGTTCTCTTACTAGTTCGGCATCTGATAATAGTGGTTTAGTACCTCAAAGGAGGCCAAAGCTTAAGAGACATTTTCCGGTGCTGCGTATTTGTTAGTTGTCAGTTGTCACAATGAAATTCTCAATCACGTCAGCAGAACTAAGATCCGCCACATGTACATTAGCTGTAGCGATTTTGCTTTTCATAATGTTTGATCAGTTAGATTTTCTTTGTTATCATCCAAAATGAATTGAAAATTTTATTAATGTTCTATATATTTTTAGAATTTGAGTTGCAAATGGATTGGATATTATCCATCAATATCCAGATATTAGATACGGATTTCTGATATCCGAATATCCATGCAGATACGGATATGGTTTTAAATTTTAATTATCCGTATCCATATCAATCTAATATCCTATCCGTATCCATATCTGAAAATTAAAAACATTGGTTTTATAAAAGTAGAACTAGGGTGTTCTGTGTTTCTAAGTTCACCAAGCTTTTTCGTGAACTCAACTCTAAAATCTATCTGATTGACTTCAAACGACGAATTCAAACTGTTGCAATCCTTCTATCTTACGAGTGATGTGTCTACATGTGAAAATTTTAAAATTTCGAATTAATTTATTATAAAGTCTATTACTCAAAATTAGAAGGTTTAAATTAATTTTAATGTATTTATTTTTTGAACACCTTTTGACCAGTTGACTCTATATAAAATTTCAAAATTTTAAATTTTTGCATGTAGATGCATCACTTGTAAGGTAAAAGAATTTCAATAGTTTAGATTTATCGTTTGAAACCAATTTAATAGATTTTAGAATTGAGTTCACAAAGAAGTTTGGTGAACTTAAGAACACCCTAATTCTACTCAGTTTTATCACTATCCGATCCGTTTTTACCCTGTTTAGAACTCATGACAAATACAGAACCCGGATTCAGAGGAGTGCCCTCTTAGATACCTTTTTTTTTTTTGTGATAATATTCTAAACCGGATTAGTAAAGAATTCCGACCTAATTATAATTTACGGAGTCTCTTTAAGATTTGTGTCAGTTTATAACGGACAGTTTGGATTTAACCTCACACATTTACCTGATCTGAACACAATTCTGGGTCGTCGTATATGATCAGGAATTTTCGTTTTCAACGCAGAATATACTGTGATTGTCAATACACTGAAATTTTTTTATAAACCATAATTAAAAATATATAAATTTATTAAACAACATGATTTCTTTTTTCTCATGACCGAAATGAACTGTGAAACATTGGTATGAATGGAAAACTGTGAAATCACATGAGACCAAAATGTCATTTTGATTCTTATAGTTTTTATTAAAAAAAAAAAAAAAGAGTAATCATATTGGTTTTATAAAATATTTTTTTTTAATTATGGTTTATAAAAATATTTCCACTAACTTGCACACTCTATAAATTAATTAAATACAGACAGAATCTACATTCAGATCAAATAAAGATAGACAAAAGAAAAGACGTCACACCATCTACTAGTATAAAATGATTAAACATGCACTAGTATTCTGAAGAGGTTTAGAACAGTAGAAAGAGATGAATCAACCTACTGCCTACAAGGCTTCAACTAATCACGAAGGACAGAGATGTTTCATCAATCATCATGATGCTGATATTAATATTATTTTTTTGTTTATTAACTCATCTTTCCACATATAATATATACTTCATCAACAGTTAACTCACAAGTTCCAACCCTGTCAGCTCTTTAGTTCACCTGAACCCTATTAACAAACACAACTACATATAAAAACTTATAAATTATAAACTACACTACCATATATCAAATTAAGGGAAAATTTATACAAATTCTCACAACAAGAGGCAGCCAAAGAGGAGTGCATTCAAGCATTGCAGTCCATGTTATTGTTGTCCAATTGTACCGTACCAGTCATCTTAAGGCAACTAACACAACAATTGTACCGTACCAGTCATCTTAAGGCAACCAACACAACGATTGTACCGTACCAGTCATCTTAAGGCAACCAACACAACAATTGTACCGTACCAGTCATCTTAAGGCAACCAACACAACAATTGTACCGTACCAGTCATCTTAAGGCAACCAACACAACAATTGTACGGTACCAGTCATCTTAAGGCAACCAACACAACAATTGTACCGTACCAGTCATCTTAAGGCAACCAACACAAGGCACGACATGAAAATAACAGCGCTAATACCAGTACAACAGAGGTCGACCAAACACTCCTTTCTCGCCTTACTCTCCTTCCTGCTCCTCCTCTTCCTGACAAACTCATCATATCGTCTACTCATCTCGATTTCCTCTTTTCCATTAATACCTTTCCATTTCTTAGTCGCCTCCATTGCTTTCATTAGCATCTCCAAACTCTCTTTGCCACAAACTCCAATCCCATCTTCATCCTCTATTGTCATGCTCAACCCCCTCAGGTGACCACCATCCTCTCCACATGTCACCACAATACTAATCAACAAATCATGGATGATCATGCCGTACCGAACTAGAGTTTCTCCAGTGTACCAGTGCCGGTCAATTGCTACTGGCCTCCTGCTGGAGACATTTAAAGCCTTTTTACTCTTTGGATCAATCAATATCCAGCTCAATGTAAGCTCTGACAAGCTCATGATGTCTCCAGTTAAAGAAACCAATTGAGAGGATTGTTCTTCCAATATTGTGTCAATCCGAAATGGAGAACCAAAAAACCAGTCAGAGGAAGTATCAAGCTCTATGACTTTAGAAAATATTAGATTTTCCCCGTTATGAAAATCAACAGCTGAGATTAATTTGTGGGGTAAAACGATTGGATTCAAAGATTGGGATTGGGGGAACTGGCATGGTAAAGAGAAGACTGAAGCGAAGAATGACTGGTACTGGTACATAGGTAACAAGGATAGGAGACTTGGATGGCGGAGAGAAGGCCATGTGGATAGGCAGAGATCCCTCCAGATGGAAGCATCGGAGGAGAGTGATCGGAGGTGTGAACTAGCGCATCCGACAGCTGCCAGAGAGGGCCCATCAAGGCGGCGCAAGGCACATGTTAGTATGTCTGGATGCAAGTTTTGTATATTTGCAGCCATTCTTTCTTTATTTCTTTCTTTTCTATTTTTGTACTCCTATTTATTTGGAACGGGAGAATGGGAGAGAGAAGGAAGGAGATTAAAAATGGGCTTGGAGTTGCTGGTACCTTGTCATTTTTATAAAGAGGGAAGAGCAATAAAGATCTTCTCCGCATTTACTTGTGAACGCAAAACATGTAGCTTTAAAATTCAATAGTATATGACCCGCTACATTTATTTTCTAGAACGAATGAAACAGAAATCTTGACAAGAGATAGGAAATGGGACCGGGATTAGGCATGGTTCCAGAAAATTTGAATTCTGAACTGGTTTGGTTTGGAGAAAAAGGCCAGGTTGAGGAGATATATTACGAGATTACCACTGCCACCGGAGGTGGTTCGGTATTGAAGAAGATAGGACACGCTTGTCGTGCGCAGCCCATAAACACCGGGCGTGTATGACTGGACATGTCCGGTGCGGCTCTAATGAAGGTGGAATGGAGGCATCATCCTTGTATAGAGTGCATATCCTCTGAGATATCTCAATTTTTGCGTGACCGACGTGTCCGGTGCCTATTCGGAGGTAGCGCGAGTTCCTTATTTTTGTGCTTTGAGATTCGTGAAGAATATATTTGAACGGTGGTGGTTTTCCAGGAAAACACGCAAAAGTTGAGATATCTCAGAGGATGCGAATTCCCTTGGTTAACCAGCAGGGCCCAGTAAAATCACAAATCTCGCATTCCTTGTTTGGGCTAATCCGGCCCAAGGTGAAACGCGCGGGCCCTTTTGATATTGGTGCAGATTCTGTTTGCACGGTCAGGATTCAAACATAAATATTCTGTTACCTTACTTAGGGATACGAATTCTGGCCGACGAGAAATAAATAGATGTCATCAAAGACGGTTTGGTGGAGCCAAAATCAGACCAAATACGAATGGAATTGAGTCACGTTGTAAAAATTTAAAAAGTGACATTAAGTTTGCGTTTTTGCAGAATTTTTTTTTCTTTTGACAAGATATTTTTTTTTAATTTCTTAGGAGCAAATTCTCTTTACAGCCAAATTTTTACTTTCTACAAGATAATTTATTTTGTATTTTCTTAGGAGCAAATTATTTGTTCTATGGAGGTGATAAAAAGAAGAAATTGACATTTTTCAAGATAGAATTAACTCATTTATCTATTAATATTTTTTTTATTATTCCACTTTTCTAATTTTCAAATTTCACTTTTTCTCTATTTTTCACTATTCCACCTAGTGCATTGAAGTCATGTTTTGTTGTATTTAGACGTGTCCGGGACATGCGCTGTGTCGTGCCAACATGTTGAATTTTTCAGATGTATGGTGCCATACAATACCAGAAATAAACACAACACGTTTAATGACATGACACGGCTTGATAAGTCATGTTCTGCCACATGTCCAACGCGCTCTACATGCCCTTAAGGAAAACATTTTTGACTAGTGAACTATAATTTTGGTTCAATGTTTTCTGATTTTGTTTTTGTTCAATCACGCCTCCAAATTATTATCTTTAATTCAATGGAATTTCTGTTTTTTTTATTAATTAAGCTAGTTTATTTTAACATATATTTATGAAAATGAAACTGTGTAATTGTGTTTTTTACCAGAAAAAACTAGTTAATTTTAACAATTTTTTTAATGCTTAAACGAATTTATTTAAATTCATATATATTTCTCCTTCATATTTATAAAATATAATTTTCCATAGCATGTCTGGTAATAATAAAGTGCAAGCTAATACTAACTAATTGTGTTAAAGTAACCAGTCAATGTTAAAAACAAATAGTCTTATTTTATAATAATTAACTTAGTGTTAAACATAATTAATCAAATATTTATTGTAATATATTTATTTTATAGATTTTGCTAATTTTTTTAATTTTAAAAATGTTTACTAATGTAAAAAAAATTTGGAAAATATCAAAATATCGAAAAATTAAATTACATTACATTTTCTGCAAGTTAAGTTTTGAAAATTTGTAATTGTTTGTGTTTTTGGTATAATTTGGGAAAAAAATTGTAAGTAGGAGAAAGTTTGAAAAATAAATCGAAAAAAATGTCTAACAAACAGGAAAATTAGACATGCCGTGTCATATCAGTGTTTTTTAAAAGTCATGTTTCGACATAACGTGCTGACTTTTTTAAAAGTTTTTGGTAAATTTGTTAATTTTAAAAATGTTTACTAATGTCAAAAAAAGTTGGAAAAATCCTCTTAAAAAGTGTTAATTTTTAAAAGAACTCTTATGTTATTTATAAAAAACTGTTGGCTCGTGGAAATTATAACGTACGAACCTCTTCATTTGGGCCACATTGATAAACTGGTTTTGCAATTTGTATTTAATTTTGTTCGTCACTCTCCGAGGATTTTTCAATCAGAATTAGAATAAGACAAGCATGCTACCTGTAGCATAGTGACATATCGTACTATTTTTTTTTCAGCAATTTATATAGCACGATACAATTTCTTTTTCAATTTTGACAATATTTTTTGTCAGTTGTTGGAGTTATTATGTACAAAACTATAAATAGTTAATTAATAAGAATAAGTATAGCGTACTACCTGTAGCATAGTGACATGTCGTACTACCTCTTCAAAAACCTATTAGATATGTTTTAATTGCTAATTCAAACTGTTGAAATCAATCTACTATATAAGTAATGTATTTACATGCCAAAATTATAATGTTTTGTTGGTATAAAGTCAAGCGGTCAAAAAATAAAAATTATAAGTTAATTTTAATACATTATTTTTTTGACCACCTGGCTTTATACCAAATGAATGTAAAAATTGATAAATTTTATATGTAAATACATCACTCGTGAAGTAGATCGGTTTCAACGTTTGAATTTGTTGTTTGAAGCCTACTCAATAGGTTTTTGAGGGAGTAGTACGATATGTCACTATGCTACAGGTAACACGCTAGCATTTTCCAATTAATAATATATCATTTATCTCCATTAATTTATTAATAAAGTTTCTTTTCTATACAACCCCCGTAAGCAGGGGTGGATCCATAATTTTTGTCACGGTAGGGCACTAATCAGGTTTAAATAACTAATTGGATTCAAACCCAAACTTATTTGGTATACAATTACAACTCAATTCCTATAACTATGTTTATTATAAAATCTGTTGTAATCATAAAATCGATTGACACAGTATTGAAATATTTTTACTAAACTAATAAAAATTCGGTTGGCACAATTTAAAGCGGGACTATTTTTAGCCAATTAGCAAATATAAGTGTTGAATAATAAAAAGCACAAAAAGTTCGACCAACTCATTTTCTTAGAATTGTAATAATAGGTCTCACCGTCAGACTTTTCTTGTTTTCTTCTTCTCTTTCATTCTATTTACGAAATAGAGTATCGCATATTTGAAAAAAAAAAAATACGCAGAATCGACCAATACTCAAAAGAAATCGGTTCAAGAATCAGACTAACTCGAATTAGGAGTAGGCACTATATCGAATCAGAAATAGACATATTGAACAATTAGTACTGAATCGAAATAATAAAAAAAAAAAAAAAAAAAAGTCAAATCCAAAAATAGACAGTTACCTACCCCAATATATACATGAATCTGCCAATACCTGTAGATATTAATGAAAATGTTAATCAAAACATGAACGGCAGTTACGACAAAATATTCTTTAGATGAATTATGCAGTTGTCAAAATCGCATCGGTTATCCACATTTAATGCTGACTATTCGCATTAATATTAATATTTATAACACATGCGATTATATAAGTTGAAAACTTCATTTGTCTAAACTACCAAATCATTAATGCCTAACATGTTTATGTTGTTTTGTATGATTATGAAGTAACTCAAATTTTGAATTTAAATGCGAATTGTCTGATTAGAATTCGGATCAATTTGATATGAGGTGAAATGCACGCGCATTCCGTATCCGCTATTATTCACATCTAAAAAATATTTATTTTTAGTCCATTCGATTTTAAAATATTTGAGTTTTCTATTTTAATCATACGAATCAAATATAAAAATATGATTCAATTTTTTGAAATTATTAAACAATCAGCTGTTAATTTAATACATAATAGAATAATTGGTTTCTGAGTGAAGTTAAAAAAAATTCATCTTATTTAAAAGATATTAAATTACATATAACAATGAAAAACAATCGTGTCATGTGTGCAACAATATGTTAGTAGGGGTGCCAAAAAATCTCGTACCTCGTGGCTCGTGGTTTGATCGTGATTCGCACCTGATTCGCTCGCTTGTTAGTGGACCGAGCTGTTAACGAGCTAGCTCGTCACTAGTTTGGTCCAGAATTAACGAGTTCAAACTGGGGCCTAATTTGATCGCCAGTTGAGACATCAATTTGTATTTTTATATGAATTTGTGTATATTTTATACAGTCCAGCTCAGTTCAAAAAAAATTTGTAGAATTTATTTTCTTCTTAAAATAAAATCCAGCCAGATCCAACGAGCCAGCATGATTTAGCTCGTGATGATTTCAAACTGATATTTCAGCTCAGACTCCTAAAATCAACTCACTCGTAACAAGTTCAAACTGAATCCAACTCATGACAAGCCAGCTAGTTGCCAAAACATTTGAAACTGCAGGTAACCATACATAAATTTAACCTTTAAGGACCAACAACTCTTAACCAATGGATTAATTAAATGATCATGAGGTGAACTTGACATTTTGTAACCCTATATGCGACGGTTGCAGTTGGGTGAAGTGGACACTTTGTGAAGTCTGACCCAACATGTTTTAAAGCTTAATTTTTGCTCTTGTTAAAGTAAAAATGTTTACAATCTCAATAATTTCCCTGCACTAAGATACAATGTAGTACGACGTTGGAACCAACCCTGCTCCTTTTCTTCAGAAAAGGAGGATTTTTTTTTTCTCAAATTTGGATCGTTCAAAATTCATTGTACGGTCTCGGTTACTTTTTATTTCCAAATCAATTTAATCTATTAAAATGATTCAGATTTAATTGAAGCCGTACGATGAATTTTGAACGATTCGGATGAAAGAAAAGGAGGATGCTCCTTTTCTCAAGAAAAAAAGCAGAAAAAAGCAGATTTCAATCCGTACGACGTCCTCCAATATGACGAAATTTTTATTATTACCATATTAAAAAAATAAACAAACGTCTTCCAATATGACGAAATTTTTATTATTACCATATTAAAAAAATAAACAAAAAAAACACTTTTTTTTTCAAAATTCAAAAAATAGCAGAACCGCATTGACAATTGGCGACTCAATTTTTTAGGAAGCCGCTATTTGTCGTTGCAACCCGTGGAAACCAAAAAAAACAACAAACGAAATTCATTTGTTTTCTTAAGTTTTAAAATATTTGGTTAATAATTTTCAAAAATAATTGATAATTTAAATATGTTAAAAAAATATTGAATAAAATACATAAAATATCTTACAATTTAGATGTATACTCTGAAACATTTTTCAGACTTGATTTTTTCCGGTTGTAAAAAAAATTAAACTATTCCTTGATGTGTTACGAGAAAAAAAATAAAAATGTTTTGAATATAAATTATTGATTCCAATTCAAAAGTCACTTCGAGTAAATAAAGAAATTATTGTGGTTCTTCTAGTCCATTCAAATTATAAGACACTTCATCTATTTTAAAACAAATAGATTTGATTTTTGTAATGATGGCAAGGAATTTTTTTTCAAAATAGATGAACCACAATAATTTCTATATTTACTGGAAGTGACTTCTGAACATGGATCAATAATTCAGATACAATTTTTTTTTATTTTTTTTCCATTAACGCACTAATAAATAGTTTAATTTTTTACAGCAAAAAAAAATCATGCCTGAAAAATATTTCAGAATCCTTCTAGTACATCAAAATTATAAGATGTTTATCTATTTTATTTAATATTCTTTCTAACAAATTTAAATTATTAATTATTCTTTCTATTTTTTGAAATTTATTAAACAAATAGTTTAAAACTTAAGGAATCATTTTGTTTGTTTTTTTTTTCTTGAGGCCGCAACGACAAATGCCAGCCCTCCAAGAATGGAGCTGTCAATTGTCGTTGCAGTCTTGGTAGATTTAGAAATCTGTCAAATTTATAGTTTTCTTATTTATTTTTAGGAATTGTATTAGTAAAAAATTCGGTCCAATATGTATCCGGAACCATCATTGTTATAAATAACAGCAAATTTGAAGACCAGATTCGATAATAATGCACGATTATATGTATATATCATTATATCCTCTGGAATAGAAAATATTACACAAATATATATTGAAATCAATATCTTAAATTCATAATATAGAGAATTAATACACTTTTTTTTTTAAAGTTTGACAGCGGCTGTCAAGGGAATTCGCATCCTCTGAGATATCTCAAACTTTGCGTGACTTTTTGAAATATCTCAATCGTTGAAATACATTCTACACGAATCTCAAAGCTCAAATAATACTAGCCCCTACGGGTCTCCAAATAAACACCGGACACGTCGGTCACGCAAAAATCGAGATTTACACATAAAAAAAAAATTATTGAGATTCTTGTGTGAAAAAAATTGAAAGGTTGGGATAGGAATAACAGGATCCTGTAATCTCTTTGGAATAACAGCATATTTATTTCAAATAGGAGAACTGATTTATGAGAATACAATTTTTTTTTTTTGGGAAGGATTTTACATTGGGAAAAAAAAATTAGCTCTTGAGAATCTTTTCGCTTTAAGAAAAAATGTCTCTGCTTAATATTTTTATTGACTGCTTGACTTTATATTAAATTAGTTCAAAAATTCATAAATTTTATATGTAATTGCATCACTCGTGAAGTAGATCGGTTTCAACAGTTTAGATGCATCGTTTGAAGTCAATTCAATATATTTTTTAATTAAGCTCACAAAGAGACCAGCTTAAGAACACCCTAATTCTACTCCAAACGGATTATTTTTATCTCGGTTTCTTACTTTAAAACTTCACATGGCTTCATGAAAAAAATAGTCAATATTTATTTTTTTTACGTTCAATGTGTATATTTTTATTATTATTTTGATAATGATAAGGTCAAATATTTCGATCCTGATTTTTCCATGAGTTAATCAAATCTGTAATAATATTTTGAAAATTAGTTATGTGATTTTTCTTGGCACTAATCAAACTATGATTAAATTTTTTTAACTTTTGTTAAATTGCTCCCTGCATTTTCAATTTTATTTTATTTATTTGCTCGGAATGTTTAGATAGAGAACTAGTTAGTTCTACAAATTAATTCCCTTTTTTTTAACATTTGCTTCTCACTTAATTATGGGAAATAATAGTTTCAAATGTTAATTTAATATGGCTAATATTTGAATCTAACATATTTTTTATATATTTTTCATACATCCTAATGGTGCACATTGAAAAAATTCTACATGCTTTTGTGTTTATAGAATCAAATAAATTATTTTGTGAAATTTCATACTTGTAAAATTGTGTTCCTCACTATTCCATAACCGTCGAACATGTTCTTAGATTTTATACTCAACCGATACTCGTTCCAACGACAAAGATAAATAATCTAACCAAAATGGTTCAAAAGCAATATAATGAACCAGTGTTGTAAATAACGGTATGCGGTTGTCAGACAAATGGGGTGCCATCAAGCGATTAATCGGTATGCGGCCGATTAATCAAAATTATTTGGACAATTTAATATTTTTTTATTAAATTTATGTATATATATCATAATTTATTTAAAACAATTCATTTAACTCATTAAACTTATCAAATAAACTTAATTTAAGTTAGTTTTATTATTATAATATGACACTACGCTTATTTCTTCTTAACACATAAGTATTTTGCATGTGTAAGTAACACATTTATTTAATGAAAAATAAATTTGAGAATTAAGTTTTTTTTTAAATACTAATAACATATTATTTGAAAGAAAGGAAATATTCCAATATAAAATCACTAAATTTAGTTTATGATAATAATTTAATTTCATAAATAAACACGTCGTACTAATTGAAAAAATTACATCAGTAAGTAAGAAAAATATAAGGTATATAAATAATAGAAGAATTAATAAATTTCAAAGTAAGTAAGAAGAAAAAAACATGTATAAAAAATGTTGGATGTATATCCAAGCACAAATAAAACTACAATACATGATTTATAAACCTTATTATCACACACTATCATAGAAAAAAGAAACAATATGAAAATAAATATTCACTGGAATAAACGGGAATAAACGAACAATTAAACGGTAAAACGGCCGATTAATCGGAAAAACAAATGATTAATCGTTTTTATCCTCAAACAGGCATCCCTTAAGCGTATTTGTAACGGTTTGGCCACACGATTTCTGATTAAACGGCCATTTAATTGGCCGTTAATACTATTTTTTACAACACTGTATTGAACTACTCATCTACATTCAATGGCGGAACTACATGGGCTCACTGAAAAACACTTGCTTAATTACTTCTAATCTAAAAATAAAAAATATGCTTCTTTTATTATATTTTCTCTAAAATAAATATAAATGTACTTATATTTAAATATTATACAATTGTTCTATTATAAAAAAGATATATAATATTCTATTATATTTCTCAACTCAGCCCTTGTCTCCTCAAATACTTGAGGGGTGCTATAAATAAACGGACGGCTCAGATTAATCTCAGCCAATCCAAACTCAATCAGCCGGTGCTTATAGAAACTATAGGTTTCGGTTTGAGATTCATGACAAATTAAAATAACGGTCCAAATTTAATTATTGCACTCATATATTCGAATTCCCTATCCACACAGCCCTCCTTCATCGGACACCAATTTTATTTAGTGCATGCAGAGAGATGTAATTGTGAATTGACCTTATTTTTTCTTTAGTTTTTTATATTTATATTTGATTTTTTGTATAAATTAGAATCAAATGTCATTGATACTGTAAATTAATCTCTATTCTTAATATGAAATTGTTATTATATAATTAATTTTCATTATATATTTGACTCTTATAGTTGCGGATGAATGAATGCATGAATGGAATTGAGAGATAGCATTGACCGAGGCATTGAAGATAGGCTTAATTAGTTAGCCGCCCATGATGGCCTATTCCGGCTGTTAGCTAGTGTCATCGTTTCTTCACCCAAACCAAAAAATAATTAAATCCAACGGATAAGGTGTGCATTGCATATTTGCATTGCATGCATCAGTATTTTCTAGAATAATATATAGTTGCATGTAGTTGTGGCAAAGAGGCCGGCTTTGCTCAGGCCGGTGTGTTTTTATTATATATGTGATGCATAGATAAAATATCCATTTCACTTTTTATTCACTTAATATATTAAATTCTTTTAGGTAGATGTACGTTCAAAACCTCTTTTTTTTATGAAACTCAAATATCAACACTGTGATGAAAAGAGAACTCTTTACTCTTCGTTCAATGCCAAGTTGCTAACAAAGGGATGATATGACCGATCCGAATCTGCTATAATCCGAGATGCATAAACAGTAATTCTGAAATTCCTACAATCTGAATCTAGTTGTCGAACTATTTCGAGATGTACGTTGAGAAAAACCAGCTTTTTTTAGATGTGTTCTTGGAAAAAAATCGACGGCTGAATTCGGATTGCAGAAATTTCAGAGTTGTTGTTCGTGTATCTCGGAATTGCAGCAGATTTATTTTCTAATATGACCTATATATTGAGAATAAAAAAAAAGTCTCACTCTATTTTTTCAAAACATTTTTTTTTTTTTTTTTGTAGAATCTTCTCAATTCAACTTTGATAGTTCATTCATATATATTAAGCATTATAATTGTGCTATAATGATAATTATGCCAGCGAATGGAGAGTGACTTGTATTATAAATTATAATTGTTGTAGAACAGTTTTCTGATAAAATGCTGGTCTGGCATGCACTTTTCTTTGGAGAGCAGTTCGTAGGTCTTTTTCCTCTTTTTTCTCTATCGACTTCTCTCCAGTCTCCAGGCACTTTCTTTCGTAATCCTGTGACTTCTTTCTTTCTTTTTTATATTTTTATTATTTAAACAATTAAACAGGTTCAAATAATTGATGCTTGTCTGATTGGAAAAGGATATTCTACCTTCTCAAAAATTAAATATATCGCTTGTTTCTTGAACATTCTTTTATTCTGTTTCACTTAATTAATAGGCCTGTTCAAACAAAATAATATGGTCAATGATTAAGCTCTCAACCTACATGTAGTACAGTTATATGTAACCATTTAACGGGGACCACATTTGAAATCGTTTAGTCATCAAATCCTATACGTATTACCAAGCATATGCTTTTTTTTTAATGAGTGAGTCTATGGTACTATGTATATCACGGGTTGATTCATAATATGGGTCAATATTTTTGTTTTTAAAATTTTAATGGTCGATCCAAACCGTTCAACATTATCCCTATATAAATTTCTATTTGCAGATCGAATTTTATATTTTTGAGATTTTTTTTACTATTTTTTAAGATAAGTAGAAAATCACTCGATCTGAAACTTTTGGACCATCCAAAAACAGTGATTTTCTACCTATCTTAAAAAAATAGTAAAAAATTCTAAAAAACATTAAATTTGGTCTTCAAGTACATATTCATATGGAAACCATTTTGAACGGTTTGGATCGACTGTTAAGATTTTGAAAATAAAAATATTGATCCATATTACGGACTAAATCGTGATATGCATAGTACCATAGACTCACTCTTTTTTAATTTTATTAACTAGTGGCAAAGGCACATAGTCTCTATGTGGGAGGTCATGGGTTCGAAATTCAGATGGAGAAAATCATTTGTTATAATAACAGGGGGCATTAAATAGTTGAGTGGTTTGACCTCTAATTTTACTCAAAAAAAAAAAGTGTATTAATAAATATTATAAAAATAAATCTTATTTACATTACGATGTAATGATGCATACATCTTTTAAATCAATTGAGAGTTTTCATTATGTTACGCCATAAAGCGCCGAAAATTTTATTTATACCAATTATAAAAATAAAATAAACTAAAACATCTCAAATAATGGAGAAATCGAAAAATAACAGGGTCTTCAAACCAATCTGCGACTCTATTCTTGAAGGGCCATAGATTGGTTTGGAAGCCCTTCAAAAACCTAAATATATTTAATATTACAGTGCATTTATGGCCCTCAAGAATGGAGGATTGGCTTGGAGGCCCTGGTATTTTTTAAAATTCCCAAAAATACATGGTTTTTGTGGTTTATTTTTTTTAATATAGTATAAATAAAAATATCGGCTTAAAGCGACACTTGATTAATTAAATAATAGTCGGCAAAATTAAAAGGTAAGGCAAAGCTTGTGATGTTAATTCATCTACGCAATATTTTTATTGTAATTTGTCAAAATATGATTGGAATATGTCCTTAATTACTATTTTGTATCTAATAAATAACATTTGCATTTTTGAACTGGAAAACCTAACTAAGGATTTTTACTGTATTTGCTCTTGTTGTTTATAAATTATAATGGAGAAAATTAATCCAAAATGTTACATTCAATTATGGTAAGAACACTTGCAACAATTTTATTCTTGTTTACGCTCTTGTGGGCCTGACGCTTAGGCCTGTATTATTTGGGCTCATCCTAGTATTGTGGGCCTTTTCTTAGGCTTCGATGTATTTAGTACTGTCCTAAATTAGGTATCCTACAAACTAAGATACAAAATATATAGTTGGATCTCATATATGTTGACCATTCTACAAATAGGACCACTGGACTTATAGAGGGGCAATTTTCTTCGGTCCCTATACTTTGCCACTATATGATGTTACTGTGTGAAAACAGAGCGGATACGGAACAAATAGTGATAAAATTATATTCATATCTCTTGTTATATTTTTTGGATATAGATATCGAGCGAATATTAGACGGATACGGATATAAATTCAAATTAGATAAGATATTTATTAAATTAATATTAAAAATATTATGATTAGATCAGATATTTATTAAACTAATATTAAAAATATAAAAATATTAAAGTTCATAATAATTATCTAATTATAATAGTGAATAACATAATTTTTTATAATATATATTAAAATATAGAGGAGGTATTTTTCATACTTCATATTTCATCATACCTCATATTTTATATCTTCATTTTTTAAGTCTAAATTGTTGATCTGAACCACTCGACATGATATTCATATTAAAATATGCTTGTAGATGAAATTTTATAATTTTTGAAATTTTTTACTATTTATTGAGATAGGTACAAAATCATTGTTTTTGTTCAAAAACAGTGAGTTTGTACTTATAAAAAAAAATTATAAAATTATAAAATTTGGTCTCCAAGCATGTTTTAATATGGATATCATATTGTACGGTTCGGATCGATAGTTTGAACTTTGAAAATGAAGATATAAAATGTGAGATATAATGAGGTATTGGAACCCTCCTCTAAAATATATGATATATATCTACTATTTGAATACGGATAACTGAACCTAAAATTATATCAGTATTCATATGCACACGGATATTCGGATATCCACATCTAAGTTTTCGAATACGGATTGGATATTATCCATACCGTTTTCACCCCTACATGTTACTCTTATCTCAATAATGAAAAAATAAGAAAAAAAATGCGTGATGGCATAGATATCATTTACAATAGTTTTGGTTGGTCAACAATTTTTTTTTTAAGGTTAATATCGACAACTGTATTACGCCAGTTTTATGTTTTGCATGAAAAAAATTGTGGGGGGAAATTTAATTAGAACAAAACAGATTGATCTCCAAAGAAATTTGTCCTTTTTGAAACTAACAGTATATAGTACAAGGTTACTGGTAACTGGTAAGTGGTAAATGTTCCAGCTCTGCGTGTAATCAAATGTATCGCCATGTGCGATAGGATCTTTATTAATTACAAAGGAATCAGTAAATGCAATCGGCATCTACAACCAACAAAATATAAGGAAAATATATTAATCTTCCACACTGCTAAGATAGGATCCGAATCTGCTGAAATCCGAGATCCCTGAAATTCCTGAAATCCAAGATTCAGTCATCAATTTTACCGAGATTTGTGAGCAGAAAAAGTTGAACGACTGAGATCTCGGATTTCAAGAATTTAAGAGAATCTCGAATTTCAGCAGATTTAAATTCGCTAAGATATGTACAAAAACTTGGTAAAAATAAAATCATTCTTTAAGATAAAAAAAAATTAACACCCTAGCCAACAAGTAAATTCGCAAATTGACAATATGTTAACAGAACCTACATTTTGCAGTACCAAACATTAACAATAAATTAATTAACTTTTCTTTAGTACACTATCTGTATTTTCTTTTCTCCTATATTTTAATCATAAATTTAGTAGGATTTCAATTATTACTACAGAAAAAGAAAAAATAATCACTGTGAAAAGAATTATCATGAAGTTTTTGACTTCTCATATCCATATGACAAGAGGTTTGCATACAAGATCTCATTCCATGTATCGGGGACGCCTGGCAAGCACCAATGGCTACAGTCTTCAGGTCCGTCAAGCGGCGTTCCTGGTTCACGATGCTTCGAAGGATGACCGTCTTTTCGGAATTCTGTCATGTGTGTCACATTCAAAATGCTAGCTCTCATACCATGGTTTCTCATCTGTTTTACCGTACTCGATATGATCGAGTTGGTCCATGATTCGGGTCGGAAATCATTTGTGTCAGTATATGGATATGACTCTAATGCACAAGTCCCGTGAAGCTTCCATGTACCATTCCTGCAATTTAGGCCAACAAATCCAAATTAGGAAAAAAAATTTACCTCTTGTTTTATTTTATTATTATTTGAGTAAAATTGAAGGTCGAGATACTTAACTATTTAATACTCTTGTTATTATAAAAAAAAAATTCTCCATTCCACAAAGAGACATTGTCTCTTACATGAAATGAATAGGGCATAAAGAACGATTGTTATTACTTGAAAAATACCAACTTACATGAAATGAATAGGGGCATAACTCCGGAGAAAGATGTAACTCTTGGATAATTTTGGGTTATTCAAGGCCCAATATTTAATTGTCTCCATGGATCTTTGGAATGCTTCTTTAATATCCATTGTATAATTGATAGTTCGGCCCACCTGAAAGTAGTTTCCCCTGTAGAAATAAAGTGAGGAATTTAATTTTTAATGCATGTGAGGTTATTACTTATGAATGAGTCTATGGTATTATGCAAATGACGGGTTGATTCGTAATATGAGTTAATATTTTTATTTTTAAAATTTTAATTGTCGATTCAAACTGTTCAACATGATACCATATGAATATCTACTTGCAGGCCAAATTTTATATTTTTTTAGAATTTTTTTTACTATTTTTTAAGATAGATAGAAAATCATTGTTATCTATCTTAAAAAATATAAAATTCGACCTGAAAGTACATATTCATATGAAAATCATTTTGAACGATTCTGATTGACCATTATAATTTTAAAAATAAAAATATTGATCCGTATTACGGACTAAATCGTAATATACATAGTACCATAGACTCACTCGTTACTTATTACCTCTCAGTTAAACTTACATTTTCAAAGTTTTGTCTATGTTCCACCAATGACCAGTATTCAGTACCAGTAAATCTGCACCGGCCCACCTGTAAGCAAAGTGCGGCAGTTTATCAACCCGTATTGCTCCTCGTAAACCAGCAACAGAGGCATTTTGCAGCTTGAACCGATCAATCACCACGAGTTGAGGTGCACGATAGTATTCAACGGTTAGGTTGTAGTCCTTGAAAACCATGGATAGGAAGCCTCTGTGTTTTGTTATGGGGTTCCCAAATTGCTCATAGATATTTGATGAGTTTGACATGCTGGTGGATAACATGCAAATCAGAGATTCCCATTGATTTCTCCCAATTGAATCTCCAACAAATACTATTCTTTTGTTTCTGCTTCTCTCTAGCATCTCTTTTGCATTGAATCTGAGTAAAGTCAACTGATCAAGTCACTATTGTTTTCATACATCATTTAAGGCAAGATTTAATTAATTGTGTTCCTATACCTACATAAACCCTTGTGATATTACAAATTGGTTTCATGTTTAATGGAAGTCAAGATGGTATATTATATGCCTTGTTAAATTTCACTAGACAATGCGTAAATTTAAAGATTAATAATTTGTATAAAAACAACTAATTAGTGTTGTAATTGTAACTGCCAAGCAAATTTAGCGAATATTAACGAATAGTAACAATAGTACAGAAAATGATTTTTCCAAAACAGAATAATAATAACAACTTTTTAAGTTACATCAATCATATTAGTGTTTTTTTTTTATAATGAGACCAAGATCAAAATTCTTTTAATTCATTTTCGATACAGACAATAAATTTCAAATCTACAATCAATCACGAAGACAGTAATTAATTACTAAATTAA
Source organism: Carex arenaria (assembly GCA_964058825.1). Lineage (NCBI taxonomy): Eukaryota > Viridiplantae > Streptophyta > Magnoliopsida > Poales > Cyperaceae > Carex > Carex arenaria. Next base: position 166,420 of record CAXKVW010000344.1, on the reverse strand, counting down.
TATTAATTCTCATCAAAATAAGTATGTAAGATCTTTTCTCATGCATGTGCAGGATATGATCGTTAATAACTTTATATCTTTATTTTTAGTTTTGATTCTTTTATTTAGCTTCTATTAACGGTGCAACAGAATTACAGAAATCTATGCAAATATAAAAGAACCGGAAAAAAAACACAAAAAAAAGATAGAATTTGTGTAAATACATACAGGGGAAGATCACACTGATAAGGCTTCCATCTCCAATGGAGAAATTGCGTGTCATTGCGGCCATTCTTCCTGCACTGGAATCCTGGATCAAGAAATCGACAATCCTCAGAGTACCAACCAACAAACCTCTCATCATACACCCATTTTCCATTAGAATAATCACAGAAATCAATTTCTAAATTTGAGTTTGAGTTCAAGAATAGATGGAGAAATTTGAGGGGACTAAAAGAGGTATGAAAATGAAAAAATAGAAGAGAGATAGAGATGAGGAGGATGAGAGGGAAGGAAATGAAGGGTTTGATTTCCTTGTGGAAATGCATAGGTTACGGAAAGAAACAAATCTTTGACTACCCAATGCTCCAAGTTTCAAATAAACCCTTGTAATTTTTCTGAAAGCCACCATTAAACTCTCCTAATTATTGCTGAAGTAAAAATATTATGCCTAGTAAAAAAATTGTCCACATGTTATTCGGTGGATCTATTTCGAATTCATTCAAATTTAATCTATACCCACATTATTTTTTTTTTAACAAGGAGACCAAAATTATGTAGGTTCGACTATATTAAATTGTGTTGTAAATAGAGTTAAAAAAAATTATACATAAACTTCTTTTATTAATATATTTGTTGTCAGCAATTACCGACAACCATAAAAAAAAATTATATTAAATTGCCAAAAAAATATAATGGCCTCCTAGTGAATATAATTTTAAGATATTATTGCTAACTTAAGGAGACTACTGTTGCCATCAGTTTACTAAGTTTAGATGATTATAAAGAGATCAACATTACTTAACAGCCTTAATGATAATTGCAAATAATTTATCAAATTTTATACTAATTTTTATCAAGTGTCTTGAAAAAACTTATTAAATTTAGACTCATTTTTTTCCAACCATATGCAAACCTTATAATTGTATTTGTTTATGTAAATTTGGCAAATAAAAATATAATAGATTATATTTATATTCTAAAGTTAAGTCTAAGCACAGCAATGAAGACATTGCAATATAAAGTTTTTGTTACGTAATGAAGATATAATAAAAAAAACGAAACAAACAAAATATTGAATTATGAAAATTAAAATACATTTATTACAAAAAAGATTCAAGGAATTGCAACAATGCGTTGATGACTTAAACTTGGATGTTCATTCGCAGGGAGAGTTATGTGAAAATGGAAATCATTTCTCAAAAAAATTAGTTTTCATGAAGACTAGGGAACTGATAATAGAGGAGGAATCCAATTATATCATTTTATTGTAACACATCTTGACACCATTTGTTTAATTTATAGGTCATTTTTAGAATTTTAAAATCGAAACAGTCGATCTGAACTGTTCAACGTGATCTCCATATTAAAATATGCTTGGAGACCAAATTTTACATTTTTTGAAAATCGTTGTTTTTCAATGATCTAGAATTGTTTGAAAACAACAATTTTATACACATCTTAATAAATACTTAAAAAGTTCCAAAAATTATAAAATTTGGTTACCAAACATATTTTAATATGGAGATCATATTGAAGTTGAATGGTTCGGATTATAATGTGTTATTATAAAATAATGTAATTGAATCCCTCATGATAATATACATGGTCAACTAGCACTTGCCACGGCAACGGTATTGGGTGCCCCAAGGTCAAAGGATTAAGAAAAGAAAAGTAGATCTCCAACTTTTTCCGAGGCTATCCCTATGTTTTAAGAAATAAGCGTTCAATTAAAAAAGAGAATAGCACATGTATGCATTATACAAATAAATTTTATTAGGGATGGTCAATGTGTGATTGACTGGTTGACTACTTAATTGCCACATGCATGCAGTCCTCTTTGCCACCGCAGCTACTGGCTAATTAGTAACCATACTCTCACAAGATTCTTGAATTATTTGTGAATGATTTATTTTATGTTGAACTAAATGCTGAATTATTCGTTTGATCGAACTCCGACTGAATTATTTGTAAAAAATATTGCAAATTTTACGATTTTTTTTTCCAAATTTTACGAATTATTCATGAATTTTTCTCAAATTTTTTTCAGAACTTTTTTTGGGTTTTTTTTTTTTGCTTCCTTGCAGAACTAAAATCTCTAATCCGAATAATTCCGAATCACGAATTTTTGATCTCACGAACCGAATCTAAATAATTCATTTGTCACTATGCTAATTACTAGTTACAAAGATTGCTCGCTCTGCCACAAATTATACCTCTAATTTTGTTGGAAGTTTGTCTTTGCATTCATATATATAGATGCCTGATTAGTCTTAATTTTGATTTGGTGAAGTAGTTGGTTTATAGTCAAAATATTCAGAGGAGAAATGGAAAAGTGAAAAATGGAATATCAACAGGTGGGGGTGAAAGCATTGAAAAAACTCTACCTTTATCCATATCAAGCTTCTAAATAGCTAGCTATAGCGGTTTTGGACCTAGAAAGCTAAGCTACGGGGTAAAACTGCGCTAATCGAGCTACAGCCGCTATAGCGCTAATAGCGGTCCGCTATGCCAATTTGCAATTTTAACGGGCCTTAATATTAATTGGGCTTTTCTTAATGGTCTTATTGTTCAATTGGGCTTGTCCGTGAGAAATTAAAACAAAAAATATTGGGCCTTCCAAAAATAAAAAATTAAACACCTTTTGGAACCAATAACTAATCACACATAATACCTTTTAGTTTCATGAACGAACTCCATTTTACTGGTACGTGCGCAATAAGTTCCCCATTGCTTGACATTTTCATTATTATGTAGTATTTATCTTATTTCTTTCTTAGAACCAGTACCTTTTTTTGCTTTGTTTGTTAAAATTCTGAACTATGATCCTAAATTAGTTGTGATTAGTTATTGTTTCAGATAGACATGGCAACCACCTCAACAATAGCTCCAAAGTCAGTACCTGACTCATCAGATCCTGCTTGGGAGCATGGCACCTCTCCAGGTGAAACTAAAAGGTATTATGTGAAGTGCAATTATTGTTTGAAAGTTTGTAAAGGTGGAATTACTCGGTTCAGGTATCACCTTGGTAATTTTTCTTGATGAGACATGTTTACTATTAGAGTATTAGTAGAAATATAAAATAAAATTTTTGAAATAAAAAAACGCTATTTATGATAGCTTTCACTATAGCTCCGCTATTCGCTAAAGCTTTTTTTTTTTGTCTCCCCGCTATGCCGCTATAAACGCTATTTAGAACCTTGATCCATATCCAAGAATTTAAAAGAAAAACAATTTTATCCGTATTCATCTTATTGAACACAGTATAGATTGGTCGGTTGGATAAATAAGTAAAAAGAGTTTCATTAAGTATATATGGACCATGAATAGAACTGCATGTCTATATCATATTATTTTCTTGATACATAATACAACTAATAAAAGAATTATTTTTTTACTGTTTGATTTTGTGCTAAATGAATTTGTAACTTCCAAAAACTTACATGAACATGCATTATTCATAAAGTAGATGAATTTCAACAGTTTGGATTCGTGGCTTGAAACCAATGTGATAGATTTTTAGAGTTGTGCTCACCAACTCCTCTTGATGAGCACATCACACCATAGTTTTGCTCTTTATCATCTCTATATAAATATATATCTATCTACATATCTAATTTTATTATTTTTATTTTTAATAATTACTTTCGATGATAATAAGGAGTAAGGAATAATCTCTACACATCCTTATCCGTTATGTTAACAAAACAAAAAACTTTACCATTACCACTATCCAAATAAGCTAAACGAATAAATTCATACTTGTATCTGTCTTATTGAATACAATATGAGTCAGGTAAACTAATAAAAGGGTCTCATTGACGGGAATAAATATGTTGTTATTCCTTTTGAATAACAGGAATCTATTATTCTGATCTCAACTGTTGATCTTTGTTGAAATTTGCATATGAAAAACTCTCACCCTTGATACTCCTATACAGTGAGAAAAGAAATGACTAGATTTTGTTCGGGGTGAAGAAAGAAAAAGAAGGAAGAGAACTATGTACCTCAAAAATTAGTTATCTTAACAGAGAGTTAAATTCTAAATAATTGCCAAATTAAGGGCTGGAGAGTAAAAACAGCCGAAATTTTTATTTATACCACTTTTTCAAAAAGAAAAAATCAAATCGCCACTTTTTTCTGAAAAATTCTAGTTCTACCACGTCCGCCAAAAAAGATGACGGACACAAAAAAAGTGCCCGCCATTTTATTTGACAGACATGTATATATATCCACCAAATGAAATGGCGGACATATATATATATATTTTTTTTTGTTTGAACCGACGCTATTGGATCCCAATTGCTTTGTTCTTTAACTTAATCATAAGTTCCTCGAGATATGCAATTTATCAAATGCATGCATAGGAGATCACAGGATTGAGATTAGCAGCCGAAATAGTATGAGTTTGACTTTATTTTGATAGTCCAGCTAAAAAGGCAGCTATTTTATTTAGAAAAAAAAATTGTGTGTCCGCTAATTAAATTAGGGGACTTAACTCAAGACGGATGTGGTAATTTTTGAATTATGTAGAAACAGTGGTTATTTAGTTTATTTTATTTTTAATATGGTCTAAATAAAAATTTAGGTAAAAACAGAAACCTTCCCAATAATTGAAATCTAATAAAATGGGCCGGAGAATAAAAACAGAAACATTCACAATAATTGAAATCTAATTAAATGGCATTATGTGATGATGTCTTTTTCAAGCGAGTCAACTTCATTAGATATAAAACCAGGGGGAGGACCACAACAGCCCGGCCCAATTAGATTTTCAGTTGCAACCAGAGCAAAGAGAGAGTTTCACTTAAGTAGGGGCCCAATGGACCATGATTTCGCTTAAGTAGGGGCCCAATAGAAATTAATTATGGTTAACTTAAGTCTTTGGGTATGTTTTTATTAGATGATTATGGAAGTTTTTATAATTTAAAATAATAAATATGATATAATATCAATTATTGGAGAAAATTAGTAATTTTAAAAATGTAGAAGGGTATATACGTGAATTCCACCTAAAATAAAACTAACAAAATGTCCCACGTTTTGACACGTTTCTAATTTTCTCAACTCAAAGACCCATTAAAATGTGTTATTTAAAGGTGCTCATTTTTTTTTATTGAAGCTATTTTATGCCTTACTTTCAACACATTCACTGAATTTGGACGACAATGCGGGAGTATAATTTTTTTAGCGAAGGTAAACAAAAGATGTCATTAACAAAAATAAAATTAAAAGGTTAAATTACATATTTATTTTTTTATGGTTGAGATACATAGTGTATCAAATTTGGTGTAATTTACAATTGTTTGCTCTACACTCAAGTGTCAATCAATAAGGATTTTTTTTTTCAAGATAGAACTAATTTAAATGATTTTAACGTAATAAGTACAAAGGAATTGGGATTTTATAAAAAAAAAAAAAAAACAGCTCCACCGAGATAAGGGATCGCTGGAACCATTTCAGAGACAATTTGTGAAATTTATTTAGTACCATTTCACATAACTAGTGGAGAAAACACATTTCTCCCTCCACCGAGACAAGAGATTGGTGGAGCTGTTTTTTATAAAATCCAACTCCTTTGTGTTTGTTTCATTAAAATCATTAAAATTAGTTATATTTTAAAAAATCCAATAAATTTGTACAATGAAAATTTCAAAATGTACAAAAGAGAACAAATTATTTTTCAAATTACATCAAATTTGATACGCAATCTACTAAACTATAAAAAGAAAATATATATGATTTTTTTTTAAATTACTTGCCATATATGATTTGACAAAGTTTCTAATTCTCCGAACACTCAAATTCTTCTAAATACGGACATTAATTTGTAGAACGGAGATCCAAATCTGTTTCTTTTCTTGAGAAAAGGAGCACCCTTCTTTTTTTCCATCTGGATTGTTAAAAATTCATCACACGGCTTCGATTATTTTTATTTTTATATCAATTTAATCTATTGAAATGATTCAGATTTAATTGAAGCCGTGTGATAAATTTTGAACGATCAAAATGGAGAAAAATGGTGCTCATTTTCTAAAAAAAAAAAAGCAGATTTGATTCCGGTAAAAGAGTAATAAGACTAAAAATAAAAACGGACAGAGAAAACAGAACAAGAAAATGGACATTATTATTTCGGTTGGTACATAAAATCTTATTGTCGTACTTGAGATATGATTCTGTGAACCAAGATTAAATGCGTATTTATAGCATGGTTGGATTACATGTGTTGCGTGTTTTGATGTTTTATTATGTACCACCAACCCACAATCTACGCGGGGAAGCTTCCTTGCTTCTGTTTGATATTAATATATATTGCGTATGTATCCAGTGCGATTTTCCGTGCTACAATTTAAAAAATTAAATTTAGATCTAAATATCTCAATAAACTAATTATATAATAAACTCGTAGAATAATAATTTTTACTATTTTAAAAAAAAAATTATTTTTTATGATTTATGAAATATGATAAAAAATAGTCTAAAATATTGACAATTTTTTTTATTTTTAAGTCATTTTTTTCCATCTTTCATAAATCATAAAAAGTAAAATATTTTCAAAAATAATAAAAATTAATATTCTGTAAGTTGATTATATAACTAATTTATTGAGATATTTAGATCAAAATTTGAAATTTATATGATAAGTTTTTAAAAACATAGCATGAAAAATATTATTCTATCCAAAGCACCTAAGTCTCTTTTGTTATTCTCTGTTTACCGACCGAATGCAAATTATATCATCTCTCTGGTTTGGGTTCGCCATGTCTGATAGAGAGTTCTCTGAAGCCATTGAGGAGGCCACTGGATTGTCGTCTCCTGATTGGTCTTTGGTGGATACTGAATCCTCATCTTCACCTAGTATGATTGACATTAGTGATTGATTTTATTAGATTTTGTTTCTTTTCTTTGCTTTATATTGTGCTAGTTTGATATTGATGTTAGTTGGATATTTGTCTTTCTTTAGTTTAGAATAAGTAGATTTTGAATGCTATGCACGGTTTTGTAAATTTTGTACAAATATTGTTTCGTAATGAAACCGGTGGATATTTCACTTTTGCAAAAAAAAAAAAAATATATATATATATATATATATATATATATATATATATATATATATATATATATATATATATATATATATATATATCATCTCTCTGGTCCTGTTAAATTTAAACAATTGGGTAGATTAAATATTTATGAACCTTAAATTTCATTGCATTGCAGCTAATTATTTCAGTCAGTGACTCGACAAAGAATATTCTTGCATTTAATGTAGCGGACCATGTGGCCCCATACATGATCTTCAATATAGAAGATTGGAACTAGAAACATATTTGAAAAAAAAATAAAACAAAATATTTAATTTGAGTTATTGATTCTCGTTCAAAAATCACTTTTAGATAAATATAGTATATATTGTGATTTTTTTTTAAAAATAAAAATTGACAAAAAAAATTATCAATGTAATTATTTATTACAAAAAAAAATTCAAAATAGATACAAAATTTTAAAAATTAAATGTATTAGAAGGATCACAATATTTTCTATATTTACTTAGAAGTGATTTTTGAACCAGAATCAATAACTCAGATTCAGACCAATTTTGTTAGTCTAATATCACACAAAGAAATATTTTATTTTTCTTACAACCGCGAAAAATTCAGCCTGAAAAATATTAATCCGGATTATTTGTTGTAGTATTTATAATAAATCAAATTATATAGTATTCTATCTGATTTTAAAAAAATATTTTAATACAAAAAATAAATAAAATATATCATTTTCTAAAAAAAAAAAAGTAAGGACCGGTCAATTATTGGCTGGCTTTGAAAAAAATTAGAAACCAGCCAATAATTGACCGGTTTGAACACTTTTATAAATATCCAACCCTTCTGAGCACATTTGGCAATTTTTATTTAATGTTGGATATTAAATAAAAATCACGGTATCCCTGTACTATGTTTAGGAACAGACATGTGATTTTCTGTTTGCTTGAAAAGCCAAGGACGGCACAAAAAAAAAAAAAAAAAACAAGAATATTCGTATGATGTTGCACTCGAATATTATAGATATTCGTATTATATTATAAATATTCCTATTTTTAAATTGCAGAAAATAGTAGGTGAGGGATATTATTCATTTCAAGATGAGAATTGTTTTGGAACTACGCGCTTATTATCATTTATTGCCGTGTTGCTCCAAAGATTTATCCGCTATTTACCAAATTATTTGATGAGTTCTCCAAAACCACCCATGATTTAAAAAAATTAAAAAACTCCAAAACCTATGAAATTTATTTCAAGTAACAAATTTAAATTGTTGAAACCAATCAAGTTTACGATGATGTGATTACTTATGGTTAGACTATGGTGGGTTCTCTAATACCCAATTTACTACCATTTGGCAGTCAAAAATTCCCCTTAAAATTAAAGTATTTTTGTGGTTACTTAGGAACAACGGTATCCTTACCAAATCTAATTTGGCCAAGCGAGGTTGGCAAGGCGATTTGTCTTGCCCCTTCTGCGGTGAATTTGAAACTATTGATCACCTTTTCGTTACATGCCCATTTATTTTTGCAATTTGGTCTTGGATAGCTGACCACAACGGTTTCCATTTTGACTGTACTGTACTTGAAGACCTATGGTATTTAGATACATGTATTCCCTTAAAAGATACCCTTTTAGTTGAATTACTTAGGGCAGCCACCCTTTGGGTTATTTGGTTAACTCGAAACAAATTATGCTTTACTGACAGCCCTATTCCTTCTCTTGCTAGCATTGCTACCTCTATTATTTCACTTACTTCTTATTGCTGTAAAATTAAACAAGATGATACTTTTTTTAAACTAACTTTGATTTTGCCGATGGATGTTTCTCCCTTGACACAGGTAGACAGTTTGATAATACTGTCCAATTCCGATACCCCCGACGGGGGAAACTACCTGCTGGATTCAGAGGGCGCTCTAGGACTTGGGTCAGAGGATTCGGATCTGTCCACATTTCTGAGAGACAGATTTGATTCAGATAATCGTATACCCTCCTCTGACTCAGATTTTGTTTCCTCTTCTCCTTATTCTCCCAGTTCTACCTCTTCTATGAGAGATTCTTGCTCCTCTGGCACTGGTTACTGATAGTAGTCCTTTCTCATGCTTTAGTTGTTTTGTTATATGTTGATCATTATGATCTTGCTATGAATCTTAATAAGATAGTTTACTGTTTCATGCTTTGCTATACTTTGTATTAGGATCTTAATTTTGTCTGTTGTTCTATGTTTTGGTCTCACAATGGAGTTGACTACATCCATTGATTATTGTATGAACTATTATTGTTTCAATATGAAACATGTGGGGGATACCCACTTTTGTCAAAAAAAAAAAAATATATATATATATATATACTTTTTTTACTGCTTAACTTTATACTAAATTAATTTATAAATTTTGTATCAAAACAAATTACTCGTAAAATATATCGGTTTGGATTTATTATTCGAAGCCAACTCAATAAGTTTTAAAATTAAGCTCATTAAGAACTAGATGACATTAGAAACAATTTTACTCTTATATATGAAATTGCTCTACATTGTATCCATTTATGATGTTGGTCATCATTTTAGCTATATACATAGAATTGTGTTTTATGAATTGCTCTTGCACATGTTTACCTACATTCCTTGCTTGCAAAAAAGAATTTATTAAATGCTCGTATCTAATAATAACAACATAACTTGGATGTTCTTAATCTTACCAAATTTTTGTGAGCTTAACTTCAAATTATGTCGAATTAACTTTAAACAATCAATTCATAAAAATAGTTGAAATCGATCTAATTCATGCAGAGACGAAGCCAGACTTTTGAACTTCGGAGTTAAACACATACGGAGATCAATCATATCAATTTTCATGTGGAGAATAGAAGTCAATTTTACATTTCATGACGCTATACTGTAAATTATATACAAAACATATAAATATCAAAAATAGGAGTCAATTAACCACATTCATTATAAGTAATATGTTTACATGTTAAATTTATAAAAAAATTAATTAATTTAGAACAAAATCAAACGGTAAAAAAAAAAAAATGAACTCATTAATTTGTTTCTTTTTCTAAGTATCAAAGACTATCTTAGAAAAATGGACCCACTTACTAAGAGAAAAAGACAACTGTCTTTCAAAAAAATGTGTTCATTTTCACGAAATTCCTCTTTCTGCTCTTTCCTCATGTAATTATTTTTAGAAAGTTTTCAAAAAAAAAAAAATGAGAACCGGTCTTTGGTCTAGTAGTAAAGACAATGTTTTCTATGTGGAACATTGCAAGTTCAAAATTCAGATAAAAAATCTTGAGTAGATATAAAGTGGTTGGATAGTTTGACCTCCAACATTTACTTAAAAAAAAAAAAATACTCTTTTCTTCTCTCTTGTCTCTCTCCTCGAGTCATTTCTCCATCACCAGAATCAAAATTCCAAATTTTGTATTATTTTTTATAAATGCCACTGAACACTACTTTTATCTCGGCTTCGGTTTCAACTGGAGGGTCCGAGTACACTCCAGCAACACATGCAGGGGTTGCCATGAATCAGGGTAAAACACGACTACTAAATTTCTCCAGTCGACAGTAATATTGCAGTGGTGACAGTAGTTTTCTGCAGAAGTATAGGAGAGAAGAGGAAGAAAACAATTAGAAGTACGTGATACTTGCATTTAAAGTGAATATATTGGTCAGCTTAAATTTAAAAACATTTAGAAAAAAGTTAAATAATTTAAGAGGATAGAAAAAAAAAAATGAAACTTTTGTGAAGATATTGAATATTGTAGTGAATTTACGGAGAAATTAGCTATTTTAAATTTTTATATGGATACACTGGATTTTCCCTTATTAAAAATACTTAATATATACGCCTCAATCTCGATGCATCTGCTCTCGAGCGCATAAAAAGTTAAAAACGCTTTAAATATAGCACGTAATCAAATTAATTATATAAAGCTGCTCTAAGATTCTAGAATCTAATTACCAATCGGTCCACCGACTATCTTTTACAAGGGAATGGTTAGTTTTAAAATAAAAATAGTTAGAATAGTTAAATTTAAAATAATTATTATTTGTCTTATTAGAATAGCTTGTTCTAATAAGACAAATAAGTTTGATTTTCTATTCTAACTAGTCTAACCTAATCAAACATCAAATAGCTTGTTCTGAATAACTTGTTCTAAAAAATAGTCTATTCTCAATTCAACCAATCATACCTGACAAAATATTTGGATTTACTATTTTAGCTGTTTTAACCCAACCAAACACCAAATAACTTAACTCCAGTAATAGCCTATTCTCAATCCAACCAAACATAGCCTAACAAGGGATGTAATTTATGTGGATTACGTAGAGTAAAACTAGGGTGTTCTTAAGTTTATCAAGCTATTTTGTGAACTCAACTCTAAAATTTATTGGATTGATTTCAAACAACGAATTCAAATTATTGAAATTCTTCTACTATACGAGTGATGTGTCTACATGCGAAAATTTTAAAATGTTAAATTAATTTTGTATAGAGTCAACTGGTCAAAATTAAAAAGTTTATAAACTAATTTTAACGTATTCTTTTTTTTTTTTTACGTTTTTTACCTCTTGACTCTATACAAAATTAATTTTAAATTTTAAATTTTCGCACGTAGACACATCACTTGTGTGATAGTCTAGTAGAAGAATTTCAACGGAGTGGGTTCGTCATTTGAATTCAATCTGATAGATTTTAGAGTTGAGTTCACAGAGAAACTTGATGAACTTAAGAACACTCTAGTTCTACTCAGATTACGTCATCTATGATTAGATTCTAAATCAACTAGGCCACCCACTCAAATTTTGTAAATTTCATATAGCTTAATTATTAACAACACCTAGGGAGAAAAAAAATGAAAAGAATGAAAGCTATGTTCAATTTGTACAAGAAAAAAGAGAGGCTACAAAAGAATGATTCTCAAGTGTAGTTCCTTTAGGAATTCTGGATTAAGTAGTAATTAATTGCAGTATGATGACATTTTGGTATATCTTAAAAAAGGAAGATTATCCTGCAGTGGTCCTAATGATAATTTAATCTAGTTAATAATTTGGAATGGCTTATTATATTTCTAACACTTGTTGTCTTTTTAATTGAGCAACCAGTAACCCATGACATATTTCTATTTTTATTTTTTAATGTACAATTTAAAATTAAACAATTAAAATTCTGAATGAAGAAAAATTAAATCTGACTATTATGTTAGGTTCACTGTACCTATAATGTGACAAAGCATCACGTCACGGTGAGATTAAATTTGAGGTGTCATAAAAAAATGAAGCGTTTTCTCTTTGTTATTTAATTTTAACACATTACGTATTATTATAATGCTACATGAAAAAAAATACCTATTTATAATGCTACATATATTATATAGACAGTTGTGACGTGATCAGGTTCCGGCATATTTTAGTCTTGTTTGGTTATCAAAATTTTATGGGAATACATGACATTTTTTCATTGTTCTATTAAAATGACAGAATATTTTTTAAACAATAATTATTAAGTATTATTATGTTATTTTTAGTATAACAAAAATATAGAAATAATAAGTTTGTATTTTATATCAAGCAACTAAAGCATCAACAATAATTAATAAGTATTATTATGTTATATATAATATACTTTATTAAATTATATTAATAATATAGAATAAAATAGTGTATTGATATTTTTAGAAAGAAAGATAGAATATGTATAACTCTTTTTACAGTACAATCCAACATTTATTGAGGTACATTCACGCAATCATTTTCGAGCTTGCTCATAAATATAAATATCTGTAAATTAATTTGATTCGAATTTTATCTCACATGATCATTAATCGAATTTTATCTCACATGATCCTTGAACTTAGAGTGGAAAAAATGGTACATCGGAGCCGTTTTCGTCACAGAACAGCACGGCACGCGTGACGATGACCAATCGCATGCTGTGATTATGTTTTAAAATTTTGGCTCGGCACGGCACGTGACATGAAATATCTAGTCACGGCACGACGCAACATGTTGTTACGCGAGTCACGTGTAATTAAAATATCAAATGGTAAATCTCGAATAAACAAACCTAAAATATGATCAAATGGTCACACGAGTCACGTTTGATAATGACACGTTTGGATACAACATATCATGACTATTCGCATTGTGTGACCACTTCTTAATATTTTTATCACAATACAACACAGTACGGGGCCAAAATCACGATGTGTTAATTAGAACACAGCAAGTTTTCCAGTGTACTTAGAACTTCTTGCCATTATCGTTGGAACCATAGTAACAAGATTCGCGAATAATTTATTTTTTTGGTGATGCCGAACCGAACGCCGAATTATTCGGTTGACCAAACTTTAACCGAATTAGTCCCGAATAATTCACGAATTTTATGAATTATTCCCGAATTTTTCCCATAAATTTTTTTTTGCCTATTTTTTTTGCTCTCTTACAAGATTGAGATCTCTTATCCAAATAATACTGAATCATTTCCGAATTATACTCGAATTATTTTCGAATCACGAATTTTTGACCTCGCCAAACCGAATCCGAATAATTGATCTGTCACTGTGGTTGGAACGGAACACCAAATATATTTGGATATCAGATTTGATTACATTGTTAACGTGATCCACAGAGAATCCGTATGCCCTTTCCAGCCATGAACGAGGAAAGCATCCAATGTGCCGCAGCGCGTGGGCCCAAGCCCAATCCAATCACGTTAATTGTCCCTACAGTCACTCTTCTGGGAGCCTCCCCTCAACTTAGCTGTGACCTGATATTTTGAGGACTCATTCGTATGTAGCCTTCTGTGAACTAATAGAACATGATCTTAATACACACAGTAAATTCACATTAGATCCGAGGGTCCTACTTTCTATACTAGGGCGGTAGTGGATAAGATGTGGGGAATAATAACTCTGGCCCATTACCAGTGTTAATTAATTGCTCCTTTGGGTCCTTTCCCTTGTATCAACTTTACCAAAATGTCCTTCTAGTTTCTTCTCAGCCTCCGCATTTAATGCATCAGTCAAAAGAGTGGCCACGCCGCCACGGGGATAAGGAGGTCAAAGTATCAGGGTGAAACGGCACGGCCATTTCAGTACAAATTGAGGGTATTATAGTCATTATATATTCCCCGGCGCCTCGTTATAAGAAGCCTATAAAACCCCAGGCCTAGCTATTGATAAGAACAAGAATGCTCCCGGTGTAACGTCGTACAGATTGCTCATTGCTTTAAGAGACTGAAAGTGGGTCCCGCATCGTCTAAGGAGAGATGATCGTTTATCCGAACGGGGTGTCAGCCGCAACTCCCCAGGAATTCGTATCCTCTGCATCAACTCAAAACAGAATATTTTCAGTTATTGCATCTGAACCATCCGATCTGATTTAAGATCCGTGGCGTCTAGATCCGCACTAATATTAAAATGCCTCTGTTAAAATCAGACAGTTGAGATTCATTAATTCAAAAGATTTCCTTTTGAGGTATTGCAGAGGAGACGTGTTGAACTCTGCAGTGCGGTCTCTGAGACGTTTATCCATCTGAGCCGTTATTACGTGCTTATCCATCAACCGCCCCATTATTCATAAAGTGCCGCATCATCCTCTGTTGCTGACGTGGAGGACATTTGGTACGTCAGATGATGGCGTCAGTTAGGAGTAACGGTCCTGGTGGCGTCCACGTGACTCTTTCAACGGCCGTTTGTTTTTTTATGGTTTGGTTGAGAGCAGTTTGGGTCCAATGTCCATCGAACTCAGTCTAAGTTCGATGGGTTATATAACCGTTCAAATTGCTTTAAAATCTGTACATATTGTTTCAATATCTGTGTATATTCGATTTAATATCTATGTATATTCGATTTAATATCTATGTGCATGGATCTTAAAGCGGTTCGGACGATTATGGAATCTATCAGACTCAAACTGCTCGGTTTGGTATGTAAAATGCTCCTAGGCATACGAAAGCATGTTAAGCTTATGTCATTGGAAAGATTTTAACAGGGCAGTTTTGACTTCATGCAGCGCACAAACTATATAATCAAAAAAGTCTACATGCATTAAACTTGAATAAAAACATCACGAAGAAAAATAGTAAAATTTCTCTTTTCATCGAATAAAAAAGTCTACATGCATTAAACTTGAATGAAGAGTGCCATTTCTGTTCAATTATTTCAAAATTGATTTTTGTTTTTTTCAATCATGGCCATGTAATGAAAAAGAGGATGAGATATCTGCTCTGAACACGAGAATGGGATAGTATCCGCGAAGGATGTTGTCGGTATTCCCTCACGGATACACCCATCGCTAATAGAAAAACACTTTTTTGCAGTATACACTCGCACAAGTCATCTTTTACCATTGCAGATACTGTCGTATTCTTGTAGCATGGAAACATCGATAGAATAAATAAACTATTAAATTTCCATGCGAGAACTTCATTTTATTCTAAGGATAGTCGTAGCTCGATCACAAGGGTGATCTAGACTTGGCTCGTAATTATATTAACTTATTTAATTAATTTTTTTCAATTAACTCATAGAATATATTTGATTAATTTCTTACAACTAGGAAATTAAAATTAGTTGTAAAATAAAATTCAACATAATTACAGTGTTGTCCATATTAAATTACTTGAAATATTTTTCCAACAGTGTCATCTGATTAATGAAGGGCTTGAATAAATTCAAATAATAATTATTTAATTGTTAGATGCATTTAATGTCCTGTTTCATTTGTGGTCGAAAAATATAGAATGGAATAATGAAAAGGTTAAAAATGTCGGACAAGATATTTGACAATAAACTTACTATTTGCAGTTTAGTCCCTCCTTTATTTCACCGTAATACAATTTTATATTCCATGAAATTAATAGGTAGAGTAAAAAATTGATCTTTTTTCTAAATAAATAAAATCGACTTATTTATTCCATGCTTTCTCAATTTTCCGTCTTCTACTGTTTTACTCTAACACATTGTTTGTATGGAGAGTAGAGGAAGACAAGAGATGTGAAAAATAGAAGAAAAATAAATAGAATAGAAAGGACGATTAACATATTAAAATTTTTCATGTTTGGATGATTAATAAGGAAAAATAAAATTAATTTTCCTTCTCGTCTTATTTCTTATTTAGTTAATTAAAATTTAGAAGGTTAATGAGAAATTCGATTGTTGTAGTAGGTTTGCGACAAAAAGAACTTAGATGAGAATTATACATATAAGAATATAGGGTTGGACATTAGTGTATTTTTTATGAAAATATTTGTAACAAAATTTATTTTCATCCATGCAAGATTAAACATTTCACCTCTTGTACTTTTCACATCTCACATAATTTTATCAACCAAATATCATCCGAGAAAACAAATTCTTTTCTTTCCATTCCCTCCTTCCTCTACTCTCCATCCAAACAAGGTGTAAAAACAAAAAATACATAATATTTCGTAATAGTCTGAGGAGTAATTGAGTTGTAAAATAGTTCATCAATTAAATTTTTAATTATTGATATCATCCTCACAATAAAAAAAAAACCTGATTAAATGACAAAACAAAATATAAATACTTTATTAGTTCAATTAAAAAAAATGAGGAGTATCCTTCTTTCAGACGGACTTATATGATTGCTCCAACAGTGTATACAGTTTTATTGTATGATCCGTATGTGATAAGGCAAGAGAGACGATATCTTCACCGAAAAGGCGATCTCTGATGAAAAACATCAAATAGGTGTATCTCAGAGCTCGAGTGCCCGATTTCAGGATATGTCCACTTTTCGGAAAGCTTGCGAGAATGAGATATTAATTTTGAAACCATAGCATTCATTGTTCAAACGTCACCATCAGAATTGTGAAAAACCAAATGATAGAGCCTCAAAATTCGAGTTGAATTAAGTTTTTAGGTTAGATTTTCGATTTTCTTGTCCTTTACCATACTCTTTCATGCACACTATTCATGTAAATGTATAAAGTGTCAGATCTAGGGGTTTTCTTTTGTTGTATTTTTTTTTTAGTTATTAATGTTATTTATGCAACTAATAATATGTGATTGATATAACGTGTCATTTTTTTTCTTAGACATTGTTCATTTAAATGTATGAAGTATCAGATCTAGGGCCTTTTTTGGTTATATTTTTATTTTTTTATTTCAAATGTTATTCATGTAAATGGTATTCTTTTAAAATTTAGTTTAGCATTTTTAATATTCAGATCTTGAATATTTTATAAAAAAATCAAGTCTAGAATAAAAAATCAGATCATTTTGAGATTTAGTTTAGTATTTTTATTTTGTGATTTTTCAAAAAAAAAAAAGCCAAAAATGTCTGAAATTCTTGCAGTTTAAAAAAAAAATAAGAATATTCTGGCAGTTTGGGCATTTTAAAAAAAAATTATGGGGGCATGTTTATAATTTTTTTTATTTTTTGGAGGATATTAAAAAAATGGGCAAGCACATTATACTTTGTAATAATCTCTTGCGGATTTCTTTTGTTATTGTGAGTGTCATGGTTAGCAAAGTAGTATCAAACAAGAGGCATTAATTAAGGCTTTTGCATCAAATATAAGCTGATATTTATTACTTTAGCACAAGATATTTTGACAAAACGCTGGTTGTACTGCGATCCAGCGTGCCGTATCTTAAATAAAAGATATGGACGAAAAAAGGGGAAAAGGAAAAGGAAAGAAGGAATGAATATGCCATTTTCACTTGGATTTGAATCCCCTTCAATATATAGAATCTAATCTTATTAAAGTGGTTTCCACAATTTTTTTTATCAGCCAATGATATAACAATTCTCGAATATAACAGGAGGAGCTAGAGGTGAAAACAGAACGGATATCAGACATATCAGACGTATACAGATAACGAATATTTATTAAAATAATATAAAAATATTAAAGTTCATAATAACATAAATTTTTTATGATATATTAAAATAGAGGAGAGTTCAAATGCCTCCATTTTTAAAAACTTTAATATCTCAAAATCTAAAACTTAAAAGTCAAAATAAAACCGTTGGATGTGATCCATATTAATTTTTTTCTATATGCTCATAAAAAAATATTATATTTTAATTTTGTTTATATGTGAATCATTAAGTTAAAAAATCAACGTCTCTAAATTATCCACATTAGTACATTTTTTACAAGCTCTTGATGACGATCAAAATAAAGTTGGAATATCATAATTTTTTAGACATGCATTAATAAAATAATGTAGATCACATCCAACGGTTTTATTTTGACTTTTAAGTTTTAGATTTTAAAATATTAAAGTTTTTAAAAATAAAAACATGATAGAGACATAAAAAATAGAGGTATTTGAATCCTCCTTATTAAAATATATGATACATAACTACGATTTGAATACAGATATTGAATATCTACATCTATATTTTCGAATTACAGATTGAATACAGATCAGATATTATTCATACCGTTTTCACCCTAAGTGGAGGCCGATATTTTGTGCTTCAGAAATCAGAAAACACCTTTCCCATGGAAATTTTATTTTTGTACGGGACTCAAAATGATGTCATCCTTCTCCGCATTTCAGACTAAATTGAGATTCTTGTGTCTTGATTCCTGAAACGTTTTGAGATGTTAAGTTCAAACATTTTACCAATTGTTCATATACACTTCTTTTTAGTTATTAAAAAAAAAAGATCATACCCTTTATTTTTTTTTTTATTACTCGTAAGACCAGATGGCCGATTTTCAATTTACATTTTTTTAAAGTACAATCACACATGACATAGCTGGATAATTTTTTTAAATAATTACATTGGATAATTCACAAAGCAATGCTCGTAATATACGTGATTAAAAAAATTATGACGATAAAAAAGTTTACATAATTATCATGAAAAATGAAAACGATGGATGTACTCACTACAACGTCATATTGAAAATTCATATACAAACATCATCAAGGCCATAAGTTATAAACATTAATTGTAATTGGTAAGCAAAGCAATATGTCCTTAACGTTAATTATTTGGATAAATTAGATAAAATTTATTTCAGTCAGTGCAAGTTTTTTTTTTTTTTGAATGAGAGGGTCAGGAGTTAAGCCACCAAACATTATTTTTTAAACCTCTGTTATTATAACAAATAAATGATTTTACTTATTTGAATTTCGAATTCATAACGGACATGGAGCTTTGCCACTAGATCAAAAGTTAGTTCTTCAGTGTAAGTTGTTATTCAGTTAAACTCTTCAAATGATCTAAATTTAATAGAATCGTCTAAACATAGAATATTTGGTTGTTCCGAACACCCTTATAGTTTTTTTTTCATTCTATTCGATTCTACTTTAGATGACTGAAATCAATCTTTAGCTGAAGTTACTAACACTGTGATCGGAACCAATATTCTGTAAAATAGAATTCAATTCAATAGAAAAGAAATGATTAGAATAGATTTGGAATTGAATTTTTAAGATCGGAACCAATGTTTTATACTAGAAGAAAACCCCAAAAGTTCCCTTAATTTACAAAATAATGCCATCATCTTTCTAACCTGTCGTGGGAGAAAAATGGAGAAAGAAGAACGAAGGTGAAGCAAAAAAGTCTGAAACTCCCAACGAAGAGGAAGCGGCGAAGCAAAAAGGTTCCTCTGCCTCTTCTTCCTCTTCAGCCGCAACTTTCCCACCAGCGGCGACGAGGGTAATTGTGTAATTTCAGTTTGGCGAAATCATTTCTCGTCAAATACCTCCATTTTTTTTACGATTTCGTTTGAGAAAATAACCCCTCTCAAATCCTGTCAAACAAAATCATCTCTCTTTTAAGTTTGTGTTCCGATTAACTAATGAGCGAGAATTCTGATTCCATTTTTAGTTTGAGTGAAAAAAATCTCATTCCCATCACAGTGTAAATTCAAAATTGTGCTAAAACTGGACATCTCCGTTTTGTACGACAATGGATAGAAGCCAAAATGAACATTCTTTAAATTCATCCAAAGCGTCGTCTAACTTCCGTTAAAATATAACCCCATGTTTTCTGTTAAAAAGCCTATAGATTTAAAAGGTCAAATTAATTCTCCACGTTACCAGTTACCCTCCAAAGTCCAAATTGAAGCCGCATCCAACCTCCGATATGGATGGACCCACCTCAAAGAGCTCGTAACCATTAACCAAATTTTGTGAACTAACAAGGGCCCACTTATCTATAGGGGCAGAAGGACCCGGCTACGGGCCACCCCTACTACTCCCTTAAAACAGGTCACCTGTATGCCTCACCATGCCTAATGATCCATGCCCGTAATTTGCCAACTTTCATTAATTTGAATCATTTAGCAGATCTCAGGGGCAGAACTAGAAAAACTCAATGAGAATTAAATATTAAAATACATAAATTATGGTCAATGAAAATTGAACTCAAGCTCTCCACAATTACTATATAAGCTTTTAGGATCCGACTCTGCTGCTTTTATTAAATAAAAGCAGGGTCCTGCTTTTGCCATCCAAATCATTCAAAATTTTCCATTAACGTATCTCGATAAAGAAACTTTTTCATGCACAAATCTCAACGAATTTGAATGATTGAGATGGTAAAAGCAGGGTCCTGCTTTTGTGGAATAAAAGCAGCAGAGTCGGATTCAAGCTTTTAACACTAGACTACAAGTGAACAGGGACAGACCCAGAATTTTTGACAAGGCGGGCAAAAAAAATATCAAATCGAGTTCAAATTCATTAACTAATTAAGTACTTAATAAAAAATAATGCTTTAATTTATACTTTTCAATGCTATTGACTTGTAATTTCAGATATTTTAATATGTAGTTCTAATTATTAATCATAATTGAAGAAGTTTATTTAAATTTTAACTCTAAATTTAATCCGAACTACAAATTAAACATCCAGCGGGGGGCAAAAAAATTTGCAAGGAGGGGCAAAGACGATCGAAATGTCTCGACTTCTATAAAATGCAAAATCCAAGGAGCTGCCCCCCCGGATGCACATGGATCCGCTCGTGCAAGTAAACATGTGGTAATTGTTCGCACACAGGTGTACTCCTAAGTTTCAGTACAGCAAGCTGTACCTTTTAAAACTCGAGTCTACCTCTGGTCAAAACTGCAAGTGCACAGTCCTACCGTTGGTATAGTCGGGTATCGTATCCACAGGGACGGAATAAAACAACCGGACTCTGCTTAGATTGACTAAAATTCTAGAAGTAAGAAAATGTTGATTTGTTGGTTGTTCTAACAATTCTACTGATCAATAACAATATTAAAATGCTTAAAAGAAGATTAAAAGTTGTTATCAATTTATAAAAAGGGTTTTCAGGGTTTCAGATTTCGTATCTGTCTGGCCCCAGGGTATACGGCCCGTATAGAATCCTATACGGTCCGTATAGGCCCCTGAGTGAATACTGCAGCTACTGTTTCTGTGTTGGTACTTTTGTCTAGGGTTTCCATCGACCAGATCTAAGTTCCTTACCTCAGCTGTCGCAATTTTGGCTTAGAACCCGATTTACAGGACTCAACTACTCCCCTCTTAGATTCGTTAACCCTCAACTTTCGTAATTTTGGACTAAGTTATCTAAGTTACTTGTCGGTTTACTAAAGGCATCCAAGGACTTTCGCCTCGAGGAAAGTTTCCCTTTCAGTACTCCTTGGCCCGAAAACCTACCTCATATACTTGGTCTAGTTGGATTGAGTATCATAGACTTGGCTCCTAACAATTAGACGTGCGCATTCATCTAACGGGATGACTAATCAAACTCAAGCAAGCAAAAACCAAGCAATTAAAATACTACACAACAAGATAAAAACTAAGCATTCAACACAAATTCAAGTAGCATACAAGTAAAACCAAACGTCAACTACATCTTAACCCTAAAAACAGTAAATTTAGCTACTCATGTTCTCAAAACAAAGCATAATAAAAGTTATGAAAGAGTTCATAGAAAAACAATAGAAAATCCGAAGATCCGTTGCAAAACTTCTTCTTCTTCTTCTCCAAGTTCTTCCTTGTCTCCCAAGCACCAAGAATGGATCCAAGATGCCTCTCAGATCTGGAATCATACCCCTTAATGCCCGAAATCGCGTATTGAAAGCCTTCCTTTCCAGTCCCCCAGCTGTCTCTGTTTCCAATTCCAGCCTGGGTTTCCGAAATAGCTTGTACGGTCCGTATAGGATCCTATACGGACCGTATACCCGTGCCTTGTCTTGGAGAATTGTTGCCTCTGATATGGAACCTTATGTGTGGTTGGGCTGATCATGTACGGACCGTATGGAGACCCATACGGACCGTATGGAGAGGAAATTCGCCCATTTCCTGCAAAACAGCAAACAAAGCATAGCAGTACCACATTCTAGTAATAATAAGGTAAAAAGGTTCATATTTGTAGGCTTTAAGGCACAAGTTCTGGTGTAAATTTAGTCGCAAACTAGGCAAAATAAGGAGACATCAGTAATTTATGAAGAAGGTTGGACTATATAAAATGTTTCAAAAAAATGACTAAAATTTAGTATGTATAACTAAAATTTTAAAATAATAGAAGTGGTTTATTCACTTTTTTGAATGACTTTAACCCCTGACGGATCTAGCACTGCATGACTAAGAATCTGATTTTTTTTAAAATAATAGAAGTGGCTTATTCACTTTTTTGAATGATTTTAACCCCTGACGGATCTAGCACTGCATGACTAAGAATCTAATTTTTTTTAAAATAATAGAAGTGGCTTATTCACTTTTTTGAATGACTTTAACCCCTGACGGATCTAGCATTGCATGACTAAGAATCGATTTTTTTAAAATAATAGAAGTGGCTTATTTACTTTTTTGAATGACTTTAACCCCTGACGGATCTAGCACTGCATGACTAAGAATCTGATTTTTTTTTAAATAATAGAAGTGGCTTATTCACTTTTTTGAATGACTTTAACCCCTGGCGGATCTAGCATTGCATGACTAACACCCTGATCAGAATAAAAATTAAGATAAAAATAATTCAATTCAATAGAAAAGAAAGGATTAGAAACGATTTGGAATTGAATTTTATTGATTGGAAGGTCTAAACTGCAAATAAGAATTCAACATTTAACGGTGAAAAAAAGGCCCAAAAGTTCAATTAATTTACAAAATAGTGCCATTGTCATAGTGTAAAAGAAAACCTTCGTGACTGAGGAAAGAAATAACTATAAATCTAAAGATCAAATTGGAAGACGAAGGTGAGAAACCCGCAGCTCCTCGGCAGTCAGCCAGGCCCGCACTTCTATTCTCTCTCTGCCTCTTCTTCTTCTTCTCCTTCCACATCATATCAACAGTTTCTTCTCCGGCAAGTTCAGTGAAAAATAGACAACGAGGAGAGTAACAACGTAATTTTACTTCAGAGAAATCATTTCTCGCCAAATACCTTGAATTTTCTCGTGATTTCGTTGAAGAAAATATGCCTCGCCAAATCAAGTCATTTCTCTTTGAAGCTTCTGTTCCGATCAGGTTACGAGAAAGGAATTCTGATTCTCTTTCTCATTTGAGCGAGAAACCTCTCGTTCCGATCAGAGCATAAGAATCTGATTTTTTTTAAATAATAGAAGTGGCTTATTCGCTTTTTTGAATGACTTTAACCCCTGACGGATCTAGCATGACTAAGAATCTTATATTTTTTTTTTAATTTTGAGAGAAGACTAAGAATCTGATTGTATGCATGTTCCTAGACTTATAACTGCGCGCGTCTTTGTGTATTTGTGGGAAAAATATTATATAGATTATTTTTTTGTTAATTATTTAGAAATTTCAACAATAGTTAAAAGGTACTATGAAAATATATCAGATTCTTACCAGTACTATGTATCAACATTTTTATTTTCAAAATCCAAACTGTTGATCTAAATCGTATGAACATGATCTTTATTTGTTACTACTGTTTTAGATCGGTAACAAAATCATTTATTTTAACAATTTTAGACCATTTAAGAGTACTAGTGATTTCTATCTACCTAAAAAATAATAAAAAAAATTCTAAAAATATGTAAAATTTAATCTATAAATAGTCAAATATATTATCATAGTACGGATCAATCAACGCTATGCATAGTATCATAGCCTCACTAACAAAAAATTGATAATTTATTGTATGTGACATAAAGAAGAGCAGTTTGGGTCCGATGGGCTTAATAACCGTCCGATTCTCTTGAAGATCCGTGCAACAAAAAAATATTCTTGTATTTTGGTGACAGATTTTATAAGAAAATTCAATAACATAACATAACCATCTAACTAAATTAATATAAGCTAACATAACCATCCAGCAACTTAGTGTATGAAACATTTATATTTATTAAAGAATTTTTAGGATTTCAATGCCTTGAAGGCTTGAATAACATATGCATATCAATATATTATGGTATGCAATTTTATTCTTTGAATTTGATTAATTTAGTTTGAATCGTAAGATAATAAATATATTCATACTCTTACAACAAAACTAATATCACCACATTTTGAGAGATTAAATATCGTGTATATTTTTATGGCTTTATCACATATAATGATATAAACGAGGAATCATAATAGATAACTTTTATACTTCAATCAATAATAACAAAAAAAAAACTTAAATTCTTCTCTTCCTATCTAATAACTATACAAAAGAAATTATTATCCTCTTTTCTAATTTTTCCATAGAAAACGGTAGAAGAGATTGATAAAATTATGTAAAAAAAATAGTATAAGCATTTTTTCTTCTTATCCCTCAGTTTTATAATCATGTCTATCTTGAAAAGAAAAAATTGATTGGACATTTTGTAATGGTGAATTTTTTTTATAAAATAAACGGAGTTCTCTAAAAATTAAATGAACTAGAAGGACCACAATAATTTTTTTATTTACTAGAAGTGACTTTTGAATCGGAATTAATAATTGAGATCCAAGCAATTTATATTTTTTTCTTCTAGTAACACACCAATAAATAATTTAAATACTTTTTTACAGCCAGAAAAAGTCCTACTTGAAAAATATTTTGAAGTCCTTTTAGTACATCTAAATTATAAGATATTTTATCTATTTTATTTGATGTTCGTTCTAACATATTCAAATTATTAATTATTCTTTCCATTTTTTAAAACTATTATATTACAATTCAACGATAAGAATGAAGTAAAAGGATAAGCATTTTTTCTTCTTATCCCTCAGTTTTATACTCATGTCTATCTCGAAAAAAAAATTTGATTGGACATTTTGTAATGATGATTTTTTTTAAATAAACGGAGTTCCTTAAAAATTGAATGAACTATAAGGACTGATAATTTATTTATTGACTAAAAGTGATTTTTAAATCAAAATAAATAATTAAGATTCAAACAATTTTTTTTCAGTAACACACTAAGAAATAGTTTAAAAAAAATTACTGCAAAAAAAAATCCTATCTGAAAAATATTTTGGAGACCTTCTAGTACATCTAAATTATAAAATATTTTATCTATTTTGTTTGATGTTCTTTCTAACATATTCAAATTATTAATTATTCTTTCCATTTTTGAAAATTATTAAACAAATATTTTACAATTCAATGTAACAAGCTGAAAAATTTGGGTTTTGTGGGACTGCAACGACAAATGGCGGCACTCAAGAATAGGGCCGTCATTTGTCGTTGCAGCCCGGTAATATAGAATTCTATAAAAATAGTGGTCTTTTGGTTAATTTTTTTGTTGAGGGTATTTTTAAATTTTTGGTTTTATTTTACCCTCATATTATACATAATTATGAGTAAATTAAGTCAGGGTGTGATGTGCTTACGAAAAAAGATTCAATGAGCACAATTTTAAAAGTCTACTGGATTGAGTTTAATTGGCGAATAAAATGATGTATGTATATGCAAACTTTTGAAATTTGAATTCATTTAGTATTACATCAAGTGGTAAAAAAAATGAAAATTTTATAAGTTATTTAATAAGTTGTTTTACGCATTAATTTTTTGTCATTAATTTGTTTGACCGCATATTTTGTACTAAATAAATTCGAAAGTTTCAAAATTTTACATATACATGCATTACTAATAAAGTAGATTAATTTCAACAGTTTAAATTCATCGTTTAAAATTAATCCAACAAACTTTTAAAATTGCACTCATCAAACTCTCTTAATAAGCATATCACACCTAATTTTGCTCCATAATTATATATACAAAAGAAGGTTTATTATCTCTCCTAAAAAGATAACAAATTATTATCTGCTCGTCCACTTTATTACTCGTGAGATATACAAAATCCAGATGAATATTATCGCTGAAAATTAGATTTGGTGCCCCCAAATTTATCTCCGATTGTAAGTTTGTAACCACTATCGTGTCTATCGATGATAGTGGACCCACCCAACATTGATGGCATCACATATTTATTGATAATACTTGAATGGCAGTTACAAATATACGATTTCATAGAAGCCATCAATGCAAATTAATTTCAGCAGTTTAAATTTAACCTCGAGTGTCAGAAGAGAAGTAATGGCACGTAGAAATTAATTATCAAATGCAACAAAACCAACTAAACAAGTTCTTATTATCATATATTTTTTTTTATTGTTGTTGTCACTTTCTCAATTTTTTTTTATTCCCCGTTTACTTCCCCCTCTGTTATCTTACACTTTATAGCTCCTTTAAATCTCCCCTGCCCTTCCCTCTAAGGCCCTTCACTTCTTACACCATTATCTACAGAGATTGAGAGAGAAGAGAGAGGGAGGGGGGAATTCATCCATGGAGAAGACAATGAATCTCTCCGGAGAATCCAACACTAGCACCAACACGAACACCGGTTCATCTTTCTCGAGCTTGAGATCATACTGTCGAGCACTCACGCAACTCCCGACTCGGCTATCTCACCGTGCAACATCGGTTACTACCACATATGAGGAGATGAGTCGGGTACGGGCTCGGTCGGGTCGAGACATGGCCCGTTCTTTGAGATGGTACGATCTCATCGGGCTCGGGCTTGGGGGGATGGTCGGGGCCGGTGTGTTTGTTGCCACTGGAAGAGCTGCACAGCTTTATGCGGGCCCAGCCGTCATAATCTCGTACGCCATTGCTGGCTTCTGTGCATTACTATCTGCCTTTTGTTACACCGAGTTTGCCGTTGACATGCCGGTTGCTGGTGGCGCATTTAGCTATCTCCGTGTTACCTTTGGTGAGTTTTGCTTTGGTTTTTTTTTTTATTGCTTTTGTTTTGAGAAATTTCTGATTGTGATTGTATATTTGGGTACTTTAGAATTGATTGGAATTTGTCTTGTTAGATGAAGGTTTTTTTTTTCTTATTTGTTTTTCCCTTCTTGGTTTAGACAAATTTGCTTTTGTTTTGAGAAAGAAATCAACAAATATTTATTGCCACCTATTTCAGAATAAGAAACTATTACCTCAATTCCGTTTCGATTGCATTATAGAAATTAATCTTCTTCTTTTTTATAATTTTTTTAGAATAATATTCGATTTGTTCTGGGTTTAGTTAAACGACTACTAAATACTAATAAAAGAAATATTGAAAGAAAGAAAGAAAATTGAAGTTCTCTTCCTCTTTGAGAAAAAAAAATATTACTCTTTGTAGTATAGCTGGATTTTAAATTTGTAATGCAAAAATGAATTATGAATTGCAATGTGGTTTATTTTAAATTTGTTGTTTGGAAGGAGAAAGATAGAGAGAGAGAGAGAGAGAGAGAGAGATGGAGAGACAAAGAGACAGGTACCACCTGGAGCAAAAGGAATCCGTTATTTCAGGGAAATTTATGATTGAGACCTTTATCTTTTAATAATTTGGTCATGGTATAGTCAATGGCACTTTTTATGGGTCCCCTTCTCTCGTCAATTTGTGTGCTCACAAAATATGCTAAATTTTTTGCAATTTAATGTGTGTATATTTTTCAGGGGAATTCGCTGCATTTTTAACGGGTGCAAATCTGATAATGGAGTATGTTTTCTCAAACGCTGCTGTAGCAAGAAGTTTTACGGCGTACCTTGGTACAGCCGTTGGTGTGTCAAGCCCTGACAAGTGGCGCATCACTATCTCTGGTTTTCCAGCTGGGTTCAATAAAATAGATTTGGTTGCTGTCGCAGTGATTGTAATTGTATCAGTTTGCATTTGCTACAGGTAAAAGAACAAAATTAATAAATTCATCATTTAATTTTTGAGAGAAACAATAAAGCCGTGTTTCTCGGTTTTATGCATGTGAAGCAATTGGTACTCTGTTTCTATCAGAGAGTACAATGTATGTAATAAATTAGTAAACATACAATTATAAATGCTCATATTGTTAATATTATAAGGTCAAATAGAAAAAAAAAATACATTATATTTTTAACATTAGGTAGGCAGGTAGCCATCCATCAAACAATTAAGAAATAATAATTTGATCTTTCAGACTTTGGATAGGTAACAAAATAGTTTTGAGATGACTCCAATTTTAATGCATATTCTATCAAATTGATAAAAAAAAACTATAATTTTATTTTTATCCATGTACATCTTCCTATTCTCCTATTCTTTCTTCTGATATGTATAGAGGTATATTAAATATTGAAGCAAGTTGGTACTCTGTTTCTGCTCTGTCTCTGTTTTGTCTTACTGTCTAGTTTATAAAGCCTAGATGCCTTATCCATTTATCCAAAAATCAAGGCTCATTATTTTTTCTTACATGTCCAATAACTTCATAAAAATATTGTACCATATGTATCTTACAAGTTTTTTTTTTCTTTTTTTCTTTTTCATCAGCACAAAAGATAGCTCTGTTCTAAACATGGTATTAACAGTAATCCACATTGCATTCATCCTATTTATAATAACAATGGGATTTTGGAGAGGAAATGTTAAGAATCTCACCCACCCAGCACATCCAGAAAAATCCGCGAGCGGTTTTTTCCCGTACAGCATAGCCGGGGTATTCAACGGAGCAGCAATGGTTTATCTGAGTTATATTGGATATGATGCGGTTTCTACAATGGCAGAAGAGGTGAAGGAGCCCGCACGGGATATACCGATCGGGATCTCTGGATCAGTTGTGTTGGTTACTATATTGTATTGTCTCATGGCTGCTTCTATGTGCTTGCTTCTTCCTTATGATGCGGTACGTAATTTCTATTTTAAAAAAAAAAAAAAAAATAGAGGTCTATCTATCAGCTTCCTTTAAACTCATGTTTATATATTACAGATGATTTTTTCACTTTGTGGATTTTGAACTCACGACCTCTCACATAAAAGTCATGTGAAAAGCTGGCTTTGTAATTCCTATTTTATAAACATTTTTATTTATTCTTTCTTTGTAATATATAGACAATTTTGATTATTCACCCATTATTATTTTTATTGACCAGTCAAATTAGACCTCGCTCAAGATGTGGTACACTAACACTATGTAATACAAGTAGTAAATTAAAGATGTGTAAAAATTTGATAAGGTTAATATAATAATATTGCCATGGATACAACCTTGAATTTGGTGGACTATATCATTTGTGTTGGATAAGATGATATATATGCAATAAAAGAAAAATATCATAGAGTGGCTAGTTAGAATACGGAGCACACATTCATTGTAGACCACACAAGTAGAGCAAATTTGCATGGGGTTCATTTAATCTTTTTTATTTTATTTGGAGATATCTTGAAGTTAGAACATGTCTTGGGATCTCTCATAAAATATACCCTATAAATTGTTGTTTAATTTGAAAGCTTCAAATAAATTTAAGTGTCCCCACAATTAGTTCTTTTAATAGCCAACCAAATACTTTTGGGCTTTTTTAATAGGCAGTTTTAAATGAAACCAATAATAATATAACCAAGTAAATCAAAGATCCAATACAAGTTCTCTTAGGGACCTGTAGGCAAAAATGTTGGTTTGGAAGCAAGCCAGTCTTTTTGTGAGCCGTTTTTTTAATTTTTTTACTTTTTTGTTTAAAAATGAGCACCTTTTGGTGGGTTCCACTTTTGGGCTTTTTAGCCTCTCATGCCAACTAATCTGCTGAGCCTCAGCCTAAAAAAAGGATGGAAAGATGGAAGTGAAAATGTTCTGAAATCAATTTGGTTCAATTAATCTAGATTGTGCCCCCCTTGAAAGTACATGTGCAATGATTATTGGGAATTCTATTGAATTGTACAATGAAGATTTTAGGTGAGTTAAGAGTCACAAATGACAGGGGGCTCTGGCTGGTGAACCATATTATATTGTTGCTCTTAACATTTCTCTTTTCTGTGTAATGGGTTAATTTTCGATCAAGAAATGACCCACAACACAGACTTGTATAATACGTAAGAAACAATAAAAATTTTAATGATTTATATCAAATCTTAATCTTCCCACGATCCCAATCAGCAACCATGCGTGATTGTGATTGGTAGTAGTGCTGTGATACACTAAGATTTAATATGCGTCATCTTTCCAAATTTACCCTGTGAAAATTATTATTTTAACTTAACTACTTTTTCTTATTCACCTGGATATCTCTTTTATTATCCTGTATACTCATTTGTTATATAATCTTATTCGATATTTGCAGATTGATATTGAATCACCATTTTCGGGGGCATTTACGGGGACAGATGATTGGGGCTGGGTATCAAATGTGATTGGTGCCGGGGCAAGTTTCGGGATACTGACATCACTGTTGGTAGCAATGTTGGGTCAAGCACGGTACGTGTGTGTGATCGGGCGATCCGGAATCGTACCGACATGGCTTGCCAAGGTCCATCCCGTAACCGCTACACCGGTTAATGCTTCTGCATTCCTTGGTAAAACAATCTAACACTTGTACTACTAATGTTTAGAAAAAAATACCAAGAACTGTAAATACTATCTTTTGTAGGGGGTACCAACAAAATGAAAATATAGCTGAAACATAAAAACATAACATGTCGCCAAAATGTCCCTATCTCATTTCACTGCGCAAGCGATGTGGAAATTTCCCAAATCTAAGTGCTTAGGAAAGTGACACAAAGTTCAAGTAGCAAGAGAGGCTTAGATTTGCTGAGATTCTGATTTCTGAATCTTGCTGCTATACATTTGTGGGTGTAGTTTGTAATTGACCCGTTGGATTCTTAGTTTATCTAATTATGGAGAAACAAGAATGAACAGCATAATAGCTAGCAGCACTTTCTGTTACTGAGAATCTGCATCAGAGAACTCAAAATTTTGGCCCACTGATTTAGATTAGCTGTAGTTATCAAAGTAGTTATCTGTGACTGTTATATGCAATCTAACAATTATTCGCCTATGATCATTTTGAGATACTGACAAATCTCTTAATTGGCCCCCTGAATTTATTGATTTTTAACTTCCAATCAAAAACAAAAAAAAATTGGAACAAAATTTTCTTCATTTAGTTTTGTATATTAATTAATTTTTCTGGCTGAATATTTTTAATGCAGGTGTTATAACAGCAGCTCTGGCACTCTTCACTGACCTAGAAGTGCTACTAAACCTAATCTCAATCGGCACTCTCTTCGTGTTTTACATGGTTGCTAATGCACTAATATACCGCCGCTACTATAAACCAGGCACCATTTCATCGGACCCCTATCCTACGCTCTACTTTCTATTGTCCTTCTCGTTTTTTGCACTCTGTTTCACGTTATCCTGGCGATTTTTGCCTTCTGGTGCTGCAATTGCTCGGCTGCTCCTCCTGTCGGTTTTTGGTGCAAGTGCCATTGCCTGTTTATGCACATTTAACTATTCCGTGCCTCAGGCACGAAAACCAGAATTTTGGGGTGTCCCTCTGATGCCATGGATTCCAGCAGTATCGATATTTTTGAATGTTTTTTTGCTTGGTTCGCTCGACGGGCCATCATATGTGCGGTTCGGGGTGTTCAGCTTTATCGTGGTATTGTTTTACGCATTCTACAGCGTGCATGCGAGTTATGACATAGAGGAAAATGGGGGTCTTGTAGCAAAGGTAGGGGATGTTTGTGGGGATGAGGATGATAACATGAAGGTTTAGATTAGACTAATTAGAAATATCAGGTAAATTGTGAGGGGTTAATACTGGAAGAAGAAAAAAAGAATTCTGACAGAAAAAAAAGTGATAGAAGAAAAGAAAAGATGGAGCAATTATGCATGTAATTTGTAGCATAGTTGGTTTGGGAATCAATTGCAAAATTGGCAATTGTGGTAAAGGTCTCTATTTTGTCTCTTTTATTACATTTTGACAGCTAAAGAAGAAGATAACAATCAGGGGCGGAACTTGACTTTGAGTATAAGGGTGGCTGATCGACTAAACATCGCATATTTAAAAAAAATCAAAATCAAATCTATATAATACAAGATAATATGATTCTTCACTAATTGATTTCATAATAATACAATAAATAACTAACACCAATAATGTCATGTCTATCAAATTATTTTGACATAATTTAATATTTTATGCAAAAAAAAATATCTAAATGACATTGTGAATAGAAAAATATAATATTAATAATTTAATATGAAAGTAAAAATATTAAAATGATGATAAAGTTACAATGAATAACAATTTGTTAAAAATCAATGAATAAAAGACAAATCTTAATTTTAAGAAATAAAATACATCACGTTGGCTTCAAAGTAATTTTATTTGAGCTTTTTATTTTGATTTTTTTCTCTTTTCAAATAAAGTTTTCTTATTTGTCAATCATATTCCTTTATATTTCCAATAACTTCCTTTTTTGGGATAATTGTGCATGAAAAAAAATTCATTAACTTCCTTTTTTCTTTCAGATACTTGGTAACCATGTTTTCCAAATTAGTACCACTTTTTTTTTCCTATTATGCTATTGACCTTTTCATTTTTCAACAACTTTCTAATTATTTATAATTTTTACATGGTTAAATATGTCTTTTTTTCACATGATTGAAAAACTGAAGTGTTATTCTTTTGAAGGGATATGTCATTTTTAGATTCAACCCCTTTAATCTTTTTGTATTCTACATGGAGGGGGCTAACATATATAAAATAAAATTTTCAATTAAAATTACAAGTACATGGTAAATAATTTTGGAAATATTGGGGGTGGCTTAGCAACCCCTAGCCATACTTACCTTCCGCCCCTGATAACAATGAAAGAAAATCTGGCAAAGACAATGAATCTGATGATTTAATTGAAAAACAAGTACATAAAATAAACAGCAGTATAATTTAAATTAAATTATTGTATACGTAACAAATCTTCCATTAAATAGAAATTCTAAATATACAAAATTATTGTTTTTCACAAGATTCTGGACCGATTTTTTTTAATATCCAACATTAAATAAAAAATAATAGAAATGTTCAACTTTTTTGAAGAATTTTAAGAATGTCCAGGCCATCGGAAATTAGCTCAAATTTTTTCAGCCACTGAAATTTTTGGCGGTCTGGGCATTTTTAAAATTGTTCAGACTTGGACATTTGTATAATTTTTTTATATTTAATGTTGGATATTAAAAAAAATAAGAATTTTGGACCATCTTAAAAATCTGGCAAAGACAATGAATCTAAATATTAGTTAAATATTTCCAAAAAAAAATATTAATTTAGTCTCTAGACACATTTTAGTATGAATATTATGTTTAGTAGTTTGAATTTTATAAACAGAAATAAGTTGTGAGGCATGATTGTAACATAAAAATAATGAGACATTTTAACGGTACTTGTAGAATTTATATAAAGCAGAAATCTGACGTTTTGGCTTTTATCTTAGCTCGGCTTTAGTATTTTATTTGTGTCATTTACATTTTCGTCGGTTTAAATCTTTTTTATTTCGTTACTTTAATCTAACGTGTGCTTTGGTTTAGACTCTCTTTTTTATTCTATTTTTTTTGCACATTTATGTGGGTATGTGATGTCATAAGAGATATCTTGTCTTCTCACGTCAGAGTCAAATGGCAATGACGGGACACTTTTATTACCGTGATTTTTATTAATATTTAACATCAAATAGAAAATTCCAAATGTGTCCAGCTCGTTGGTTTCTAATTTTAATAAAAGTACATTAAATTTTCTATTAATTAGTGTGTTTTTAAAAGTGCCAATAATTTTCGTCCAACCGGTCAATTAGTGTTTTTTTAAAAGTGTCCAGACTAGCCAATTATGTTTTGATTTTTATTAATTAATGTTTTTTTTAAAAGTGCCAATAATTTTCGCCAAACTGGCCAATTAGTATTTATTTAAAAGTGTCCAAACCGGCCAATCATGTCTTGATTTTTATTAATTAGTTTTTTTTAAAGTGCCAATAATTTTCGCCAAACCGGCCAATTAGTATTTTTTTAAAGTGCCCAAACCAGCCAATCATGTGTTGATTTTTATTAATTAGTGTTTTTTTTCAAAAATAAAAATTATAAAAGTACATTAAAATTAGAAAAAATTATAAATTTTTTCTTCAAAATATGTTTCTATTTTCATATTTTTCTATTTTTTTATAAAATTATAATTAATTAATATTCAAAATAATAACAAAATTATGTCCCATTCGAAATTTTTGCTCCATCCTGTTAATTATCCCGGCTACGCCTTTGCTCCTTTGAGAAGAAAATAATAAAACATGGCGAAGATCTGCCGAAAGAAAAAAAAAGAAAGAATAACACCTTGTTTGGATGGGGAGCAGAGGAAAGGAGGGAATGGAAAGAAAATAAAATTTTCTGTTGAATTGTGTTTTGTTGATAAAATTATGTCGGAAGTAAAAGGTGCAGGGGGTGAAAGGTTCAACCTTGTATCATTAAAATTAATATAATTGGTTTCCCTCCCGATTTGAGGTGTAACGGATGGAAATAAATTTTCTTGCAAATATTATTAGAAAAAATAATACAAATGTTCACCTATATATCTTACCTATATAATTCTTATACAAGTTTTTTTTGTCACAAACCTACAACAGCTATCGAATCTCTCATTAACATTCTAAATTTTAATCAACCAAACAAGAAATAAGACGGAAAAGAAAGTTCAATTTATTTTCCCTCATTAATCATCCAAACATAAAAAAGTTAAATATGTTAATCTTCCTTTCTATTTCATTTCATTTCTTTTTATTCTTCACATTTCCTTCCTTCGTCTACTCTCCATCCAAACAAGGTGTAAAAGAAACAGAGAGAGGCAACTGCATGTTGTTCTGCTCCAAAAGAGAAAAAATAAAATAAAAGAAGAAGAGAAAATCATGTTGTTCTAGAAAAGAGAAGGGATTTGGAATATGCCGAGATCATAGCCAAATTTCATATGTTTGCAAATTTTGATTCATTTTCGTGCTAATATTATTTCTTTTAATTTCTTTGTGGCTGATGGAATGCCATTGCGTCTAGAATAACTTGGATTTTGCGCGTTCATTCTCTTATGACAAATTATTGTTCCATTGTTGGTAACTCTTTGTTAAGCTACTTAGTTTTTTATTTTATTTTTATGTTCTTGTAACAAATATTTTGAGAGCCGAAATGACATATTTGTTCAAAAAAATTGGTGATTGTAAAGTCTGGTCATGCGATCTCCCATACAGAAAGTATTGATTTTATTACGAAACTACTCCATATTAAAAAAATATATGTTTCTATACAATATTTTCTATATATTTGAAGTAAAATGCTATAGATATTATAAAATTGACCACCATTCGCAGTATGAAAATTTTATATGCTTGACTTCCATTCATGTTTGATTCGAAAGTCTAGCTCTGCTCCTGATTGTTGTAAGATTATGGTTTGTATATTTTATCCAAATTTTAATGCTTAATTAGGATAAGTAATTTATTAAAGTAACAAAGTTTTTACTTTATTAAAAAACAATATAATGCCATACCCTAATTCCTAATGTGTGATATCCATCCACTACAAAAATCAAATTAGTTCGTTGTTGATAGTTACATCCTTAAATTGTGGCTTCCTTTTTGTGGTGTAAATACTTCAAAGACGCAAAAGGTTTCAAGATCACGGAACCAACTACACATTTTCCACAATACAAAATTACAAATCATTCGAAATAATTCAAATTTAGTGCACCCCTCCATCCCAATCCAATCTTTTAAGATGTACACATCCACAATAGTCAACTAACACTGATAAAGTAGTTGTTCTTTTTTTAAAACCTTCGCAGAAGCTGCGAAGTCGTGAGGGAAGCTGCAAAGTTCTGAGGGGAATTGAACTCTCAATCTTTAAGTACAACTGTCTTAAGAATTTTTCGTAACCAACTGTACTATCTCCTCTGATAATGTAGTTGTTCATTTGTCAAAAATTAGCGCATACCTATATTTATTAGGAGAATTACTATTTATTGTAATTCTGGTATATAATCGTTATGCTATATATAGTCTCAAGTTGTGTCTATTGATATATTTTTTTATATTATTCAAACAAAAGAAAATTGTAAAATTTTCTTATTCTTTATAATACTTATATGATTAAATTTTCAATTTTTATGGTTCAAAATTCTGATAGAAAAATCATTGTGATATTAAATAGTTTGATGACTTGAAATTTTTTATGATATTAAAGTTTCAATTTTTATGACTTGATTTTAAATTTTTACTAAAAAAATTCAACCTTTCTAGTATTCGATTTTTGTTCTCTTAATCTTCTTAATCTATATGATTATATCGCACGTGTCACGCTTCTGGCTTCTAATTTAAAAGGGATGTGTGTAAGGTGCAATATAACTCTTATTCTTTTTTTAAAGAAAGTTAGTGATTTTATATGTCAACTAACGATTTTATTAAAAAAATAACGTATTAACAATAGATTAAATGACCTAATTTTTAAACCTACTCTTTAAACTATTTTAATTTTCTAATTCTATCTATATACACTCTTAATTATCTTAATATCTTAGTCTTCATTTCGTTCCACAACCGGATTTGTTTTTTCGGATGTCACCGAGTTCTGATGACAACCAGATCTACTCATCGTCACACTCCCATTGAGATGGGGACACTACGCTCTGAGCACCGATGATACCGCACTCTCGGCTCCGCTTGGCTCTAGTTCCTCCCCTCTCCCTCATTCTCCTCTCTGTTCGAAGACATAGAAACCAAGAGAGAAAGAGAGTGTTGTGTCAGAGATGAGGCCTACAAACAGAGGCGAAAAACATATAGCAAATGAGGATCAATTGACCTCCA
This sequence comes from Carex arenaria, assembly GCA_964058825.1. Taxonomy (NCBI): domain Eukaryota; kingdom Viridiplantae; phylum Streptophyta; class Magnoliopsida; order Poales; family Cyperaceae; genus Carex; species Carex arenaria. The sequence goes on along the minus strand of CAXKVW010000344.1, from coordinate 129,153 downwards.
TACTTTTTCAAAAACTAATTATTACTATAGGATTTTTGCTATATATTTTATAGTAAAATGCTATGAACACCATAATTGACCCTCATAATTTTTATAAAAATATTATATGATTGACCTCCATTCATGTTTTAAAGAAAAACTAAATTATTATATAATGTGCACAACTTAGATTTTTGTAGCATTTTATCTTTGTATGTTTTTTCACCTCTATTATTTATTGAGTGATGCTTCTATGGACATAAGGACCTATTTGTAAAATGAACATATTTTTATTTTCAAAGTTCAAACAGCCTATCCGAACCGTTCATCTTGTTTCTCCATATTAATATGTGTTTGGAGACCAAATTTTACATTTTTCTGAATTTTTTTACTATTTATTAAGATGGGTACAAAATTCAATGGTCTGAATTTGATATTTTTTGTACCCATCTTAATAAATAGTAAAAAAATTCAGAAAAATGTAAAATTTGGTATCCAAGCACATATTAATATGGAGAACAAGCTGAACGGTTCGGATCGACTGTTTGAACTTTGAAAATAAAAATATGTTCATTTTACAAATAGGTCCTTATGTCCATAGAAGCATTTGCCTTATTTAAATATCTGGTTCTGCCTATGCTTACAATGAATGAAAAATAATTTAAATGAAAATACCAAGTTCAATTATAAAATATGAAATTTGTGCAAAAGAATTCGGTAATCATCTCCGTCCTCGGAAAAAAAATAAAATTGTTTGCCGACAAAAGATAAAGTAGGGCAAAGCAAGTGCGTGCTTTTTGTTGTTTTCTTTATCATATTTGGATATAATCTTATTTGCCATAAAATGTAATAAGGTTATAAATACACACACGAGGAGAATAAGTTGAGCTCATGCTAAAGTTCAAATTTGAAAACTACATCTACTAGTAAAATTGGACCACTATAGAGATAATAAGTTGACACGTTTGGTTTGATCGCGTATCTCCCGTGGCCTTCTTTTGGTACAGAGGTATCTAACCAGCGTGTCGCTAGCTGAGTTGGACACGTCTTTGTTTGAAACTTCGTATGAAATTGGAAAGTATTGCTAGAGGGAGAAAGGACACACCAATTAGGGATTTTTTTTATAAAACGTAAATAAATAAATCACAAAACGAGTTAATTAGTTTTCAAATTACAAAAATCATAAAGAACTGAGAATTTTTTCGGTTACTTATTTGGTAATCGAAAACTTTGTTCAGTTACCCCTTTTATACAAATGCCCACACCCACCATTCCACACACAAAACAAAAAATATAACCGGGTAGAATTTAAAAAAAAAATTGATAACCTTATAAAATTTTCAGTTACCATAGCAAAAAAAAAGTTACTATTGGTAACCGAAAATTATAACTGGTTATCTAATTTTTTGGTGTGGTATGGTGTGGTCCGGGTTCAAATGTGTGGCAATGGGGTAACCGAAGATTATTTTTAGTTCTTATGGTATTTGTAATTTCGAAAGTAATCAATCCGTTTTGTGATTTTCTTTTATTTTATTTACGTTTTATATAAAACTCCCACCAATTAGCGCATCAGTAAGATTCCGCATAATATATATATTATATCTTAGTTATATTGTTATTATTATCTATCAATTTTTTTTTTAAATTTTCGAATCATAACTAAGCTCACCGAAGACTCGGTGAACTTAATAAAAAAACTTATTAGATTGGTCTCAAATGACAAATTTAAAAATTAAAATCAATCTACTTCTCAAGTGATGCATTTAAATGTCAAATTTATAAATTTTGAATTACTTTAGTTTAAAGGTAAGCAGTGAAAAATGATAAAAATTGAACGCATTAAAATTAACTTATAAACTTTCTTTTTACTGCTTGACTTTGTACTAAATTTTACATGTAAATTCATCTTTTTCGAAGTAGATCTGTTTTAACAGTTTGAATTTGTCATTGAGATCAATCAGATAAGATTTGGAGACCAGTTCCCTGATGAGATTAAGAAATGACGCGTTTACATATCCAATATATAAATTAATTTTTTATAAAATCAAAACGTTAAAAGATGATAAAAAATAAATGTATTAAAATTAACTTATAAAAAATGAATTATTTTTAAGCAATTAATATTTTACCAAAATACGAATTTTGGCACCAGTATTATTTTTAAACGAATACTTATTTTAAATTGTACTTTCCTATCCAATTTATCTTCTGTGCTTAATTTACCTTATTTTATAAAGTTCCTTTTTTTTTCTTGGGGTACTTCAATGGGTGGCTGCACATCAGAGATATGGAGCTGCCGTGCCATTTCTCTTTCCTTTTTTACTTTTCTGATTAAAACTTTCATGAATTTATTCATTCGCATGATAAAAAGTTGCATCTAAATCTTATATGCTGAACATTAAAAGAATTAAAAAAAGGGACAGTTGCTGCTTTGAATCTTTGACTATTAATTTGTTTTTGTAATTTTTTAATATTAAAAATTATACGTGGACTTCTTTGTAAACTTTCCATTATATAAACCCAAACAACCTCCTTGTGCGAGAATTTATATTTATTGAACATATTATAAAAAAAATTGAGGAAAAAAAAAGAAAGGGTATCTTGAAATTTTTTTTGATCCAACTATACATCTAATTTTAATAAAATATTTATATATTATTACGTTTCATGTATCGAACATAATAGATTTTTGTGTCACAATTTTTGGATATAAAAATTTATGACTTCATTTCGTTATTAATATACTAATTTTAAAGTTAAAATGACAAATTTAATTTGTATACATCATGTTCTGGATTCATCTATGTTGTACAAAATAAATTCGAAGAATAATATAATTTCACATTGACCTATATTTTATGATGAAGAATGAGATCGACTGTTTGAAATTTGAATCGCTATTTGAAATTTAGAATTTAAACTATAAATACCAAGAAATGTTGTGAAAATTTATGAAATTTAATTACATATATTATAATTTTAGGATATGTTTAGTTGGAAGCGAGAATAGCAAAATTTGAGATTAGTAGATGAGAATACAAAAAAATAGTAATTTTCACATTAGTATGAAAATGGTATTATTCGGATTAATAATAATGTTGTTTGGATTGTATATTTGGACTAGTGAACAGTTGTAATCGAGAAAAAATAGTGTTTAACAATGTGCTAATTAAGAGGAAAGATAAGTAAATGGGGTCTCAAACGAATTGTCACGACGTAGAGATGACATAAGTGGAGTCAATTTTGTCATTTCGAGACTGCATTGGCGGAAATACAAGAGAAAAAATATCTCTCTCTTCACACTTTCAATATTTACAAGAAATAGAAAATAATAACTATTCTATCTATTCTAAATAACAAAAAGATTATTTAAATACACATTGTTATTTCCAATAGCTTATATTCTTTTACACATTCAAATTAGTGCCCTTGTCCTGTCATCCCTTTTGACATCTACCATATCTTTTAGATTGCTTGTAAAATTCACCACCTGTTTGATTATTTTTAGTGATGACATTAACATCCAATTTTACTTTTTGTAAATTATAATAAGATCAGGATTAGGAGGCAAACATAATATTGCTTTTTTGTAAAATTGATCTCTATCCGCAAGTAAGTGATGTGAGATCAGATAGTGGAAGACTGGAAGCCAAGAACAAGCACAAGGAATAAATGTGTAAATAATTGAAATCAACAACTTTTTAGCTATTCCCGGCGATTCAAATCCATCCATTATTGTTAAAATAATATGATATCACTAGATAAGATTATATCTTTACCTCATATTCTCCGAAATCTATAACTATTTGAGTATAAGATCTCACGGCATGATGATGACGTACTATGTAGCTAGCATCAAATTCTTGGTAATAATCTATATCCACAGAGATTACAATCAAATAATAAATTATGATGTTCACTAATCTTCCAGTATTAAATATAAAAGCATCTTTAAGACATAATTGCAGAAATAGTTCCCATCTCCGAATTTTTTCTTTAGGGCCTGTTCGGCTGCACAGCGAAAACGGAAATGGGCTTGAGTTCAGATCCAATTTGAATGGCCGAAATACTATGCGCGTGAGAAAAAAATATTATGTTAAATATCCTTTGATCTGATTATAAGTCGGACCAATTATTTTATGTTGAACTTTTCGGTCTGAATAAAATATTATGTTGAGGCCCCTCCATTAAATTAAGCAGGGTGACAAAAAAGTTCGTTACTCGTGGATAGATGCGTGATTGTATTTGGCTCATTACTAACAGCTTGTTCGTTAGTGGGCCGAGCTGTTAACGAGTCAGCTCGCCACTAGCTCAGTCAAGAATTAATGAATTCGAGCTGGGCCTAGCTTGCTCGTGAGCTGACGAGACAACTTGATCCAGGTATGAATTTGTGTGAATTTGGAGTGCATGAATTTATTTTATGAACTATATTTGTATGAATTTGGGGATTTGATATTTTGGTACGTATAAATTTAGTTGCAAACTTAATTTATGATAGTTGATTGGTTTAGTTGTTCTTGAATTAAGAGTATTGCTCAAGCTATGAAAATGAATATCTGATGCAAACCATGGTTTGTCTGATGAGTTTTATTATTTATTTTTATGAATTTGTTTAATAATTGTCCAATAAAGTCTAACGAGCTAATGAGCAAGCTCAGTCTAACTCTAAATTGACTCGTGAGAATTATAAACTAAGATTGTAATTCGAGTTCTTAATCTCAGCTCACACAGTAACTATGATAAACCAGTCATGAACTGAACCCAGATCATTATGAGCCAGTTCTTTACCACGGAATTTTTTTTATAAACAATAAATAGAAATGTGAAAGATAGGAAACCAACATGATTACTTCAGAATTTCGAAAAATTATTAAAACCGAGAATTAATCTCGGTCTAAAATTTTTTTTTCCCAGAGACCAAAATTCAGTTTCGGTCTCTCCAACTACACCAATAGCCGCACGGTCAACTGTGACCAGATTGAGTGAAAAATTTAAAAAAAATGAAAAAAATAGAGAGACCGAATCTTAATTTGAGTATGAGGGAAAATAAAATTTCAGACCGAGATCAAGTTTCGGTTTTTATGGTTTTTCGAAATTTCAGCACAATCATATTGATTTCCTAACTTTGCCTTTTCTATTTATGGTTTATAAAAAAATTCCCCTTACCACCCTTACATCTAAGTAACCAAGTCCACATCGTTTGATCAATAATAGTCCTCAATAATTAATCTAACATCTTATATAAATATGTAGGAAATTAACCAACCCGGTAACTACAGCTTGATCTAAATTCTGACAAGTCATGCTATCTATGTTAAATTTTAATTTAGATGAGTTTTAAGGAGTCTGGAAGCAGTAATATTAAATTATACAGCCGAATAAGATTCTAATTTACCTCCATTGTCTGTGCTCCAAAAATGCCCTCAACTGTAATCATTCGGAAATAAAAAAATTTGGCACCATAGCATAAAATTATGGTGGGTCCATCCATGAGGGGCGGGTACATTTTCTTAGTTGGTGTTAGAATTTGCAATAGTTAATTAATTTACAGAGGAATGATTAGGGGTGTCAACAGTACGGTACGGATCGGTGGAGGTATTTTTATATTCGTACTCATTATGATAAAAAAAAAAGTTTATTCTTATTTGTTTTTTCGAATTCTGTACGGATCGAGTAAAAGAATAAAGAAATGCCATTGACATCTCGATTTGTGTTTTTGATAAAATATTTTTCAAAGTAAGAAAACAAAAGAATGAATATAACTAATTTGTATTAAAAAATTAGTAAACTACAAAACTTTACTGTATCATGTATTATCTTCATACAAATATATATATATATATATATATATGAGTAGAACTAGGGTGCTCCTAAGTTCACCAAACTTCTTGTGAATTTGACTCTAAAATATATCGAATCGACTTTAAACGATGAATCCAAACCGTTGAAACCCTTCTACCTAATGAGTGATGCATCTACATGTGAAAATTTTAAAGTTTCGAATTAATTTAATATAGAGTCAAGTGGTCAAAAGTTTAAGGTTTATAAATTAATTTTAATGCATTAATTTTTTGGACTCCTTTGACCACTTGACTCTATATTAAATTAATTCGAAACTTTAAAATTTTCACATGTACATGCATCACTCATTAGGTAGAAGTATTTCAACGGTTTGGATTAATCGTTTAAAGTCGATTCGATATATTTTAGAGTCAAGTTCACAAGAGGTTGGGTGAACTTAGGAGCACCCTAGTTCTTATATATATATATATATATATATATATATATATATATATATATATATTTTAAATTATCTTATAAGATAACAGATAAGATAATAAAAAAAAGATTGTTACTCTTGTCTCTATCCTATAAGCTAATGAAAAAAAAATTCCATATCTATTTTTTCAGATACGATACGGATCGAAATCCAGATAAAAGGAATAAACGGATACAAATGTATCATTAACACCCCATACACATAATTTTTATAGGTATATTATTTTTGGAACCATAGCACAAAATTATGGTGGGTCCATCATGAGGGACCGGGTACATTTTCTTAGTTGGTGTTAGAATTTGCAATAGTTAATTAATTTACAGAGCACTGATTAGGAGTGTCAACAAGTACGGTACGGGTCGGTGAAGGTATTTTTATATTCGTACTCATTATGATAAAAAAAAGTTAACCTTATTCGTTTTTTCGAATACCGTACGGATCGAGTAAAAGAATAAAAAAATGCTATTGACATCTCGATTTGTGCTTTTGATAAAAAAAATTTCAAAACAAGAAAAAAAAATGAATACAACTAATTTGTATTAAGAAAATTCAGTAAACTACAAAATTTTATTGTATCATGTCTTATCTTCATACAAATATATATATATATATAATTTTTTTTAAATTATCTTATAAGATAACAGATAAGATAATGAAAAAAGATTGTTACTCTTGTCTGTATCCGATAAGCTAATGACAAAAAATTCCATATCTATTTTTTCAGATACGATACGGATCGAAATCCAGATAAAAGGAATAAACGGATACAAAGGTATCATTAACACCCCATACACATAATTTTTATAGGTATATTATTTTTGGAACCATAGCACAAAATTATGGTGGGTCCATCATGAGGGACCGGGTACATTTTCTTAGTTGGTGTTAGAATTTGCAATAGTTAATTAATTTACAGAGCACTGATTAGGAGTGTCAACAAGTACAGTACGGGTCGGTGGAGGTATTTTTATATTCGTACTCATTATGATAAAAAAAAAGTTATCCTTATTCGTTTTTTCGAATACCGTACGGATCGAGTAAAAGAATAAAAAAATGCTATTGACATCTCAATTTGTGCTTTTGATAAAAAAAATTTCAAAACAAGAAAAAAAAATGAATACAACTAATTTGTATTAAGAAAATTCAGTAAACTACAAAACTTTATTGTATCATGTATTATCTTCATATAAATATATATATATATATATATATATATATATATATATATATATATATATATATATATATATATATATATAATTTTATTTTTAAAAATTATCTTATAAGATAACGGATAAGATAATAAAAAAAAATTGTTACTCTTGTCCGTATCTGATAAGCTAATGAAAAAAAATTCCATATCTATTTTTTCAGATACGATACGGATCGAAATCCAGATAAAAGAAATAAACGGACACAAAGGTATCATTAACACCCCATAGACATTATTTTTATAGGTATATTATTTTTGGAACCATAGCAGTATAGCACAAAATTATGGTGGGTCCATCACGAGGGACCGGGTACATTTTCTTAGTTGGTGTTAGAATTTGCAATAGTTAATTACTTTACAGAGGAATATAATATGCCTACGGTTTTTTAAATAAAAAGTAATAATTTACAGAGGATGAGAGGAATGAATGATGCACTTTTAGAGTTCTTCTACTTTGAACTCATCCACAACCTTTTGTCGTTTTCATGCGTCACGGAAAAAGTTTGATCAGACTTTTCGTGATAATTATTATTTTTGAATAAAAAAAAGATAATTATTATTTAATTTTTGTATTATTATACTCAATGGAAGTGGAGACAAAAATAATGGATCCGTAAAATAAGAGGGCAAATTAGATTTTCTTATCTAAAATCTAACTATTTATCTATATTGAGATTCGTGCTTAAAAAAATAAACAGTTAAATTTGAAATAACATACTTGCTCTTCTATTTAAAAAACAGCAGAGTCAGTTCCAAAAATAATTATCAATTAACCCTTTACTTTTCTCTTATAATTTTTGGGCAAATTAGAAGATGTATAAATGTATAATTATACATTAATTGACCTTCAAACTATACAAAAGAGCCTTTCACTACTAACCTTCGCACATATATATTGCTCGAATGGTAAATCAAATAATAATAATGAAATTGTGGTAGTAAAAATATGGTGGAGTGATGATAGAAGAGTGAGAGTTGGAAAATTGATGGAAGAGTTTTATTCTAAATAATACATGAGTGTTTTTGGCAACCAAAAATAAAAGAAGAGAACATTACAAGCAGGGGCAAACATATGATTTTTGTCAGAAAAAAGCAAGAATCAAGTTCAAACTCATTAACTAATTGAGTACTAGATAAAGAACAATCAACATAATTAAAAACAATAAAAATAGTATACTCTTACAAAATAAAAACAACAAAATAATATTATTTTATATATTAAAAAATAACAAAGTTGGTCCGGACCTATAAATTTCTATATATTTTTTATAAAAACAATATAATTTCTCATTAACAGTGTTTTTTATTTGACTTGGCGGGCTTTTCAGTTCCAAAAAAAGACAAAGTGATACTGAAGTCGTATTTTTTTTACTGAATTTCAAAATCCAGAAGAAACAGTTACCCTCGGCTCAAGTTAAGTGTGCCTCTGATTACAAGAATATCATTCCTCTCTCCTTTCTTCTCTCATATTCTCCAATTCCAATCCTTATTTGGGATATAAGAATAGTGCTATTATAACGGAATAACACCGTTGCTCGGAATAGTGTTAGAACTTAGAACAGAGTGTTGCAAACAGTACCGTAATAATAAATTAAGCTAACACCGTGACATATAATATGGAAGGCTCGCAATATTGATCTCATACAAAAAAAAAAAAAAAAAAAAAGGTTCTTGCCTTCGTTATTAATTACACGTGACTTTTCTCATGGGTAGCTATAAGATAAGGATTTCATGATATCCACTTTGCCCAACCTAGATTTAGTAGTATATGGATCGTACTTTACGAAATTTTTGTTGACACGTTAAAAACATGGTTTTTTTTATGAGTCAATTGGAGTCGTTCTATTAATGATTGATATTTACAAAATTTCAACAATTTAACGATTAATATCTAACAGTTTAGTGGATATATGCAGTGTTATAAAATTCGGTCTATTCGGCCGAATATTCAGCTAAATATTCGTATTCGGTTGGAATCCGCATAGAAAATAAGTATTCGGTTTTGAATATTCGGCTGCATATTCGGTATTCGGTTCTGCATGTTCGGTGTTCGGTTTCTCATATTCGGTATTTGGTTCCACATATTCGGCCGCATATCTGCATATTCGGTAGCATATTCAGTCTCTGATATAAAATATTAGATATTTTATTAATTAATATGAATTCTCATTTTAAAATCCGCATATATAAATCTGAATAAAAATCCGCATATGCGGCCGCATACCGTATATGCGGTATGCGGTGGCCTTCCGAATACCGAATGAGAACCGAATTTCAAAACACTGGATATATGTCGTATATTTATTAGTAATAGTTTTTTGAGTAAAATTTGGATGCCAATGCACCCAATTATATATTTAATATTCACAAAAAAATTCTCTTTTCAGATTTCAAGCCTGCGATCTCCCACACGGAAAGTATTATTTTTTTGCTACTAAATCAAATACTGGCTCTCCTATGTCTATGCTACATGGAATCCGACTCTGCTGCTTTTATTCCATAAAAGCAGGAACCTGCTTTTACCATCTCAACCATTCAAATTCGTTGAGATTTGTGCATGAAAAAGTTTCTTTATCGAGATACGTGAATGGAAAATTTTGAATGGTTTGGATAGTAAAAGCAGAACCCTGCTTTTATTCAATAAAAGCAGCAGAGTCGGATACTGCTACATGCAGTGATGAGAGGATGACCCTTTTGAAATTTTTTTATTTATAATACAAAAAAAAAGTTGAAAACGAAATTCAAATTGCAGTCATATAATTTTTTTGACCTGATATGAATCTAGCAAACAGCTCAAGTAATATATAATTTACAAGATCAATTGTGAGCTGTGTCGAGAATTAATTTTCGATCTAGTAGCAAGAAACAATGTTCTTCGTATAAGAGTGTAGGTTTGAAATATGAATAAAGATTTCTTTATTAATATTAAAATTTAAATATTAAACCTTCACTTTTCTTTAAAAAAAAAGAATTGTGAGCCTTCAATATAGTCTTGTATTGAACTGTTTACAAAAAAAAAAAAAAAAATTATTCCCCATCTCCTATCCCCATTCATCCCCCATCTTATTATCTTTTTATAACTAACTCATTAATCATCAAAGTCAAAGATTTAACTGTTGGACGCTACCAAATAATTATATATTATATATTAACACCTGCGTGCATAGATATTCATATTTATGCGCACGAGTTGTAATATCTATCAAATATTAGTGATCTCCAACTTAATTAATGACCGGAGATGAATGGTAAAAATGAAATGGGGATAGTTAGTTGGCATAAAAAAAATATGGCAGTGGCATGACATGTGCAATTTGACTTTAAAATTACTTTTTAATTTTTCATGTGATCATTGACTCTGCAATTATTCTTCCTAATTTTTCTTTACACCTTCCATTAATTAATTAGGTAGCTAGGTTAATCCAAGAATTTTGACTTATCTTCCTTAAAGTAGTGTACTTTTATTATCTTTTCAACTCTTTACCTTTCCCGGAAGTAACATCCTTCCAAAGTTCATGCTTGGAAGAGAAATCTACCTTCAGAAAGAAGAAAAAACCAATTCATTGTAGTCAAAATCTAGTTGAAAACAAATGCCATTAGGCGCATATAGGAGGGTTCATTTTAGGTGATTCCCACTATATATTGTAGTAGGCCAAAAGAGGTAGAGAAAAGAAATAAATGGGTAGACAAGATTCTAAAGGTGTAAGAAAGAAAAGAAAAGAAAGAAAGCAATCACAATGATACGATAAATCACAGTATCATACATCTGTACCCTACCCAGACAGAAAGATTTGGTCTGATACGGACCATTGATTTAACTTCTCAGCACGTTCCTTGAAGGCACATTTGGTGCCAACAACAACAAAATGAAAGATACAGGAGCATCTATTTGGGAACCTTTTTGTGCCAAAGATCAGAATGAGCATGATTTTCTTTGATACAGGTTTTGTGACTGCTCTGTGTTGCAAATGACACAGAGCGCAGTTACCAGTTAGGGTACTGTTACTAATTTAACTTGACCAACTTAATTTGTTGGTCATTAATTTTTGTAAACATTTGTAAGGAAATCACACTTTTCTTTCTTTCTTTCTTATTTAACTTGACCGACAAAAATCTGAGTATGCTGTCAAAAGCTTAATAACCTTCTTTTAATAGAGAAGTGTAGCATTTACTGGTAACTGATACTTTCCACATGGATTGTGCAATAGAGAATTCAGTACTGGTGAAAAATGGGTCTAACAGTAGTCAATCAACAGTTTTATTATGCCTTCCAGTGGATTTGGTTAGGGGTCCACTATACATAAAGACAGCTTAAAAAGGGATAATTGGGCCTAAAATGAAGCATGGCATGCCAAGGGAGCCAGCTATGAAAGATCTCTGGTAGGCCCTCTTGAGCAGGATTTGATGTTTGCTTCTCACTACCTGATCAGTAATTGGCTATACCACAAATCTATGCCGCCTCCTTTTATTTCCTTTTTCTTCCTTTCTTATATTCCTTCTACAGCTTTCATGGAAAATCCATAATAAATGGTACATTTCAAGCATCTTCATTCTTACAAAAACGAAAACGAAATGTTGGAAATTTGTACATTAAAGTATAAAACTTTCTGTTCTTGCGTACAAAGTACGTCGATCCTCTCCGCTTTTCTAAAGTACTTCTCACAAATATTTCATCTTTTTACTTGTCTGATTAATTTTACAAAAATGAGACACGCGTAATCGATGCTGACATAGTTGAAAACGAATAAAAGAGTAAAAGATCAATTTGTTGAAGATTGGCTGTGACCGTTTGTATTTGCTTATACCATTACCGACGGATCATTTCCAGGCAAGGAGGTAAATGCTCAAGTATAGTGTTGCAGATGCACTGGTATTGAAAGCTCATTTTGTCGGTACGATGGCCAGAATATTACGGTGCGCTTAAGAAGGATCAGAAATTATGACTGTAGGTCCTCATTTGTCATTCAAGATGGGAGGAAGGAATTAAAGAAATGGTACTTTTTAGGAGTTAATTGGTAAAATGGTAAGTTATTGGGTACAGAATTTATTGTTTGTGCATCATGCTTCACTGGTTAATTAGATGCGTGTATACAATTTGTAGGCATAAAGAGACTATATGAATGTGTTTGAATGTTTACATGTGAGTGCAGAATAGGAATAGATGAGTGTGGTTATATAAGTTGGGTATGGCTAAACATTTTTTTGTGAAACTTAAATCCTAATTGTCATGTTTGGTTGTGGAGTAAAATTAATGAGTGGTAAATTACTTACTTTATCTTACTCCTCATATTTTACACTTTGTTTGACAGATTATGTCCTGGATTAAATTAATCTATATATGAAGAAGTAAGATATTGAAAAACAAATTCAAGTGTATGAGATAAGTGTGGAGTGGGTTAATCCATCTGAAGAGGTGGGATAACTTACTCCAGATTAGCTCACCTCTTATTCTGTTTTACATCTATTTTACTCTTTGTTTGACTCTTTAAGCGTGGAGTAAGGAATTTACTCCACCACTTATTCCACAATCAAACGTGGCCAAGATAACACATTTAATAAGTGTGTAAAGGTATACAGGCATAGTTAATTTTAGTTCTACCATAAAATTTAAATAACTTAAATACATTTTCTATAGATAACCAGTATATTCCTATAATTTTGTCAAGTACTATAAACGATATGTTCACAGCATATTTCCATGTTCAAAATAGAAAGGAAAGGGCCATACAATGACTGAAATTGGAACAAAAAGGGCTGATTCGGAATTTGTGGTAACTTTAAAACCCAATTTAGTTCTCACAGGGAAGGAAATTTGGACTTTCTCTTTTCAGGGTTTGTCAAGCCCAATTTACTTTCTCCAATGTTTGAAATTTTAGTTCTGTTTAATGATTTAAGCTGTTCCCTTTTCTTTTCCTTTTTTTTAAGGAGAAAATCCGTAGGTATTTTGCATTAACTTAAAACACAGTTCCAACAATATTACAGTGACATAAAAGACAAAAGTAATCCTAAGATAAACTAAAGGAAAACAAACAACATAATTGAAGAAACATAAAAGTAAAACTGGGATCCTTCTATGGCTATGAAGATGGAGTTAGGTGGTGGTGATTTTTAAAAAAAGTTCCTCATAAACTTAAAACAGAGTTTCTTGTGTGCCTGTATTGTATTATTCTGTTACCAGCAGTTGTTACTTGCATCAGATGGCAGGCCATGATACTGCAAAGGCCTTAACAGGACTTGTCAGAAACTGCATGGCCCCTTTTGTCGGCCCAATTGGGCCTCGTTTCAATATGGGATTGGTGGGTTTTTAATTTCGTCTACCCAATTTCGTTAATTCGGATATTGGAGTTGGAATCACCTCCGTTTTAAATTTTAATCCAAATACAAAATGGCCCTTTCTTTCTTCTCACTTCTCAGTACCATATTTTTAGGTTTTTTTTAATCATTTAAAGGGAAATGTGGTCCTACTATACTCACCAGATGCGAATTATATAGTCCCTTCAAATGCAAAGAAATGGAGCCTCCAGTGTCCGAACTGGAGATGAATCATACTAAAATGGATCTTCAGCAGTGCCGGATATTGTAGAGTCATAGTCATCTTTATTTTCTGGCCCCATTAATTAATAATGTAAAAAATTGTTCATACTAGGAAAATCTCTATTTCTGATTGGACCTTTCTAGAACTTCTCTTGTAATTATGTTCAGTAACTTTTTTCAATTTGTTCTTAAAGTCTTCAAAGAGAAGGGTTCAATACCTCATGTCTTTCATATCTTATAATATCTCATTTTTATATCTTTATTTTTAAAGTTAAAATTATCGATCCAAACCGTTTAATGTGATATTCATACGAAAATATGCTCGGGATGAAATTTTATAATTTTTGAATTTTTTTAATATTTTTTTAAGATAGATACAATATAACTATTTTTGGACCGTTCAATAACAGTGATTTTCAACCTATATAAAAAAATAGTAAAAAAATTTGAAAAATTATAAAATTCCATCCCAAAGCATATTTTAGTATTGGTATCACGTTGAGCGGTTCGGATTGATAGTTTTAACTTTGAAAATAAAAATATAAAAAATGAGATATGAGATATGATGAGATATGAACAAATAAGATATTGGAACCTCCTCTAATATCAAATACTGGTAGATCAAGCACCGAGGTTTCTTTTGGTTGAATCTGTTACCGCATTAATTTGATAATGCTTGTATATTCAGGTGTTGAAATTTTAAATCTCCCGTCAAAATCCGAGCTTCACGGATCCCATTTGTGTGTGTGTATATATATATATATATATAAGGACCGTGAAGATTTATTTGACCGTAGTTCACCTAATTTTAACATTGAATTAATAACGATGTAACTAACTTTGTTTTGTGGCCTTTGATGTAACGAATTGCTCGCACCTGACTCTCTATTCTCTAATGGTGTTATGAAAAAAAAAAATTTATAAATAAGCATCTAAGAAATGATGCAAGAAACTTCTGTGTCTGTACATAGAAGCGATCGAGAAGTTTACCTTGAATAGAAAGAGCTACATTGCATCTACAAAAAGCATGCAGAATAAAACAACAAAGTAGGCTGCTGATAATCTCTTTAATTGTTATTTTCTTCCCTAATGATCCTCAAGTAGAGATTGTTTATAATAAATGAAGCGTTCAATTCATTGCCTAGCACATGGTGGCTATCTCATCATCATATTCTCACCAGACAAAGAATCTGGCTTTGGCTGATACTGTCGTTAATTAATCGCACCTGTAAGTTCAATAATCACATATTAAAAAAAAGGTTAAGTGTTGTTTATTTTGATTCCTGCACAGTTATCCATAAACCGAATGCGGAGGCAGGCAGGAGGAACCTGGCTACATGCATTTTCCAATGTGTATGTATTAATTTCTTTCCCTTATCATCTTCCTTCAGGCTCCCCCACATATTATTGTACTAATTATTGATCACAAGACTCACAGAGCTTTTATATTTTGGTCCCTACCGGATCCAAATCTCCTCAAAACAGGATCCTCTTCTTCCTCTTTTCTCTCTGTCGTCTCTCTTCAAAATCAACAGAAAATGAAAATGGAGTCCGTTATTCTAAAAAAGTGGAGTCCACTAAGATTATTGAAGAGCAGAAGCCTAAGTCTACTATATAAACATCTGATTGTCTATATAAGCACTTGGTTCATCTATATAAGCATCTAAAAATAAAAAAATGCTCATTTTCTTAAAAAAGAAGAAGCATATTTGGATCCAGTCCCTACCTACCAAATTTCATTTTGCAATTCAACTCTTTAGCTGCATTGCATGTAAACAATAGGAGAAGTGACAGTTTAATTTGTATTGTTAGGATAAGGATGGAAATTAAACTTTTGTTAAAATATAAATGCTTTTCTTTGAGTGAGTCTATGGTACTATGTATAGCACAGATTGGTCCGTGATACGAATCAGTTTTTTTATTTTCAAAACTCTAACAGTCGATCCAAACAATTCAGTGATTTCCACATGAATATGTACTTGCAGGCCGAATTTTAAATTTTTTAGAATTTTTTTACTATTTTTTTAAGATAGAAAGAAAATCATTGTTTTTAAATAATCTAGAAGTTTCAGATCAAGTGATATTCTACATATCTCAAAAAATAGTAAAAAAATTATAAATAAAAAATATAATTTGATCTTCAAGTACATATTCATATTAAAATCATAATAAATGGTACTGATTAACTGTTAGAATTTTGAAAACGAAAATAGTGATCCGTATTACGGACCAATCCGTGTATTACCTGTGTACCTAAAATATTATTCAAAGAGCTAGAATTCAACATTGATGTCAAAGAAAGAATACTTCAATTTTCTACAAATAAGTATTCTGATTAAATAAATATATAAACATCGATGTGAAAGAAATAAAACATGAATTTTCTGCAAATAAGTATTCTGCTTAAATAAAAATTAAAAAATATCAATGTCAAAATATTAAACATTTTTAAAAAAATGAAGTACAACGTTGGCTAGAAAAGCTTTTCACTTGATCAGTCTGCGTTTCACTCCAAACATCAATGTTAAAAAACTAAAATATTAATTAAATAAAATAAATAACATCGATGTGAAAAAAATAAAACATAAATTTTCGACAAATAAATATTCAGCTTAAATAAAAATTTAAAAATATCAATGTCAAAATATTAAACAATTTTTTTTTAAATAAAGTACAACATTGGCTGGAAAAGCTTTTCACTTGAAGTGAAATGCATTTCACTTCCAGTCTGCGTTTCACCTCAAACATCAATGTTAAAGACTAAAACATTGATTGTCTGAAAAAGAAAATGCATATCCAGCTTGTATTTCTGCTAGTATCTAAGATTCAATCTAAAACGTACTAAAAAGTAAGTTTTTTTTTTTTAAATTCCAAAAATAAAAAAGAAATTGGGTCAATACCTATTCCAAATACATTAACAAGGATTAGGTGCATGCTCTGAGGAGTCAGGAGTGAGGAGATCACAAATTCACAATTGTAGAAGTTTTAAAATAAGCATGAGAACAAAGGGAGAGAAGGGTGTCTGATGCCCATCGGACCAGAGTCTGTTTGATGGGTGTCCGATACCGTCCGATTCACTTCAAAATCTGTGCACATGACTTTAATATCTGTGTCGTTTTCTTTAATATATGTGCGCATAGATCTTGAAGTGAATCAGACGATATCGGACACCCATCGAACACTGTTCTGGTCCGATGGGCATCGGACACCCCCCTCTCTCGAGAACAAAAGCACGGGTAGCATCTTTTCTTTCAAAGACAGCGGATGTTGTGACTTGGTTGGAAATCAGAAGACAGGATAACAACAAGTAAAATAATTTTCTTGTGAAATTGGTGGACAATTTTTAATGTCGTCCGTAATTGCAAAGAATATAAAATTGACCGCTAACTATTGTTAAATGTATTTGTCTGGCTATAATATTTTACATTGTACTAAACTACTAATAGATGTTTACCAATACCTAAATTAACACACATAATTATTTATTTATTGTTGAGTATTTTGTGTATAGGGTTTTGGCTGTAACTTTGTACTTTTTTATCTTTTAAATTTATAAACATTGATTCCAAATGAAATGGTTGATTGCAAGCGCACAATCCAATCAAAGTAGTACTTGGGATATCGAACTGCAGAGAGCAAGATTAAGACTTAGTTTAAACTCTTGAAATTAATTTCAGAAAAAAGGAAATAAAGTAAAGTGCAATAAAGTAAATAGGGGGGTTGTTCTAACAATTTCTAATTTTGGGTTCAATTTAACGAAAGAAAGGAGTTTTAAACAATTAAAGTAAATAAAGGAAAGAAAAGTTGGTTTGCTTTCAAGTTGAGGAGATCTAGGGGCATTCGGTCTACAATCCCTTGATAATCTTATCTAATCGGTATTTGTTTAAATTCATGTATGATTTGACGAGATTTCTAACATAATATGTTAAAAAGTGTCACTTTCGTGAATTAACAACATGCCTAGATAATTCGGACTTCACATTTAAGTCCCTCACCCTAGCTATCTAGGTTATGAAGTTCTTGTTAGTCTCTCATCTCCTCAAATATTATTACTTCACGGTTAAATGCATCGTACCAACATCCGATTTGACTTGAGATGTCCTAATTAGGGTTTGACTTCACCGTTAAGTCCTTCATCAAATTTCTAATCTTAATTTCTGTAGTTCCGGCTTAGATTACAAATTAGTTAAATCTTAATCCAAACCTAATTCCTAATATTAAATAAATCATAATTTATGTCCTTTATCAAATTCGTAATCTTGATAGATCGTTCTTGGATGATCAATATGAGCAGAATTCTCTCTCTTAAATAGCCTATTCTACACCCTAAAAACATGGGGAGCAGTTAAAAATTTGTCCCACACGTTTCCTATAATTTTAACTACTAAACTTGGCCAACGGGGCATGATTTGGATTTCCAAAAATAGCAAAACTGTATTTTTAGTTGTAATGTGGCTAAAAGTGCGTCCGTACAGGATTCTACATTCTGAATTTGAATTTTTCTTCCTTCATGAAAGTTGTATATCTTCTCGTTAACTTTCCGAAAAGTGGTCATACGCTCAAAACGGAGTTCGTATGACAAAGTTATTCTCAAAATACGAAATGGTGTCAGTAGCTGAAATTTCGGCCGAACTGAGTGCGTCCGCACTGTGCTCGGACTTTTTCTGTGCGACCAGAATGCGGTCAGCATCGATATCCGTGCGTCCGCACTGGCACAAATTTTTATGAAAACCTTATTATACCTTTTAAAAATTGGCGCGCGTCCAGAAATCATTCTAAGTACTTATTTTGGCCGTATCGGAATCCGTGCGTCCGCACTGAGCTCTGGAAGGCCGCATTTTGGTCTGTTTTTGCCATTTTCTGCAATTTAAAACAAGCATACGCTGTAACTTGATTCCAGGTGTAATATATGACATTTATATACTATAATAAAAGATATTTAAAGTATTTTTAGGATAAAATCTAGATCGAACATGTGTAAATGTGTGGATATTTTATGCATATCATTTATATGTGTTCATATATTGAAATTCTATATATTTTGTGACATTAAAATATATTTTATGGTATTTGTCACAATTTAATAATGTTAATTAGAAATCAATCTCCCTGGTACAGATGCTATATTTCAAAATTAGTAATTATAGTCAATTATATTGAGCATAAAATCAAGATCAGATTAATTAGTACTTATCATCATCACCCTTACCTAACAGAAAGTAAAATAATAAAGAAACCAACGTCATCAAGTAGCATATCAAGGTGATTAGAGACTAGGTCAAGATGGAAACAGGGACAGCAAAACAAAAATCCAGGGACAGAGAGGTGCATGCAGATGCAGTGCAGGAATCTAGCCTGGTATGATTGCGACTAATGACCATTTATTATCTATCTGTCTCAAGCTGTCCATAAGATATCATCAAGTGAACCCCTTAATTACAATTTATTGAGAACATAATTAATATTTTGTGTGATACATGCTAACATATCCTATCTTTGACTACCGACATTTGGACCGAATTCGTATCCAGTAGAGTATCGCAAAAGAGAATCTTCTATAATGATTT
Organism: Carex arenaria; assembly: GCA_964058825.1. Taxonomy (NCBI): domain Eukaryota; kingdom Viridiplantae; phylum Streptophyta; class Magnoliopsida; order Poales; family Cyperaceae; genus Carex; species Carex arenaria. The sequence goes on along the minus strand of CAXKVW010000344.1, from coordinate 109,580 downwards.
CCTTTTTAGTGGATCCGGACTGTTCTTTTAACTTGGCATGAATCTCAAAACTCAATAATACTGCCTCCTATTTTCTCCCGAATGTCAAACCGACTGAGATTTAATCTCAAACCATAAAGTGATGCGCATCCTCTATAGTAATAGAGAGGATATGGATCCCATTCGGACTAGGGGTTTCAATGAGTACAGTGCGGGATTTAAATCGGCTAAAATCCGAGATCCCAGCAGTCAAACTGTTCCGAGATGCGTGCACAGAAAAAGTTGAACTGTTGGGATTTCGGAGATTTCAGGAGATTCGAATTTCAGCAGATTTAAATCCGTACAATACGGGTATGGTGGAAGCATTTTTATATTTAGTGAATTGATCTTATCTATATCTTATTCGTACCTATTAAGAATTGATTTTATCATATCTTGCCCATATCCGTTAAAATTAGTAGGTAACAAAACAGTAGCAGGTGAATAATGAATAATACTAATAATCTATTCCATCGAATAAACTCAAAAATATAAACCTCAAGTGTTTTGTATATTCTATTTTACTAAATACAAATATTACTTACGATATTCCAAGGAGGAAGTCAAATTTTAAAGAGACTTGAAGGAGGAAGCTCTATGCCTACAACCGCGCAATATTCAAGATTGGTTAAGAGGAAGGAGGAAGATGATTGAATTAATAAACCAGGTTGACAACAGAGAAAATTAAAAAGAAAATTAGAGTCATCTTGTACTGTAAATTATTTCTATTTTCACGATTAAGGACCTCGACAATAGTGACGAAGAAAGAAAATTATATTATCAGGTTCAGCATGGATATAGCGATGGAAAATGAAAGAATTGAATATCTATATATAATTTTATTTTATATAATTCCCTGTTACCCAACAGGTAAGAAATAGCCTTTACCCATACTCATATCTATTTAGCTAACGGAAAAAAATTTTTACCCATACATATATCCAATAAGCTAACGAAAAAATAATCTTACCCATACCCGTCTTATCGAATACGATACGGGTAGAATAAATGGTTAAAATAATGCCATTCACACTCTTACATTCGGTCCTTATTTTGTCCCTTGGCCGAAATTTTTATTCTTACCATTTAAAAGAAAAGTTAAATCAAATAACTATGATTTGGTCATAATTTTATTTTTGACACGAAACTCCGGACATAAACTGAGTGTCCGCAGTTTGAACTGAGGACGAAATGCATTTTTCAGTGGAAATCACGGAATGTTTATTTTTTTAGTGCGGACATAATTCTTACCGTGGTTATTTGATAGGATTTCTTTTTCTTTTTTTTAGTGCAAAAATTCCAAATTGTTTATTTTAAAATACAAAATACATCAAATTGATTGAATTGCTGAGTTGTAAAATAACTTAGATGATGTCAGAAATTAATCTAGCAATTTTATTTAATTTACAGTGGAAATCACGGAATGTAAATGGATTGATAGAAGTTGTTTATATCTTTTTCAGTGGAGACTTAGAGTTTAAATTCTAACAAAGGGCAGCTAATTAACCTTCTTCAATCACTGAGGATATTTGAAATTGAATTAATTTTTTTGTTGTTGTGGAAAAGATGTGAAATATGATTAAAAACAAATTATAAAAAAGTTGGCAACAATCCACCTTGTTATAATATCTATTTTCTATCTAATGATTAGGGGTGTCAACCGATATGGTAAGAGTCGGATGGAAGCATTTTCATACCTATACTTGTTACAAATTGTTCTTATCCGTATCTTACCTTTATCGGTTACAAATTATCTTATCTGTATCGGTTATCGGATAACGAAACGGTAACGGATAATACCAATATAATAATTATTATTATTATTTATTAAATAAAATATTAAAGCATATACATTCATTTCACATACATATACTTTATTGATAAAAGAAATTTTGATCATGCTAAGCGCAAGTAAATCAATAAAGTACTCTTTTCAATACTTATTAATGTGTGTGTGTGTGTGTATTTATAATTACTCAATCGGATAACGGGTACAAAATAGACTTTATTCGTATCCTTATCCATTTAGATAACGAAGAAAAAATTTACCCATACCTGCTCCGATAAGTTTCTGAATTTTTTTTTAATCTGTACCCATTTTATCGGATACGATGTAGGTTAGGTAAACGGATAAAAGGATACCATTGACACCCCTACTAATGATTGATACTTCGAGACCATATCCTCATTAATTATCTTGATTAATACTCTTAATTCCAAAATTTAGCTTGATTATTGGTTACACTACTTGACTAGTTGTTAGCTGTCGTAAAAATTCGGCGTCTTGATAACTGAGAAATCCATCATGATCATTATGGGGGCTGTTCGGCAAGCATGGATTAAGTCTACTTAAGGCTTAATCCGCTTCCTTTAGCTTCCTTAGCCGCTTAATTCTGCCGAACACCAGTTCCTTAGTGCGGATTAAGAACACCTCCTTTAGCCTCCTTTTGCCCGAATCTTAATCCCCTGCCCGGACCTTAAGGCACCTATACCCCCTCCTTAAGCGCTTAATCCTTCACCCACGGATTAAGACAACCGAACATCGGTTCCTCAGTACTCCTTAAGTACGTGTTCGGTGAAGCTCCTTTAGCCTTTAATCTTCACTAATCCTGCCGAACAGGACCTCCTTAGTGGGGATTAAGCGACTTCCTTTGCTCCCAATCTTAATCCAGCCTCTCCCCTTCCTTAGCATTTCAGCCTCCTTAGCACCTTCCTTAGCGTCACTTTTCTAATTTTGGATGACAATTTTACCCTCGTGGGGGCTGCTCCTTAAGGAGCCCATCTTCTCCTTTTTATTTTTTTATTTATTTCTCTCTCCTCAACAACACAGAACCCAAGAATGGAGAAAAATTCTTCCTCCGCTCTTTGCCGTATTGCACCAGTTCTCTGGTGACTAACTCATAAAACCGATGTCGAATATAGCTTCGTCTCGGGACGCTCTTTATTTTGAGATCAAACTTGATGGGTATTACTTTCTTCTTTCTCGTTGTTACTTCTCCTTAGGTTGTCGGTGCCGGCAACAAGCGTTTAAGGCGGGGAGGGGAGGGGAAGGAGGTGGAGAAGACGATTGCGAAGTTGCTAGAAGTGGGAATCTCCATCAGAGGAAACACTGAGGTGTGTTATTACTAATTAATTTGGGTTTTAATAAGTTTTCTAGATAATTTTGTTGTTAAAATTGCTGCACTTTAGTCTTTAGGAACACCGGTAAATTCGAGATATGTGCTACTGCCGCATACAAATCTGACAGGTGAGTTCATAGTATTTAATTTATAAAATGTGAATTGCTTTTGTTTCTTTATAATAGACATCAATTATGAACTTAAACATTTATTTAATATTTGATATTTGTTTTGTTTATCGATAGGGGAGAAGATGAATTCAAGCAAGAGGAGCTGAAACGCTACCAGTTACAAGATAAAGAAACAGGTTTATTATACTGCTATTAAAATAGTATATGGTTTTGTGAGGATGTATGTATATAAATGAAATAGGCCAAAAAGGATGTTGATTACTGTCATTATATGCAATTGGCATTATCTTTTTTAATATCATAGTTATGTAATTGCTTGTAATCAGTTAGTTTGAGCTGAATTCTACGTAATTAATGCGATACTGTAATTGTTATTTAATTACTGTAATTTTTCATTAACTATTTAATTTTAGATAAGTTAAATTATTTACATGTAAAGAGAATGAGACAAAAGGGTATTTAAGTCTTTACATTATACAATATATATTTTATTTGTATTAAGCTTTCATACTTAATCCTCTTACTTTACCGAACAAGTGCTCCTTAGAATGGATTAAAAACTTAATCCTTCATCCTCCTTAGAGTGCTGCCGAACACATCCTAAGTTCTTAATCATTCACTCTTTAATCCTTTGTTACCGAACGACCCCATGTAGAATCAAGGAGAGCAATTTGGGTTTGATGCCCATCGGATTCAAACTGAGTGCGATGGGTTCAATAACTGTCCCATCCGCTCTAAGATATATGTACATTGCTTTAATAATTAATATCCATGCGCACGGATCTTAAAGCGGATCGGACGGTTACGGAACCCATCGAACCCAAACTGCTATCCATAGGAAGATGATGGTTAAAAAAATCGGCCGAATTAGATCAAAAACTCCTTTTTTTTTATTAACTATGTTATAAATTAAAACATGCAAGCAATAACTGAGACTATATTTTTGAGTAAAAATTAAGTCATACAATTAAATAATATTCGCAATAAAAAATTTCATCCGAATTTTAAATATGCAATGTCCCTTCAGTAGACATTGTTTTTGTCACTAAAAAAGATGATTCTCCGCTATATTTCACTCTCAGAGATGATATTGAAAAGTCAATCGATATGTATTAAAGTTTTTTATGAGATAATTCTAATATGTTTTAAATCTGAGTTAAAGTCGACAAATTCCTAACTGTCTCAATTTAAAGATTTCTCAAACATACAATGAACAATGAATTGATGAAGTAATGATCCAAAAAAGGTTTCTTAAAAACAATTATGTACTGTACAATTATATTTAGTTTGAATTTGGAAAATTTGGGGAATTTTTTCTAGAAACCATAAATAAATAAAAAAATATCAAACCAACTTGATTGCCTTGGTTTTTACAAAAATTATAAAAATTGAGATGTTATTTCGGTCCGAAGTATTTTTTTTTTAAATGTCATTTTGGTCCGAGTCATTTTCACATATTTCGAAAAAAAATGATATAATTGTTAGAGTAAAACTTGTGGAAACAAATCGAACTAAAATAACAATTCAGTACGAGAAAAAAAACTACTTCAGATCGAAATAACATCTCGGTTCTTATATTTTTGTAAAAATTAAAGTAATTAAGTTGGTTTAATATTTTTTATTTATTTATGGTTTCTAATTTTTTTTTCAATTTGGGCTGGTATTTTTCTTCCCAAGACTAATAAAATAAGAGAAGCGAAAAGTTGGAGACAGTTATAAAATAATATATACTTTTTAAATGACAAAAGATATGGGGACATGAAAATCCCCAAGGTGTCTACGTACCCTCCAGAGTCCTGACACATCTCTCTCTTATTAAATGCTTTCTCTCTCCACACACCTGAAATTTTGATCAGAAAAAAAACTCTTATCTCAAAAATCCGAATTTCCTGCTTCTCTGCTAGGAATTTTTTTATAAACCATAAATAAAAAATAAAAAATAACAAACTTACATGATAGTTTTAGTTTTTACAAAAACTACAAGTACCAAAATGCTAAATTGGTCCGGATATTTTTTTTTCAATTGTGCGGAGATGGCATCTCGGTCCGGTTAGTGTTTTCACAATTTTATAACCAAACTATATGGTTGTTGGTGATTTTTTTTTTTTTTTTGCTTTGCCGAGTTGGGTACTCGGCCGCGAATTCCAATATCGGCTCATAATTTGTTTTGGTTACAAAAATATATTATTTGTTAGAGTGCCAAATTCCAATATCAACATATATGATTATTTGTTTTTTTAGGGTGTCAAATTCAAGGAAAAAAAATTTAATTTTCTGTTACATGTTGACTAAAATTTCGTGAAAACTTTTGCTCCAAGATGTTATCTCGACACAACACAAAAACTAAAACCATCAAATTGATTTGTGAACTTTTCTTTTTTTTATTTATAGTTTATAAAAAAATTCCTCTCTGCTCGGGGTGTCAACCAGTGCAATACAAGTCAGGTGAGCCATTTTCACACCTGCACCCATTATGATAATGAAAAAAAAAAATTATTCTTATTAAATGCTTTCTCTTTCCACACCTGAAATTTTGATTAGAAAAAAAATCTATATTTCAAAAAAACCGAATACTCTGCTCCTCTGTTAACAGGATTTTTCTGTCCACCATTCAATAAGTCAATCTCTAATTTAGTTGACATATATTCTTTCATCTCACTAATAAGGATCTTTTTAATTAATTGATTGATTGTAGATGATTTAAAAAAATATTTTCTGAACTAGAAACGAGTCTCAGAAAAATTCTGTACAGATCGTCTGATTATTTCCTGAATTTAAACGAGTCTTGTCAAACATATGGAACTAGCCACCGAACAAGTAGAAGAGCTACCATAGATAGAGTAATAATTAAGGGTGGAGTTAGACTTTCAAATAGGGGCGGATCTAAAGCCATTCAAAAGGTGACTAAACTACTCTATGATTTTAAAATTTTAGTTATGTATATTAAAGTTTAATTGAATTTTAATCTTTTTGGAACAATTTATATAGTCTAGCCCCCCTCATAAAAATCACATCTTTACTTGTAGTCTAGTAGTAAGAGTTTATGTTGTGATTGGAGAGCATGGGTTCAATTCCTACTAGCCACAATTTGTGTATTTTAAATTTTAGCCACCCCTAACAATATTTTCTAGTTCTGCCCCTGCTTTCAAACTATGAAGGTCAAATATGAATGGAGGTCAATCATGTAAATTTTCCGTGCACGTAGTGAGAGTCAATTTACAGTATCCATAACATTTTACTCTAAATTGTATAAAAAAAATGATACATATATTGATTCCTATTCAATCAATTTGCATCCGCCTTGGTAATAATTTCATCTAATTTTTTGGGTTTGATTTGAATTTGAATCAATATTGACCTACATCCGCTCAAAAAAATATGACATAGTTTGAAAAATTTATACCTCATAAAAAAATTTAGTTTACTGGTATTGGGTTTTTTATGTATTGTATTAGATTTTTAGTTTACTGGTACTTCCTTGTTGATACTTGGTTTTTTTATTATTTTTAATTTACTGGTATTGGCATTATATAAAACTTGCAGGTTTCAATTCTCAAAAAAAAAAAAAAGAATTCCACAATTTTTGTTTTCATTCCACCGATATCATTTCAAAATTTGAAACTTTGTAACAATCTGAAAGTAATTAATTAAAAAGATCTTCGAGAATTTGGTTCCCTATTTCAATGGTCTATTATTTATATCAGCACTGATATCTCGTCAGAACAAATTGAGATCCAATCAGGTATCTGAACTGGTAAAATAAAATCTAGATTATTTATTTCAATATGGCACGGATCATAAAGCAGGTTCGGAAAATAAAATCGCTCGACTGAGATTTTTCTTAAATAAGTGCGGTATTTGAAGGATACTAGGCAGGAGTGTAAACGGTCGGATACGAATAGTTAAAAATTTTATCGTATTTTTATCCGTTATAATTTTTCAGATATGGATACGAATCGAACAATTTAAGTAATTTTCTGAATTCGAATTCGGAATAAATCGGATAATATCCGATCTGTTTACACCCCTAATACTAAGTTTTCGAAATTTATTCTACTACTACATTTCAAATTATTTCATGCATTTTGCTGTTATAAATCAGAGCCTTGTATCAGTTCGACAGCGTCCGATTACTATTTCAGATATTTTGGACTGAATTTTTTTTTTTTTTAATCACCGATCTCTAGATATTCAAATCTCTATTCAGCAAGATAGGACTGAAACTATCTTATAATTAATTCAACAATTTAATAATCTTCAATGTTAGTTAATTGCTCTCTCCAAACAAATAGGAACATGATATCAATAATAATTCCTCTCACTTCCCCCTCAATTTATTTTTTTTAGCGTTGAGACATGTTTTACGTACGTCTTTATTAGAAAAATAATTCAGACTAAATCATAGATAATATGACGCTTCTCACATACTTTATTGTTACAAAAAAAACCTAAGATAAAATACTAGATAAATTAGACCAGAGGGCATCAAACACAATATGTGCTACAAGAACAGACTTGTTTAAAATTCATATTTGATCTAGTGACAAAGAACAACGCTCTCTGTGTGAGAAATTGTTAGTTAGAAATTCAGAAGGAGGGTTCTTGATAGACAATAAAAATAGAGGAGGGCTCAAATACCAAATTGATATGCATTCTTATCTTTATTTTTTAAATCTAAATGGTAGATTAGTATCATGATCTCAGTATTAAATGGTGCATGGAACCCAAATTTTATATTTTTTGAACATTTATTACTATATTTTTTAGATAGACACAAAATCATTGTATTTCAGAAGATTCAGGACTATATAAAAACAATAATTTTGTACCTATAAACAAATAGTAAAAGATTTCCAAAAAAATAAAAATTGGTCTTCAAGCACATATTAATATGAAGATCTGTTGGACAATTCGGATCAATTATTAGAACTTTAAAAAAGAAATAAGGATGCGAAGCATGATTTTAGGACACGAAAATAATAGAAGCATTTGAGCCCTCATAAAAACAATAGAAATTTTAAGACTAAACCTTCATCTTTCTATTTTAAAAAATCATATTTATTCACTGTATTGTAATACACCATCTATAATATAATATATATATATATATATATATATATATATATTCACTGCGTTAAAATACACTATCTATAATATTTTGCTTTAGATATTATGTTGGGAACCAAATTAATTTTTAATATGTTGGATTTTTTTTTATATTTAGTGCAATATGTCAATTCTAGGAGAGAAACATGTAATATTATGTTTCTTTTACATTATTGTTCTCTCTTCCTCTCTCCAACTCTCTACTTTTTTTTTTTTTCCAATATTATAAAAATCCTAACATTATTTTTTAGAATAGTTCGTAGGCGCACACACAACACTAACGCACCCACCCACCCCCCCCCCCCCCCCCCCCCCCCCCAATTCTAATTCTACCCCTCTATGGGAGAACTAATGCCTTAACCGTCTGCACTAGACAACTGTGATCCAAAATCCTAACATAACATTTAAAAGGGGGGCTTTACAATTTTTTACGTAACATGTTACAACGCCCAAACACATTCACTGTTTTCAGTGTCAATTTGATTAAATCTTTAAGGTAATGATTCAAAATAATTTCAGATATGGTCTAACTGCATAATTATTTTGTCACATTATCTCCGCATAAAAAAATTAACAGGTCAATTGGGAGTTTAATAGGTATCAATGAAAATAACAGTTAACATTTAATTACCAAATTTTTCAATTGTTTGATGAAAAGTTAAAAACACTTTAACAAATAACGAAGAGCAAATCTATAAAATATTTTTTTAATTTGAACAGTTTTTTTTAAGCATCGATTTGAATCTTGTATGTTGGAACTATTATCTTGAAATTAACGCATTTGAAGTCAAATTTGGAAAACCATATAACACGAAATGCTATTTTCCTTTTGAAATAAAAATAGCTCAAATTTAAACCTGGAACATTTTTAAATTTAAGGGAAGCATATTTTTTAATTATTTTTTTAACTTTATTTTGGAATTTGTGAATTCAAATAAAAAAAATTCAATGATTTTTTTTCCTGCAATGGTTGTGGGACAAAATCCCATCAAAACCTACATTGAGATATCACAAGCTAACAGAGAGGCTAGTGTATCCCAATATATCCTCTCTGACAGTCTGACCCCACATATTTTGCAAGAATCATCTGATTTCCCTCCCCTGTTTTATTTTTATTGGCATACAAAGATATATTTGATTTTCTGCTTGATAATAATCTCCAGTGAAAAATCACAGGAATTCTGTAATTTTTGTTGATGAAAAAGAAGTAAAGGACATTTGATATATATCATATTTTATTCTCTCACATCTAATCAAAGTACAAGATTAAGTTGATCTGTTCAAGTTTCAAGTTTCAAGTTACAACGTGCCAGAAAAAAAAAAAAAGACAGTACCTTACTTTCACACACCATCACCTAAAGATATATCTTACAATTTCAAATCCATCCATCCATCCATCATCCATCAGAGAATAAAAATGTAAAAAGAAGATATATATAGAGAGAGAGAGGACCATTCCTCATGCGTCAGATATCATCATCCATCCGTACATGTTTATAACAAAATTCTTTTTGAGAGAGAGAGAGAGAGAGAGAGAGATGGGTATAGAAGATATTTTCCAGTGTCAGGGGATACTTTTGCAAAATATAATATACACTCCAAAAGGGGGGAAATAAGTCCAGAGATCACATAAATACAGACATGACTGGAAGTTGTCCCTCAACATTTAATTTGTTGCTCATAATTTTACAACTACTGAGCAGCTAAACAGCTGAACTCCATTCTCTTTCCAATAAATATAAAAGATCACGCATGATTTAAAGAGTGATGTATACATACATAGCTGGAAATAATAAAATGGGTACCAACTTCAAAATGAAAAGACTAAAAATTGAAACATAGGTCATCATAGGGTCAGGTCACAGGTTATGTTCCTCTTCTGACATTACCCGTTTCATGATCCATTTCATTCCTTTCACATCAGTCAATCACGGTTGTTTCTGTCACTTGGGAATTGGGAGTGCTTCAAAAATATTTAGTTGGTAGGATTTCAAGGCATGGTTTCAGGATCTCCCCTTTTGACATCTCCTCCCTCCTCTTTTTGCTTCATCAAGAATTCCTCCTGCACCATTTAATATACAATTATTATTCTTATCAACTTTCTACGTAATTAATTATTATCCATTACTTGCTACATCAAAATACTACTCAGTCAATATCACACAGAATCCGGATTAATTAGAACTTGCAAAATGCATGCAGTTTTGTACATATTTTTGTTTGTCTGAAACTCTGAATCAGGTGGTTTATGTGAGTTGGTGGGTAGCATTATGAGATTGATCAACCCTCTTAATTAAATAATTGATATAAATAAAGAATCAAATTATTGGTCTGATTCATTGTGTATATATATTCATGCATGTGATATATATATAATTTATGGAGATTTCGAACTAACCAATAATTAGGCACGGGTGAGTATGAACTCTGGTTCATGATACCAAATATTGATCCGTTCATGTCTTGTACAGTTTCTGGCTCTGGTTCACTGATAACACAGTCTAAGTTCACACCAAAGAGTCTCAACCGCCTTGAGTTAGTAGGAGCCACCACATTATTTGCACTACTTCTCTCTTCTCCATTTCTAGTTTGATCACCTGATCAATAATCATAACAAGATCATATACAGTATATATACGTCACTAAGATACTGCCAATTGAAGAATTGTGCTTCAGACTTCAGAGAAAGGAAATTAACTATATATAGTAAAGATAATTATACCTTGAAGGAAATAATTATAATGGTCTTGTTGCACCGGTGTGGTGCTGTAGGGGTTGTAACCAGAGCTCACTGGGCTAGCCGGGTACGAGCCATTACTAGCAGCCGGGCTCCATGGCTCTGTTGTGCTAACAGGTCCTGTCGACACACCCGCATTTGCACTCGATCCGCGCTTTCTCCACATTATATAGAGCCTGTCGCCAGTACCACCGATCCCATGAATCCGTTCAAAATATACGACGTCACCCGCTTCAAGCCGCTTCTCCTTCACGTACCGGCTCCAACCTTTGGTTAGCACATAGCTCTGGCTACTGGTCCAGTAACTGTACCGGAACCGCCATGCTTTCCCAGATTCATCCTCAAAGTTCAAAAGAAGGCCTTTTTCACCAGATTCAGAGTCTAAGGGGAAGTATTTCTCGGCGTATTGTTTCGGTATGACAAGGCGGTTTAGTTTTCCGACATCACTAGGGGTAAGAGGTTTTTCAAACATGTGCTCCTTCTCATATGTGTAGTATAGGTGTGGGGGTGGTTGGTGGTGGTGGTGGGGATTCATTTGGGGTTGCCAAGACCAACTTTGGATGTAGTCTTGTGGGCTATGGTTTGTTAGCATGGCGTGGTGTGGTGTTTACAGAAAGAAAGAGAGAGAGAGAGAGAGAGAATGGAGAAGAGAAGGAGTGATAAAGGTGTGTGGGGAGAAGTGAGGAGCATGCAGATATTATGGAAGGGGCATTTATAGGCTATGGATGAGGAAAGCTAGATTAAATGTATGTATATATGTTTAGAAGAGAGAATGCCATAGCCCATAGGCATAGCTAGCCAGCCCCGTAAAGATAAATGGTAATATTTTTTTTATAGCCATTGATCTCTGAAACATGTGATCAGCAAAGAGAAGATTGGGGGCCTCTTTTAGTTTAGGGGTCAAATATTTTAACCTAAGTGGACAGGAATAATCAAAACATGCATCACTGCTTCAAGTCCTTAATTAAAATGTTACCTTACATTTTATAATGCAAGGGTAAACACAGGACAACCTAGCTAACAAAATATTTACTAATTACAACAAATAATTTAAAATGTAGCCACCCCCCAATTCATATGCATCAAATGGCCTAGTAAAACTACTATATATGCGGCGCATAAAGCCATAGATTACAAGTGCAATATCAGCTATATATGAGCTACTAATATGTAGCTAGCTGCGAGCATTTGTTGTGTCACAAACATGAAATGTTTATAATTTAATCTTATATAATTTTATAATTGACATAATTTTGATGATGAATATAGTTTTCTTCGTAATTGATTTTGAAAATCAAAGGAACTTAATTCTGTATCACGTGTCAAAATATATAATGAAAACTACATATATATTTAGTGACATTTTGCCTTGGAAACTGCATTGCCGCTGATGTTAAATGATTAGATTCACTAAAACTTCTAAGAAAGTTACTTATTTATACACATTTAATGCTTCTGATACACTCCAAAGGTTTAAAAAGCACACAACAAAATTAACTGGGTTTGAGTACTTTTTATGGTGACGTTTTTGTTTTTTATTTTTTGGTTTCTAATGGTGACGTTATTGCGGATGCTTTTCATTAGCTGTTATCTCCATTATTATATTTTATTATATTAAGCATTACGATATCTTGATTCGTCAATAACTATGATTAAAAGATAAAATTTTAGATTTAATATCAGCCCTCCAATTAAATAGTTTGTCTTCTTTTAATTCTATGCATCTTTTTCATGTTTTTTTTTATGTGTAGAAGTCTAATTTATTTAAACACGTATTTGCCAAATGCAAATTGTATATCGTATTTCGGATTAATCTTGATTTCTATCATTAAAAAAAAAGTTATTTACGTGCAAATGTCTTTTAGAATGTCATTTAGGAACAGTATTTGTTATTTAGAATGTTATTTATTTAATTTAGAATGTCATTTATGAGATTTTTTTGTTCTCTTATATTATATGTCTCCATTGCAAACGCACGGGCACAATACTAGTTATATATGAATCATTGCAACTATTATTTCAAAAGTTGTAAAGTCGAAATATTAGAAAATATTAAAAATTAAAAATAGAATATTTGAGTTACATTGATAACAAAAAAATTAAAGTCGAAATATAAAAATGCTATAAATAGATATATTTGAGTTACATTGATGACCAAATTAAATATGTTTAATAATCATGATAACAGGTCTAATATTCAATTTTTCTGAATAAATACAAATTTAGATATATTTTTTCATTATTTAGATGAGATGATATATAGCTGTGTATAAAATTTGGTACAATTCAAAATGATTTCCATTATAAGTGGGCAAATGATTTCCATTATTGCACCAAAATATATAATGGATATATATATTTACGATCATGCATCTAGTTTGTTTAATTTCATTCTGTACATTAGTGTCATGATCAAATAATATTATCGGATATAAAGTTATAGAACAATTTTGTTTTAATATATAGTACATTAGATATTATTTATTTTCTATATATTAACTATTAATAAAGTTTTAGCATGGTGAACCAATAATTATCATTAGCACTAAATTAAAATTTTAATATAAAAATGTGATATCAAGCATACAAAGACACAAAAATTCAAAATCACCATCATATTTAGTTAAAATTACAAAATTACCTAATATCTTTTTTTTTGCACACAAAATTATCTAATATCCATGAAATAAAAGCAAATGTGAGAGGTACTATTCCTGAAAACGGAGCTCCAACGACCAAAGAGCATGACACCCAGGTAGCATTTATTATTTTTTTGTAGCAACATGCATTTATAAACTTAATTCTTTCAAACTAATAAATTAATAAGGACTCTCAAATACTTATTATAGTTCCTAGTTCACTATGCATGTGTGTGTGTTTTGATAAAACTATCAAGTATTAATAATCTGTTAATTGCATTTTATCTATAAGGATACTCATTATAATATCATCTTATATTAAAGTAGAAGTAGTTAAATTCTGAATGACTGATCATCTATTTTTTTTTTTTATAATTTACTTAAAGCATACTTAATTAATTAATGGGTTGTAGGAACTTTTCAGAGAAAATTCTGATAAAAACTACATAATAATAAACATCAAGGCTTTTGTTATATTAAAATTTTAGAGTTATATATTTAAGGAATTTTGATAGGATATTAAATAATACCTAAATTGCATCAAACTTGAGAAAAAAAAAAGTAATGTAGTAGTTCAACAATATGTCAATAATAGTACAAATTTATCTGTTCTTAAAAAAATATTAAATGAAATTTAAATTCTACGAGATTTTGTTTGAAATTAGTTTATAGGATCAACAATATGTCTTTATATATTTTTTAAATCATTTTGACTTAATTTGAATTATTATTACCAAATTGTCAAGTATATTCACTATCAATAATCCCCAACCTATAAATTATATTTTAATGATATGTACTGCTTTTCAAATTTTGCATTATTTTGTTAATACTAAACATTATGAAGAGACGTAAAAGAAAAGAAACCAATCAACTAAACCCCTATAATTGACATATATAATTTTAAGTGACTCTTTTATTTTTATTATTTTAATATTCTAAAAAAAACAACAAAGAACAGTGTAGACTGTAGAACCATCCAAAAATGGCGAGCAAATAAAAATCAGGGTATCCTCAAAAAAAAAAAAAAAAAAAAAAAAAAAAATCAAGGGTGGTGTACTGGAGTGAGGAGGGAGGCATGAAAGATCAGGTGGCAAACTTGAAAGTTTAGTGCAGAGCTCGTGGAAGAATCAGGGCCATCCATTTTTAGATATAGACTATTTTATAACATTTATAACATTAAATGTTGTATTATATTGCATTATTTAAAAGGGCATGCTGTGGCCTTTTCTTCCTTGCATGTGGGTAGTTGGGACCTACGACCTCTGTCTACACCCCCTGCAACAAGGCATATCTGGTCTCCTTTCTGTACTCTCAAGTTCCCTCATGTGGATCCATCCATTAATTTCTTATGTTTTAGTTTTAAATGGAGATTTCACAAATAATACTTTACGGTTATTAATGAGTCCGACTAGTATGACATTTGTGTCATATTATACTCTCAAGTTCCTCTCAACCGCATCCATTCATTTCTTATGTTTTAGTTTTAAATGGAGATTTGACAAATAATACTTTCTGGTTATTAATGAGTCCGGCTAGTATGACATTTGTGTCATATGATACCAACTCTTAAATTTATTACATAGACTTCAAACGATTAATTCAAACTGTTCAAACCGATTTATTTTATGAGCAATGTGTTTGCATGCAAAAGAAATATGTTTTGGAGTTATTTTAGTGTCAAGTTAATCGGTCAAAAAGATTAAAAAAGAATGCATTAAAATTAACTTAAAACCTTCCACATTTGACCGCTTGACTTCGTACTAGATAAATTTAAAAAATTATAAATTTTATATGTTAACGTACAACTAATAAAGTATATTGGTTGGAACGGTTTGGATTCACCGTTTGAAGTCAATTTGATAAATTTTAGAGTTAGTGTTATATATGCTGAAATGACACCGATATCATACTAACGATATTAATGGTACTTGCTGCATGTATTTCTTTTGGTTCTTGATGTTCCAATGAGTAATTGACATGTAATTATCATTCTTTTCATATGAGTGATTATTATCATTATTTCATGATTATTTTGAAAAAAAAAACTAGCTCGTATGTACATTTTCCATTGCTACCTTAAAAAAAAGGAATTACAACTAAAGATGAATCCCTCCTAAAACATAAAAAGGCACCTTATTTAACAAACTAGATTAAAAAAAATTAAATAAAATTGCTAAGGTTTTAGAATTGAAATTTTATTTAATAAATTCAGTGCATTTATGACAAAAATTATGGGTGGAAGATGTACTAACGACGCAAGTCGTTGTTGCATTAAATTCTCAAGCTCGTATATTGCCATTTGTAAGTTTGAAAAATATATTAATATATAATTACTATACTAGTGATGTGTGTTACGATGGAAAAGTCAAACTATTTACATGTAGGCGACTGTGTTATTTTTATCTTATTTTTTTAGTCATAACAAAGTACTAAATGTCTAAGAAAATTCAGAAAATCAGGAGGAAGTAGGTCCTGCAAAATTTATAAAAACTTTCAAAGTTTCAAAGATAAAACATTTACCCACTTTTTGAAAACAAATAGCATTCAAAAAACAACAATATCAAATTCAGAGGCGAACTCATGATCATTCAAAAAAATATTGGAGGGTGAGGAGGGTATATTTTTTTTTTTTCTTTTTTGTTCAGCTGTAAAATAACCATTATTAATGAATACATCAAAGTACTAATCTTGCAGCTAAAACGAAAGCATTCTAGAGAGAAAAGATGATTAATTACTTGGAGCTTTTAATTTAATTAAGAAAGAAAGAACTAATTAAGGTGTCATATGTTTAGATTTGGACTGGAAAGGATATGAATGAACTTTCCCTTACCTGGCACATTGAGTCAGGTTGTAGTATATAACATGGTGTGATATATATATGGTTAAGGCATTATTTGTCTTTTAAGTCTGCACAGTACCAGTTCAGGAAGCAAGTTCCAATAATAGGCCTTCTCAGATATTCTCTCTTTCTCCAGTTGTCTTTTTACTGTTTTTTTTTTTTTTTTTTTGAGTAATTTTTACTGTTTCTTCCTCCAGCGTTTTCTTTTTTTATTTCATAAACTATAAATTTATTTGATTCGATCTTTTCAGTGGTTAAGGCTGTGCTTCGGAATCAGAGGATGAAACTCTCATTAACGGAAAGAAAAGGGAAGAAGACGGGATGAATCTTCTCTCCACACAGTGATATTACATTCCAATTTGGAAGTGAAAGATTTCATCAAAAATCTATACGGTATTCACCTCGTCTTCGCTCCGCACAATAACTGCTCTCCTCTGTTTCCTCTCTGAGTCTTCCCTCTGCACAATAATTCAGTTTAAATTCTAATTTCAATCACAAACATCTTTGTGCACTTGAGAAAAACTGGTTACCAACAAGGGTGTCCCTTGAAAATGGGAAACATTACAAAATGAACCCGACTGAACGGACTGGCGATGTCTCTCCTCCGCACAGTAATTTCTTCTTTTCCTTCCTCCACGTACCCTCTTCTAAAGTTGAACCTAAGAAAAGTAAAGACTAGAGAGTACTTAATGAAAATCAAGATAAAGATAAAGGTCAAAATTCTTTCAATTAAAAATATTTGTGAAAATTTAGTAATTCTGATTTTTCTAAGGGAATTAATTCTAGGCAAAAATATTCTGTTGAAATCTTTATTGTAGTTTTAACAGCTGTGGAACGTGTAACAGTGTACTCACAACATAAATGAAGCATTAATTTTATCACCTTACCGTTAAATGACGCCTTAATTATCATTTATGTGGCATTTTTTTCTTCTTCTTTATTCTTCCTTTTCCATTGGTGGTTGGTTAGATTCATTTACCTTATTTGAAATGGACTGCTCATTTCATTTCTACTCCATTTACAATAAAATAGGGAGATGTATGATTCAGGGCACTTTCCTGGGGACCTCTTTATAAAAAGTTCATTATCTTTTAAATTAATGATGCATGTGGAGGTGTTCTTAACTTCTTTTCAAGCTAAGTTGACACATCAGGTAGAGATGTACTCTTCTCTAAAATCTGGTTAGCACTTACCAGGTACCATCTAACAAAAACCCAGATTTCTTGTGGCGGATTCAAGCATTACAACTTGTAATACTGTCACAGAGGACCAAATTACTATTTAGAGTGCATTTGGATCGTCAAGAATAGCATGAAGTTAGCACTGTTTTTGGATTTGTGACTATTTTTTCTATGCTATTCTACGTTTGGATCACTCTAAAAATAGAGTTATTCCTAGAATTAGCGCTGTTTTTGCTAACCCATCAAAACGATGGAATAATGCTAATCCAAAGTTAGCACTATTCTTGTTATTTTCGGAGTTGCATCCAAACAATGAAATTAGCACTAAAAGAATTGTGACTGACAATTGCCAGGTAATTTATAAGCCGTACGAGTTATGACTGACAATTGATCCAAGGAATAGAACAAGAATAGATATAATCCCAAGTTTAAGAATAGTAGCTATTGTTGGGTTAGTAGAATAGTTAGGCCACTCATAAAAGATAAATAAATAATAGTCTATATTTGCTAATTCAAACACATTCAAACGAAGAACAGTAACTCAGAATAATGCTAACCCGAGTTAGTGACTACCCTTCACCCATTCAAATGCAATATAGAAAATGGTCCATTAAAAAGGATAACAATGTATGATGCGTGGTGACTCGCAACACAATATAGAGGTGTGATAGTGCCACAGAGGACCCAAACTGAGATCAATTAATGTAAGCTGATTCTCTTAGTTGCACAGTATTAGTTCTAATAATAATAAATCTAGTTGCTGTTGGACTCCTGATCCTAAAATCATGCTACCAGTTCTACTTTTTCGCTTCTTTTTTCCCGTGTCGTGTTGCTTTCAACAAAAATGGTCGGTTTTCTATGTATTTTAATACAATATTCTTTACGGCTGCATGCGTTTCAGAATAACAATAATAGGAACATTATTCAGTGTAATTTCCGTGATCCTTGTTGCCTTAGGCTGTGTTCCGCAAAACTAATATGGAGAGAAAGGGGAAAGAAGAGAAAGGAAGAAGCAGCCGTGTGCGTTATCTCGCTACAGTAAAACTTACACCTCAAATCGAAGGGTACGGAACTTTTGTACAAGACAATATTCTCCTTCCCTTGCTACAGTACCCAGTTCCTTTCTTTTCCTCTCTGATTACCTCTTCTGGAGCAGGTAGATGGTCGTGAATAAATACGGATTGTGCAGAATTTCTCTTCCTTCTCTTTAATGAAGGAGGTTTTTTCCTTTCTGAAAAACGGCCTTAGAAAACAACAAACTCAACTGAGAAGTTTTACAACAGAATTTTTTTTTTTTAAAAACAAAATAGAAAAATCATAACATAAACCACATATATAGGATGTATAATCAAAGATTTCGTCATGTAGCTTTCTTCCATTCTGTGCCAGATTGTACATTTCCAATTTTTAGGTTCTTGGAATATGGCAGAAAATCAGAGAATATGGAATGGAAGGTTTGGAAGCATTATTTTATTTTAGAGCTCTACTCTACTAGGACAAATTCATCAATCATCGGAACTTTCACAATTTTTACTTGTGATTTTACAGGGAATTTGTGATTTGATGAGTTTGATAGGGGTTGAGGTTGATGCATTTTACGGTCTTTATCTGCTTAAGAAAATAAGAAAAGTTTTCTCCCATCATTTAACACAGAGACATGGCTAGATTTTTAAACTGTAGGGGTCAAACATAAATAAAAATTAATTATATAAAAATTTAAATATTGAGAATGAGTCGATTTTTATGATATTTTACTCTAAATTAAATAAAAAGTATATATAAATATAAAAATAAAAATAAAGGTCAATTAACACCATTCCATTCTGTGTACATGCATCCGCCACTAATTCCACAAATTTTTGTTCACACTTTCCATTTTTGCAATTAATTTTTTGTCAACAAAAAATTAATATTTCGAGTAACACACAGAGTGAGAAATGCCAGCGAGGTCCATCTAAACAAAATAATTATGTAGAACTCCTTCATTTTTTTTTAAAACTACCAATATTTTGTTAGATTTTTTTATGGTATAATTCATCCGTTTTAAATTGAAGTACCAAATGGTCCAATCCACAAAAACAAAATCATATTTTTTTTGCACTGACAAAGTGATAAATAGTATTTTTCTTATTTCCATGGATAAGTTCAATATTTTGGGTTTCTCAAGGGGCATACATGAAATTGGCTCCAATTTTTTTTTTGTGCCTTGTGAATTGTGAGGAAGTTGTGGATGAAGTTTCTCTAAAAGAGACCATCATAAAGAAATTATTCCAGAAAGCTAAACATGCTTAAAAGCACAAACATTTTTTTTAAATAAAAGGAGGCAATGCCAGATTCAGGCATAATCTGCAATTAATTAATTTATACATGCAATCGATCAAATCCAGAAAATCCCAACAAAAGAATCTCTGAACAATGACAATATATTATTATTATTATTATTATTCTCTTCTCCTTGGCACAAATTGAACCCCATAATTGATTTATTTGCTCACGTGGGTCTAGCAAGCCAAATTTTCTTTGTTCAAGTTCCAATTTAGATAATATAGATATCAATATCTACACCATTTTCCAATAAGATTGGGGAAGGAGGATGAATAAAAGGGAGACAAGATAAGGCAGAGCCAATAACTTAAATTGGCCTTGTTTGTATCGTGTAACATTGCTAAGCCATACGTATATATTTACTTGCCAATTAAATTAAAAAAAGTTGCATATTGGTTTGAGCGTGTGTTTCTTCTCATGTGCGTTTGTGCTCTCTAATTATAAAGTTCAAGCACCTATCATTCAACCCACCTGCTCCTTCATTTCTCTATGATCACATGCATGGACACTTGTTGACCTCCTGATGAAAGATTGTATATTAAAAAATAAAGGTTGCATATTGGTTTGGATCGACTATTTGGAAGGTTCAATTGCATCATGATTTTTTATTTCAGTATACTCTATATTATTTATCTCTGTTTTTAAAATCCGAACAATCAATCTGAATCGCTCAACATGACTTTCATAATAAAATATTCTTAACGACCAAATTTTATATATTTTTTGAATTATTTTACTTTTTTTTTACATAGGTACAATATTACTTTTTAGGATGGTCCATAATCTCCTTAAAACAGTGATTTTGTCATTTTGTACCTATATAAAAGAATAGTAAAATATTCTAAAAAAATATAAAATTTGATCTCCAAGCATATTTTATTATGAAGATCATATTGAGTGGTTTGGATCAATTGTTCGAATTTTGAAAACAAAGATAAATGATGTGGAGCAAATTGGAGCACAAAATTATGGTATTATTATAGAATAATTAATTGCTCTTCCGTGAATGAATAATCTGTTATTCAACAAAGTTATGCAACCTAAATAAGCTATATTAATTTAAGACGGCATAAGTGATTTTTTTTGCTATATTATTCCATCACACTTTATTCATATTTGACACCATAATTGCAGAATAAGATACTTATTCCATGACTTATGCCACAATCAAACATGACAATTATTACCATTATTTTAATCTATTGCAATTATTTATTTATTTATTTTTTTACATTTTATTGCGGTACACAAAAACGGTAAGTTGTGTACCTTGTTAATTTCTTAAATTGGAATATTTAATGCACGGTATTCAACATTGGTCAAATAAGGACACATGTAAATATACATACAGAGGGTCATTTCAAGTTTTGAACAGAACGAGGCCATGTGTATCCATCCAAATTAATGCAAGTGTTAGGTGTATCATTCTTTTATTGTGTATTATCTTTTCTTAATATCTAGAATCTCACAGCATGAACAATAAGAAAGGTGCTGCACAATTGGTTAAGATGCATGCATGAACTTGTTTTCACAAAAATGGGAAAATAGGTAACATACAATGCATGCATCATGTAATAATAATAAATGGAACAAAAGATTCATTCTGCCTGACAAAATCTTTTTGCAAACTTTGCAGCCCTCAATTAATTCAAATAGAAAATGGGAAAAAAAATAATTTTTTTTTTGCTCTGGTTCTAACGCCAATAATTCGCCAGCTAATAAATATTTGTCCTTGGTGATTTAATTCTAACGACATTAAACTCTGCAATTTTTTTATATGATTAATTTATTACTTCTCACATACAATTTAATTCATGATTTGTTTTTACTTTTTTATTCTTCAGGACAGTGAACAAGGCCACCTGCTTCATTAAAAAAAAAACAAAAAACAAAGACTAGACTAGACTTATCCTGACATCCTGACTGGTATCAACTTGGTACCACTAATTAAGCTTACTATTTTACATCTAAAGAAACTATTGTCAACCTTGCACATAAGTCCTCTAATTTACCAAATTACCAAAACCCACAAATTAGCAATTTATCACGAACAAATATCACAATTCAAAACATAAGTTTAAGCAAATCAACAACAAAAGTTATTACATAATATTGTATGTATGAGATGTTATATGTTTGAAATCCAACACCAGATAGGATTTATTTAAAAAAAAAAAAACTCAATCATTTCTTTTCTAAAAATAATAACAACAGAAGTTGATACAATCAAAACTAAATACTTCAAACAATTTTAATTACCATTCCAAACAAACCTATAAGATATTTTACAATCTTTGTATGAAACCTACAAGAGGTGAAATTAGTTGTATTTTTTTTTTTTTTTTCCAAACTACCACTTCATTTTTTTTCATGTCCTTGCGAAATTAAAGTTGGATTTAATTTCAAAATTATGTAGAGTTTTGGTGCCACACGCAAAAGAGACAATCGTCATTATTAGCTGCGAGAAAGGAATAAAAGATAAAAGAAAAGAAAGGAAAGGCGAGATATGTAGGCCCGGTTAAACCTGTCAAGAGCCCGGCCCATTAAATCCGGGCGGTCCCCATGTGCCTAAGGTGTAGGTGGTGACTGGCGTGCAGCTTAACTGGGGGCCCACCAAATCCCTTAAGGGTCTCATCACGGCCCCTTTTATTGTCCACGTGTTTCCGTAGTACCATTGTTTTAACCAGGCCCCAGTGTAAATTAATTTTCTTCTTCTTTTTTCTTCAGAATTTTTTTTTTCAAGTAACCTTGGCTTGTTTATGAATTATTTTTAGAAATCATAAATAATAAAAGAGATTTATCAAACCAACTTGATTACTTTGATTTTTGCAAAAATGATAAGAACCGAGATGCCATTGCAGTCCGAGGTGTTATCACAAGTTTTATACCAACAACTACATTTTTTTCGAAATATGTGAAAACGGCTCGAACCGAAATGACAATTCGGTACCGAAAAAAAAATTTAGATCGAAATGGCATCTTTGTTAAAAAAACCAAAGCAATCAAGTTGGTTTGATAAATTTTTTTTTTTTATTTATGGATTCTAAAAAAAAATTCCTTGTTTATAGCAGAAATTGTGGGGATTAATTATTAGTTAGGACAATTTTAGCACCGACTTTGACACCAGATGAGCAAGTTGCAACCGCCAAATAAATCAGGCATTATTATTTCTGATCCACTGGAGAGGAGCAGTAGTTTTTGAACTGGACACAGAGAGAAACTGATCATAGGCGTGCTGCAAACAGGGCTGTACAGAAGAGGCCAATAATGGTTGCAAAAATGTGTTATCATTGCTATAGGTGGGGAATATCTGAATCTGACCAACCAAGGAGGTCACACATGACATAAACATTACCATGCTTTATCTCTTTATGTTATCATCTTTTTTTGTTTTGTTTCTCAGGTGACACCTGATTCTCGTGCCAGTGACATCCTACCACTTTGTTTCTGCAAGAAAAAGCAGAGTATTTTGTTCTGCACTTGCTGCCTTGTATAGTTCAAAGATTATGTTTCTCCAGGGATTTTTTTCTGACATTGCATTAATTATTTACGAATCATCAACATGTATTCATTTTAAATTTCAAAATTTGTTTCTTAGCTACTGGCATTTTAGTCAGTGAATATTCTATTGCGACATGTTTAGGAACGGACAAGATTTTGTATATAGTGCATTTGTTCATGAAATTTATGCTTAGAATCTCTTTTTTTATTAGATGTAAAAAATTTCACTGATAAACCGCCAATTTCCATGAATTAAAAACCTGATCCTCAATAATACAAATGTACGTCTCAGAATACAAATGCTGTATACACAATATTTATATGACAAATGAAATATCAGTTCCTCCACTCTATGTATATGAAAAATACACAATATTTATATGACAAAAAAAACCCCTCTAATCAGCTGTAGAGCTAGCCAAGCCAATTAATTTGAGCATGTTGCGGTCTTCCTTAAACCTCTCCAGAACTGTCCCCTTAACCGCCCCTGGCCGATTGTCTTCGTTTTGTGCCCCCGTCTCTAACTGAATACCCCAACATTCTATCACATCTGGTATTATGTAGTTTGACTTGGAAAGAGAGGGACTGTTGAAAGTGGTGCACGAAAACGTGTGACCCCGATCAAAGTTTGCGGAAAGATAGAGTCCAAAATGGTTGGGTTTTCCACCAAACCCGACTCCGTTAGGGATGCTCTCAGAGCTGAAGCCAACACCGAACTAAATAAATTAGGAAAAAGGGATCAGTTTGGTCATGTGTAGTATTTTCAATATCCAAATTTGGTTTGAATCTGCAGTTTATGATGTTTCAGCAATTAATTGGTCATTCACCAAATTAATTGCTCTCATGTCTTGTCTTAAGTGTCAACTGTTCTCAACTTTAACTCAAATAAGCGTCAATTGAAATAGAAGAAATTACGCAAGTCATACCCATTGTATATTTGAGTTTGCACCAGAAGGTTTAAAGATGGAGGCTTGAGGGTGCAATCGGAAAAGAAAAGATTTCATGTCACCATAGAAATCACTGTGCTTTTCCCACGGCTGAGATGCATATCCCCCGTATACATAGCCTTCTTTATCTCTAATTACTAGGACAGTGGGCCCGTCTCCATTTCTGAAAAAAAAAAACTTACATAAAATCACTATTCGCCCAAATCAAGACCCAATTAAGTTTTATTAATCAAATTGAAATTAATCCATATATTTAATCCTCAGACATGAATTTATCATTCTAATTATTATAAGCCTAAGCTTACTTCAATTAATTAAAATTAACAAATAAAGAAGTCATTAAATGCTAGTGTAAATCTAATTTGTGCTGAATTGTGAACCAAAATATGACATATATACTCACGAGATGTTGCCTAAGAATGTGTTGAAGCTGAGGCCATGAATAGAACTATGGTACAAGAGCCTCCAATTTTCGGCCTCTTGTGGAGTAAGAGCACCTCCAACATGCCATGCAAATTCTTTTTTCAATATAAGCATGTCAGAATCTACATTCGAAGGATAGTCCAGTTTGGGCACTTGAAATCCTGGCCTGCCTAAAAAGATAAATAAAAAGAAAAAAAATATTTTGGGATATCAAGTTGAAGGACCTTACTAGGCTGTAGTATTAGAGAGATCACCAGCATAGTTTCACATCCAATCAAATTGTCAAAAATATTAATTTATCTACCAAACGAGAATGTCTTGTCTACACCTAAGGTACTAAGAACTTCACATAAACCCCTACAAACTTAGATATGCACAATATTTTCATCAATACCAGATTTTCTCACTTAGAATTTGTGTAAAATGTAGGGGAGGTTGGATACATTCGACAAAATGCCTGTTATAGAGGGGCATATGAAATATTATATCTGTTACAAGGATATGCATGTTTCTACGCTTAGTAGGTACACAGACAAAATTCTCAATCAGATGTAAACTGAAATTGCAAAAAGCAAGACAGAAAAATGTACCTGGATCAGGGGTCATTAACAAACTTCCCAGAAACTTCCTGACAGAAGGAATGTGGCTGCACCAACTTTTGAAATCCTTTAGTGACATGCTTTCTTTTGAGTTTGAAAATGTTGCAGAATTGAGAAACACGGCCATCCTTCCATTTTGTGTGGCTGAGTCAGTTTCTTTAACTTCATCAGTAAAAATGGTTCGCTCGATCGATTCTAGAACAGATTGAAGGTCATCCCTGGAAGATGGAATTTCTTAACATTCTACTTTGTATGAAAATAACACCCAACAATTAGTCCCTGAAATATGGCTTATATCCTTTCTGTTACCTTTAGATGTAACCAAAGCACTCAATTTATATGGACTAAATCATAGCCTTGTAAAAAGAGAAACTTTTCCTTGTTTTTAGTTATTTATAGCTACATTTTGTTATTTATTACTTAAAAACCAGGGAGTGCAGCTGGATGGTAATAGATCTCCTCATGATTTAATTTAAATATATGGAAAACTGATAGTCAATTTAAAGTTCAACTGGTAATAGATCTCTTCATGAGGAGGGTTCAAATGCCTCGTGCCTCTCATGCCTCATTTTGCCTCATATCCTATATTTCCGTTTTCAAAGTTCAAACTGTCGATCCAAACCGTTCAACATGATATTCATATTATATATGCATGGAGACCAAATTTTATATTTTTTTGGAATTTTTTTACTATTTTTCTAGATAGGTACAAAATTACCGTTTTTGGATGGTCCAGAAAACACCGATCTAGTACGTATTTTAAAAAATAGTAAAAAAATTCCAAAAAATATAAAATTTGGTCTCCAAGCATATTTTATATGAAGAAATGTTGAGCGGTTCAGATTGACAATTTGAACTTTGAAAACGGAGATATAAAATGTGAGGCACAATGAGGCATGCTGCATTTGAACCCTCCTCATTCTTCATAGTCAATTTTAACTTTTTAAGTTCATAAAAACTAAATTAATATTCTAATTTTGGTGGAGTTGAGATTTTACTTGTTTTCAGATAGAATTCTGAGTGTAAACAACATTGCTTAAAACAGATTTAATGCACTAGGATGAAATCAGGAAGCCAAAGGAGAAGATGTTTGCGGAATCAATTACATAGCTGCTTAACTCTTCCGTTTCATTGACATTGGTGAGTCCAGACATCTTTCCAAGGATATTTTTTTGAACTATTATTAGTGAACCTCCTCTACATTAAATTTGAGATAAACAAAAGAAAAGAGATGGTTGGTATCCAGCATCCCGTGATGCAGATCACAAACACTATAACATCAAAAATCTGATTTGGGGGGAAATTATTTTCCTAACACGCACTTCCAATGTAATTTATGTAGCAAAGACCCTCGTGAATAGATATAATAAATATGCATCTGAAACACAGCATGTCCATGCCCAACACAAACCTGACATGTGTCATTGTGGAAATTCCTATGTAGGTGTCGTGTCTAACATTCATGTTTAAGATTGGGTTCATGCCACGTACTTTGCAATGCAGCTTGTCCGACATTCATCAAAATCCGGAGTAAACTTTAGTTCAACTGTACGAGGAAAATTCATCTTAAAATAAAAAACCAAAGAAAATTAATTGCAGTGGGTTTTCTCTTGGCTTTTTGGTTTTACTCATTCTTTAGCAACAAACTGTGACAACGCTTTGCAAAGCACATGCTGTTCAACAGAACTGAGATTTATGTACTCTGTTTGTGACACTCATCAAATGACTCACTTTCTAGCACGTCCTTTGCAATACTCATCAAATGGCTCACTTTCAAGCATGTGCTTTGCAAAACTGTTGCTTTGTTTCTATTCTCAACATGGCTGAAATGAAGATCCTACTGACAGTAGTGATTATTTTGAGTTGCAGTTCTTGACATGGACGAAGTGAAGATCCTATTGACAGTTTGCATCTTTAAGTTCACTTTACTCAACAAGGTTTTCTAGTTTCTGATTCATCAAAATTGTACTTTTGATTTACTAGGCAAACAGTTTTTTACTTGTTTTCCGTCGACTAATCTCGTCCAACTCAATAACTCAGTTTATTCTTTCTAATTTTTCCTCCAATGAGCTATTTCAGTAATTAATGGAAGTTGAGATATTTGTCCTGGATATTATATAATTCTAAGAAAACTGGAAATTTTTGGGATCTCTACCTTCCATATTAGTCAACAATAAACTTTGTGTCAAACAAAATAAAATATCTCAAGAGATAATATCATTGTCCATTATAATTGGATTTTATATTACTTCTTCCAGTGTCTTAATTTAACCTCAATTGGCAGAAAAATGATTCTGTGTTGAGATTCTAGAAGCCCAAATGAGAGCTCTAGCATTTCTAACATTTTGGTTATTCAGTTCCAAAAGTATTAGAATGATATTTGGTACCATTGTTGATGTCTGGCCTAACTGGCACACAAGACTGGGTCAATTATGCTTTGAATAGGAAAGGTACTGCTGATGACTAATAAATATATTTTACCTGGCTGAGTTAGGTAAAAGGTTCTAACTTGGATTAATAAATTAAACCCAATTTCAGCTACGGTATATGGTGAGCGCTGCTGGCATGTAACACTACCAACTGGTTTCATTACCAGCATCTACCCTGACTGTTTTTATTTGAATCCATCACCTTAATTAGCTGAGACTGTACCATGACTTTGGTTGAGACTTGAGCTATATACCTTCCTAAAGCACCATCTCCATTAACATCACATAGCCGGTATATAAACTCTTCAATTTCATCTGGAGTTCCCTTCTCATAAGTAGCCTGACATCATATCAGGAAAGTACATAAGATATGTTCAATTGCAAGATATAGAACATCTAATAGCATTGCCTGACTGTCTAAAACTCTACATAAAGGAAACATAATTTTTTTTTTGAAAAGATTAGATGAGATGAGAAGTCACAAACTTTAGTGATTATAAGATCTTCAAATGTAAGCCTCCCATCATTTCTTTCTTGTGTAACTAATCGAAACAACCTATCCATGAGCGCGCCAAGAATCCCATAATATTCCTATCAAAATTGAAATCCACAATTTGGTTCAAATTCATAAGATGAATTATTAATAAATGCCAGGAGGTATCATAACGGCCAATATAGCATAATTGATATTTGATACCTCCACTTTGAGCAACTACTAGATTGAAAGCGAGAGAGAGAGAGAGAGAGAGGGGTGTACCTGGAAAACAGATTGAGAGATGAACTTGCCATCGCTTTGAGATTGCGAGGCTAGAGAGGCGAACAGCAAGCGCTTTTCTTCTAGCCCTTCTTTGGAAAAGGCCCTTGGGGTTGTTTTTAAAAAGAAAAATAGCTCCTTTTAGAAATTGAGGTACATGATAATTAACACAGAATTAATCAGATAAAAAAAAGTTCAAGTCAGGGTAATACCTGCTAGCCGTGATAAAGCGTTGGTTGGTCGCCGGAGACTGAGCGTTGCCCATTTCTTAGTGAAGATCGTCTCCTCTCTCCTCCTCCGTCTCTCTCAGATCGAACTTCAGAACAACAGAGATGAAGTTACTTTGTGCATGTTCTTAAAAAACACAAGCTTTGTTCGTGCTTCAGTTTCCAAGAATAGGGAGACATAATTGGGCCGTTGTATAGGCCCAAAACAAGCTAGGTTAGTACGTGTTTCGGCCTTCAGATATGCTTGTTTTAATATGGGCCTTCTGCGCCTTCTCGGCCCATATTATTTTTTCGTATTTTGTAAGTCGTATAATTATTTGCGCCTGGGGAGCACTTAGGGGTGTAAACGGAGCGGATAATGCTAATACTATATCCGCATCTGTTTTTCAACAAGCCGATAAGGATACGGATACGGATAGTAAACGGATATCAAATTGAAAACCATATCTGTCTTAAACGGATAGGGATACGGAACGGATAATCTACGGATACGGTTTCGAATACGAATATGGAGCGGATAATTGTCGGATATTGAGTAATTATACTAAATTTCATAATTTTAAATTACCTAATTTTATTACCTAAATTGACAAAAAATTTAATAGACTTTTTAAGTTTGCACAGTGATGATTATGCATGACTAATTGCTTATTGGTTCAGAGAACCAATTCATTATCCTAATAGATTATATGATTTTTCTACCAAAATTCTTGGACTTAAACGAATATGTATGTTTTTTGGAAATTTCACAAGGGTGAAATGAATTGAAAGCTGCTGAAAGATTAAATTTCGGATACAGATATATACGGATATCTGCTCCGTTTATATCCTCATGGAATTATCCGTATCCTTATTCGTATTATTTTTCCATATAATAAAATTATCTGTATCCGTATCCGTTTAATCCGGATACGGATAATAAGCGGATTCGGAGCGGATTATCTGCGGATAATCCGTATCCGTTCACACCCCTAGGAGCACTTCATAATTCAATGTAGCAGACGATATCAATTAATTAATTGCACATGTAATACAATGTAGCACAATATTTGAAACAGCTAATTAATGCCTCGGTATATTACAAGTTCATCCATTTAATACAAAATCCTACCAAAGAAATCATCTAGTTAAGCCATTAAAATAATGCAAGGAAAACATCATTGGCTTAAACTTAATTATTTATTTATTTTGACAGAAAGACAGACTATTCTTCCGCGCGCGCATTAATTGTCAATTTGAAACATAGAATGACTATATTTACTGGCTGATGACTTGTCACTATATATATATATATATATATATATATATATATATTAGATTTACAATGCACACTTTCATAGGCATGCATTCGTGGGATGGAAGTGCTTTTTAAATAGTTACAAAAAAAAAAAAAAAAAAACATTTTTTACAGCTTGAGATAATTTTCAGAATACGCCCACGTACGGTCAACTGTGTCATTAAATGTATTTTATAAGCATTATTTTCTTGTGTTGCACATATGTTTATTGAGGTAACAGAATATTTCTGTTTAGACCAGGACCGTCCGATTGGAATTCGGACCAATCCGATCCAAAATAGAATACGGGCTCCTTCAATATTTTGTTCAGACAGTCATCCGTATCTAAACATAATTATTCTGTTACCTTAGGTGATACAAATTCTATGTTTATGTATGATCAAAAGTCAGAACAATCTCAGAGATCATTATTGATAGAAGAAGTCCATACAGTATAAGAATATGGTCAATTGACTCTATTTTTTTTCAATTTTTTTTATTTGCAACTTATTTTACATGTAATTTATAGTAAAATGTTACTATTAGTGTAAAATGGCTCCATTCACAGTAAGAAAATTTTATATAATTGATCTCTATAACTTAAAAGTCTGACTCCGCCTCTATACGTCATGATTCTTATATGTTTAATTTTATCTACGACCATAGTTAAGATGCTTTAGCAATAGCTTAATTAGTTGTAATTTTAGAATAGTTCCTATAAGACGAGGTTGAATTGCATCACCATGATATATCTTCTGGTTTCTACAGGGGATTCACATCTGCTGCGATCCTTCGCAGTGTGAACAGTATCCTAAAATATATGTTTTTCAAATATAACTGTTGAATTGTTTAGAGATTCATGCACATAAAAATCAGCTGTCACTACTACAAAAAAACACTTCCTACACTGTACATTATACACGGATTTCTCTAATTTATATAAAAACCGTGTACCAAATAGGATTTTTCCAATTCTCAAAATACATGTAAGAATCCTACACGAATATTAATTAAAAAATTAGTGTACAATTGTGTGGAGAAAAAATCGTGTGGAAATGAAATTTTTGTACATGGATATTTTATTAAATATCCGTGTAGGATGAGAGAGCTACACGGATATTTAATAAAATATTCGTGTATGAAGGTCTTTTGTACATGGTTTTTTATTTAAATAGCCGTGTAGATATGTTGAGAGAGCTACACGGATTTATAGTTAAATATCCGTGTAGGAAAGACTTGGTAGGGTTTTAATGAAATAAAAAGCTTATCTTCCAACGCCGTTTTGATCAATTAATATTACTCTCTCTCCTCTGTATTGGCTAAAGTCCGATTTTTGCGCAGCTGAGATCTAAGATTGCTGATTTTATTGTGATTTTCTCCTCTCTTTCTTGCTCAGGTTAGTAATTGTTCTCTTTGCTTTCTTTAATTTTCTGTTAATTTCTTGTCATTGCACATTTAGGGTTTAGGGTTTGATTGATGCATGCATGCTTGTTTTGTTAATTAGTGTAAATAATTAGTGTATTGTTGTCCAATAATCGACCTATTAATATGCTTGTAGGTCCATGTCCGTTCAAAATTAATCCAATAGGGATTAATTTTGGATAGTCCCCGGTTTGGGGCTGCTCTTTGAATATTGTGTCTCATTTAGAATGTAAACACATGTTAGTGGAATTTAATTAGTATTTGAGAAAAGTTCGACAGTATTTCTCCTTATTGCTCCTACGAGTATGAGGTCCGTACACATGCTTGGAGAGTTAAGGGAAAATGCTACCGAATTTTTCTCAAATATTAATTAAATCCCGCTAACATGTGTTCACATATGAGGCACAATATTCAAAGAGTGGGTTAGGATTGTAAACCGGCCCTTTGTAAGCCAAGAATTCGGTACAAGTTTAGTTGGATCGAAAAAATTCAATTTAAATTTCCAAACGAGGTATGTAATTCACATTAATTTTCATTTTAAAAATATCAATAATCAATCCGTTTCTCGTTACTAACTAACACCAAATTATAATTGTAGTATGACAAGAGCCAGCACCCTTACTCACCCGAGCAAATCAACGAAATGAGAGATATGTGGGCAAGGTGGTTTGTTTCCGAATTTTGTAATGAACAATATGGATTTGTATAAATTAATTAGTGTAATTATCAATTTTGAATTGTTATGTTATGTTTTGGCAATTGTTCTAAAATCTAGTTTTTAAAAATGGGGGTTCTGTTTTGGAAAAAAAAAAAAACAATCTGAATATATATAATTAATGGCTAGCAAAAGTGGATGCTAGCAAAAAAAAAAACAAAAAATAGGAAAATCCTACACGGATATTTAAATAAAATCCGTGTAGGAAGAGGTAACCATAAAAAATTAGTAGTCTAGAACCTTTCTACACAGATTTTTAACTTAATATCTGTGTAGGAATACTCTTCCTACACGGATATTTAGTAAATATCCGTGTATGAATCTCTTCCAACATGGATTGTTTAATTAATATCCGTGTAGGAAGAGTATTCCTACATGGATATTTAGTTAATATCCGTGTAGCTCTCTTGCGGTGAGATGTACTGTGGGAGGTTTTCTACACGGCTCTTTATGAATAATCCGTGTAGGATTAGTATAATCGTACACGGGTAATTATCTGTTTGTAAATGATTGCATATTCCTACACTCTAAGATTGCACACGATTCCAAATCCGTGTAGCTCCTTCATTTTTTGTCCGTGTATAAATTGTGTTTTTGTAGTAGTGTGTTTCGATATACGTACACAGAAAATATTTGACGACTGGATTTAGGAAAACAGAAATTTTAGAGTATTGTTTACACTGCAAAGATCGCAACAGATGTGAACCCTTCTGCAGGGGAGTAGGGACCATATCTCCAGTTATTGAAAAACAAAAAGTAAATGGAGTAAAGAGTACTGATAGCACTTATGTAAAAATATGTATAGAAAATCTATGTTTTAAAGTTATTTGATGTTAAAATTTCTTGGTCATGTCATGTTACGTCTAATATTGAGCTGTTTGTTTTGTTTCTCTTTGCTTCATTATATATCTTGATATAATGAGCTTGTATATTTTTATTTCTCTCCTCATTTCAAGTGTATTTATTGCGTCTAAGATGTTATATTATTTTTTTAAAATGATAAATTCTTCGTGTTACGCTACAGAGATTCTAACTCAGATAATTGTGTTATTATCTATTATATATAGTTTAATGTTTTGGAAAAATATTTATTTGTTTCAAATTCCACATACAAACTTCTTGATAGAAATTATCTTATTTTAAAAAAATTTAGTTTTACAATGCATGTCTTTTACCGGGATGAATCCCAAATTACCCTTAATATATATAGAAAATCAAAGATTTTCAGAAAATTGTGGACCATAAATTAAAAATTAGTGATTTTAAAAAATTAGAAAAAATAGTAATAAATTTTCAAAAAAAAAAATGAAAATTTGGTCTCCAAGCACAATTTAATATGGAGATCAACCTGAATGATTCGGATCCATATTTTAAACATTGAAATCACAAAATATGAGTGTGAAGTAAAACACTCGTTTTACTTCAAGCATTGTAGCCCAACTCTCTCTCTCTCTATATATATATGTAAGGTTGAGAAAGTCATGTGGTGACCTATGTTTTAAAATAAATGCATATTTTTAATTATTTTTATTTGAATTGCATCAATAAAAAATTAAAATTAAAGTGCCTAAATTTTGATGTACAATAATTAAATTTTTATTTTTAAATATCATTGGTAATATTGATCTTATGCTAATACTTATGTACACTATTACATCATTAAAATGAGGCGCAAAATATACTGCAACTTCATACTCACATAAATTAAATACACCATCAAACTTACAATTTTCCTCCTCCTCACTTATTATTTCCATTCGATTAGGCAGGAAAGATCTCGACTTCATCTTCAGTAATCAGTATTGTCATGTTTGGTTGTAGAGTAAATCCTCTATTCCACCTTTAAGGAATCAAACATTTGAGTTAAATCCTCTATTCTATTTTCAGTAAATTTGAAAAAGTAAGATGGAGTAACATTTGAGTTAATCCGGATTAAGTTACTTTCTCTGTAGATCCCGTAGTTAGAGTAACATCATCTTATAATTTTTCTCTCTTCATTAACTTACTTCACCAAATTCCAACCAAACTTCAACCAAATATAATTATTTTAATCAGCATTAACTTGAAGTAAGAAATTTAATTTGAAATAATATTACTCCACAACCAAACATGACCTATACGTGTTTTACTTACCTCACATTTCTGAAACCATAACCAGTTGGAAATACTTTGAAAAGTCAGAGGCTTGGCACAGTGTTCAATGAAAACCAGATGGGACTAAACCAAGACCTGATCATGGCTGAAGGCCTGAAGCCAAGTAGCCAACGAATTCGAAATTTCGAATGCATGTTTATTAATTTAGTTTTACGTTACCCGTCCTTTGCTCTAACCAGTTAGTTGCTTGCTTGCGCTGTTAGCTGCGTACTGCTGCATGTACTGGTAAGATGAACCTTCGAAATAAATAACAGGCGGGAACATGCCATTGGATACTTCTTAACATATATAAACAATAGTACGAAGAAATCGTATAGGCCTATAGCCTATAGGCCTATGGCTAAAGTAGGTCCGAGATTATAGGGGCTACATTTTTAGTATTATGGATTATTTAATGTCTCTAGTACTTTCAAAATTTCAAATTCAATCAACCAGAGTTTGATAATTGAAGTAATTAAATATAAAGTTATAATGCAAGACACAATTAATATTACTGACGAATTTAGTGTCTCATTATATATACATAGTAACTTATATAATTAATTAGTTAATGTAAATATTTAGCTAGTTGTGACAAATTTGACGGTGGGATTACAAAAATCTCACATGCTTGATAATTTTTATTATATAATTAATTATATATACGAGTCCGGCTAATATGTTTCTGGTAGCATTTCAATCGATATGCTCCTGGTTAAAAAAGAATCAGCCCGGTTTCAAAAGATAAATATAAACTGCTCAAAGTGATCTCTTTCAATTCAAGAGAGTTTTATTTACATATAGTTTTTTTCATTTTTTAAATTCATTTAGCATATATCAAGTCAAGCGGTAAAAAATAAAGTTTTTTTAAGAAAAAAATAATGCATTAAGATGCACAAAAATCTTCATTTTTTCTGAATATTTAGTTATTTACCATCTTATTTTAATATTAATTTACTGGTTATTATAAATATTTACGTTAGTTACAAAAATCGCACTTGTGTGGTTGCGATCTCGATCACTATGATATTGTTATGTTGATATACGAGTATAACTATGGCCTCCTAAGTTCACCAATCTCCTTTGTGAACTCAACTCTAAAATCTATCGGATGGGCTTCAAACAATGAATTCAAACCATTGAAATTCTTACGAGTGATCATGCGTCTACATGTGAAAATTTTAAAATTTTAAATTAATTTTGTATAAAGTCAAGGAGTCAAAATGCATCCAAAAAATGAATGTATTAAAATTGATTTATAAAGATTCTAGTTTTGACCACTTGACTTTATACTAATTTAATTCGAAAATTTAAAATTTTCACATGTAGACACATCACTCGTAAGATAGAATAATTTCAACGATTTGAATTCGTTGTTTGAATCCAATTCGATAGATTTTACAGTTGAATTCACAAAGAAGCATGATAAACTTAATAACACCCTAGTTCTACTCTAAATATTACTATAAACAATTACATTTTCTTACTTCTCGTAGGTTTTTAATATTTAGCAAATTATTGATGACAGTTATCAGAGATACTAAAGATGTAGCCAGAATAAAGACTTTGTGAATATAATAAGGTATCAGGTTCAGAGCATGACCTATGGTTCGGAGGCATGCAGTGCATTAAATATGAAAGTGGAATGAAATAATGGACATGAAGAGGTGCAATATATATATATATATATATATATATATATATATAGTAGAGCTACCATGCTTTGCAAATTAAAGTGGGAGTTTTAATTTGCGCTCATATCTCTATTTCCAAAGTTCAAATAGCTGATCCGAACCGTTAAATGTGTTCTCCATATTGAAATGTGCTTGGAGACCAAATTTTACATTTTTTGGAATTTTTTTACTATTTATTAAGCCACTTTGAAAATCGCTGATCCAACGGTGACTCATAATGAACAGTGAAACCGTTGGATCAGCGATTTTCAAAGTGGCTTAATAAATAGTAAAAAAATTCCAAAAAATGTAAAATTTGGTCTCCAAGCACATTTCAATATGGAGAACACATCTAACGGTTCGGATCGGCTATTTGAACTTTGGAAATAGAGATATGAGCGCAAATTAAAACTCCCACTTTAATTTGCAAAGCATGGTAGCTCTGCTATATATATATATATATATATATATATATATATATATGCACGCACGTACGGTCAACTATTTATGTGCCTGTGGTCGGTAAGATAATGCAAGATTACTTGTAGATTCGGCGACATGCATGCATGCATTGGGGAATGGAATTCTCCATTTCTCTCAGATGCTGTTGCCATCGTGCACTTTTTTTAATCATATATATCTATATATATATCAAATGCTAATTACACTAATCATGCACTAATGCAATGGTTCAATGCCCCCTAGGCCCTAGCTAGCTAATTGTTTATTTGTTTATTCAAACAAGCAAATCGGATGCTTAATTGCTTGTAGAAAACATATTAATATCAATAAGCCCAACATGGCAACATTATCCCTCTAGCATTTTAAGCGTGTATGCATGGATATTCGGATTTTGTCATCCAGATGCGATGGATTTTTGAAAAAAAAAAAAAAAAAAAACTTCCTCTTATTTGATCCAAGTTTAATCAGAAAACAATATTTAGAAAATAATAGTATGGTGAATTTTGATAAATGCTATGGTGAAAATATTATTGTAAGTGCACTTTGTTTTGGACTTGCCGCTGATAAAAAGTGACTATTGCTGAAGATACACCGACAAATATTGCTATTTCTGAATGTTCGTATCGCAGTTATTAACAAAAATATCCGCAACAATACTATCAGTAAAAAAACATATTTATCCTCACGAATAGTGACGGTCGATTGTAACTAATAACGTCTATATATACATGCATGCACTAATAATATAAACTATTTTAGAGCTAGATGCAATGCTACTAACTTTTTTTTTTCCCATAGTTGGCCAATAATACTAATTTATTCTCAAAATATTTATGCTGGACTCAAACACATATTATTCAATAGCTCAATTTTTCTAATTTCTATTTGGGACTATTAGACTGACTAATCCTTATTTTCATAGTAGTTTATTTTATTTTTTAAAATTTAATTTATTGTTCAATAGATATTTCTTATCCAAAACGAAACTTGTGAAAAACTTAGGCCCTGTTCTACCGACCAAATTAAGGGAATGGGCATGGGTATAGAAATTGAACATAATTTTACTGTTCACGTGGAAATAAAAGAATTGAACTGAATTTTTCTTTTCTCACGTGAATAGTAAAGAGGCCGAACAGAGCCTTAGTAAATACATATAAAGTAGCTAGTTTAATTTCAAATTTCTTAATCATAACATATCACATACAAATTCGTCAAATTTTAGTCATGTCTCCTCATTTATTCTGATATGACGGCTTTTTTAATTTCCATATTTACCTCCTCAATTAAAGAAAATATGTTTGATTTATCTAAGAAGAAAAATATGTTTGATTTATCTAAGAAGAAAAATTCTTAAAGTACAACTTTATTATTATTTCTCCTCAGGAATATGATTTATCAAATTATTTTTTATTATATTTATTTTTAATCTCTTATTTTTAATTCTTTTTGTATTTTTTGTCTATTTTTTTACATAGCAGAAAATGTTTTTTACCATCTGCTTGATAAGGAAAACATTCATGTAAAAGATTTGGATAAACCAAGAGTATGGTGATTCCTTATACGAAATAAATTCCCATCTGATTGTCAGTGACATAGGTGCACAATACCTGGTAGTGAACCTGTCGTAACTAAAATACTTCTTCTGGGTTCAAGTAGATAAAAATGCTCTTAACAAATTATAAGGTTAACGGGTGGGTGCTGATATTCACACTACAAAAAGTATTATTAACACAACAAAATTTAAATATTTTCATAACTAGATAATTTTATCCCTCATTTATTTCTCAATCAAGCTATCATTTATTTCTTTTTTAATTAACAAGCTTCTTAATTATAAACTTCTAAATTTGTTATCCTTAATTCATGTTATATTCTAATTGTATACAGTGAAAAAAAACAAATACCCAACCAAATTTTGAAATAATATGCCTGAGTTGTCATTTAGAATATTTTTTTTTTGAAGATGTAATTACTTCCTACTTTTAATTATGTCACTCAATTAATTGAAAATTATTTTGACAGTATATTTTGTTAATTGTAAATTTTATAATTTAAATAAATACTTAGATAATTTTATTTTTAAATCTGATCATTTCAATTAATAAAATCTATAATTTATTATTTATTAATTTAATTATAAGTTTTTTTTTATTGGTAAATTGATTTTTCATCTCGTTAATTATGACTTTTAATTTCCGTGTTCCTTTTTTTAGGAAAGAAATGCATTTAGAGGGAGATGTTTTGATTTTGGAAATAAAGTGAATCATAATTATTAAAATAAAGAAAGTGTTGATTTCATAATCAAATAAGGTAAGCTATTATAACAATAAAGTAGGGGTAAAGTTGTCTATATATTTCAAAATTTCAAAATTGTTGTGTTAATAAAAAATATGGTTGTGTTAAAATCATCACCCTTAACGGGTACGGGACCAGCTTGGGTCAAATGCCCATCGGACTCAAACCGGGTGCGATGGGTTCCATAACCGTCTGATCGGCTTTAATATCCATGAGCATTCACTTTAATATACGTGCGCATGCTTCTTAAAGCAGATCGGACGGTTATGGAATTCATCAGACTCAGTTGGAGTCCAATGGACATCGGACCCAAGCTTGTCCCAACGGGTACATAATCTCGAGCTTTGTGCGTATAATTAAGTCATTAACCACTTCTGAATTGACTCCGGATCCGATATAGCTCGTACGAACTAAATAAATACTCGCATAGCTTACCCTTAATTGCTTTGATTTGAGTTTACGAGGGCATTAATTCTCCATGTAACGGTTATCTAGGTTGATAGTTAATAGCTTCATTTAAAGCCTCTCCTTGGGATTAATTTTTTATTATATACAGTCGTACACCCCCAGATATCTTTTGGAAAATTAGAAGAGTTGCTCTACATTTTCACCTACTTAATTTAATTTTCTACTGTTGCACGAGACACTGTATTAAAAATGTAGGCTGAAATGCTGAATCATCTTTTCGATTTTTGTTTTGAGCTAAAGTAAACTAGGAGACTTTTTATATTTAATGGAACGCAATTCTAAATGTTATGATTTTTTTTTTTATAAATAATGTTGCTTTTTATGTACGTCAAAATTAAACAACATTATGTGCGAGTAAATCTGTAATAAATTAAAAAATATATTTTTTTTATGTTTTGTTTTTGGTGTTTTTGCCTGAAAAAGTATTACTAATCTGATAGAGAAATCACTATGTATAAATTAATTTTACCCTTTTTTTCTCATTAAATCCACATCCAACAAATAATAGTAGGAAATAACGCAGCTTAGAGAAAAATATTGGGAGTGTTGTCTTATAAGAGGAGGGATCCACTTACACCGTTTTTTGTGATACCGGATTGAACTCTATATTTTCAAACCTTTTAAAATCAAAATAGTCGATTCAAACCGTTCAATATGATCTCCATATTAAAATGTGCTTGGAGACCAATTTTACATTTTTTAATTTTTTATTACTTATTAAATAATTTACAAAATCGTTGTTTTTAGACCATTGAATTTTTGTACCCATCTTAATAAATAGTAAAAAATTTAAAAATGTAAAATTTAATCTACAAGTACATTATAATATATCCATCATATTAGATAATTTGAATCGACTATTTGAATTGTGATCCCTCGTCGTCTTATTATAATAGGAAGGCCAAATAAATTATCAATTAAAGGCAAATGGCCAATCATGTGCACAATCCGGAGATGCTGAAAAATCATCCACGTATATGCCCCCATAGAAAGGGACATCTCCAGTTCGGATCTATTGTGGCATCCCATTTGGTCTCACGAGAGAATATTCAAAAATTAATGCTGAAAACTGAGATGCAACACGAAAAGAAGCTTGAGCAACGACGTTGAAGATCAGATGAATCCTGCAGCAAACAGCTTACCGGTCTACACACGTGTGAGCAGCCTAACAAAACAGATCTGGTTCGGATTCTTCCATCCAGCAATTTTTTTTATTTAAATAAATTCCAAAAATAAAATATTGGAAAAAAATTAATGGCTGTGGTTTTTTTTTTTGGGACTAATATCGATTTGGTTTTATTAGACATTTCTAATAATACTGAATTAACAATTTGATTTCTTTGATCTATTCGGCCAATATACAAATCTGTTGTGATTCTTTAGAATCTTTGATCATGTTATTCTAAATCCATTAATTCATCTGTTTAGAGATTTGTGCATAAAAAATAAGTTTTTTTGAGATTCATGTATTCTAAAAAATGAAGGATAGATTTAAAATCATAGAGTCCTGCAATTCTTTTAAAATCACAGCAGATTTATTTCCATCTGTCCGCCCCCTCACACGCCACATAAAATTCTCTCTACGCATTTTTTTTTTTCATTTTGTACTAGTTTTTCCAATATATTTTTTAAGTTTTTTCCCATTAAATCAATTTTATTTATTTTTTACATGTATTTGTAACATATAATTATTAGATATTAAATATACACCACTCAAGGAGAAGTTAATAAATTTAATAAAATAATACGACACAACATAAAATTTGTAAATAGCACAATAGAAAATTTAATCATTAGAATATAATAAAAGTTAACTGCAAATTTATAGGCCTAATTAGAAATGTCCTAAATCCTAAATAAAAATGGATACACAACTTCTTGTCTCCTGCTTCTTGAAGACAACGTCCATGTTAAACCATTAAAAAATATAATTAGTGTGTTTTTCGATGACAAATTATTCGTTTATCTACTTGTAACACATACACACAAGGACGGACCCAGTAAGGAACAAAGGATCCTAAATTTTGAATTTTTTAGAGATCTATAGGCCCAAATCAACTTTGCCCCTTCCTGAAAACATATTTGCTCCCATCTAGAATTCTAATTTGTAATTAGGGTTAAAATTAGAATAAATTCATTGAATTCTGATTGATAATTATAATTAGATGTTAAAGCATTTGAAATTGAAGTCAGAGCATTGAGAATTATAAGTTAGATCATTGTTTTTAGTACCTGGTTAGCTAATGGGTTTGAACTCAAATTCTCTATTTTCTTGATCCCCATCAAAATTCTAAATCTGCCATGCATACGCAATAACATTTATATATATGCTTGTGTGTCTGCCAATAGTAAAAAAAAATGAAACATTTGTTATTTAAAACTGATAAATTAGGAGATTAAATATTTTTCTTAAAACATGTTTGTATTTTTATTTTTTAATAAATGATAAAATTAGTACTTTATAAATTTTTGATGAGTTTTAATAGAAAAATCAATAAATCGGGATGAGTTCTTCAAATTTTGAAAGGTAATGTGATATCATGAATTTTAGGTGAAGAATTACGTAATTTTGAAAATTTTAAAGGGTGGTAATGTGGTATGAATATATATATATATATATATATATATATATGCGAGGGCACACACACATAACATTCTCCCAAAATGCAATTTAACACATGGACATTTGAAATCCATATACCGGATAATTGAAGTATATATAGAACTGACCAATGAAAATGTCTTTTGTAATTTTAACTTACCAAAAAAATATATAAGAACCAACCTACGTCTAATTTGTGTAGTAGTTCATAAGACAAATGAGAGGAGGTCCGATGCCCATCGGATCAGGGGCGGATCTAAGGCATAAGTAAAGGTGGCTAAGTCACTCCTATGATTTTGAAATTTTAATTATGCATGTAGAAATTTAATTGAATTTTAACTTTTTTTATTTTTTATATAGTCCAGCCACCCTCAATAAATAACAAATGTTTAGTTGTAGCATAGTGGTTAAGGCTCTATTTTGTAGATGAGAGGTATT
Organism: Carex arenaria; assembly: GCA_964058825.1. Classification (NCBI taxonomy): domain Eukaryota; kingdom Viridiplantae; phylum Streptophyta; class Magnoliopsida; order Poales; family Cyperaceae; genus Carex; species Carex arenaria. Next base: position 67,118 of record CAXKVW010000344.1, on the reverse strand, counting down.
GGATTCAAATTTCATTTACTACAATTGTACATTTTAATTTTCAGTCACCCGTAATAAAATTTTCTAGTTCCGCCCATGCATCGGACCTACTTTGTTTCGATGGGTATAATGACCATCTAATCTACAACAAGATTCGTACATACTACATTAAAATTCGTATATGTTTATTTCAATTTTCGTAAGCACAAATTTTGATGCTAATTATACGGTGTTAGATCGGACTTAAAAAAGTAAGTCCTACGCCCATCGGACCTACTCGTTTCTCTTCATAAAATCGCTTGATCAGTGACTTCCTTGTTCCTACGTACTGGTCCAATATTCATTTAAGTGGTATATATCATCTTCTGACAATACGTACTAAATTCAGACTGATGGTGTCGTTGTAATATGTCACACGTACGTTGATTCTCTTAGCTTGGACCCCAATGAGCATAGGTCAAAAACACGCAACATATATATACTTCAAAAGGCCAAGCTAAAACCTCATTGGTCTCTAATGGAATAATTAATTAATTTCCTGCCAATTAATACAATGAATCCAATATAATCACACACACACACACACACACACGCACTAAGTCCACTCCGATTCATGATAATAAAATAATCTCATATATATGGTGTAGCTCTCCTTAATTTCCCACTGCTCGGTGTGCATTTAGTTCCTCTTGACCAACGATCGAGATATCATTAATTAAGTGCCCGACAACCCATCTGATGAATTGAAAGGAGAGAAAACGTGAGCCTAAGTGCTTCTTATCTTCTATTAAATTAACCCCATGACCTAATTAAACCTTCTCTATCTTTCCCTATATAACAGCCATCACAATCATTTCCTCTTTACTCCAAATCCTAAATCCCAAACCATATATCCTCAATCACCTCTCTCCTAGCCTTCTCTTCAAGGTAATTATATTCCTCTTTACATGTAATGAAATAACCCTTTTATTTAATTTCTGTTTCTAATGAAATTATTTTCCGTTTTGTAACATTATGCAGGTAGATATTAATTATTAGTACAAGCGACGAAAGATAAAAATGAGCCGAAGGAATGGGAAAACAAGCAGCCCTCAGCTTGATCTGCAGCTGAATTTATCACCACCAAATATGGAAGAATATTACACCTCCCGTAGATCACCGACGGGATCGTCATTTTCATCATCGTCTAGTTCTTGCCTGTCATCAGAAAATGATCATGAGGCCACATCGATGGTCCTTGCGGGTTGCCCTAGGTGCTTCATGTATGTTTTGTTGTCAGAAGAAGATCCGACCTGCCCGAAGTGCAAGAGCCCAGTGCTGATCGACTTGCTTGGTCGTGGCAATTCATGCAACATCAACATCAACAAGAAGAAAAATAGGAGGACCTAGGTTAGCAAGAAGTTTGATCTCTTTTCTTTGAAAGAGTGAGTGAGAGAAGCAACAAAAAAAAAATGCCATGCATTAGGATTTAGTATAGCTTTTAGTAGATGTGGTGGGTAGTTTTGTAGCCTTTTGCTTTAGCTGCATTTTCTGCCTTTTTTTTTTCTTTCTTTTTTGATATTTTCCCCTTTTTGGAGACAATGTACTAAAACTCGGAAAGAGACTAATGCTCACCTCAATTTAGAGATGGTTTTATATATTTTTTTTATCTGTAATTTTACTTCTCTGCTTTACCAGTATCTGAATTGCAGTATTAATTGGGAAATAGAATGATTTCAGTTGTTTTGAAGTTTGAAAAATTGGATTCAAGGCATTTACCGCCAAAGAGACTAAATTACTTAGCTATAAATTTTAACCTATCCTTGCTCTAAAATTAGTAATTAAATTTTTACAAATTGGGTTTTTCTGGTTGACATAGATTTTATCTTTTTGCTGATAGAAGGCTGGACTTCAGGTTTTCAGTTAGCCAATTTTTACAATATTTAAGTCAAACAGTAAACAAAGAACAAAAGATTTTGCAAGAAAGAAGGTGGGGAAATGGAAGAAAAGAAGATAGGTAAGAATAATTTTAAAATATTTTCTTGTTTTGTTTACAGCAGAAGTGGCTGGTGAGTGATGGTTAAAATAATAGATGTGGTTTTTAGTTGTAATTTATTCTAGTGCAACTCATTTATTGTATAAGCCTAAGCAGGCCTTATCCATTTTTAGTTGTAATTTATACTAGTGCAACTCATTTATTGTATAAGCCTAAGCAGGCCTTATCCAATCAGGCCCAACTAAATTTTGGCCTGCAAATAATTATTAAATTCGTCTACCTATATAATTTGAAAATAGAAGTAGAATCTTGACAACGGTATATTCGGGATAAAAATATTGACAGCCATATTTTTGTCATTATATATAAAGTGAACAGGTTATATATAGAGAGAGATGGGTTATGGTGCATTGCAATATATATTTCTCTTGTACATTGTATTATAAATTGTTGGTTTTGATTTTCAAACAACCGATTCAAACCGTTCAGTTTGATATTCATATTAAAACATGCTTGGCGACCAAATTTTATATATTTTTTTAATTGTTTGTTATTTTTTTTTAGAATTTTTGAAAATTATTGTTTTTCTATGGTCTAGAAATTTATTAAAATAGCGATTTTCAAAAATTCTAAACAAATAGTAAAAATTTTCAAAAAATTTAAAATTTGGTCACCAAGCATATTTTAATATGGAGAGCATATTGAGCACTTTATATCGACTGTTTGAACTTTGAATCTAGCGGTTTATAGCCTAATGTACAAGAGGGCTTATACATTGCAATTCACCATACTCCCCCCCCCCCCCCCCCCCCCCCCCCCCCCGCCCCCCATCCCCCCCTCTCTATATATAATTTTTTATTTTGACTTAATTTTCTATACACTTCATTTTTTTTTGCAAAAGTGGAAAGAATTCCACCTGTTTCATAACGAAACAATGTCTTTACAAAACTTACAAAACCAAATATTCACTTATTCCAAACTAGTGAGAGACAAATACCCAACTAGTACAAATATCCATAAAGCAAATAAAAGAAACAAAGAAATCTATGAAGATCAATCACTTATAGCAATCACACATTCACACTAGGAGAAGAGGAGGATCTAGTATCAACTAAGAACCAATCCAACAGGCCAGCGGTCTCCTCAATGGTCTCAGCTAACTCTCTAGCAGACTCGGCGAACCCAAGAGTAGGGACCACGTCTGTATCCAAGCTGACATGTGAATCCGAATCCGAGAGAACTATAAAAGGGCCTATTAGAGTTAAAGGAGAAACATTGAAAGACAAAATCAATGATAATTTAAAATATGAGTTATCTAAACGAGCTTTACACTAAAAAGAAGTCAAAGCAATTATAGAAGATGCTACAGAACCAATAGGCGGGATTGGTGTATTTTGAAAACAAATCTTATTTTTGGTCAACCAAACAATCCATAATGTGGCCGCTCTAATTAATTCAACAAATAATGAATCCTTTAGAGGAATCCAATAATCAAAATGCTAAAAGTCTGAAATCTGGGTACAGTTAAAAACGAAATTGTTAATATCTTAATTTCATAAAACAAAAACAGCGTTGTTAATATCTTAATTTCATATTTGTTCAGCCGTAAAAGCTCTCTTCTTGCTTCCGTTTTCAACATCACATTTATCATTTTAATTATAATTTATGGCGATCATATGTGTGTCAGAATATGCTGTATCACTGGATGCGTATTATGTTGTTTTGGAGATCTACGTATATATATATGATGATATACGTAGGAATGAATAATGTGCAGGTTAATATAAGTTTAGAAATTTTTTATGTGTAGTCCATATGAGCTGTTATCAATTTAATTTAAACACTACTGAATCAATTTGAAATGACCAAATTTAAACCAACTAATTAGTAGTATATAATTGATTAGCCCAGCGTTTGAGTTTCTAAAATTTATAGTTCGATTTGTATAAATTAGAGATTAAATATTTTTTTGAAATGAATGTACCAAAATAGTTTATTTCTCAATTCTTGCTATACTAAAAGAATTAAAAAAATAAAGAAAATATTGACACTTTGGTTTTTAAAATTAAAACCATTAGTCCAAATTCATCATTTGATAAATTTCAAAGTTAAACCGATAAACCTCCTCGACAGCTGAAAACTATAATAGATTTATTATGAAATTTTCTCTCTGTTTTTTTTTTTTTCATAACTAAGCATGGAAATTGTTTTACAAGGATGACATTGTTTTATATTTTTTTAGAGAGAAAAATAAAAAAATAGCCTTCCAAATTTCATTATATACAAGAACCTAAAATTTGGAGGAGTTCAAAATTGCAACCTCCCATGCAGGTGTATCTTTTGTCACTAAATTAAATATTAGTTTTTGAAATTATTTCAATTATTTATCATATGTAACGCAACAAGTAGCGAGAATAAATGTTTTTACAAGCAAGCTGCTTTTTTAGGGTAAATTTCGCTGGAGGTCACTAAACTTTGTTACGAATTGGTCACTCAAATTTGATTTGTCTCTTTTTAATCACTCAACTTTGTTATTTGTCTTAATCAAGTCACTCTATATTTTTCCATCCAAAATCTTAACGGAATATTCCCATTCCGTCCAAAATACTAACGGAATATACCCACTCTGTCCAAAAATACTAACGGAATGAGCATATTCCGTTAGTATTTTGGATGGAAAATATAGAGTGACTTGATTAGAACAAATAACAAAGTTGAGTGACTAAAAAGGGATAAATCAAACTTGAGTGACCAATTCGTGACAAATGCCAAAGTTTAGTGACTTCTAGCGAAATTAACCTTTTTTTTTAATTAATTGATAATCTGATAAGATACATCCTGACATTCTTTATAGGATGACTAGATTCAGTACAACTTATACTGAAAATACAAATAACTGTCTGAGAAAATAAAATAAAAATTTGTGTCCCTTCATCTGTTCTGGCCAAAAAATTTTTTTGGCATGAAAAATAAAATTTACTAAATTTTTTCTGTTTTGAATTTTGTTATAATTTGAACGACACCATTAGAAGCCGTTAGCTCTATTCCGATAATGGCGTTCTATTAGGTCTCTCTGTAAACTGAAAATTAACAAATAATGTACCACTCAGTAAAGAAAGCCAAAATCAACTCTCTGTTTTTTTTTTTCCAGAATAAATACGCAATATTTTTTTTTATCCTATGAGATAATGCACTATTTTTTAATCCGAGTCGTCTGATCAAAAGTCAGATCAATCTGGCCCCAAATCTGTAATGCACATATTCCCTTTAAATTTTGTACCAGTATATAACAAATATATCGGGAAATTGCTAATATGCTACGCGTAGCATAGGGGTCTTCCGTACAACGGCTCAATATTTGAGTTTTTAAAATTCTAACGGTTGATCCGAACCGTTCAACATGATCTCCATATGAATATGTACTTGCAAACCAAATTTTATATTTTTTGGAATTTTTTTACTATATTTTTAGATAGGTAGAAAATCACTTGATTTGAAAATTCTGTACCATTCAGATCAAGTGATTTTCTACCTATCTAAAAAAATAGTAAAAAAATTCTAAAAAATGTAAAATATGGTTTGTATGTACATATTCATATATAGATCATGTTGAACGGTTCAGATCGAGTGTTAGAATTTTGAAAACTCAAATATTGAGCAGATGCATGGAAGACCTCTATGCTACTCGTAGCACCATGTATCAGATTCAAACTCAAAAATTGAGGTACCTATGGAGATATGGGCTTTGTGTTATGGTGATCTCCCAATCAAAGCTAGATTTTACTTTTGCCAATACACCGGCCCAAATTTGTCAAGCTTACATTGACAGGAAGAAAGCAAAAGAAAACGTTAAAACCATTAATTTTGGGCCTCATTTAAGTCAACTCATGTGGGACGAGTTTTAAAGCCCAATACTTTTAAAATTCGGCATTTTCAGATATTAATATTGGGCCTGTGTAGGTGATCTCACTATCAATTCTGGAAACCTTTGAACAAGAGCCGAGTATGTGTGCAGTTTGAGCCCATAAACTACGAGTAGGGACTAAATTATTTTTAGCTGAATTTAGTGAACATGGGTTCATAGTAACCAAATTCCCGAATAAAATATTTTTAGGGGTTTCCGAACCGTATCGCGAATAAAACGTTTGACCGTACTTTTACCGAATAACTCGCGAATAAAACGCGAAGCACGAATTATTCGCTATAAAAACAAAAAAATGCTCAAATTACGAAATTTTGATCCTGTTGAGCCGAACCCAAACTATTGATTTATCACTATGCTTGGGTTCAACTCTTCAGGCCACCTTTATCATAATTGTTAGGTTAGGAGCTTGTAAGAAATTATCATGGGTGTACTGTTCCAGGGTAAATTAGCAGCTTTTTTACGAACTTTGTACTGGAGAAAGAGCCGAATCCAAATTTATACGTTAATGGTAGATTTTGTGTGTAAGAGAAATGTTGAATATGGCGTATAATGTTCAGTGACTACTTAAAGGCGGAGTCAGACATTCAATATATGGAGATCAAACTTGAATGGAGTCAAATTTATAAATTTTCATGATGAAAATGGGAGTTAATTTGATAGTTTTGTAACATTTTCTAATAAACTATATACAAATTTAACAATAAATATAAAAAATTTGAAAATAAATTGGGGTCATTTGACCTCCATTTACATATAGTGTATCCGCCTATGTGACTACTGACTAGTGACTATTAATGGCTATTTTTCGGTTTTTCCCAATAAGTATAATTAGAAGTTGCTTATATAGAGTAGAACTAGGTGTTTTTGAGCTCAGCAAAACTTTTTTGTGAACTTAACTTTTAAAATCTATTAAATTGACTTCAAATAACAAATTAAAACTATTCAAACATATCTACTTTATGAGCGATGCATTTACATGCAAAATTAAAAAAAAAATTGAATTAATTTTGTATAGAGTTAAGTGGTAAAAATTTATTCAAAAAATAAACGAAATAAAATTGATTCATAAACCTTCTAATTTTGACCGCTTGACTTTATACTAAATTAATTCTAAAATTTAAAATTTTTGTATATAAACGTAAATTTTATATTTTTAACCCTACTAATTTATTATATATTATCTTGAGCAGATGTTATTAACTGCATTTGTATATGGGGTCCATGCATATGCATGTATTTTAAAATACTGATCACACATATTCATATATGATTCATTTAGCCATATTATACTGATTCAAGTATTGTACTGGCACCAATCATTGTAATTTTCAGATTGGCTCATCAGAGAAACTAGCATTGCTAAATCTAAAATGAGAAGATTATATCCAAGAAACAAATCCCAATCATTAATTAATTTTAAAATAATTTTTCTTGATGTTGTTTCTTGGAAAACAACATGCATCTGTAATAGCAGCTAATATAGCATATAAAGAGTCAAGTTTGTAATACAATATTATGTACATAAAATTATAGAGACGGTTGGTGGTTGAGCTGAAGAGAATAAAATGTCATGTTGCAAAGGTTCTCCTAATCCTGATCTCCCAAGTGTTATGCCATTCAAACAAACGACAATATGTTTGGGAGTTGCAAATTAATAATTGGGATAGAATTATAAGGAAATAATTATTGGAATAAGAAGAAAACATTGTTAAAGAGGAAAATACAAGGCGGTAAAACTTGACAGGGTTGTGCTCCTATAGGGGTGAAAACGGTATGGATAATATTCGATCGTTTTTAATCCGTATTTAAAAACTTAAATGTGGATATTCGATATTCGAATATTCCTGTGGATAAGGATACTGATATAGTATTAGGTTTCAATTATCTGTATCCGAATAGTAGATATATAACATATATTTTAATATATATTATGGATTTTTTTTGTTATTCACTATTATAATTAGATAAATATTATGAACTTTAATATTTTTATATTATTTTAATAAATATCCAATCTGATTCAGATCCGTATCTGTATCCGTCTGATATCCACTTTACATCCTTATATTTATATATATATATAGGACGTGGCTACGGTGCTACGCGTAGCATAGAGGACCTCCGTGCAACGGCTCAAAATTTATGTTTTCAAAATTCTAATGGTCGATCCGAACCATTAGATGTGTTCTACATATTGAAATGTGCTTGGAGACCAAATTTTACATTTTTTGAAATTTTTTTACTATTTATTAAGCCACTTTGAAAATCGCTGATCCAATGGTGGCTTAACCAAACAGTGAAACCGTTGGATCAGCAATTTTCAAAGTGGCTTAATAAATAGTAAAAAAAATCCAAAAAATATAAAATTTGGTCTCCAAGCACATTTCAATATGTAGAACATATTTAACGGTTTGGATCGACCGTTAGAATTTTAAAAATTCAAATTTTGAGCCGTTGCACGGAAGTCTCTATGCTACGCGTAGCATATTAGCCAAAACCTATATATATATAGAGAGAGAGAGAGTGAGAGAGAGAGAGAGAGAGGAGAAAGGGGAGGTAGCACAGTTGGCTAGGAAAAAGTCCTAGGATTGTTGTACCCAAAGGTCGAGAGTTCGATTCCCCCTCACGACTTCGCAGCCTCTGCGAAGGTTTCAAAAGAGAGAGAGAGAGAGAGAGAGAGAATTTTACCAATATCCCCTCCGTTTTCACTTTCTAGCTTTCAAAGGTGGAAAAGTTGAAAATTAGTGTTACCTTAATTTTGGGAACAAAAAGGGGAACTGAATCCTCTGGCCCCCGAGAGGCAGGATTTTCCTGCTCCTGAGTCACTGACATATGGACCTGCGCAAAACTAAAACCAATATTTAAATGTTTAAATCCGTCTGGACCCCACGTGTCAGTCGTACTGGAGGCAGGAAAATCCTCCCCCCGGGAGGCAGGTGATCTCCTTCCACAAAAAGGTACCAAATTAGACGGAATAACCAATCTACCAATATAGTGGATCCTCCCAATACCAAAAGTCCGATAGAAGCAATAAAATTTGCACAATCAACAAAAAAAATTGTCTAAACGGAGCCGGAGTAAAACAGACTTCCATCAGATGGGATGCGAATTTTCAATTGAATTTAGTGATGAAATTTTGAGTCAGTACACTACTTTTTATTTTATTTTAGGACATCTAATAAATTAAGAATAATACTAAAAGGCTAAATGTAATATGTTACTAGTATTTTTTAACAAATTTTATATATAATTTAGATTGTAGGAAAGTAATTAATTAGATCTTTATTTAACACTTACATAATTAATTTTATATTGTATCAAGTTTTAAAATTTACTTATTAATTTAGGGCTTCAATCTCTACTTTATCCATACATATAATGAGAAAAAAAGAATGTTTTCTTTTTAGCCATGCTTAATTAATTCTCCCGTAGATATGGTGATAGATGCATATTACAACAATATCATTATCATAAAACTTTTGTTATCAATAATTTATAATCTAATTAAATAATTAAATCAATAATGACTGCCCATGTATGTTTTTAAGGTATACTAGAGACTCGGCCTTTGACATAACTACAGAAAGGGCGTATACGCAGTGGAAAACTCGAATTATGACAGATGGTTCTGCAACTGTATCTGTACGCATTGTGTTTAAAAGTATCGATAAATTGTACACAGTTACAAAACCGTGTCTATATACATTTTACATCGAAGGAACTGTGTATGATTCAAGAAAATCATACACTGTTACTTTATATAAAACTTGTGTGTAATTACCTTTGTACATGGTTAATTATTCAAATTCGTATCAAATTCTAGCATAACTAAATAAAATTTCACTGAGAATTTGTAAGTTTTATTTAATTAAGCATATTCATATTCAATTAATATTTGTTTTATCTTAACAGATCTTAGATCGGATTCCATCTTATATTAGAATAAAAAATAATTTACTTTTTAAAAAGTATCATAAAACATATAAATCCAGAATAAATATATATAAACATGATGTAATAATTGTATTACAAATTGGGTTTAACAACTTCATGATAGCATGCAATAAAATGGAACCAAATATAACCGAAAATCGATATATGTGCTTTATAAATAATAGATAACACATTTATAATTTAAATAATATTACTCAAATTTATATATGCACTATAAAAGTCAAATGTATACTAAAATTAACCTTAATAAAAAGGGCCTTTTTTTACTTTAATTTTAGGTTTAAAAGGATACTATTTGGGGTTATAGTTGCGACAAAATTCCATGGAATGGGAGGTCAACTTTGCATGTGCTAGAGCAAATAATAATATTGCTAGATTCCATTAGACCAAAGGAATATTAAGGTGTTATCCCCACAACATTTTTTTTCTTAGCTTAATTTAAAATTTAAACACCATGGTATTGTCCCCACAACTATTGCTACAATATTTTAAACTCTAATATTTCATTGACTGTGATCTTAAAATATTGTAATAAGCAAAGGAGATGAGTTTTCTCTGCTTTTGATCCATTGCATTGGTTAACAGCAAAGAGAAAATTTCTAGCGTAATTAAAGCGGCACTAAATCCTAATTTAGGGGCCTCATTTGTGGCATTATAACCAGTAGCGGACCATGTAACAGAGGTAGGCAATTACCTACCTCTGGAATTTTAAAATCGAGTATGAAGTAGTATAAATATGTTGGCCTGTCTATTTCTGAAAATTAAATTTCATACCTCTTGTCCTTTAACAATTCAATACTGTAATCCAATCGAATGAATTAAATTACAAAATGTTGACTAAAATTGTTGAGTGTTAATGTTTTTCTTGATTTCTGTTTAAATTTGATTTAGAATTTGATGAGATTGATTAAAATAATTCAAGTATTTTGAATAGAAATGTGGAGGTCCAGCTTCCAGTCTTCCAGATTCCAATTTCCATTAATAAGACATTGGAAGTGTCAGTCTGTTACAGAATGAAACAAAAAGTGCAAAAGTGCCAGTCTGTTACAAAATGATTCAAGTATATGAGTTAATTTTGCCTACTGATCCAGTAATCCGGTAACCTGAAATTTTTTTGCCTAATGCTGATTTAAATTCTGACTACAGCACTGATTATAACACCCTCTAATGAATGGATTCTTTTGTTTTGTCGTGTATATGTGTTGGAGCCGCTGGAAAATGGGATTGTGCTATGTAACACAGTAACAGTGTCCATAGAGCACACACACACACATATATATATAAACTAAACAACAAATGTCTTCTAACTAGAAACAAAGTAGTTCCGAACAGGTAAGCTGAGAATTAAGCAGAAACAGACAAAGAAGAAACCTCTACCTGTTAGCTGAGGAGCATAAGCGGACGGGTAGGATATAAAGCATTATTGAACAGTTCAATCTCGAACTATTTTTAAATTATTTAACATGCACCAAATTTTGGGGTCATTGCATGCAGAAAGGGCAACCAAAAATTTAAAGTAACATTGTAATTATAAAACTTTATCATTGGAAAAAAAACATGCACTCGCCATACTAAAGGTCAAATACACGGAGTACCAAATAAAAACATGTATATAAAGACTGAGTCAGACTTTCAAACTACAAGAGTCAATCATAAAAAATTACATGCTGTGAATGGAGATAAATATTTCAATATTCATAGCATTTACTCTAAATTATATAGAAAATCATATATAAATAATAAATTTTTGAAAATAAATGGAGGTCAATTGACCCCATTCAACCATACAAATTCGCTCTTGTATGTATAAGAAGATTTTGCGCAAAATTAGATAGTTCAAAATATTTTTGTCATTACAAATTTAACGATCAAAATTTTGCTATTGAATTTATTCCCATTAAACCTTAAGAATCACTCATATGTTAGTATTTTACTAATGGTGGTCAAATTTCTTAATTTTTAATATTAAAAAAAATCTAACTAAATTAGTGGTTGTTAAATTAAAGTTAACTCATAGAAATATCCATCAAAGAATTAGTAGAAATTAAAATTTTACCCCCTACTCCATCTCTCGACTCTCCATGTATATGCAATATACAATATATATATATAGATGGACTATGGTACTCTATAGAGTAAAACGCTTTTGTACTCTACGCTATATCTCCGTTTTAAAAATCCAAACACCCGATCCGAACCGTTGAACATGTTCTTCATATTGAAATGTGCTTGGAGACCAAATTTTATATTTTTTGGAATTTTTTTGCTATTTATTAAGCCACTTTGAAAATCTCAGATCTGCTGTGAACAGTAAAAAACAGTACAAATTTCTGGACTATCGGATCTGCGATTTTCAAAGTGGCTTAATAAATAGCAAAAAAATTCAAAAAAATGTAAAATTTGGTCTCCAAGTACATTTCAATATGAAGAACATGTTCAACGGTTTGGATCGGGTGTTTGGATTTTTAAAATAAAAATATAGTGCCGTAGAGTACCAACACATTTTACTCTATAGAGTACCATAGCCCAACTCTATATATATATATATATATATTGTGCATTGCGGATTAAAGAGGTTTAGGGTTAGAGTAAGGCTATATATATATATATATATATATATATATATATATATGCAACAAAGATAAATTCTTACGCATTGAAAGGTTGTAAGAATTCTCATTTCCACAATAATAAGCAAAATCATTTATAGATGAAGTGCCTCCAAAATAGGCAGAAGTCTAGCTAATTTGAAAACCAGTCTTCAATCTAGACATTTAATACTGATAAAAGTAATGCCCTTAAAACCCAAATAATTTTTTTTTTGTGAATATTAAATAGTTGGTAATTTGAACTCCAATACTCCAATACTCGAATTTTCTGAGGGACCAAGTGGAAATTGATGCAATTGATAAGGCTGCATGTCTTCTATTCTTCAGTATCAGATGACACTAGTTCTTCTTCTGCTAATGTGGTTATGCTTGGTACAAGTTGTTAGATCTTTAGTTGTTGCTATCGCTTATGTTTTGTAATTTGCCCTATATCCTATGCAAAATTTTATGCTGATTGAGGTCTTTTGTTTTCAGGGTTTTAAGTTCTGTTTTTCTGTAGTGTTTTGATCATCTGCTTGAATGCATTGTTTAGTCTTTTGTATGAACTATTTAGTTTCGTAATGAAACAGATGAAAAATCCTACTTTTGTCAAAAAAAAAAAAAAAAATTACTAGCTATATATATATTGAATTTGAAGCGAGACATGCGTCTCTTTCAACATTCCATTGAGAATCATGTAATGCAGACATTGGACAAAATAAATGGGAAGCATGAAAAGATGGCTTCAATTTTTTGATTCATTGAATTCCCAACCAAACAAATAGACAGGTACATGAATAACATAAATATTCGGAACAAAGTTTCAAAAAACATAACAATATGTATAGTACAACAACCCAACTACTACATTTGCAAACTCCTCTTTAATATATATTTTCCGTACATTCATGAACGAAATTGGGTCTTCTTAAAAGAGTCCAATTTTTTTTTTTAATGCCCACTGTATAACGATACCGATAGCAGGTCCCGGAAACTCTGTACTATTTACTAATAAATAAGTATCTTTTAGGATTGGTTTGCTCCTTAGTGCTGTTATAAAAAAAAAAAAAACACACACACACATATATAGATATATATAAAGAGAGATATAGGCTATGGTGAGTTGTGAAGTAAGAATTTTATTTTATTTGACGTTTAATAAAATTTGGTCTCCAAGTACATTTTAATATGAATATCTTGTTGAGCGGTTCGGATGGACTATTTGGTCTTTGAAACAGAGATATGAGTATGAAGTAAAACAACAATCCTTATTTCGAACTCACCATAACTCATCTCATATATATGTGTGTGAGAGAGAGAGATTTTGATAGACTAACATATGCAAAACAAATATGTTGTGAATATTCGTATTTTACTAAGCGGACATCGAATACGAATATAATTATTGGACTGATATATATAATAAATCAAAATCAAATTTGCATTTTTAAATGTTCTCTGTGTGAGAAGTCTCAGATTCGATATTCGAATGCAAGATTCGTTATGAATATTAGATAGTTACGTGGTTTGATCCCAACATCTTTTCAAAAAAAATAATCCACATTTAAATGAATACAAATATTACTAAATAGGTTATAGATGAATACGAACATAGGTACGAGTTCAAACGGATAATTATCATATAATACTAATAAATGTGCAAACATAGTAAATATATATTTTAGAAAAATTAAATAATAAAATTAATTACGAACTTGCATATATTATTCAATATTTGTTCTATCTAACAAGTGTATAAAATATGATATTTTTTTACTTAGTTTTGAATCATTATCAGGATTAAAGATAAATTTTAATAAGAGTGCTTTAGTTCCCTTAAATATTTCAGATTCTTTTGCATCAGATTGCTTCACAATTAGGTTCTTTATTATCACTTGGTGGACAAATTGCTTTACTTAATTTAGTTTTATCTGCAATTCCTTTATATTAACTATCTATTTATAGATTACCATTGAATATTAGAACTAAAATTGATAGAATTAGGAAAATGTTTTTATGGACTTTCAGCACTTCTAAGAGAAAGTATCATTTAATTTCTTGGAGTGTAGTTTGTTTAAGTAAATCTCAAGGAGGTTTAGGAGTTATAAATTTAGAAAATATGAACATTGCTTTGCTTGCCTAAGTGGTGGTTTTGTTTTAATAATCCTATTATTTTAGGTCAACGGAAATCAATTCTTCAAGATAAATATAGTTCTTCTAGGTTGGAAATTGCTAGATGTTCTTCATTCTGGTCTAGAATTATGTTTATTCAATTTATTGTTGACTTAGGCATAATAGAATAGTTGATAATGGTCATGAATCATGATACTAGTTTTTGGTTGGATAGGTGATTTAGAGAATGTGTATGGTACTGTTCTTATCCTAACTTGTTTAGAATTGCTTCTAATCCAAAAATTACTGTGGCTGATGCTATTGCACAATCTTCTTTAATTTTGGTGTCTAATAGATAATTAACTAGTATTAGGTTAACGTAATGGAACCAGCTTCAATCTAGTATTTCTTATGCTATTGTTTTTACTAACATGTATAACCTCGATTCCATTACTTGGAGATGGACCTAGTCATGACATTTTACCATGCATTCCTAGTATGTGTGGTTAGAATATGGGAGCATTGAGAACACTGTTTATTCTATTTTATGGACAACTATGATTCTTTTAAAGATTAAGATATTTATGTGGTTGGTCAAGAAAGATAAGATTCTAACAAAGCATAACCTGGCTAAGAGGGGATGGCATGGGTCTCTTAGTCATCCTTTTTGTAATTCTATTGAGACAACAAATCGTTTATTTGTTTTTTGTCCAATAATTTCCTCTATCTGGTCCTGAATTGCACAGTTTAACAATTTCAACTTTAACAGTGAAACTGTTTCAGACTTGTGACTTTTAGATGCGTGGATACTACTTAAAGATTGTAGGTTAATTGAATTAATTAGGTCAGCAACCATTTGGATAGTTTTGTTAGCTCGTAATAAGGTTTGTTTTAATGATACTCCAATATCTACTATTAAATTTCTTGGGTCTTAGATTATTGCACTTTAATTTAGATGATTCTTATTTTAAATTAACTTTAATTTTTCCTGTGGATGTTAATCTTTTGAATCAGGCAAACAACATCATTATAGTTTTGTCAGATTCAGATACCCAGGAAAGGGTAAACAACCAGTCAGAGGAAAATTCATGTATTGGTCTTGAGGAATCTGATTTTTCTGATTACCTTAGAGACCATGCTGAGTACGACAATGCTATTGATGCTGCTTTTATGGCAGCTGATCCATCTATTGCTGATTCTGGTTCTTCTTTTTGTTAGTACCTCTACTTATTCGATGGTTAGGGTTGATTAGTCTGTGCTTGTCAGGATTATTTTGATGTGCTTTGTTTTGTTTGATATTCTGTGTTTCTTATATTGGCAATATGTTGTGCCTTTATGTTTTTTGTTATGTAGATGCATTACTCATGAAGTATATAGATTTCAACAGTTTAGATTCGTCGTCTGGCACCAATTCAATGGACCAACTAACCAATTATAATCAGTGAATACTTGCCGATTTTTATTATCATCTTTGAATAAAAAAACAAATCAAATAACTAGTTTTTTTTTTTTAATTTTCAAAATTTTCAAATTTACCAAATTTGCAAGTAAAACCTGTCGAACCAGCAAATTTATTAGTCTACGGGATCATTGTTTGTAATTTCTGCATGCATTAAATATCAGAATGGTCCGTAGACTAAATCTGCAAAACCAACCTGCTGGGTTCGCAGGTTACCTGATAAATTTGGAAATTAATAAAAAAATTTTGATTAAATTTGTTTTTTTTTCTCAAAGATGGTAAATAAAAAAAAATTGGGGAATCCTCGATCATATGCAGAATAGTAGAACAGTAACCCGCTGCATGGATTGCCACATTGCTGTAGGTTGCAATTGGCACTTCATTTTGTTTGAACTTATTACAGTATTTTCTTTTATCAAAGAAGAGAAGAACGCATGTGATATGTAGATAATACCAGTGTCATTTAATTTACATGAACGGATATATGAACCCAATTCAAACATTAAATGCTACACTTGAACACAACAAACAATCCTCTTCTCATTGAATGCCCACATGACTGACCCTACCAGAATTCCATACACATCTCGCTTTTCTTTAAAGACTCACATTTCCTCTCCATTACTTCAGTTGCCCTTCTCTCTCTCTATCTTGTTCTAAGACTAGCTAACACACACAATACACACATGGGCAAGGGCTTGACATCTTTTCTCTCGTGCAAATACCCCAAAACCAGCTCTTTCCGAGCTGGTATTGGTACTGGTACCGGAGACAGTGATGCAATCTACAAAACCATGAACTCAATGTACCTAGACAGTGCTTATTCCGAAGAGGAGATTGAGATTGAGATTGATACAGAGGCCGAGCCCGAGACGACATCCTCCATTGATGAGCCCGAAGAATCCGTAATTCTGCACCAAATACATTCGGACCGCCTCTTCTTTGAACCAAACAGTACCAGTTGTTCAATCCTAGATAACACCCAAAAAGGTGAAAACTTGAAGGAAGAACAGACAGAAAAGAGCAGTGTACCGTTTAAGGAGAGTTTTCTCATGGCAATGGAATCAACAGACCCGTATACTGATTTCAGGATTTCCATGGAGGAAATGGTAACAGCACATGGGTTAACAGACTGGATCCGGTTAGAGGAATTGCTGGTCTCGTACCTAAGAGTCAATGGGAAGAAGAATCATGCATTCATAATTCAAGCATTCGTAGATTTATTGGTTGGTATTTCATCAGAGGAATCAAGTTCTTCTTCTTGTATTACCTCTTCTTGTATTACTTCTTCTTGTATTACATTTGACGAGGTTGAAGGAAGTGAGTCATAAATCATAATATTCATAGAATTAGGAGAGATTTTCTTTTCTTTGGCCTTTTTTGTGTTAATTAGTTCTTTTTCTCTTTTCGGTTAGGACCATGTGCATTATAAATTTAGAACTTGACTGGTTATTAAAGGAACCATATTAACTGGAGAAAAAATTATGATTTCTGTAGTGCTTTTGTGTTCTTAATATTTTCCGTTACAACGGCTGTTATGAGTTATGATCTTAATTTTTCATAGACTGATCCAAGATCTGAATGGTTCTACAACAACATATTGATTTCTCGGCCCGGAATTCCTCGTCTTTGCATTAAAAAAAAGGAGTAAAAGTAAGAGATAATTTAAAATTCCTTAAATTGGTGTGCTGCATAAGGATGCATGTTACATTTAAAAGAGAAGAAGACAAGGTAGATAAATTCTTTTTGTGATTTGCATTAAAAAAAAGGCGTAAAATATGAGATAATTTAAAATTCCTTAAGTTGGTGTGCTGTATAAGGATGCATGTTACATTTAAAAGAGAAGAAGACAAGGAAGATAAATTATTTTTGTGATTCAATAAATAAGATTGCTTTTCTCAACAAAACAAAAAAAAAAACAGAGAGAGAGAGAGAGAAGTCATATCAAACACAAAATTGGAGAGATGGAAGAATGAAAAAAAATGGACAACAGAGGTTACTAATTATCTCCATTTCTTAAAAAAAAATGGAGAGTTCCTACTAGTATATGTCCGTTGGGATCTACAGTGTGTTAGCACTTACCTTCGTTAGTTGACTTGTGATTAATCTACTAATAGGGATTACCATTGGCAACATGACCGTGCGAATTTTATCTCAATAATTATTTATGGACTAAATGCATAGTTCATTAATTTTTCTACCAACTGTCAACTATGCAGCAAGAGATTTAAGAAAAACAAACCACAATAATTAACCAAACATGATAAATTTATCTGAGTAAAAGATTAGAGATCAATCCACTCAACTATTTAATATTCATAAAAAACCTACAACATTTAACACGAATGACATTGGCTTTATCAATATACCAAAGTATGATTCTCCCAACATGATGTTTCTTTTAAACACCAAATTATCGAAAATATCCCACAAGGATTCAATGATGGATAAAACTGTTACTGATATTATTAATTAGTGATGAATGTTACGTTAAGAAATTATTGCTGATGTTATAGAAATATTATTTCTTTTACAGAAATAATATTTCTTTTACAGAAATAGTATCATCAATTATAAAGGAAAAATATGACTTGATGTGACATAATCAAAATGGTGGAGAATAGTCATATCACAAATGACTACATGTGACGTGATCAAATATGATGTGGCTGATTGCATTTATTTACAGTTTGCAAGTCTTAAGTAAATTAAAAAAAAATAATAATAAAACATACCCAAAATTAACAAAATATTACAAAATAAATTATAATTAAAAATAATGTTGAAAAATTAGTCACATGACGTAATGTGATTAAAATTGTGGAAGACAATCATATCATGCGACACGCAAGTCGTATCACGTAACTGGTAACAACAAATGACTAATTTCCTTCTCTAAGTGATAGTATCACTACTGACGGTATTAATACCATCACTGATGATACTTTACAACTGTCACTGGTGATATATTTTGTACCAGTGATCCATAGAATTGCATACAATTGAAGAGATTCCAAGTAGTGGTGGTTATGTGTGTTGAATGGGGGTCAATTGACTCTCATTAATTTTCAAAAAAATTGTATTTAGACATATATAATTTTTTATATAATGTAAAGCAAAATACTATAAACAGAATAAATTGACTCCATTCGTAGCATAATTTTTTTTATACACTTAATCTCCATAACTTACAAATCTTGCTCCGTCCCTAATTCCAAGCCGATCCTTCTTGTTCTCCGTTTGTGCACAAATACAGGACAGATTTAGGATGCCAATTATAGACCGTACTGTTCAATGTGCATGTTTTCGTTGAATTAGACTTGAATTACTTTCCACATGGGATCATCCAGTTACTTTGCTAATCCCTAGAGAGGAGTCATGTTCTGTTATCGCACAGCAATAAACCAAATTTTTCTTTGGAAAATTTTATTTATTTTTATTTAATGGATAATTGAAAAAGATTAGTACAACAAAAATGAAAGACATTTTGAAGAGCTTATATGCAAACTATAATGTCGACTGTATGGAATGCTTTGCTTTGGTAGAATTATTATTATTTTTTTTAGAAAAAATAGAGGTCATGCTTCTCCTTCTGCACAGAATTGCTCGCGCTTTCAATTTTTTAGCATGATTTATCTCCTTTTGCGCTAAAGTTTTTCCTCATCTCTCTATCATCTTTAGCGCTAAAACCTCTCTTCATCTCTCCCGCCTTTTCTAACCTTTGGGGTTTCCGCTTCTCCAACAACAATTCAATCGTTGTTGGTTATGGAGAGAAAGAAACATTAAAACCTAAAAGGACCGAATCTCATGTAAGAGGTGGAAGAAAAACCTAGATGAAAGCTCATAGTAGATTTGAAGATATATAATGAAGAGGGGGGTACTAAGTAACTGTAAAACAAGTTCCAATTTCTTTCAGGATTCAGTTCGCCAACCATCAGTGTTAAAAGAAATACTCAAATTTTCAGAAGTACGTATTATATAAAAGCCAATTAATTTCTTCAAGGTCAGTCTCTTCTTAGGTTCAATTAGCTCTAACACCGTACGATTAGCATTAAGATTGGTGCGCATGGACATTGAAACAGAACTGCACGAATTTTAATGCACTTAGCACAGATCTTGATGCAATCGAATGGTTATTTCACCCATCAGACCTACTTTGAATTCTATATAAAAGCTAATTAATTTCTTCAAGGTCAGAGTTTTTTTCTTTTATGCATTTTCATATTCCTTTTTCCAAAATGTAGCAGTCATTTATGTTCAGTTGTTCATGCGTTACAAACTTACAATTACTATCAGAAGAGTGATATGATATTTCTTTATACAATTACTATCAAGTTACTTGCTTTTGTCTAGATGAAGACATGACAAAATTAAATTAGTTTTAATTAATTCTTGATTAATTAAAATTTTTATAATTTCAAATATAGTTAATTTGAATTTGAGATATATTTGATATATATTGAATAAATACGTGAGTTATTAGAATTTAGAATAGTAAATACATAATTATGGAATTTGAGATGGTAAATATGAAATTTCGTAATTTCAAATATAGTTTCTTTTGCATTCATTGACAATGTAGGTTGGAGTGGATGTAAAAAAATGTTATTTTACTCACGCCCTCTTCGTGATTGGACAACTGATCCAAACAATTAAATTTCTTTTTGTATTTATGAGCCATCACAACTCTTGTTAATTTTTTTCTTACAAGATTGGCTATATTTCCATCAATATTTTCCTTTTTATATTTCTCCATCCAATTATAGAAATCAGAGACTTTTTATGTTTCCCCAAAAAATTAATTTGAACGAACAAATTTTATTAAATTAACTTAATGGTTCACCATTTTTCCCTTTTTCCTAAAACAGAGAATTCCTTCTATCTGCTTCAATATAGTTCACAACTCTTACCCTTCTCTCTTTGTCCGTCTCTCATGTTTCATTGTACCCTCTCCAGTCTTTCTCACTCTATCTTTTCAGGTAGAGGTGTTAATGGCACCATTTTAATCATTTACTTGATTTGTATTGTATCCGAAAACACGGATAAGGGTAAAAAAAAAAAATTTCATTAGCTTATCGGGTACGGATAAAAAAAAACAATTTTTTTTCCGTTATCTTACTCATTTTTTGTATAAAATAATTATAAAAATAAAAGTATATATATAAATATATTTTTGTATGAAGATGATAAACGATACAATAAAGTTTTGTATTTTATTAAATTTTTATAATACAAATTAGTTGTATTAATTATTTATTTTTTCTTGTTTTCTTGTTTTGAAAAATATTTTATCGAAAGCACAGATTGAAATGTTAATAGTTTTTTTTATCTGTTTATCTGACTCGTACTATATTTGAAAAGACAAGTAAAGATTAAGATTTTTTTATTTACCATAACGAATACAGGTATAAAATATCTCCACCCGATTTGTATCGTACCCGTTAACACCCCTATTGCAAGAGATTTCTTTCTTTTTCTTTTTAAAAAAAAAAATAAGTGGCCATACCCACTTGTTTGACTAATAAGACAAATATTTTTACACTGTGCCTCTGTCCTGTACTAAAGTCACCCTGCTACCTTGTATCTCTATCAATCACAAGTTCACAACAGCATATCTTACATTCAATTTACATAACCACCTCTATTAATTATACGGACATGTCACAAGTCACAACACATTACATTACAACACGCAATAACTCCATAACTCTCCATACCTTCTAAATTGTAATTGCTCCTTCACAACTTTAGGGCTTGTTTGGCTGCACAGTAGAAATTGATATGGATACAGAAATTGAACTGAATTTTTTTTCCATGTGAATAGTGATGGCGCAGAACAGGCCCTTAATTAACGGAGTTGGCCCGATACCCATCAAACCTACTTTTAGGTTAAACGAGCTCCATGACTGTCTGATTTATCTCAAAATATGTACGCACGAAAAATTAAAGCAGACGCACACGAAAATTAAAACATTGCACACGAATCTTAAAGCAGATTGAACGGTGATTAAACCCATCGAACCTACTCTCAAGTCCTTCACAGCTAGTTAAAATTTGAAGAGTCCTATCCAATGCCAACTAGGATGCCATGATATCATATTATCATGAAATCTATCTCGAAAAATGCCATGTACTAATCACAATCAGCATCATCATCAGGGCTGAAAAAATGGGTAAAATAGGAATTTAAATAAAGTTATTGTTGCATATGATGAATTTGATAAATATGTAATTATTAATTTTGAAGGGGTAATACGTAATATTAAAGTATTGAAGGGGGTAACACAAAATCCCCCTTCTTATTATTTTTTATCAATTTCCCGCCATAATTTTATAAAGAAGTCCATCTATATAAAATCATAAAATGAAGTATGTTGACCTGTTCGAACTAATTCGTCCACTTCTCAAAAACTAATTTTGGCCATCAATCATATAATTTTTCCACCAATGTATCTCTTTATCATCTATTTGTCAATACAAAAATAACCAAAAATACAAAAACTATCATGCCAATATCTTCAAAACCTCTAAAAACCTACCGAATGGATAGAGTCAGGTCGGTCATCGGTGCAATTGGTATTGGCGCATTTCTAGTCATTGCATGAGAAATTTTGTGTCAACCTAACAACAAATTTTATAAATTTAGAGCTCATTTTTCAAAAATAATTTACAAAAACAAATAGCACATCGAGAATCAGTCTTCAGTCTAGTAGTAAAGATAATGCTCTCTGTATAAAAAGTTGCAGGTTTGAAATTCGGATAATTTTTTTTTTGTTAATATTAAATAGTTGGTTGGATTGACTTTAAACTTTTACTTAAGAAAAATGAGCACATCAAGTCAAACTAATAAAAGTGATAAATTATACTGTGATCATGTTTTGATCTCTTTTTCTTTTCTTTTCAGTAAAAGTTTGAGGTCAAGCCCAACATAATTACTTAATATTTACAAAATATCTATATTCAGATTTTGAATATGTGACCTTTCACACGGATGACATTGCCTTTGTTACTAGACTAAATGTTAGTTCTTATGTTTTGATATTTTAATTTTAAATAAATAAATTTAAATTTGACAAATTGAATATGAATAAATACAAGTTTAATTGTTAGAAATCAACATTTAAAATTTGAATTTTATATTAATTAATGAACATAAGAAGGTTAAACCGCTAACCTTGAAAAAAAAGTAATGAACATTAGAAAACATTATGGACAACTTGTGGTACTTAAGCTCTCTTCTTTTCTATGAGTTTTACAATAAAATCAGTAACTCTTGTTCCTAATTAATTAATCATTTAATGCTCTAATCTCACTGTTTGCTTCATGTTGTTTAACTGCTCAATTGACCAATTCAATGGCGATGATATACTGGACAACTTTAACTCAGGGTTTTATTTTATATTTATTTTTATCAATTGAAAGAAAATTGTTGCTCAGAAAAAATTTGGACCGTTAAATGTGCATGCGATATAACTTTGCACAATGAGTATTATCAGCCTTTTAAAACCCAAGCATTGACTTCTAAATTCTGAAGACTGGACAACAGGGGCGGAACTAGACTTTCTAACTATGGGGTTAAATATATGTGTGAGTCAATCATATAAAATTTCGTTTGGAAAATAAAAGTCAATTTTACAGTTTCTTAACATTTTATTCTAAATTATATAGAAAATTATACATCAATATAAAAAAAAAAATAGATATCAATTAACCTCAATATTCTCTCTTTACCTCCACCACTAATGGACAGCATCAAAATAAGTTGGTATTTGTCGGGTCTCAATAATTGTTAACACTAATTGCATCTGGAAAATATGTCAATTCTTTTGTCCAAATTGACTTCGCTTATACTAAAAATATAATGTTAGTGAAGAAAACTATTGATCTTATAATAATATGAATTTGTATTTTAATGTTTTTTTTTTTTTTTGATTTGTGAGCCGTTAACTTTATGATATGCAGTTTATATAAAATAATTGTCCCCTATTCCCTACCCTACTCCTTGTGTCAATAAGAAATCGTGCCATCGAATTTATCATTTATGGTCCATCAAGTAGCATCTATGATATGGTGGTGACTCAGCAGTCGCCAAAATTTAATCTTGTCGCAATGTCGATGAAAATTATGTTTTAACATTTTTTTGGAATGTGTTTGGAATCAAATTTTATATTTTTTGAAATATTTTAGGATTTATTAAGATGTGTTAAAAATTATTGTTTTCCGACAATTTAAGATTATTGAAAAACATTGATTTCAAATATTCTAAATAAATAGTAAGCAATTATAAAAAAAAAAAAAAATTGGTCTCCAAGCACATTTTAACACGGAGATTATGTTGAACGGTTCGGATTGACTGTTTGGATTTTGAAATTGCAAAATGTGTCACCATAAAATGATGCAATTGAATCTCTCCTCATGTTAAAAAATGTATTTAATTCGTACATTTATTTAGAAAATACAGAAGAGGAATTATAAATCCAATTAATATTGAATCTTGTTTTTTTTTTTTTAAATCTTCACAGAAGCTATGAAGTTCTGAGAGAGAATCGAACTCTCAACCATTGAGTACAACAGTCCTAGAATTTTTTCCTAATCAACTGTGCTACCTCCCTTTTATCTTGAATCTTGTTACTACGGTAGAAACTCCGGGTGCGTATCCTCTGAGATATCTCAATTTTTGTGTGACCGACGTGTCCGGTGCCTATTCGGAGAAATGTAGGAGGCCAGTATTATTTGAGCTTTGAGATTCATGCAGAACGTATTTGAATGATTGAGATATTCCAAAAAGTCACGCAGAGTTTGAGATATCTCAGAGGATGCGAATTTAGAAACTCCCATGCTGCCATGCAGATGCAGCAGCTGTCCTTTGAAATTCAGATCTTGATGCAGATCGTGCCACGAGTTTATGGTCCATCAAGTACCATCTATGATATGGTGATTCAGCAGTCGCCAAAATCAAGCAAGAAGATTACATGTCGGTGAAAATTTCTGTTTTAACAAAATCCTGCAGTTATCGTGTGGCTCTTCCAAATTCTATCGATGTCCGTCGTATTTTTTTTAAAATTGACTTAGAAACCTCCTCGATTGGTTTCAATTTCAAACAATGAAAATAACAGTATACAGGATTCTCTTATAGTCTGTTCGGCCATTTACTATGTGGGTAGAAAAAAAATTCATTCAGACTTTGCAAAAGTCAGCCCACGTACACAGTATTTCAGTCATTCAAAAATTTACATTCCGTTCTCTTCAGACGGTCGAACAAGCTTTCAACAAGTCAAGGGCAAAGCTAGAAAATCTCCACAATCACAACAAAAACTTTTACCACTAGATTACAAGAAGACATGAAATAATTTATAAGAAGGATTGGTCTATATAAATTGTTCCAAAAAAATAAAATTTAATTAAATTTTAGTATACATAACTAAAATTATAAAATCATAGAGGTAACTTAGCCACCTTTAATTTGAATGGTTTTAGATCCGCTCCTGTGCTTCAACATCTGAAATATTATTTCTATTTTTTTTATTTAGTTTTGTACAACTACATGAGGTTACATAGTTAATTTTTTTTTTTTTTTGCATTCTTTCATTATGATTTTCGACAGTACAAAAAAATACTCAAATAACGAAAATATTTAGAATGTAAACGTGTCTTTAAAAAAAAAAAATCAAGGTTATATGTTCAACTTGATTTGATTTGAACCGCACTATAAATTAAAGTTGCAAAGGTATGAAAAACCTGAGTGCAAGATCATCAAGTTGTTGTAAAAGTTAGTAATAAATTCGGAATCGGAAAAAATTCGACGAGGTCTAAAATTCATATAGATATATGAACTGAATAGTTTATGCGTGTAAAATTAAGAAATAATTCGTTTTGTTTTGCACTTTTGGTGCGTATAGATATAATTGTATTAAAATATTATAAAAAAATTGAATAATTCGGAATAACATGGGCATAGTTTTGTAGTAATTAGTAAATTCGTAAAATTCATAAATGAGGAGGGATTCAATTACATCATTTTATGGTGACACATTTAGACACCATATTCTTACAAGTTATTTTTGTGATTTTAATGTTCCAATTGTCGATCCGAACAATTCAACACAATCTTCATATTAAAATGTGTTTGCAGGCAAAATTTTACATTTTTTGGAATATTTTAGTATTTATTAAGATTTGTAGAAAATTACTATTTTTCGACAATTTGTGACTATTGTAAAACAATAATTTCAAAAATTATAAGTAAATAATAACCAATTACCAAAAAATTTTATAAACTCCCATGCTACTAAAGAAGAAAATACGTGACACGCTGTGACGTGACGTAACAAACACCCATAATTTGATCACGTCACGTGTAGTCACGTCGTGACCACATGTGATGTAAATTAGTCATGTTATTTTTTTATATTTTAATTCAAATTATTGAAAATTAAAAAAATATATAAAAATATATATATAAAATATGAAAAATTATAAAATAAATAAATAATGTTGCAAAGTCATTTTCTTTAGGAAAGACTATTGACATATGACATTACTTTAAAAATTCAAATTATAAAACATTTATTAGATTAAATTAGAGAAAATAAAAATCAGTATTACATGAGTACCAGTATCACTGAACTACACTAAAAATGAAACATGGAATATTCTCTACGTACCAAAAAAGTTAAATACTCTATACTCCATATTGTGACGTGACATAATCTATAATTTCGCTTGGATACAATAATGTCATGTGACACACAAATCACGTCTCGTAATCGACATACGTGACGTGATTAGTCATGGCGTGAGCGTGACTGTCCTTTGAAAATTCAAAACTATTCTATTCTGGGTAATTTAATTTGAATATGTATGAGAGTTTGAACCGTCAAAGGGAAGCAGTTGATATACGTGCCAGATCCTTGGTTTCTGTACTAGCTCTAATTCGAAGCTTCTC
Source organism: Carex arenaria (assembly GCA_964058825.1). NCBI lineage: Eukaryota > Viridiplantae > Streptophyta > Magnoliopsida > Poales > Cyperaceae > Carex > Carex arenaria. The sequence continues at coordinate 40,181 of CAXKVW010000344.1, read as the reverse complement.
ATTTCAACTAACACCATGTTACCCTTTATTTATTTTATTTTCTATTTCTATTCTGTTTGGTCTTGAATTTCTCAGATCACCGATCGGTATTCAATGGTGTAAATCCTTCTTTAACATAAATCTTTTGCCATCTCTATCATGAAAATTGTTCTACTTTACTGCAATGAATTCAAAAACGATATAAAAAAAACATTGCGTGTAAATTTGAATGAAATATACGAAAGCGTGTGTGTGTGTGTGTGTGTGTGTACATGCACCATCCATTGAGCTGATACATTTCACATGACATGTTTAATTATCAGTAATTGCTCTATATATGCATGGTTGACGTCCGATTATTTTATACTATACATCTACTAAAAAATTTATGCTATGATATCATTGCATACTTCATCATTCTTGCACTAATCAACACGTACTGAAATGCTCTCAAAAGAAAATGGTAAAGAAAAGAAAAATAAAATTGAAGTTCAAATATAAAAGTTAGGGTAGATAATTCATCTCGATGCCATTAATTAATGCATTTTCTTCGAGACCCAAGACTACAAATTTAGCTCTTTTGAGTCCTCAATTCTTTTTCAAGCGCGATATTAGAGAGCTGCAGTGGTGATTTTGTGTAAGTTAGTGCCACATTGGCTTTTGTGAAAAATTATTAATTAGCGTTAACCCAAGGTCTGACATTTTTTGTTTTTTAATTGCCACTCAAGGAAACCCAGCATCGATATCAGAGAAGCATTTAATACCGCGCGACTCAAATATGGGATCTGGGATACAAGCACACTTCTCCATTTTGAATTTTAAAAGGAGACAACAAACAGCTATGTTCATGTGTAATGGACGCCTCTGTTTTGTGTTGTACTGGAGAAGATTTGTATTGCTCTGTTTTATTACCGCTAATAATCTTTGCTTGTACTAATTATTAGATTCTTTCTTAATGAAAGAGTTAAGCCCTCTATGGAAAAGCCTGTTTAAGTTACGGGCCTAACAATAAAACAGGCCCAATTTCTTGAGGAGTTATCCCGGCCCTCTTATAGTAAATCTGATCTATTTATTAATTCATTACATCCTCTCAATTACTTGACCAATTCTCTTTTATGGATGGTTACCCATGATCTGCATCATCAAGATTTGTAGGGGACTGTTAGGCAACATAACTAGAATTAATTTTAATATGCACTGAAAGCTCAGTTGTCTTAATCTGTAAGTAAAAGTTAAGAAAACTAAAAAGGCAAATATACCTTAAATTTTGAGCAGGAGATTAAGATATAGACAAAATGAAACTAAAAGAGGTGATCTTAATATGTGTTAAGTAACTGATGTTCGATATGACTAAGCAGTTAAGAAAACTAAAAGAAGCTAAAGAAAACTTAATTCCTCATTGTCGAACAACACCTAGAATTCCGATCTCGATGCTTGAAAGTGTTTTAGATAAGTCTGCTAAGGCTTTGAAAAAAAAAATTTGTTAGTAAATCATCCCCATGACATAAATATATGTTGCTACTTAATTGTAAAATTTAAAATAAACTGTTCAATACCGAAATTCATATCCTCTGAGGTAACAGAATATATTTCTGCTTAGATCGGGACCGTCCAATCAGAATCAGCACAAATGTTAAAGAGGTCTCTTACATTCTCTTTTGGTCTAGATTGATCCGAATTTTGATCGGACGGTCCCAATCTAAACAAAAATATTATGTTACCTCAGATAATATGGTCTCCAAATATTGTCTAATTGAGGGCATGTTTGGCCGTCTAAAGGGAACGGTAATGAAAATTTTTAAATGGTCAAAATACTGTGCGCGTGGACTGATTTTTGTGAAATCTGAGTGACTTTTTTATCCAACGCATACAGTAAACGGCCGAACAGATCCTGAGAGAACAAAATCTCCGAGAACTAGTTGAGGCAATCTCTCAGAGTCACAGTGAAAATCTCTGAGAACTAGTTGAGGCAATCTCTCTCACAGAGTCACAGTGTTCTCTTTTTGTAAAAATAAATAAATAAAAAAGTGAATTAATTAATTTATTGTGAAGACTGGTGCAAGTGCAATGCAACATTTACAACAGAGATAAATAAATGTGTATCTTAAATGGAGATGTGACCGCTCTCAATAGATATCAATAATCAATAGATACTATCAACGTCCCTTCCCTGTTGCTGTTGCCTTTTGGGTTGTCATGGTGAGCAATAAATTGCACTGTTCTGAATTCACTCGTGTAAACTCATTCATTTCCTCCCATTGTACTGCTTACATCTATTCTATTACATCATCACCATGAATGTTCCATTACAATACTCCTGCAAATTGCAATCCAATTTAATTTTGTAATCTATATATAGCTCCCTAGCTTGTGCTTTTCTTGAAAAAGCGACCACCCATAGTTTTACTTGAAGGTAAAATATTAAATATGTATATAGTTTTCAAACCCAAGCAAATTTCTTACATTGCATTGTTTAATTATTACCGTAATTGTAGGAATTGAATTTTATCCAAAGAGCTTTGGACAGAATCTCATCTAAAGACGGGTCTTACTGTTTGATCTGCTTTAAAATTCATGCCAATATATTTAAAACTTAATAACTCTGAATGGCTCCTTAAATCTAAACTATATGTGTAAATTTTAACAGATTGAACGGTTTACAACTGACTTTGAACGAGGTTTTGTCCAAAGTCCTTTGGACAAAAACTCCACCCGTAATTGTAATGCAAAAATGTCTAGTTCATCAGATGATATGATGATTTCTATATCTACAAAATTATGGGCGCCTACTATTTTTAGATGATCCACAATTTCTTTAAAAATATTGGTTTTGTACCTATTTAAAAAAAAGTAAAAAAATTTCAAAAAATATAAAATTTGATCTCTAAGCACATCTTAACGTGGATATATCATATTGAATGGTTCAGATCTTTTGTTTGAATTATAAAATCAATGATAAAAATGTTAGAGTACGATTGGAGAATGAAGCAATGAGCATTTGAGCCCTCCTCTTATAGATACTAGAGTTACTAGTTAAGTAGTTAAGTAGTACTTTAATTTGAAGAGATGTTACATTAATTTTCTCTCCAAATAATATAGATGAAAGTATATATATGAAAGAACAATTGTGTTTGCACTATGGAAGAAACATGAAAGAAGAATGGAATAAAGCACTTTTCTGTCTAAAGAAATCAATTCAAAATTGTTTTGTGAGAAAGATATAATATAGTTTCTTAAATTTTAATTACGCACATCAGCAGCAATAAATCTTTTCTGACCAACTAAAGCGGTGTAAATGGGTTGGAACAAAAAAAAAAAAAATTGGTATCAGAAGGTGCTTACATAATTATGTTGATTGTATTTCACGCTACTATAAATGCATTTTTGTTTTTATGTGGAACGGACCAGAACTCCGGAACAATTTTTTTAATCAAGAAGGGTTGATTTGTGAAGATTGGGCCGAATCACGACCCATTAATTGATTGTAAAATCTTTTTTTTAAGGAAAAATTGGTTATTTGTCACTCCAAAATCTTCAAATCTGAAAAATGCCATCAAAAAACTATAAATCTGAAAAATGCAACTCTAAACTTAGTTAATTCTTAAATTTACCATAAATACACATTGTATACTTTTTTTTTATTAAAAATTAACTAAAAAATACAGTTTTGAGATACGTATTTCTGTATTTCCCTATATATTCTTTAGACTCCTCATTATACGTATCTCAAAATTATATTTTTCAGTTAATTTTTAATAAAAAAAAGTATAAAAATTGTGTATTTGTGGCAAATTTAAGAATTAACTAAATTTAGAGTGGCATTTTTCAGATTTATAGTTTCGTGATGGCATTTTTCAGATTTGAAAGTTTTGGAGTGGCAAAAAAACCATTTTTCCCTTTTTTTAATATATATATATATTAGCAATATTGTAAAATATCATTGTCACCTTTACGTCTGCAGGAGTTTATTCAAATGTTACCAACTCACGTCTCCTTATTTAAATGAAATTGCAAAATCAAGCATATATATAATCATATAAACATGTCATATCGGATTCTTCCTTGACTTGTAAACACATCAAGAAATGATCACAGCTAGCTGATCTAAAAATTCAATTCTAATTTATAACCAAACACAGAGTGTGAACTTTCACCTCATTTCTCATAAGCTTTTAATGGTTTCAGATGAAATAATTTGGTCGCGCGCTGTAAACTTGTATAGTTATAAATGACCCTCTCAACTCTCAAGTCCGTTGTATTTTGTGCTTGCCAGACTTTAATTTAAGCGTATTCAAATCTTGATTCATTATTACAATATTACAGTAGTCGTATCTTAGTTCATTATTACATTCAATAGTAGCCCAACTCATCATTCAAAAGATCACATGAAAGTTCTCTCCTTTAATGAGTTGGAGGTAAATTAATATGCTGCAGGTATAATAAATATGCAACATATTTGTTTACATTTGTAAATATTATGAGCAGTGGCGTGACCATAATTTGAATCAGAGGTGGACAAAAAGTTTCGAAGTACCGGATCAGTGGACAAAATTAACTTCTATACTTGTATCATTTTAATCAAACTCACCAAATTAAAAATCAGATTTTAACAGAAATCAAGAAAAACATTAACACTCAACAATTTTAGTCAATTATCAATCACAATTTGCAATTTAATTCATTCGATCAGATTGCAGTATTGAATTGTCAAAAGACAGGAGTAGGCAATTTAATTTTCAGAAATACGCAGGCCAACATATTTATACTACTTCATATCTGATTTTAAAATTTCAGAAATAGACAATTGCCTACTCCTGTTACATGGTGGCTCCGCCACGGATTATGAGCTAACTCAAATTTTGATTTGTCTGTAATCAATTTGGGTTGTCCGTTCCTACCTTCAAAACTTTCTGCTCTCTATTAAATTGCCTCTTGAATTTTCAAATTAATTTGATTCTTACAATTGGATCAATTTTGAGCAAATTCAATTTTCGAGTTATTTCAAAGGATTCGGATTCGGCTTGGCAATGGAATTATTTTGTTTATCAATTTTGGGCGGATCTACATGAAGTGAATGAGGTCAATTTGATTTCATTTATTTTTAAAAAATTATACTCATGTATAATATTTTATATAGTTTTAAATAAAATGCTATGGGTACTATAAAATTAGCTTCCTTGAAAATTTATGCAATTACTTCTTATATTGTGAGTTTGATCATCATAGTCTGAAAATGCGGCTCCATCACTGTTTAAATTGGTTGGATTTCAAGATGAAATTATTCATTATTTCATTTTGCCAATCAATGATATAATATAAAACTAATAAAATTTAAAAATAAAATAATTCTCAATTGCACATTTCCGAAAAGCACCATCATTTTGTGCTTCACATCCTTTATCTCCATTTTCAAAGTCCGAACAGTCAATCCGAACCGCTCAACATGATTTTCATAATAAAATATGCTTGGAGACCAAATTTTATATTTTTTAGAATTTGTTTACTATTTTTTTCATAGATACAATATCATTTTATTGGATGGTCCATGATCTCTTTAAAACAGTGATTTTGTACCTATCTAAAGAAATAGTAAAAAAAAATTCTAAAAAATTTAAAATTAGATCTCCAAGGATATTTTATTATGAATATCATGTTGAGCGGTTCGGATCAACTGTTTGGACTTTGAAAACAAAAATAAAAAATGTGGAGTATATTAGAATAAAAAAAAACGGTTCATTTGAACCCTCCTAATATATTTAGAAGATCATATATACGTGTCAGGAAATGCAAAGCAAATGTGATGCACACTTTTTGGTTCTGCTCGACAAACGACACCAATGACAAAACATTTTTCCAAAGTTAGTTATTACTTTGATAAAAATGTGAAGAGCAGCACCACATAGAATACACAAAGTGACCGAGGCTATAATCATGGCACCAGCGCGTGCAATGCAAGTACTAATCTATCGCTTTTAAACAAAGGTAAAGAAGAGAAAAAAAGAACACTAAAAAAATACATGCATATAATATAATAGAAGAAAGAACACACGTTCAACAATCAACACTGCACTACCAGTACCAATACCATAGTACAATTGAGAAAAGATAGCTGCTTCTTAGATATATTTTCCCCTAATAGTATCCAGCTAGAAGAAATTAACTGAAGAAACAAAAAGAAAAATCAAAATCAAAACAAGTGACACACTTTTACACACATAGACCTCAAATTACTGGAATTCCTGCAGGTAGACACCTCAAAAAGTTGGCCTTCCCATTAATACCCTTAGATTAGTTTTCCGGTTTTTTTTTTTTTTCTTTTTTAGATTTCTCTGAATCCATGCTTTCTTGACCCATTAAGAGTAACATGTGAACTTCCAGTTTTATCAGGACATTTAAGCAAAAGTAACCTAAATAAACTAAGCCAAAGAAAAATCAAAGACATCTCACTACTACTATGCTAAGTATGGTTAGACTTATCAACCCTTTTTAGTCAAGATCCTATCACCACCCAGTGAGAGCAACACTACTGATATCAAAATACACCAGGTGGTACCAGGATCTTGACTGTTACCAGTACCAGCGTACCAGTTTACCAGCGCCGGCCAGGGGTCGAAGCTGAGGGCGAAAAAACCTCAGTCCATATCTCGGCAAAAGCACGCAATATGTATTGATGGTTGCACGGCGCATTAAGTGCGAGAAACCGGTGAAGCAAATCACGTAAGTCATCCCACGCATAAATCTCCATCTCAATTATCATTTGCAACATAGAATCACGGAAGTCGATATATGGGTCAGCTGATTCCTTCACCACTGCAACTCCCTCCTCTGCCTTTTGTTTACCTGTTATGAAAAATTAAGAATGCATGCCAACATAATTATACTGGTAAATATAAAGAACAATAATAGCCTCACTAATAATTTTCATGTGTTTAGGTTCAGTCTGGTACCAAATGTTATATTGTTCCAAATCAAATAAAAGAAATAAAGAGGATAACAAAGGAAATCAGAAAACATGCATGACAGCAAATGAAACTAAGCAACAGGGCACAAAAGAAAGGGACAAAGCTAACAATTAAAATTGTACCCAAGTTACAGTCCCTTTTCAGCACCAGTTAAAACGGACAAATTTCAGGTACCAGAAGAACTTTTGTCATTTTGACTAGTCCATTGTCCTCTTTTGAAAATTCCTGTCAAATAATAAGGTTTCTGCACATTTTGCTATAAACTAATATTAAATAACAAATTTTTAATTTTCAGAATTAATTATTTATTTATTTGTACAATACAAATTATAAATGCTCAAAAATATCCAGATTAAGCCTAACTGTTTAAACTGCAGCAAATAAAAATCAATGCAACAACCAGGTGTACATATTGCTACACTCCAAGTCCCTTAGAAAAACACCCCACAAATTCTGTGTACGCTATAATATATATATATATTAAGCCTAAATGTGAGCTAGCTAGTTATTTTCAACAATTTAACATTGTTAAAACAAATTCTTATAAAATAATATTACGACAATGATAACAAGAGTAATTATGTAATAATACGAATAAGTTTTAAAAAAATTAATAATAAAAAAACTTGGATTATCACAAAAATTAATAAAAGGATTATATATACTAACAACCAACAAATAACATATAAAATGGTTGGAGTGTGATAGCATAACAATTAACAAGTTGCATTTAATATATACCTTTTTTGCTCTTCTTCTTTCTCTCCTTGGGCTTCATGATCGGGCTATCGGGTGCAGAGTAGCCGAAAGACGGTGAAGTCGTGTCATAGAAAGACGAAGAGGAGGCGCTTGTTATAGTAGTAGTGGTGGTGGTGGTTGCGCTAGAAGAAAAAATAGGGCTGTTTCTTAGTATCTTTGATAGCTTAAGTTTTGGTTTAGGTTTAGGCAAGGGGTTAGAGAGAAAAGAAGGTAGCTTTGGCTTCCTACAACTACAACCTATATCCACCACCACTGGGTGCCTTACAACAAACCTTCGCCTGTTTGATGCCATCTCAAATTAATTAGGTATGTTGTAAGGGAAATGTGTTAGAATGCTTGGTGGAGAGATATATATATATATTGTGTTGGTTTAAAAGGGGAATTGGTTAGAAGGCTCTTATAAAATTTGTCTTGTGTGGAGAGAGAGAGAGAGAGAGAGAGAGAGAGAGGGTTTATTTTCTTAGCATAAAATTTGGAGGTGATAAGAAGAAGAGATGAGGTGTGGTGATATATTTGACCAGAAGAGAGAAGAGCAGGGATTTGTTATTATATTTTTTGTTTGGTGAAAACTGAAAAAGGCTTGAATTAAATCATTAATTGACCATGTGAGCCTTATTAAGGATCTAGCCTCTGTACTGTTCATTTGACCATATGAAGGCCAATTTTGGGTCCTACGCATCTCTGTTTCAGTTGGAAATGCAGACACCCATCTGAGAAATGTTGGGTACCATATTTCAAAAACGGTATAAACTTTTATCAATAATTCAATATTGAGTTTTAGTGGAGATCTACTTTACCTCTTCTGAAATATGTTTTCCCTCTCTGAATATTTAATTGGTAATTCGGATTAAATTTATAGTTAAAATTAAAATAAATTTCTTGGATTATGATTGGTAATTATAATTATAAGTCAGAATATCAGAAATTACAAGTCAAAGCATTATAAAGTATAAGTTAAAAACATTATTTTTTATCGAATACTCAATTAGTTAATGGGTGTTAGCTATTTAAACTCGATTCGATATTTTTTTGCCCCCTACTCCGACAAAAATCCTGGATCTGGCCTTGTATTGATAACAGCAGGGGTGGATTTAAAATTTTCGTTAGGGAGACAAAAAATATCGAATCAGGTTTAAATAGTTAATCGTATATAAATTTATTAACTAATTGAGTACTCGATAAAAGAACAATACTTTGACTTATACTTCTAATTTTCTGACTTGTAATTTCTGATAATCTAATTTATAATTCTAATTACTAATCATAATTTAAGAAATTTATATTAATTTTAATTCTAAATTTAACTCGAATTGCAAATCAAATATTCAGAGAGGAACAATTTTTTTTAAAAGGAGTAATGTCGAGCAGAACCGATAAGTCTTCACTAAAACTCAAAATTAAGAAAAAACGGTTGCTCTCTCTCCCGGAACTATGTGGGTTCACTCCTGAAATAGAAATACATTTAGCAATAAAATAGATATTATTTATTGTCATTCATTAGTTTGGGAATAATTATCATAACTCTGACAAAGGAGAAAATCCTATCATATAAGAAATGAAATTATGACGAAAGACAAGAGAGTTCAATACATTATAAATGTGACCGCGCCTTTGGTCTTTAAATTTACCGGGTACGGTTGCCTCCATTTTTGCTAAATGGAGAGCATTGGATAGCCGAGGCCATTAAGCAACGGTGAGATACACATCATTCATCTCTGGCTAAATCACGTGATCAGAAATTGTGGGGGTTTGAAATGGAAAAAAAAAAGGTGGGGACTTTGAACAAATTCTGTCCTATGCACTATGCTTTAAGCTTGAACGCATCATTTGATCGTATCTATATCACTGACACCTACATAACCTCTGTTATTTTTCAAATAGTATATTTCTTTGGATCTCATAGTCAATATTTATTATTATTATTATTATTATTATTATCACTAGTACTACTTATTATTACTATTTTATGACTATCTAATTCATCTTGTGATTACGATTGGAATTCATTTTTGACCTACTCTACTTTTTTGGAACTAAAAGCTTAATTATTGTTGTTGTTATTTGCAATCTTGTACAATTTTAATTAAAACAAACAAGGTTTTTTTTTTTTTTTTGCAAATTAAAGTGGAATTTCATTTGTTTAAATACGAAACAAAATGTAGTTCATACAAAATAGTGCATAAACGAGCATCCAATTATACCCAACTAGTGGATTAACAACCAACTAACACCGAATATCCACAGCACAAAGTAACACCAGAAAAAAGTACTAATATCCCCAATATCAATCACTAATAGCAATCACACTATCGGAAGAAGAGCTAGAATATACTAAAGACCAATTAGGAGACAGTAATCTAGCTGCCACATCAATGGCATCAAAGATGTCCCTGTCATCCGACCTGTCTATACCAAGAGTAGGGACCATGCCTGAATTCATAAGGGAGCTGACGCTGACATGTGAGTTTGTGTCCGATAGAACTATCAAGGGCCTATCTGAGTCAAAGAAGAAACATCAAAATGCATAATCAATGATAATTTAAATATGAATTATTTTTTGTTTTCTTTTTTAATGGAGTTATTTTTCTGTTATAGTATTATCTGTCAAATTATGATATTCCAAATTCAAATTAGAGTATCTACTATATACTTCATCAAAATAATTAGTGGGACCAATTCTTGTTCTAGATGATTGACTCCAAATATCACAGTTTTCTTTTTTATATGAAATATTTTTTTAATTAAAATATTACTTGGGTGTTCAAATTTGCAGCATCTACCAAGTCAATAAAAATTATTGCATCTTTTGGCAATTGAGAGAATTGGAAATGTCAGGTTTGATCATTTTACTTATCCACCCATTTGAAACAAGTAAATTTGTATCATTGAAATTTATTTGTTGTGACGGGTGAAAACGGAGCGGATAGTGATAGTGATAAAACTATATTTATATATCTCTTTTTTTTTTCAGATACAGATATGGAGTGGATATCAGACATATCAGACGGATACAAATAAGAGTCCGGATCAGATCAAATATTTATTAAAATAATATAAAAATATTAAAGTTCATAATATTTATTTAATTATAATGGTGAATAACATAATTATTTCATAATATATATTGAAATATATGATATATATCTATTATTCGGATACGAATAATTGAAGCATAAAATCATACTAGTATCCTTATCCACACGGATATTTGTATATTGTATATCTACATTTAAGTTTTCGAATACGGATCAAATATATATCGGATATTATCCATACCGTGTCACCCCTACCTACAGGACCCACTTTGCTCATCTGACACTTAAAAACGTACACTAGCATCAGTGCGTCACCAAAGCTGAAAAGGGGTCCCACTCCCAGCCATAACCAACGGTAGTAATTAGTAGTAACTAACCAAGTAAAAGTGTAAAACTAGACGCGGAAATTATGGATGCAAAGTCCAAACCTACCAGTCAACCCGACCCATTAATTTAATTAGTGGGTCGGATATGAATTTCAGTGAAAATTAATTCACCTTCCGCAGCTGTTACAGATCAGAAAAAAAGCTCTCCTGAACCCTTACCAATTCAATCAGCATTTTTTTTGCGCTATATACTGCCAGAACAGATTAAATAAATAATTTTTAAGCGGGGGGGGGGGGGGGGGGGGGGGGGGGGGGGGGGGGGGTGCAAAATTATATTATTAGATAAAATTGAATGTGTACCCATTAAAAATTCACTATTTAATTATTTTTATCCAAACTTCAAATTTGAAATTAACTATCAAAATATCAAACTTTGGAAGTTCATGAACTTTTATTTTTATTTCAAGTCAAAAGAATGTTACACATTAAAAATGATAAAATGTGTGGGTTTTTAGTCCAATGGCTTTGAACAAAGTCTCATTCAAAGTCAGATCTAAACCATATGATCTGCATTAAAATCCGTACATACATTTAGATTCAGCGAGTCATTTAAGTTTATTAAGTTTTTAATATGTTTGCACGAATCTCAATGCAAATCAGATGTTTGAACTTGGCTTTGGCTGAGGATTTGTCCAAAGCCCTTTGAACAAAACCCAATCTCTTAATTTTGTACAAGATTAAGTTGCCAAAGAAGAAACATTTCAAAGTTAATAAAAATTTGATGGGTTAATTTTAATTGTAACCCTTCAATTACGGTTTGATGAGTTGTGGCATTAAAAGAAAAACAATGATTTAACTTTATTAATTTTAACTTGAATTTCGACTCTAATATATCTTCGTACATTGTATTAAGTTTTAAAGTTTTTTACATGTGTCATGTCATCAATATTCTCATCCATCCGATTTTATTATATTTCCTTATTTATTATGATCGGATGACTCATATCTTTATCATCCTCCTCCTTAGTTTTTAATCAACCCATATCCACATTCATAGTAACAATATACACGATTAATCCGTGAATAATTCACGTTTTATTTGTTTTTTTTACTTTTCCGAAACTAACTCTGAATAAAATGCTAAAAAAAACGTATAATACGTTTTATTCGCAAATAAAACGCGAATAAAACGAGAATCACGAACTATTCACGAGAAAACCACATTTTTTTTACTTTTTATAATTTTATTTTGAGGTTTTTTTTTGTTTTTTCTTGTTGTACCAAATCATTTCCGAATTATACTTAAATCACAGAATTTTGACCCGCCAAATCGAACTCGAACTATTCGCTTGTTACTATGCCCACAATAGATAATGCTTAGAAGACGACAAAAATAATAGATAATGCGTATATTTCTATCGATTTAAAATTCTGCGGCGTGTAAACGGCCTACTAAATTATTCCTTCTTCATGCATTAATATCATAAAATTATTTTGTTGACATTGTCAATTTTTAATAGCCACTTTTAAATTATACATTATACATGCTTTTAACCAAAGAACGTACGTGCAACTCAGAGTCTCAGATTGAATCTCCGTAGTGCTTATTTAAAATGCTGTTCCTGCCTACGTATCAAAAAAAATAAAAATAAATGTTGTTGCTACACTAATTTTAAATATTTTGGAGCCTTCTATACTCTGCATCTAGGATCACTAACAATATTTAATTCAGATTTTAAACTCACATCCCCATGTATGAAATACGTATCTTAGTAGGTATGTCAACTTCTTGGTTCTTCTGTGGCCATTTCTTGATTTGAACATTAACAATGTTATTAGAGTTGAGTCTATGGTACTATGCATATCACGGGTTGATCAGTAATACGAGTGAATATTTTCTTTTTTAAAATCTTAATGGTCAATCCGAACCGTTCAACACGATCCCCATATGAATATCTCCTTGAATATCTACTTGAAGACCGAAAATCACTTGATCTGAAAATTCTGGACCATCCAAAAACAGTCATTTTCTACGTATCTTAAAAAATAGTAAAAAATAAAAAATTCTAAAAAATATAAAATTTGGTCTGCAAGTACATATTCATATGAAAATCATTTTGAACGGTTCAGATTGACCGTTAAAATTTAAAAAAATAAAATATTGTTCCGTATTACGGACTAAATCGTGATATGCATAGTAGCATAGACTCACTCATGTTATTATATATATTAAAGATTAGCCACATAAGATCAAGAATCCACTGGATTTTTAAATACTAAATTATAAGAAGCTGCTGAGAATGCCACAAAACAACAAGGTAGAATACTTTATATTAAACCGAACACAGATTATTCCAAGTTTCCATATTAGTCAGAACCTTCTATTATACTTAAATCCATGAAACAGAACCTTCTTATGAGTGGCACCAGTGTTATTTAATTTGCCTTCGATTTCTCAAGAACATGGAAATTAAAAATTCAAAGTAATTCGTTCCGTTTGGAACTTTGGATGAGCGCAATTCAAACTCTTTATTTAACTAATAATTCAAACGAACCCTCTGTTTACTTATTTAGTCATGATATTTATTTAGCATTTATTTCCTTCTTTAATTTGCCTTGAAAAATGAGCTACTTGCTCTCAAATAGATGAACTGCATGTACTTAGGGTGGCAACCACATGGCTCGTCACTTATTGGGTCCAGCTTGAACTCGTCATGAGCAGGCTCGTCTGAGTCACAAGAGAGTTGTTTTTAGAGGTCTACGCTGAAATCTCAGCTTGAAATCGTCACGAGCTGGTGATATGGCTCGTTGGGTCTAGCTGAACCTTGTTTTTAAAAGGAAAATAATTTCTACAAACTTTTTTGACCGAGTTGAACCGAGCTGAACCAAACTAGATATTATAAAATGCACACAAATATACAAATTCACAAATTGATGCATAGCCGAGTGAGTTTGTGAACTGGCGAGCAAGTTAGGCCTTAGCTTGAACTCTTTAATTCTGGACCGAGCTAGTGACGAGCTAGCTCGTTAAGAGCTCAGTCCAGTAATGAGCGAGTTGTTAGCGAACGAGTCAGATGCGAGTCACGATCTATTTTATCTGTATGGGTAAAAATCAGTGTTTTAAATAGAATCTTATAGCGATGCAATAGCGGTGCTATAGTATTTTCGGACTTTAAACGCTAAGCTATGGTATAAAAGTGCGTTATTTCAACTACGACTGTTATAGCGCAAATAGCGGTCCGCTATTTGCGCTACACGCTAAGTGCTATAGCGCAAGCTATGCTACATAAACTTTTATTTAAAGGTCAAAACTGAATTTTTTTTAAGGCTCAATTTTTTTGCATGGTTTGGATTGTTTTTTATTTTAAATAGAAAATGATAGATAGTTTATTTCATGATACTTAGATTTTTTTATTAATAGAAAAAGATATATATAGTTTATGTCATTATGGTTAGGTTATTTTGAATGGAAAAAAATAGATAGTTTATGATATTATTAGAGATATTTTGAATAGCAATTTGAACTTTGTATTGGTTCAATATGAATATTCTAATTCCTTAATCAATTTTGCATTATTTATTGCTATATGAGACTTTAGATAATGTTGATAATTAGTTATAAAACATAATTTTTTAAATAAAAAACATTATGTATGATAGCTTTTGTTATAGCTGCGCTATTAGTGATAGCTTTTTATTTAGCCTTTCCATAATGATGCGATAATCGCTATTTAGATCCTTGATAAAAAATAATCATTGTTAAGAATAAGTCGACAGAAATTACAAAAAGATATGTAAAATTACCAACACTGTTAAGCACTTCTACCAACACAAGTAAAATGATTTATTGTGGTTTGTATTTTCAAAAAGTTGCTAGTATAGTAGAATCATAGTATGTAGTGTATAAAAGATTTTGTAGTTATGTCCTATAGCATGCAAGATGAACTGACATTGGTACCCACTGTACTTAATGCTGCCATTAACAGTTCTCAGATTATTCACTTCTATTAAATCGTATGAATAAGGATGAACTCAATGCCATTAATTTCGATTATTGCAGCTCCTGGTCTCTTCAGACCAGAAGAATTATTAATCGTTGGGGCTAGAAAATTAATTATAATTTCAGCCTCGGGAGTATGAGAGAGAGAGAGGTGATAACTCTGGGTTTTTCAAGGCGGCACAATTAGGGTTTTGAAGAGAACAAGGGCTGCACTAATTATTAAGTTGGACCAGTTCGGGGAGTCTCCTAGGACCTAAGTAAGATCTCTTTTCTTTTTTCTACCTTTTTTTCCAGCCACATTACCAGTTTATGCTGGCACAGAACCAGGTGTGTTGCATCCAAAGTGTGGGGACATTTGAGAAAATTTTTACATTTTGTTTATTTTTTAAAAGATAAATTTTATTGGAAGTCACTAAATTTTGTTATTTGTTACGAATAGAGATGTCAATGAGCTTGCTCGGTCCGAGCTAGGTCCTACCTCAGCTTATTAATTCTGGATCGAGTTATAGCCGAGCGAGCAGGACCTAGAGCATGAGAGCTAAAACCACAGCTTGAAATCATGACAAGTCAGTCCGAGCCGACGAGCTGGCTCGCTGGGTCTGGCTGGATCTTGTTTTAAGAAGAAAATAAATTCTACAAACTTTTGGATCGAGCTGAGCCGAGCTACACATTATAAAATGCACACAAATTCACAAATTGAAACCTAGCCGAGCCAGCTCGAGAGCTGGCGAGCAAGCTAGACCCCAGCTTGAACTCGTTAATTCTAGACTGAGCTAGTTGCAAGTTAGCTTGTTAATAGCTCGGTCTAGTAACAAGCGAGCTGTTAATGAGCGAGTTAGATGCGAGTCACGATCAAGCCATGAGCTTCAAGCTTTTTTGCCTCCCCTAGTCACGAATTGGTAATTCAAGTTTGATTTATTTCTTTCTAGTGACTCCATTTGTCATTTGTTCCAATCAAGCCACTCTATATTTTGCCATTCAAAATCTTAACAAAATATTCTCATTACGTCCAAAATATTAACATAATATACTCAACCTATCCAAAAATACTAACGGAATGAGTATATTCTGTTAGCAGTTTGGACAGAAAAATATATAGTGACTTGATTGGAACAAATTATAAAATTAAGTGACTAAAAGAGACAAATCAAACTTGAGTAACTAATTTATAACAAATGACACAATTTAGCGACCTTCGTTGAAATTTATCCCTCTTTAAAATTGTTGAAACAAACTGCCTTTGCCTTTAGACAAAAATATGTTTATGAGCCCTGTTTTATCCTCTGCCTCACTTTACCTCCTGTTGTCCGTCTCCTTTTTATTTATGAGAAGACCAAAAAATCCTCTACTTTATTGTTATCAATTTAGTTTTTGTAAAAATATTTATTTTCCATTAAATAGGCTTATACAATATTTTGTTTTTGATTTGTAATTTCAAAACGTTAAATTAACAATATCCCATCTCTCTAATTAACTAATACATAAACAGAATTAGAAGGATTGCAAAAAAAAAAAAAAATACATATGACTATATGAGTTAGATGTTGTGCCATTTATTAGAATGAGAAGGATTTAAATGCACCATCATTTTGTGCTTCAATATGCTCCACATCATTTATCTTCGTTTTTAAAGTTCAAACAGTCGATGCGAACTGGTCAACATGATCTTTATAATAAAATATTCTTAGAGACCAAATTTTATATTTTTTAGAATTTTTTTACTATTTTTTTACAAATGTATAATGTTATTTTATCGGATGGTTCGGAATATCTTACCTATCTAAAAAAATAGTTAAAAAATTTGAAAAAAATATAAATTTGCTCTCCAAGCATATTTTATTATGAAGATCATGTTGACCAGTTTGGATCAATTGTTCGAACTTTAAAAATTGAGATAAAGAATGTGAAGCATCATGGATCACAAATATAATATTGCATTTGAACCCCATCATCTACAGTAAAAAAAATTGTGTCGGCAACCAGCATGCGGATCTTTTTACTTTATATTTGACACGTAATTTATTTTTACCTTAAATGACAAATGAGCAGGGTCACGGGTAAAATAATATCTCTTCTTCTTTGTTCATTTATTTCACTTTCGTTGCTCTTAACTCTTTTTTTTTTTTTTTGCAAACGAAACCCGTAGGCTTTTATTAGAATATCACCATATCAGTATCAGTACAAGATATTTAGAGAAATGGATATTTAGGAAGAGAGCTTGAAATAAAGAAGAAGAATATGTGTTGAAGGTGTGAGAGGTTTTCGTGTGCAACCAACTTTAATTACAATTCATTCGTGATGCATTTGCAATGTTTTGGAGAGGGAGATGAACAAAACACTTTCTTTTTCTCAGTATTGTAAAAAACGTTCGTTTGTTTACGCTAATTAATCGGCCGATTAGTCTTTACCGGTGATCAAACCGTTACAAATTTTTCTGACTAATCAACTGATTATTTTCAATTATGACCGATTATTTCCGATTATTTCTGATTAATCACTTACCAGCGCTGGATTATTTCTGATTTTTTCTGATTATGGCCGATTAGTCTTTACCAGTGCTGAAGTTTTTCAATGGCATAGATGGATCCGAAAAAACAATATCCAATCCAAACTTTGGACCCGAACTGTTTTTTTTTTTTTAATCCAAAGTAGTCGGAAAAAAAAAATTGGCTCCGGAGAGAGAATTCTCTATGGCCATTGGATTGTAAGTTGTGGCCATTTTGGATGGCAAACAAGATTGCAAACTGTGGCAATGGATTGTGAAGTTATGGGTATCAGGAAAAAAAAAATCAATCTAAAAGATGTTTTCGCTCTAAAGTTTGCGCCTTTTTGCTGAGAAAGTCTAACTGAACTGTGTAGATTCAGCATGCATACTGTCATGCTGATATCCTAAGACATGACTTGTTGGGAAATCCTACCATAGTCATCATCATAAACAAACTGGATTAGATAGTCAGACAAGCATGGACATGAAATTAAATATGAATATCTTTTTAATTCAGGACTATAGATCAAATTTGAGTAGGTTAAAGTGCACCGTTACTTTTGTGCTAAAATTATACCACGTCTTTTGAATTCAGAAATATAGATCAAATTTGAGTAGGTTAATATTAATATCTTTTGCGTGATGCTCCGTGTCGTGTCAAATTTTCAAATAATAACCAGGAACGTAATAGCTACACGTGTCGTATCGTTTTATGTCATAACCGTGCCGTTCCGTGACAAAATCGGCTCCGTTGTGTCGTTTTTCACCTCTAGCAAGAGGCTGAACCTGTACTTTTTCCAAGTAATAATTAATGGAGATGTTTAGTTAATATTCATGATTATATGCATTGCGGTTTGTCCTTTGATTGGGGACTTGGGGAGGGGGGGGGGTGCTCTGCTCCAGTGAATTTCACTGTACGCGCATGCACTTAACTTTTAACCGAAAGTCCGAGAAAGCTAAAGTTTACCTTAAAAGGGGAAGATAAGATTAATTCGTGCTACTTATAGAACAGGACAATTTACCACTTTATTGCTTTTTTCGATCAAAGATATAAAGCGAGAAGCCAAAAACATAACTAATCATCACACAAAATCTATTTGCCTACAGGCTTTCCAAAGGAGAAGAAAATAAATGAAATAGGGAGAAAGTTGGGATACCCAATTTGCAGATATGCCCCTTGGAAATTTAGATACAAAATAAATGATACTTTTTATTTATTATAACTGTTTGTTAATGATGGATAGGGCTACATAAAAAATTCGTACTTCGTGATTCAATTCAAGTTTGATTCGAAAAAGTTTGTAAAAAAATCGATTATAAATAGTTCAAAATTAATTCAAACTAAATTCAAATTGGATCTGGTTCGTTCGAAATAGGTTCGCGAATTATTCTAGTTCGAATCTCAAAGTAACGTGAACCTTTGATTTCCGCTGATGACTTAAAAGTTAAAACATAAGCCATAAATCATAACTCGTAAGTCGTAACTTTTGCTCTCAATTTTGAAACCCTAGACGACTTTCACCTCTCGCTCTCGACGACTACGATCACTCTTCCTTGTAGTAAAAAAGTTCGTAAAAAATTCGAAATTAATTCAAACCAAACTCAAACTGTGGTAAGTTCGATTCGATTCGATTCGTTTGCAGCCTATTGATGGCAAAGGTTTATTTAAAATTTGAGTTTAGAGTTTAGGGTTTAGTGTTTAGGGTTTAGTAAAATGGTTAAGTAGAAGTGAATAGTTCATATAGTTGCAATACTTGAGATGTCCAGTAAACTTGTTACTGGAGCGTCAATTTTGTAATCAGTAAGAACTTTTTTTAATTCTGAAATCTATCTATACTGTTTCTGAGATTGTCAAATCAGAGAAATGGTTACCAGTTCTCTCAACTATGACCGTTAATATGATGAAAAAGGTGAAATAATCTCACAAAACAAGTGGCTGTCCTTTACGAGAGTCGAGAGGTGTCTCTGATTGCTATCATTCCAGGTTTTGAAAAAAAATATATATATAATTAATTTTTTATGTATGGTTCGTCAAATCAGATTAATTGTATTACTTCCTTTATGTGATTTATTTCATGTATTATAGACTAAAAATGAAATTTCCTTGGCTTGAATAACAGGGGAACGACGAATAGAACAAATGAAAATTTTATTTATTTCTTTAAAATATTTTATCATTACGGATTTACGGTGGGGTGCAAACGGATCGGATAGTAGTAAAACTATATTCATATTTATTTTTATTTTCCGGGTACGGATCAAATATTAGATGAATACGGATACGAATACGGATCGGATATTAAACGGATACTTATACTCGTTTTTTATAATAGTGAATAACATAATTTTTTTATAATATACATTAAACTACATAATATATATCTACTATTCAGATACGGATAATTAAAATTTAAAATCATATTCGTATCTACACGGATATTCTGATATCAAATATCTGTATCTAATTTTTAAATACGGTAGGATAACATCCGACCCGTTGCGCCCCTACTGGTGTGCCGTATCAACGTGGGTAATCCAGATTCATGTTAGTGGGCCCTAATTATAGAGGTCAAGCTTCAACTTGAAGCCTCTGAAATGGGACAGATTTGGATTGGATTGGGCCACATCAAGGTAACCAACGAACAAATTCTGATGTTATACATCATTTCCTTTTGTTTCCTTTCCTTTCCTTTCGCCAGAAATTATACATCATGTTGCTTTAACTTTTTGTGAAGGCGAAAGCAACTGCGTACCAATTTCTTCTACCAAGCAACGCACCGTCGCATCCGCAGTTATACCTTTTATTATATGAAAATGGAAACAAATCAACATAATTGATTGGTTGATTAATTGTGATTTTGCATGGATTCAATTACACGCGGTCGAACCGTCGTAATTGTAGAGGTTGTGTATTTCGTTTGATTTGAACCGTCCTAAATCCATAAATTGTATGAATAAAAGGACATAATGCATTGTCATTATAATTATTCAGCAGATGTAATTACTTATCTCTCAATATTCTTTTTCATAGTTTGTGGTAGCATAAATTTGAACAATTGACAGTTCGTAGTCAGGTCAACATTTAGTGCACATTTGCGCTATAAAAATTAATTATTATTTGTCTATTTTAATTTGAAGAAATTATTGACAGCTTTCAACAATTATTTTGAATTTCTACACATATTATGTACACTTATCTGAACATATATAAATATTTGCTGCAACTGAAATAAATAGTTATTGTATCAAACTTTCAAATCCATCATTGAAAAAAAAATTATATATTGTATTATACTTTCAAATCTAGAGGTGAAAACGTAGCGGATAGTATTCATAGCTCTCTTTTTTTTTTTTCTGAATGCGGATACAGAGCGGATATCAGATATATCAGACGGATACGAATACGGATCTAGATCAGATCGAATATTTATTAAAATAATATAAAAAATATTAAAGTTGATAATATTTATCTAATGGTGAATAACATAAAATTTTCATAATATATATTAAAAATATATGGTATATATATCTACTATTCTGATCAGTGTTCTAAATAGCACGCTATAGCGCCACTATAGCGTTTTTGAAACCTAAACACTACGCTACGACATCAAAATGCGCTACAATCGCTATAGCAGTAATAGTGGTCCGCTATAGCGCTTAGCGTGTAGTGCAAATAGCGCACGCTATGAAATATATACTTTTTTTTTGGCATTTTTATATGGGATTTAATAAAAAAGACTCAATTAGGCTTTAACTGTGAGTTTTTTTTGGGCAAATAACTTAAATTAAAAATTAAAATAAAATCTCAAATCAAAATCAATTAAAAGATTGGTTGCTATTGTCGAGAAGAAACCTTTGTTGCTCAAATTGTGAAAATTATAAATTGGCGACCTTCCCAAATTGGAATATTTTGAACCGTAATTTGGACTTTGTATTTGCCTAATACGAATATTATAGTTTTTAATCAATTTTGTGTTATTTATTGTTATATGAGACTTTAAATTATGTTGATACTTAGTACAGATATATAATATAATTTTTGTAAAAATAAAAAACGCTATGTGTCACAGCTTCCGCTATAGCTTTTTTTGTAGCTTTCCCGCGATGATGCGATAAACACTATTTAGATCCTTGATTCTGATGCATATAACTGAAACGTAAAACTATATCAATATCCTTATCCACACGGATATTCGGATATCGAATATCCACATCTAAATTTTCAAATACTGATCAAATACAGATCGGATATTATCCATACCGTTTTCACTCCATTCAAACCACTATAAAATGAGCAACTGTCTGAACTCAAATAAATCATAAAATTAATACTTTTCTACACCAAATTAAAACACTGTTTAAAAAAAACTTGATAAAAAAATAATTGACAAAGCATGAGATCAGGTACAAAAATTCCAGATATGTCTTATGCTAAAACGGTCATGTCGTAGGTCCATCCCAAATGATAGTATCTTTGAACAAAATGTCAAGATGATAGGACCTAATCTGAGCATTTACTAAGAGACTGGACCCAATAACGCTCATCATGTTTTATCCGTATAAATTAAAGAAAATGATGTTTTCGTTTATGTTTAGGTTTTCTATAGTTTTTTTTGTATTTTTGTGAACCTTTATGCAGCTTTCTGTTAAGTTGTTTATGTTTTCTTTCTGAACAATATATTTTGTAACTTGAACATGTAATCAGGTTATAGGTTTCTACTTTATGATCTTAATTATACTTGATTGACATAATTTCTAATGAAATCGGTGGATTTAATTCCACTATTTCCACCTAACATTATTATCTATGTTTTCGAAATTCAAACAATCAATCTGAACTGCTTAACAAATCTTCATATTAAAATGTAATTGGAGGCCAAAGTTTATATCTTTCTTGAAAAAAAAAAAATTACAGTATATAAATCTTGTCCGCATCTATCATGAGACAACATTTCATGATAACCCCCTGGTAAAATGGAAGATTTATAGTTCTATTTGAATGGATAAGTTTGAGATTGTCATATGCATTAAATGTATTGATACAGTATCATATCATTGTGGTCGTCAAAGAGATCAAAATCAGATGTCCCTATAAAATGCTGCTGCCAACTGCGGCATTATCATTATCAGATGTTTCATTGAAAGCAGAGTAATGAGAAAACAGTTTGTGTAGACCAGTCAAACCTGACTTAATTTCACATTAATATTTGTACTATATATATGTCATCTGAAATTGAGGGGAACCTAGCAGAACTGTGCCTGGAAGTTTGCTGGTGAAATAGAATTACTGTGTAATATATTTGCTCAGAAGTTAGCATTGTAAAATATTCCATTAAGGAGTCCGGTTAGTATAACATCGGTGTCATATGACACCAATTTCAAAATTGATGAAATATAGTTCAAACGACCAATTCAAATCATTCAAACCAATTTACTTTATGAGTGATGCATTTACATGTAAATTTTTTTTTTATATTTTCGAATTATTTTAGTATCAAATCAAGCGGTCAAAAGTGTTGAAAAATGAATGCATTAAAATTAACTTAAAAACTCACACATTTGACCGCTTGACTTAATACTAAATAGATTCAAAAAATTATAAAATTTGCATGTAACGCACAACTAATGCAGTAGATCGGTTTGAACGGTTTGGATTCACTGTTAGAAGTCGATTCGATAAATTTTAGAGTTGATATTATATACGCTGAAATGACACTAATGTCATACTAGCCAGACTCATATATATATATTTTTGAGAAAGAATATTTCGATTTTTATATATTTGATAACACTATATATGTCTCTGTTTATGAAACGCATGTATGCAACAGTACTTCTGATTGAATGTGTGTCTGTATTTGAAGCATAAAAAATAACATATACCAAATAAGGGACCAAGTTTGGATGCATGTTCAATAGAACGCATACATACAGTGTAATAAAATGCGGTCTATGCAGCCACATATGTGTATTCGGTTTCAGTCCGCATAAAAAAAAACTCTATGCGGTCTAATATACAGTTCCACATATGCGGCTGCATATTCGGCCGCATATTACTACCGCACATTACTAAGTATATTCAGCCACATATTACTACTGCATATTAATTACCGAATATTACCGCATACTTGTTCGTATGATACCGCATATTGTCGCATATTAACGCATACTATATTACCGCATATTACTGCATACTCTTATTTATTATTCAAATTTTTATTTCAAAATCCGCATATATAAATCCGCATGAATATTTACATATGCAGTGGTCTTTCACATACAACATGAAAACCACATTTTAAAATATTGCATACAGTAGAATGTATGAACGCACAATACCATCGGTTTCGATTTTTTGTGGAAACTCTTTTGTCGAACTGAGCGCAATCGTTCAATCATAAATAATACATGATGTATACGGAATAGTTTAACAGATAAGTTCTAGTTCTAAACATAATTTGGTCGCAAATATCATGACTATTCTGTATAGCTTATCAATTGTTAGTAATCGAAGTAACTAAATTTTGATGTATTTAAAAATGCAAGTTAAATTCTAAAAAATACAGATTAAATTATGCAAATACAGTCTAAAATTTTATATTTTCCACTTATAATTTTGATATTCTAGTTGCATTTCAGAAATACAGCAAATAGCGAAATATAAATAATGTATTGTAGGTGGAGGCATATATATTCGCCAAGAGTTTTTATTTTATAACGAGAAAACTGATTCGAATTTACAGCAAAAGGACTTGCACCATATACCAGTAAAAAGAAGCAAAGAACACAAATCCAGATGGAATTAATGCTCGCAACGGTCATGTGCAGGCTGTTAGTCAATTTCTACAAAAAAAAATAAGTACCGTATTTAGGGGTGTCAGATACGATACAAGTCAGATGGAAACATTTTCATATCTGTACCCGTAATGATAACGGAAAAAATCTTTATTCTTATCCGTCTTTTTGAATACGATACGAGTTGGGTAAATGGATAAAAAAGTGTCATTGATATCTTAGTTTGTACTCTTGAAAAATATATTTTTTAGAACAATAAAAAAAGAAAAAAATAATAATAAATACAACTAATTTGTATTATAAAAATTTAATAAAATACAAAATTTTATTGTATTGTGTATCATCTTTATACAAAATATATATCTATATATATAATTTTATTTATAAAATTTATCTTATACAATAACGGATAAAATACCGAAAAAAATCATTACCCTTTTCCGTACCCGATAAGCTAACAAAAAAAATATTTTATCTTTATCATTTTTTTCGGATACAATACGGATCAGATAAACGGATAAAAGAGTGCCATTGACACCCGTAATCGTATTCTATTTATTTATCCGTTTTAAAGTGCAAGCCCAAGGGTCAAGGGACGCTTTTTCACTAAAAGAAAGAAAATAATTGTAGTAACACACATTTAAATTGAACATCAAATCCATCCGCATGGTACTCCTGAGTCCCCCTCCCCGCGCCAAATATCACTGTCGTCATGTCATGCATGAAAAGATATCATTATCAGGGAGAAACGTAGCATTGAGATTTAATTTGTTTCCTGCGTCAAAATCGAATAATTAACTGATACTGTCTTAATTTCTTATCATGCTAATGGGAAATGTGATGCTACCTGTGGGAGTTTGGGACAGAAAAGAAAACGATAAACGTTATATTCAACGCGTTGAAACTTATTGCCCATTGATTCATTGCTTCATTCTGACAGTACATTTCATGATTTTAAGACAGTATTGATTGTCTACAAGAAAATAAAGGACGTAGTCAGCTAACCTAGCTTGACCGCCTATGATAAGATCATAGATCACTCAGACAACACAATGCAATATTTAATTACGCCACTTGGCTATTTTTTTTTGTAAATGAACAGGTGGAAAATGAGAAGAAAGGGAAGAAAAAAGATGTGCTGAATGATCGACAGGACGACAGGTGGTGTTAATTAGGGCTGCACAAAAAGTTGGTAGTTTGTGATTCGATTGAGTTCAATTCGAAAAGAATTTGTCATTAATTCGGTTCAAAATTGGTTTGTTCTTAAACAAATCAAACTAGTTCGGTTCGAAATTGGTTCGAATTCAAACTCGAATTGGGTAAAGTTTGATTCGAAACTCTTCTTTTTAGTTATAAACCCTGCATTAATTTTGAAGTAGTTCGGTTCGAAATTGGTTCTAATCGATTCGAATCAAACTCGAACTCTTCTTTTTAGTTTGAAACCTAGATTCGAATCAATCTAGCTCGGTTCGACACTAGTTCGAATCGATTCGAATCAAACTCGAACTGAGTTAAGTTCGATTTGTTTGCAACCCTGGTGTTAATATTAACGGGTCTGGATTCTCTAAAGTAACCCAATTTTTGGATTTTGAATTAGGACTATTCGATTCGAATCCGTCGCTCCGGATGTGTAAACTCTATTTCGGAATGGTTTGTTGCGGATTTGAATCAGATGGTTCTGATCTAAAACCCAAAAATTGACATGATCTGAATTCAATTTTAATTGGGGTCTTCTTGGATCAATGATTTTTTTTTTTTTTTTAAATTTCCCTAAAAAAAATTGCGATTATACGAATAACTTGTAATGGTACGATTCGTTAATTCGTAGAACCTGATTTAAAGGCCGAAGCCTATTGAAGAAAATCAGAACATTGACGAAGCCCATCAAAGCCTTTTTATTTAAGTTTGAGGCCTATAAAACTTTAATATTTGCCCAAATGAACCTATGAATTTATGAGAACCCATTTATTGTTTTTTTCTCTCTCGCACAACCCAACAAAAATGTTTTGGCACTAGTGGCTGCAATTTGTCAATTAGGTTATTTATTTTGGCCTATTTTACATGACCCAAGAATCAAGATATTAGTTTGGTGCCTTATATTTATATTTTAACAAATTTCTCTTCATCTCTTCACAGTTTGAACCGTACCTTTCATCTTTTGATGATTTTTTAAGTGCCATAATAATGTTCATTTTAGAAGGGAATGGGTGGGATTTTGTAAATAAATTAGAAGGTAATGATTCCAAAAAAAAAAAAATGAGGTAGATTGTTTGGGTATCATGTTGCCATTTGTTATGACAAGTATAAGGCACCTAATTTGAAAGGAACACATATCCTTTGCATTAACACAAAAGGAAATTTTTTGTAGATCTAGTATGCACAGATCTTAAAGCGGATCGGATACCTAACAACAAACTTAATGGGTTATTCGGATGAGCACTATTATGTCGGAGTAAAGATATTGACATAGCTATTTTTATTTCATGCAGTGCATGACTAATAAAGACAACATAAAAAGTATATATATGACTGATGTACTGCGTGAAGAAGCAAAAATAACTCCAATATCTTTATGTACCTAATATATTCTCCTTTTTGCGGCCGTACGATGCATGTTAGTTGCTTGAATTATCTTCAAGTTTTCAATCTTATCACAATAGTTGAGAGTGATATTATTCTTAACTCATGACTAATCAATTATAAATTTTACAACTATATATTTAGTTTATATAAATGTAATCACCTGCCAATTGAAAACAACACATATGCTTAACGATCACGATCTGTGAACAAACTCGAGCGTTTTTTTTCCAAATAATTCATTAAGTTCTAATTTATAAAGGCCCATCTTATTTTTTAGATTTTAATTTTCTCTGAATTACCATGGTCAGTATTGTGAAATGATAAGATCAAAGGTGGTAGAAGAAGGGACAATTATGAAAAAAAAAATATGTTTTACTGGAATACTTTTACAGATCTGTCTACAATATACAAATTTAAATTTATACAAAGTCCATAAATGTCAAAACATACTTGTATATGTTGACGTTTGCTTTATGGAATTTTGTCCAAAATTCAGTCAAAAAACGCTTACTGGTACGAACACTGGTACAGGGGCAGTCAGTACCTTTAATCTGGGAGCAATCATGGATAGAGGCAAGGAAGCAAGCATTGCTGACGAAGGAGGAATGGCTCAATCGAATGTTATGTGTGTGTAGGGGTGTTCATTGGGTCCGGTTTAATCGGTTTTGAACCGAACCGAATTAGATCGGTTCAAACGGTTCGGTTTTTTCAGTTTAATGGTTCGGTTCGGTTCGGTTCGGTTTGAAAATTTTCAAAACCGAAATAACCGAACCGACCGAACTTTTATATATTATGGATTTGGTTGGGACCGTTCCGGTTTGTTTCTTAATAAATTGCTTTAAATACTTCAGTTTATTTCTTAATATTCCGGTTTATTTATTAATACCCCGATTTATTTGTTAATTTAATTCGGTTTATTACAAAACAAATGCTT
This sequence comes from Carex arenaria, assembly GCA_964058825.1. Lineage (NCBI taxonomy): Eukaryota > Viridiplantae > Streptophyta > Magnoliopsida > Poales > Cyperaceae > Carex > Carex arenaria. Next base: position 12,320 of record CAXKVW010000344.1, on the reverse strand, counting down.
TAAATAAAAAATAATAATATATTTCGGTTTAAACCGAACAAACCAAAATAAACCTTTGGTTCGGTTCGGTTCTAATTTTAAAACCGAATTATAACTTTGGTTTGCCTAGTTCGGTTCGGTTCCAACCAAACCGAACCAATGAACACCCCTATGTGTGTGATCGTGGATATGGCGTCTGTAACATTATTGAAAAATATATTTATGATATTAATAACAAAATAAAAATACAAAACGTTTGTATGTATTGTTGTACTTATTTGGTAAAATATCAATTGTTTAAAGAACCAATATTGATTCTTGTACATATCAATGGGATAGCAAAATTATTTTGAAACTAATTAAAGTTAAATTAATCATCTAAAATTTCATTAAGCATAAAATAAAATAAGTATAATATTAATTAAGGTTGGAGTTTTGAAGTATTTAGAAATTAATTAGAATTCTGGAAGTCAAAAATCAATAATGTAGATATTGATTAAAAGATATTTTATAATAATTATTTAGTTAACCGATTAAGGAATTAAGTTCTCAAAATAACATGTGGGATCCAAAATTTTAATTTCATTCTCATATGAACCTACAAGAAGAGATATTTTTATTTTTATAAATAAGTGATTAATAAACTTTCTTTCAAATAATTTGGGATTGAATTATCAATTAAGGAAATATGTTACATTATGTAAAAAATATGAAATGAAATTAATAAGTGAAAATTTAATATGAACGTTTGAGCGATATTCTTAGAAAAATGCATAATGTCTAATGGAACAATTTTTACTGATTTAATGTAACATTCGATCGGTAACTTTATTAAATTGCTTTGTTATAATTTTGGATATATTTATTTATTTAGAAAATATTAGAATTTATTTATAAAAAGTGTTTAACAAATTTCTTTGAAATATTGGATTTTGTTTATAATTGCATAAACTTAAGGATTTATTTATAAATGTGTAAACAATTGAAAAAAAAAAAAAGAAAAAAAAAATTAACATCGTGGCTCAAATGCCACGCGGCTCTCATGCGTTAATCAACACCCTTTAACCGACCTTCCTATCTCTGTTAAATGAATCGTCTCTATTCGATTCTCTTAAGAAGGAAGAAAAAAAAAATAAGAAGGAAACTGAAACGGAGAAAGGAAGAAAGAAAGTGAGAGAAAATTGAGAGAAAATAATAATAAAAGAAAGATTTGAATATGTTCATCTGATGTAAATACGAAAAGACGAATGAGACGGGATTTTTCGAAGTAGCAGATTCTTACGAGCTCGACTTCTTTCCCTACGATATCAGGTGCGGGGTTACTGGACTTGTTTGATATTACATTTTTAGAATTAAATTATTATTCATTTTTCATGTCGAACAATTGATTGTTGCATTATTTGAGATGTGTGAATCATGTGCATAGCCCAATCAAATTATAACTGAATTTTGTGTGATATTGTTGACCTATTATTTTGTACGGTTTACCATTTGTATGAATCTCCTATTCGGAATTATGGTTGAGTCACCACAAGTTTATGTTTAAGAAAATCTGTTGAGCTCTGCAAAGTCTAGGGGCTATATACTAGACTTTGGTTACGGAATCCTTATGCGCATATGGTGAACGGCCCTCGCTAATCCCAGTACCGGTTGGGAGGGGGAATCTGAATCTGATTCTGATTATGATTCTGATTCTGACTCTGACGGTGACTATAGGTGACTTTAAAGAAACGTCTGACTGATGTCATATCCAGTATGGGACTGGAATGACAGTTTTGTTTAATGTGTTGAGAATGATGAATTCTGAGTTTATTGCATACGAAATATTCTCTGACTATAAACCAGACATTAATAAACGGTATAAGCCTAAACACATCAAATGAGGGTCAGTGGAGGGTACTGAGTACCGGCAGGTGTGGTTTAGCTTGGCCACCTGCATGACAAGTTGGTGGGTCATATGTATGTGTTACCAGACCTAATAATCTGAGGTTATGCCAAATATATCTCTGTTGAGTTTCATTTGAGATTCCGTGAATTGAGATTCGATTGAATATGGTGATTGAGCATTTGCATCCATTTATATATGTATATAAATTAAACCGATAATGTCAAGTTGCGAGGGTTTAATTCTAGATATGAATTGATTGCAAGTCCAGTGGCCTAATTGTGGCAAAATTCGCACTGGGAGATAATATTATTATTATTTCTCATCCCCCACCCTTTGGGTTATTTTCAGGTTTATTACCCAGATACAGAGAGACTATTTTGGATTGCATATGACAGCATAACTACATAAAAATGGAATTTTGGGTTGTTGAAACTGACAGGATACGGGAGGCATTTCTAAAACATAGTTTGTCGTAGTCTGTCAGATAATTCTGTAAATATTTTGTATGTGGTTAATATGTAATGGTTTTATTGGTAATGCATATAAAAGATCCACTGCCTAGCGTATATGTCTTAATAAATATACGCGGCAGGCTGTTATACCCGTATTTTGGGGTGTGACAGCGTCAGAGAAACAAACTGGTGTTCAATGGGAATCAGATGGGAGTAGCAGTTCCAGGGGAAAAGTTTTTCAGGAAGGATGGCTATGGTTTAAATACTGTTAATTGGAAGGATTGGGTTGTAAAAAAGTTCACTTTTCTTTGCAACATTGCCAGCCAGTACTGTCAATGATTTCAAAAAAATATATATATATTGATGTTTTCTTAATTTTCTCTATTTATATTTCGAACTCATGACCTCTTACACCACTACAGCAGCGGAGGTATGTAGAAACAATGGGGATCCATTGACCCCCATTTTATTTCAAAAACTAGTAATGAAGTACATTATTTTATATAAATTATAGTAAACATGCTACGAGTACCCAAATTGACCTCCATATTTTTACAAAAAATTTATATAAATGGCTTTTTGGTCAATTGATTTGAAAACTTCTAGTATTTTTAAAATATTTTTTAAATAAAAGAATTGTTCACATGTGACTGTCTCTTCCAAATTTCACAGCACACATGTGACATTGTAAAAAAAATTGTATTTAGTTGACATTTCTGCCTATGTCCCTGCACCACTAGATCAAATACTGGTTTTTTTATGTTGAGGTTTGTTAAGCATATAACATGTAAATTTTTGTTCTATATATTGCAAGTTATGTATAAATTTAAATTTGTGCGGAGCTCTCACTTGATAGAGTATATATCAATATGATTAATATTTGCTAATACTGAATCCTGTCTAATTTCATTCTCCTAAGTGGAAACATCATATTAATATGATTCATGTTTGCATATAGATAGTAACATATATAGGGTATGTTTGGATGCACAAGAATAGCTACTGTTTTTATAATAGCATTACTATTCGAAACAAGGTGGATTCAAACGAGAAATAGAACTATTCGGAATAGCTACTGTTTTTAAAATAGCATTGCTGTTCGCTATTATTACAAAAACATGGAATAACATTTGTTGCTTTCAATATTAATACTAATCTAATATTTAAACTAATATTATATTACATTTAATATTTAAACTAATATTATATTATATTTAATATAATATTATATTTAATACTAATCTAATTTTTAAATTAATATTATATTACATTCAATATTTAAACTAATATTATATTACATTAATCTAATATTTTATTTAATACTAATCTAATATTTAAAATAATATTATATTACATTTAATCTAATATTTTATTTAATACTAATCAAAATTTTAAACTAATATTATACTACATTTAATATTTAAACTAATATTATATTATATTTAATATAATACTTTATTTAATACTAATCTAATATTTAAAATAATATTATATTACATTTAATATTTGAATGAATATTATATTGTATTATATTTAATCTTACACATAAGTTAACAGTAGCTATTCCCTCCAAGCTCTATTCCAAATATGCAATCCAAACAACTTTTTCACTATTCTGAATAGCACTGTTCTTAAACAGTAGCTATTTTTATTTACTATTCTAAACAGTAGCTATTCTAGAGTTCATCCAAACATACCCAGGCAGGTGGGATAGTCGGAGACGAAAGTTATCATCCATAATTGTTAGCATGCATAGAAATACTGACAGCACACTAACATCTCAACCTCATTTTACAAAATGCTATGCTCCAATAAAGTCATTTTTCATCCAAATCTAAGAAGAAATTTGCAACATTTTTGGATAATTTTTTTTTGACAATTTTAAGATTGATCGAATCACCCTTGTCACCTGGTGGGGGAATGTGAGATTGCGGTACAGTTACATCAACTGGTGGCCAATACTTATTGGGTTAGAGGACCCGGTACGGCAGTACCGGTACACTACGGATGATCCTTGACACCACATATACAACCAATGAACCAAAGAGCGATCATTAACTTTAATATTGTGCCTTGATAAAATAAAATAAATATCATACTTTGTAATGTGGAGGTAAAGGTGCGCGAGAATTTTTCGCGAGGAGAACATGTTATTCTGGATCAGGTACATACCCAAATGAAATATACATGCGCGGTACCGAGGCAAAAGATGGAGACTAGTGACGTGAGAAAATAAAACTTGGCAAATTTTGTTCAGCGTTCTTTTTAAAAAGCTTTATAGAAGTTGCAAAGTCGTGAATAAGACTTGAACTCTCAGCTTTTGGATAATCACAATCCTAAAACTTTTGTTCAGCGTTCAATCTTCTGTTTCTTCTTTTTATGACTTTACTTTTACTTCATGATGTTATTTTTCTTCTTACTTTCACCAATGCTCATTTCTCTTTGAGCATAATTAGTCTTGTATTTTAACTCAAAAGTTCTTTGTTGTAAGAACTTTTTATCAATGAATTGAATAGGGACGAGATTCCTGTTTTCTCTCTCAAAATAAATTTTTATACATTGTGAACTGCATATTAACAATTTTTTATAGGATTTAATCTTGCGAGGTTGAACTCTATACACACTTATCCTATTAAATATTAAGTATTTTATTTCTAAAAAAAATATTAAGTATTTACAAATTTATTCAAGAAATCATTTTGCCTGACGAATTAGGATTTAAGGTTTTGGAGTGTGTGGTGACAAAAGTGAAGCATATTAATTTAGAATTTATGATGTCAATATTTAGTGTGAATTATGTGATATTACATTATTACATAATAGAGAGAGAATAAAGTCATATTTTTTTTTCAAATAATATCAACACCGATTATTAGCGATCACATTAACTGAACGTTATGATTTATAATGTCTAGCTACAGTGTTTTTAGACATTATAAACCATAATGTTCTTCCAAATTTTATGAAACTTTATTCCATTATCAATATTATTTTTTGTTTTTCCTATTAATAAAAGAACGGCTCTTCACATCACCTTGATTTATTTTTATTTTTTGGAACAAAGTGATGCAGATTGATGATTTATATATTGCTTTGGATCATAAGAAGATGCGCTATATATATAGTTATTTACCATAATCCACAAGAAATGAAACGCATAGCGAAGTCTTCTAATTGATCAATGAGTGAAATTTGACTTGCACGAGTAATGATATTTTTTAGGGGTGGAATAAAAAAAAAATTAGATTGAAGAACTGAAATATAAAATTTAATGTATGATATCCAAGGTTCTAAATAGCGTTTACAGCGTTATCGCAAGAAAGCTACAGAAAAAGCTATAGCGAATAACGTAGCTATAGCGGAAGCTATGCAACATAGTATATTTTTTTTTTTTACAAATATTATATTATATATTTGTACTAAATATCAACATTATCTAAAGTCTCATATAACAATAAGTAACACCAAATTGATTAAAAAAATTATAATATTCATATTAAACCAGTGCAGAGTCTAAATTATGATTCAAAATATCTATAGTAATATCATAAACTATTGTTTTTTTATTTTACCAATGAGCATAGTACGTTAATTGCCCAAAAAAAACTCACGGTTAAAGTCCAATTGGATCTTTTATTTAAATCTCATATAAAAATGCCTAAAAAATGCCCATATTTCATAGCGTGCGCTATTTGCGCTACACGCTATACGCTATAGCGGCCGTAACTCAATTAGCATATTTTGATGTCATAGCTTAGCGTTTAGGGTCCAAAAATACTATAGCGGCTCTATAACGCTGCTATAGTGCGCTATTTAGAACATTGATAGTATGTGATACTTGAACTTAATTTTCTATGATAACAAAGAAACGTTCTAATCACGAAGTTACAACTACAAATTTAACATATTATAAGGTAACTATATCATTTATACTTTTTTTAAATATGAAGTAAAAATAATAAATTACTAATTTGTATTTATTGAGGTGGCGCCACCCTAAATGCCAAAATAATTTGATATAAATAAAACACAATTAATTACTACTAGAAATGCAAATAAAAGATGTAACACATCCCCACTAATAAAACATAAGGAAGTTCCTGTGAAATAGTTAAAATTAACAAGATACTTACTAGACTAACCTGGTTTGATCCGATTTTTTTTATTAATAGAAAAAATATAAAAAGATATTGATAATGGGGAAAGATTTTATGAAATTTTAAAATATAGGAAAATGTTATAAACCTATAACGTACATAGTATTGTAGTTAGACATTATAAACTATAACGTTCAGTTAATTTGATCGCTAATGATAGTGAAAAAAAAACATTGTTGTTGGACATCCAACTACAGTGTTTTTTTTCTTCAGTTCTAACAGTTGATTTTCTGAGATTGTTTTTAATGAAAAAAAATTGTTGGACATTATAAACCATAACGTCCAGCTATATATTTTTTTTAACGATCATTACGATCATATTAAATAGACGTTATGGTTTATAACGTCCAAGTACAATACCCTGGATGTTATAAACCATAACGTTCTTTCTATATTTTGAAATTTCATAAAACCTTTCTCCATTATCAATACTTTTTTTTATATTTTTTCTATTAATAAAAATATCAGTGGCTTGATTGTACGTTCGGACAAAAAGAATTACTTATTTATGAAACTGGAGAAAAATGAAAAAAAAAAAAAAGAAACTAATAAATTGATGTTGGGATAAGGTTTGGTCCAAATGGCTTTGAACCGGACACAGTCCAAAGTCTCTAAAAATCATACGATTAAAATCCGAACAGTCGATTTGAATTGCTCAACATGATTTTCATATTAAAATGTGCTCAGAGACCAAATTTTATATTTTATTTTATTTTTTTACTATTTTTTAGATACGTACAAAATCATTGTTTTTTTACCGTTCAAAAGCAGTGATGTTGTACGTATCTAAAAAAATAGTAAAAATTTTCTAAAATAAAATAAAATTTGATCTCTAAACACATTTTAATATAAAAATCATGTTAAGCTATTCGAATTGACTATTTATATTTTAATTGTATGATTTTTAGATACTTTGAATAGTATCCGGTCCAAAACCATTTGGACCGTGATATTACTCTTGATAAATAGTGTAGCCTTGCATTTTTTTTTTGTACATGTTCCGATATTTTTAATCCAGTTGTCCTCCCTAGAGAAGATGACAGATGAGAATGAGATGCAATTATTAATTCAATATAAATGACGATTCTCTGTTACCGTTTGAGACCCCCTTGAATAGAGTCATGCGTATGCTCGTCTTACTGCCAGTATGCCACGTGTCGGTTCTACATGTCAGTCTCGGGAGTTCCATCTCGCCACGAGTCAAGGAAAGAGCGATACTCAACTAACTTCCCTTGGGATCTCTATCTATCTCGTAGGAAATGGGTCAAGGTCAACCACCTAACGTCTATTTATTTAATTTATTCAAACTAGTGTTGTAAAAAATATATGTTTAGTTCGATTAATCAGTCAATTAGTTATTAAATTGTCATGAATTTTTTCAACTAATCAAACAATTATTTCTGAATATAATCAATAATTCTTGATTAATGCTTGGCAATATCATGTATGTCCGACGACCACATACAATTATTTACAATGCTGATTAAAACTACATCAAATCCAACATTCATATTCTCCCTGGTACCGTAAATTGAATCTTTTAGAATTAGTAGATCTGGACCATCTAGCATGAATTAGACTTCTACATCTTCAATAGACATCGGATTGAGTAAATTTAGACTGTAAAATTGTAGGCCTCACTGTCTAATATCTGAGAGGATACTTATTCCCAAATTCATAATTATAAATTTTTTGTTGTTCCTGAGGATGTGGTTGAATGAAATACGGAATTTAATATAATAGAATGAGATATTTGTGGTGATAATAGAGAACCAACATTTTTTTTTGGGAAAGAGAACTAATATTTGATTTAATAGCAAATATAATATTCTGTGTAGGAGTTTGCATGTTTGGAATTTGAATAAATAATTTCTTATAGATATTAAACAGTTGAATGACTTGATCTTCAACTTTTATAAAAAAAAAATCTCGTGTAATAATAAATATAATTAAATTTTCACAAATATAATATATGGAGTTGGACTATTGTGCTTTATGAAGTAAAAAAATCATGTTTTACTTCATTTATATCTTTGTTTTCATTGTCCGAACAATTAATCTGAGCCATTCAGTATGATCGAAGCCTATATTCATATGAAATCAGAAATAGACATTTGTCTACTCCTAACTAAAAAAAATATTAAAAAATATTCTTCTCTTTTTCAACTTTTGTCAGAAAAAATTATAAAAAACTACTTAAGACTATAAAGTTTATAAAATTTTGTATATTTCTAAAAATGTTTCCTCCAAATATGTTTCTATTTCTAATTTTTCTATTATCAAATTATAAACATATACTTAATATTAAAATTAATTATATAATGATGTCTCGTTCTAATATTTTGTCACACCTTGCTAATTATCCTTACTTCACTCCGGTCCAAATTAAAATGTGCTTGACTATCAAATTTTACATTAAAAATAAAAACCACTGTTTTTTAATAGTTCTCGAATTTCTAAATTAATGAATTATTTATCTATCCTGAAAAATAATAAAAATATTTTAAATTATAGAATTTATCTCTGAATACATTATAATACCAATATCTATCAAATAGTTGAGATCAATTATATGAACTTTAAAAACTAAAATATGAACTTAAAATAAATAAAACATAGATATTACTTCAGGAAACACAGATAGGGGTGCAAACGGATCGGATACGGATCGGATAATGGTAAAACTATATCCGTATCCGTTTTTATTTTTCAAATACGTATACGGATCAGATATTAGATATTTGTAAATATATACATAAATATTTTCATAATATATATTAAATTATATGGTACATATCAGATACAGATAATCAAAATTTAAAATCATATCCGTATCCTTATGAATACAGATATTCGGATCTAATTTTTGGATGCGGTCGGATATAATCCGATCTGTTTGCATTCCAGTTACACAGAGCCCAACTGTAATTTATTATTAATAAAAAGAGAACAAACTATTGTGAGAAGTCACAAGTCAGAAGTAAATGCTACGTAAGGTCTTTAATGAACTTTTAACTTTTATAAAGAAAAAGAGTTGAACAGTAATCAGTAATCAGGAGATCCCTGCAATTTATTTATTTTACACACTTCTTTTCTATAACTAATTTTGTTAGTCCTCTTACCGAAGCAACCTGCTCTCTCTTCCTTTTCACGCAATCTCCACTAACTAACCCTTAATTATACTCCCCACTCCTCTCAATCATCAGTATAATTGCTCAAAAGAAGTCACATTTCTGATTTCTCAACTGCCGAATCTGAAATATCCAAAATTTAAAGAGATATTTCAATAGATTCGGTTATGTTGGGAGAATTTCTCACTGCTACTCTTACGTAAGTTGTCAATTTGTGATTTTGTTTAGCATTGGTAGATTTAACACTTATAGGAGGAGCTTTAATTTAAGTGACAATGTAGGTTGCTATTTGGGTACGCTTACCCCGCATTTGAGTGTTTTAAGATGGTAGAGAAGCGGCCTGGCCATGTTGAGCAGCTCCGATTCTGGTGTCAGTACTGGTGAGTGTATTTTTCTTTTCTCTTTTTTCAGTTTTTATTGGAATAGGAACAAAAATAGGCCTTACCAGTTTCGATTCTGGTGTCAGTACTGGTTAGTGTATTCTCTCTTTGTTTTTTTTTTTTCAATTTTTATTTGAATAGGCAGAAAAATAGGTCTGACCAGTTTCGAATCTGGTGTCAGTACTGGTTTGATTAGGTCAACATTGCTAAATTAAAACTTTTGACCTTAATAAGCTGAAAGCACTGCAGGTTGAAATTCGTGGGTTTCTCAAATTTGTTCTTTCTTCACTTTGTGAAATTATTTTATGCTGAATCCTTGTGATTGAGAATTGGATTTTTTTTCTTCTATGTTATAAAATTGGAAGAGGGGGATCTCCTAATTACAAAAGTTAATTGCTGAACGAATTTATGTTTCATTGAAAGCTAATTTTCTTTTAGTAAAATTCATAAGCTGAGACTTCATTTACAATATTTTTGAGGATTATAGATAAAGAATGATTTGATCTGGCAAAATTTTCAAATGATAGCTCTTTGAAGGAAAAATAAATTAAGGTAGCTAAAAAACCAAAAAACAAAAAGGCAAAAGTTGGAACCAAAAGGAAATCAAAATAATATTTGGGTTAACAGCTCACCACCCACAATCTATACAATTCAACTTTAATTAAATTGATAATTTGTAACCAGACATTTCATTTGGTACCATCAATAAACAATTAAATCTTAGGAATATTTTTTAAGCCATAATAACCCAACACTGGAGACTCCACTTTGACTGGAAATCTGAACCTGACCTGATATAACAAGAAGAGTTCTCAAGCAACTGAATCGCAGCTCCAAACGAACTTGTATAACCCAATTAAAATGAATTTACAAAAAAGTATGAAATTTTAATGACTATAATCTGAAATTAATCGGGTCCGGATTACTGGAACACACAAAATATTTATACCTTATTTGACCAGATCCTTGTTTCTATCAGTTTGGTTTTGGTATGTGTAAATTATAATTCATGCTAATCATAATTCAGTTTTCTTTTTCTAGGATTATTGTTGCAATGGTGCTGGTATTTGAAAGCCCCCTCTCATTGTAATGCTATACTTCCAATCATCAAATCAGTTTCACTTTTCCAGTTAATTATTTATTTTTCATTAACAAGCCTATCTATCATTTAACATAGGTTGCCTATGTATGGAGAAGTAAAGCTAGCCTTCTTCGTCTATCTTTGGTATCCTAAAACTAAGGTAACTAATTTTGTGTTTCTAATCATATACTGATGATTTCAGTGCTAATCAGATGCTGTATCAAGTATTTTTCCTGGGTTGAAACCATATTGTTGCCATTGCAAACGATAGGTATTGTTATCACCTCCCCCTGGGTGTGACCGTGTGAGAAACATGGTTAAAATTGTTTTATAAATTACCTCTCACCATCTACTGCCTTTTAAAGGAAGACAACCTAATAAATTGTGGCAAATAAGCTAACAGAAAACAATCAATTAAAAAACAATAACAATGGGACACGTTAGAGATTCCACATGCAAATGGTACACAATCAGTAGTATTAAGCTTCCATTTTGTACAAATATCGGTGACAGTTCAACTTTTAACTCTTTTTTTGTCTTTTTAATGGAAATAAGTTGGCACAATACCAACTCTTTCATGTGCTCTCATGGAGTGCCATTGATCAGTCTCCTACTCTGTACCAGAAATGAATGAAATATATTTTTCACACACCCATTCTATAGTTGGAGTCTCCTGACCTGACCCACGACCCTAAGGCCCTACTTTAATATAGGTGAGATGACAAAATAACATAAAAAAAACCTAATTCTAATTAATAAAATAAGACTTATATTAATACTGTCGACGCTCCCTTAAAGCTCTTATATGTAGTATCTCTACCAAGAATCCCCAGCTTATTTTGCGGATTCCACATCTGAGGAGGTTCTGAGAGTTCCTTGGTAAAGATATCTGGTAGTTGTACCTTTCCCATTGATAAATCCCCCCTCCTGCAAAATAACATAAAAGAAAAGAAAAAGAAAAAGAAAAAAGTAAAAAATATATAAAGCAAAAGAAAACAAAGGAAAAGAAGCAGAATAAACCCCAACTATCATTATTTGTAATTAAACCAACTCCAAATAGTAATGCATATTGCACTACATCTTTTTCTTCAAAATCAAAATCTTTGTCCCCTCTAAATGGTGCCATTCTTTTGGTGCCCATCTAGATCTTCATTAGTCTCCTCATCTCTGTCATTTCTCAAGACCTTTAGGGTGCCCACCATGCTGCCCTTCTAACTCCTAAATGTAATTGTAATTTTCTTTTAAAGGGAAG